>OZ020263.1:4992330-5645746 GCA_963971285.1 Astropecten irregularis | reverse complement strand
TATAAACAAATCACAAAAACTTGGAATGTACTTACTTCATTTTGATTCATGTTCAACACGGTTAACATGTTTCATTGCATAGCCAATTATAATGCTGTTTCCATGGCAACTGTTATTCTATAAACAACAATTTGTAGGTTGTTGTTATGTGTAAATGTAGGGAGTAGTGATACACAATAATATAACAAAAAGAAAAAACTTCATACCTCTTTCTATTCTTAAGATATTGTCGTTTCAATTTGTTTACTTATTTCTTTACTTTAATAGTCATTAGTAAACAAATGATTACACATATAATTAATTATGCAAATATGCAATGAACATGTACATTACACGTTTGATTAGCATGGTATAGTCATATGTAGTACAAAACAGCAGATTTTAAGTTTTGATTATGAGGATTATTCACATTTGTTTATCAATATAATTAGTTCCTGTTGTCATGGCAACTAATAATGACACTTTTTTTATTTTTCTCGGACAAAAATTTGTCTTCCCTATATATCGCACTGATTGGCGAAGAAAAAAAATGAAAATATAGTAAGACACTGTTAAGTTATTATCAAGTGAATTTGTTTACATCATTGTTTACTTGAATAAGATCATGTAAACATGAATTTTGTCTCCACAAAGTAACCATCTTTGCCATTGATAAATTGAACGGAAAATGCCCTTTTTCAAAATCTTTAAGACGGCATAACTCGGCAACCCATACATCAATTTTGATAGTATGGGTATCAAATGATGCAGATTTATGCACTCTATACGAATTTAGCATCAACAGACCTATTGCACCAACTTCAAAAATCCCATTTCGGTCCCTATACTAGTACTAAATTAAATAGTCAGCATGCGCGCGCTGCCATGCCGGAAGTAGGCCTAGTCCAAATATCAGGGCGCCCTCATGAGGCGACGAAGAGTGTGACGCAGCATCGTCACACTCTTCGTCCCATTTTATGCACAAGTTAATGGGCCAAATGCGACGGCGACGGTGACGCAGCATGAGCGTCGCCGTCGCCGTCGCCCCTTCACGAAGCGACGCGATGTGTCGTCTTTGGAACACCATATCCTAGGGCCCTTGGGTTTTTTTGTACGTGTTGGAATTGTGCTTAAAACAAACGTTTACATGTTGTTCTTGAGGTGAAGGATATGCAGGATGGTAAGAATGTGGATAAGATAGCCCTCCCCGCCAGTGACCAATAAAAGACAATGACACCATGGACCGTGTGTTGAGTGGCCTGACATAAGTGTAACATTTATAATTGGAAAAAGTCTGTTGACCTCCGAAGTATATACTGCATTTAAGATAATAATTTTTTTTTATCAATGAGGGTCCAAACGTGAAGCATTTGTGGAGGAGTACATGTATGATCCGGCAGGAAGTATACTCCCCTCGCAATGGCGATTGCTTCATTGACATAATTATGTTTGTCATCACTCACAAGTGAAGCAAGTATGGGAGCAAGGGAACAACCTCTCGAGAGGAGTATAGGGGGAAGTGTCGTGGCAGTATTGGGATGCCCTTATAGGTACACTCTTCTGGAGAGTGTACCTATAAGGGCAATGCGAACATCAGAATTCTTCACCAGATGCATGCGTATTTACTGTACGGTGTAAATTAATGACCAGAAATTTCCCGATATTTGAGTATACTTTGATGGCGTTATAAATCAACATTTTCTCTAAGCATGACAGGCTGCTGAATTTGGTACGAGATGAACACGTAGGGTAAATGTGCCATGATTCGGACACTTAAGCAATTTTGGATTATTTGTCCTTCTTAATGTTTGTTTCTCTCAACTATTTTCACTTATGAACAACAAAGTGTAGTTATTATATCCAGGTTGATATTTTATGAAAGTTTTTTGTTTCCTTGAAATGAAATTGACTTGAAAATAACCTTAATGTTTGCCATGATTCGGACACCCTGTCCATGATTCGGACACACATGAACAAATGCTGGAAAAAAAACATGCCTTGCAAAATAAAATAATACCTCATCAATGCAGTGGGCAAATTTTAAAGTTGCCACCATTTATTTTCCAAAAAAGTGTCATTTGACTGCTCAGAACTCAAAAAAGAAAATTTGTGCATGGACACATCCAGGACTTATTTTCAGAGTTTTTGAAGGCAACGCCCTGATAAAAACGGGCCATTTCAGCCATATCGTGAAATTGGACTCCATTCAGTCCGTGTGCTCCCGTGCGCACGACTCTAGTGTGTACAAAGTCAATGGCGTAGATATTAAACTCCAGCCATTGACGAAATGAACGGCAGTCAATGGAGTGGAGTGTAAATTCGGGAGATGCCGGCATTTCTTCTAAAATGGAACATACACAAGCCACAAAATTATTTTAACATAATCATTTTTATCGATTCTGGGGGCCTGGGCAGCATAAATCAATGGAGTGTCAGAAATCATGGCACATATATACCTTGGCTTCTGGACAAGGAAATTTATGCAAGTTCAAATTGGCAACGCAGCTCTCCATAATTTGGACCTTGATGGTATATTGATGAACAGAATATACCAGTTTCATATAAAAAAAAATAATTTTCTGTGTTTTTAAATAATGCATTTTCTCACAACCCTATTTTTAACAGAGCTCTTAAGTTAAGGATCACACTTTTTTAAACTTGAGGTTACGCCCCAATTTCCTATCAGAAAATGTGACATTTTATAATAGGAATTGGATCATGTATGTGGCACCGTTGTTTAGTCTAATAGGCCGTAGTGCATCTATAGGAAAGAATTCCACTGATGACCATAATTTGTGCACAACTCTATAGAACCAACAGAGGGCGTTTTGAGCAAACTGGCTTTTTACAGTTTGTAGGTAAAAGAACCCTGAAAAACTCACTTTTCAGATATTCTACGCAAGTTTTCCACACCTGAGATTGAGGTTTATCATAATTTGTATCCAGTAAGTTAACTCTTTGAGGATATAAAAACATGTAATCCTTTTTCAGTAATGGTAATCAGTGGAATTCTTTGCCATTTGCATTTGCACATTTCCGAGCATCCGAATGCTTCCGAAAACGTTGCTTCCGAAGACCTGCCGAAGATGACGTTCGTTGTGACGTCACAGGTCATTTAAATAAAGTAATAAAATTCATTTTTTGGCTCAGATATATACTATTCCGTATGTTTTTCAGCGTTTCAAACCCTCTTGAAACAATTCTAAGGCGTTCCATGAGATACAATGTCAAATTGTTCGCTACAACATACATATCTGGGGCATTTTTGGTCATTACCTGTTTTTTTTCTACGAAAGGAATTAAGAGTGTTCCGATAAAGCCCTAGTCGTGTGCAGCGCCACCTACCGGTGGTTCCGGGAACATTGCGTCTAGCTGTGTATCGTTCCCACGGTACTAGCCTTGACCAAGGCTATGAAGCTGTTCCCGGCGAGCGAACAGGGGCACCCTGACGGCCGTACTGTCCCCGTACGTACGTACCGCGTACCGAGCCAGCTAGCTGCACGGATACGTACCATACTGCATACGTACACGCATACGTACAGTATCCGCCCCCAGTTGATCCTGGCTGAACCGGCCGGGGGCTAGTCTTGGTCCAAGACTGTAAAGCTCGATAACGGACCCCATCGTGCCACTGCGCCCTCTCGTGACTTCATTTGACCCAGCTGCTCGCATTACAGTCTTGGGCATTTGCTATAAACCGAGGCGAGAAAAAGTTAAACAATTCATAGCAAATGCCCAAGACTGTAATGCGAGCAGCTTTACAGTTTTTTTTACCTCGCATCTCCCAAAGACGGTCTAATGTATATTAAATTTAATTTAATACAGACTCATTTGTAATACCATTTCCCTGTAATCTGGGTCAGCGAAAACTGCAACCGGCGTCCACTTACTAAGAATTTTCTTTTAAAAATGTACACATTAGTTCAGAACCTCAGTGCAGTGATCAATAAAATCATTAATCATTATTTTTATCACCAAAGAACCACAAGGGAAACTGACTGAATTTTTTTAAAGTCATTGAAAAGTGAACAAAGAATTGACTGGAGCGCGATTCGAACCGGTGACCTCCTGAATACCGTACCGGCACTCTACCAACTGAGCTATCCAGCCCTACGTTGGTAGAGACACCAATAGTCAATTATACCGTTGTTCGTTTGGTGTTATGCCTTCCAGGCTCTGCATTTCTGTTTGGCGCCCTCTCGTGTTCATTCTTAACAATGTCAGTTTACTTGTTCCAGATCATTCCTTCAGACATTGCTGTTTCGTTAAATCATTTGTTAAATCTTACATTTATTGATTCCTGCTACATGCCCTTGACAAGGAACAAACTGTAAGTCCTTATTCTCTGTTCTGTTTATATAATTATACTGATCTGGTACTTATTTAAGGCTCCTTTGACAATTATATTACATCTCGCTTATTTTAAGTACATGTACTTGTAGTATCATATTTGATGACTCAAAATGTGCTACTTCTTATTTGTTTGTTTACAGTTTTACACTGCTTCTAATAAACGTCGACAGCATATCATCAGTTATGTTTCCTGCTATGGAAGAGTGTTTAACCGCTGCATAGCTGCATCAGTGCATGCAATGAGGGCAGAAGATTTGGCAGTCAGAAGCCATGAAACCACGCACACACCGCCATACCCCAGGGATCATTTCAATGATCATTATTTTGGTTATAAAGGCCTATTTTTTCACCAAAACATTTAGGGAATCTACAGTATACAGCATCAATACAAGTATACCGATCCGTGTAAAGTGCCAATCGAAGGCGTGGGAATGCCCAACCTCGCGGTCCCAAAACAGCCTTTCCCTCCACTAAAGCTGAACACGGTATTTTCCTCTTTAAAACATCTGAAGACCAAGATCTGACAAGGCTGTTCTTTTCTCGTCTCTCCAGGTTGGATCTATGTCACATCTGGAAGCTACGATGTCTCGTTCTTGACGCTTGGTGGTCTAGCGGCCCTTGGCGTATTGGTCTTGGAAGGGCCGCTAGACCACCAAGCGTCAAGAACGAGACATCGTAGCTTCTGGTTCGATGGTTCTGGTTCTGGTTCAATAAGCTATTCCTTAATTTCCCATAACATTTCGGTGCAAGAACATTTAGACTCATAATACATCTTGTTTGGAGACTATTTGTCTAATCGTTTTATAATTCAAACTTTTGAAGTTAAACGTACAATACAGTGATTGGTAGATGTCAAAGAAGAGTACTCTCACTCAGTACTCTGATCCTGCATGTACATGTACATGAAACAATAATAGCTGTGAAAATTGAGCTCAATCTGATATTCGAGTCACGGGAAAATAGCGAAAACTGACTCATTTTTTTCTTATAAATCATAAAGAATGGTTTGATCTGACACCAACTTAAAACTGTTTTCGGTCTGTGACTAATTTCGGGGTAAATATACAATTTCAGGCGTATCCTAAAATTTCTACGTAAATCTGTGAACATTTCTGTTTGGGTTTGTTACCAATCCTGTGCTGTACCTTTAAGTAGAGAAAAGAGGATTAAACTAGAAATACTGTTAGTGAAGTGTTCAATTGACTGATCTTTGCTTGTTGTCAAACGTTATTTAAACTCTTGCATTATCTTGTATTTAAGGGTGTTTTAATTGGTTGCAAAAATGTGTAATTTTTTTGTCGAACTGGATAATTGTACAGCAGGCATTGCGTCTCACTATAGGTCTCACTATTTTCCCGGTGAGTGACAGATTTTCAATGTTTGCGAGCCTAGAAATATTGTGACTTTTTGGGGTGTAAAATGATTAAATTTCCAATCTCCTTCCCAACAAAATTCCACATGAGCAAACATAAGAGTCGCGAGAGTTCTCTGCCATTCTGCCTTTCCTTCCAATAGCTGAACTTGTACGCACATGTATAAATGACACCCGTAGATCCGTAATCTTCAAGAACTGTGTTTAAAGAAAATATAATTGCAACTGTTACACGGAGTTAAACAAATCGATACATGTAATACAATACCATTATTGGTTAAAGGTAATATCATACTTTGGTTTGTGTCAAGGAAATGCAGATTCATGAGCAAAAATATCAAGGAAGATGCAGTAACAGTAATCTGTAAAATCCCTTGTCCCTTATACGGTACCGACTTTATGAGAAAACAAACAGTGAAAAACACCCACGGAATTTGTTGTCTTTTAAAGAAAGAAAATATTTTCGGTCGTTGCTTTTAGTAATTTCTCGATAAATACAGCATTTGAGGCGAAAACAAATAAACAGTATGTTTCTTTCAGCACCATCTTTATACCCTGTAAGTTACAGGTAAAACTGTGAACATTTCTGTTTTGGTTTCCTACCAAAGTATGATACTACCTTTATCTTTGACTTGGTCAAATTGGGTGTGTGACGGTCATATAAAAAATTTGATTTAGTTTAACACCCCCCGCTTATTTTTGGCCAACCCATACCTTATTATGTAATCATTCTTTATTTGCCTGTATAAATTATTCAAATTTGTGAAGCGCCCTCTAGCTATGCTTGGCTTTTCGCGCGCTTCCCTCATATCAATCTATGACGAAGACTCATCAACACTGTTTCGTCTTCTTCTGGCCCAAGATGGCGCAAGACATCAAACAATGGTGCGAACGCTGCAAGAGATGCTGTCTTAGGAAGACCCCGTCCACCAAAGCTCGAGTTCCTCTGGTCAACATCAACACCACCGAGCCAATGGAACTTATATGCATAGACTACCTCAAGCTCGAGAGAAGCAAAGGCGGCTTTGAAAACATCTTGGTAATAACAGATCATTTTACGAAGTACGCCCAGGCATTCCCCACTCGCGACCAGAAAGCAGATACAGTCGCAAAGGTTCTCTGGGAGAAGATCATTCAGAACTACGGCTTCCCAGTCCGAATACATGCTGATCAAGGCAGGAATTTTGAAAGCCAGCTTATCAAGGAACTCTGCAAAATCTCAGGGATCAAGAAGAGCCGTACCACTCCTTACCACCCCCAGGGAAACGGTCTCACCGAACGCTTCAACCATACACTACTGAACATGCTCGGTACACTTGAAGCAGACCAGAAGAAAGACTGGAAGCAGTACGTCGGAGTTATGACTCATGCTTATAACTCAACTCGCCACGAGTCGACGGGATGTGCCCCCTTCTACTTGATGTTCGGTAGACATCCCAACTTACCGGTAGACCTGATGTTTGGACTGAAAGCAACACAACAAGACGCACCCGCCTACGATGAATACACGGAGCAGCTCAAAAACAGGCTACAAAGTGCTTACAAACGAGCCAGTGACCTCGTCCGACAAGCAAAGACGAAACAAAAACGTCTGTACGACAGAGGCACCCAAGTAGCTCCTCTTCATCCAGGTGACAGAGTTCTGATTCAGAACAAACACACATTGGTGGAAGATCCGGGTAGAGGCACTTCAACGGCAGACATCAACATTTCAAGCCTGTGTCCTACCAATACATGACGGCATCCAAGACATCTGGACGTCTGAGTAGGCCCACCACAACCATTTCGGTAACCCTCACCAGTGTGCTTCCCCGCACAGTTGGTCTCCATAGTTCCGCCGCTTGGCCAGCCGCCCAGTGACCGGGCCGGGCCGGACCGGGCCGACCGCCTGCTTTGCCACCGTGCCGGCTGCTTCGTCCCCTGGTTGCCCGTTCAGTGTCCTCAGGCCGACCGCTTCGCTCCAGACTAGTTCGTTCCTTCCCGGGCCAGCTGATGTTTCGTCCCCTGCTCTTCCAGTTCCTGCTTGGTGGTTGGAACCGTGTCGCCTGAAGACTGACGGTATTACCAACATTTCCTCGCGACGTCGAACGGCGATCCTTACCATACTTCTGGCCTTATCCTGACGACCGACGGCCTTGCACCGCCCCTGTGATCCTCGGATCACCACCGTTCCTGGGATTGCGTTGGATGGTCTTCCACTTATTTAACCGGCAAAGATCCTCGGTGGGCCAACAGAACATTTTACAGTGCACCGGATGCGTCGATAGTTACGGTTGCTACAGACACTCATTGTTTCGTCGATTGCACCATTCAAGACAGTGACATTCCATCTAGGGTCACATTGGTTCCCGTTATGCCGATCATCAATCGGGGAACTCGGCCGGAAAACACGCACCGATCAAGACGCCACGGAGCTGTTGCAAGACTCTTTGTAAGTCCCCATAGCAACCTATGAACACAAAGACTGCATTTTCATTAGGAATCTAAGCTGTTCTAGTGTGCTTAACATTCCTGTACTGTGTATGTTATGTAAGAAGCCATTGTCAGTGGAATAACATACCTGCCGAGTGTAGGTCCCTTGAGACACTCTCGAACATTTTTCTAATTTGCACAGTTGTTTTTGCCCGAGAATTTTGAAACAGATTTCTTCGCTTTCTCGATCCATACTATTGAATGTTTTTAGTAGTTTCATACAGTGTATGTAGGACCATACGCTATAAATGATTTTGTTGTATTCTTGCATTTTCGATTGATTTGCATTTCACTAGCTGATTTCACAGTTAACATTGATTGTTGGATTTGTTTATCGATTGGAATTGCTTGTTTATTTTCAATTGTCATTGATTTAATTGATTGATAATTGGTTTGATATTTGCCTCTTATTTTTAACCCGTTTCTTGACTTCATTTAATTGTTCTTCCTGTAATCTTGGCATTGCATTTTCATTTAGAACTTGATCTGATTTATTTGATACCGTATTTGAATGTGTTTCTGGTAGCGCCGATTGCCACCATTTCCATTTTTCAGTGTACATTAGTTTTGTTTGGGCTGTGGTTTTGTAGACTTAGATTGTCTTCTTCCTTACAAGATGGCCACTTCCAGAAAACGGTCCGATGATGACTTTTTCCCAACGCCAGCCACAACCTTTGCTCGTCCGTCAACCTTATCGACACGCCCGAAGCACCACACACCACCCATACTCACCCCTCAGAGACATCCACTCAACATCCGGAGCCAACTGCCACAGACGTCCCCTACTTCTGGAGATAAATACCAGCCTCTTGCAGAACAGTTTCTTGCTGAGATTGATGACATCGAGCGACGAATGTCACAGAGCATGCCACGTCGTCATCCAACTCAATTACCACTTCATCGCCAGCGGCTCCAACATGACTCATCTCCCTCCGTCTATGGTCCCGCTGGACCACCTCGACAACCACGAGTTTCGACCTCGTCTCATCCTCCAAGTCTCTCGTCAAATCACCCAACTTTTGGAAGGCAACCTCGGTCTCCTTCACCCCAACTTCACCTTTTGTCGTCCCACCAAGTGAAGAGTGTGCCTATATTCACCGGACGAGAAGGATCTACCATCTGCATCGAGGATTGGGTTAGAGACACTAAATATCTCCTCCAAACTACATCGATACCCAGGGACATGCAGTTCTCTACAATTGTGAGATATTTGGGAGGATCAGCAAGTAAGCTGGTACTCAACCTTCCACCGCATCAGCAGACAGCAGAGCATGCGTTCATCGAGTTGAAAGCCCAGTTTGGAGAGATCCTACTCACTGGTGACCCGCTTGCAGACTTCTACGAGCGAATTAGACACCCGAACGAGTCCCCGACAATATACTCCGTCGAACTGGAAGCAACTCTTCGCTGTGTTGAGGAAAGAATGAGATCCGGCCCTCTACCTCACAGAAACAGTATGTTGACACAGCAGTTTATGAGAGGTGTGAGAGATGACAAGGTGACACAGCGACTAGCCCCAATGAAACCCAGAGAAATGACGTTCCACGAGGTACAGGTCGAGCTGAGACAACTTGAGAGAGAATCTCGCATGGCTGCAGCCCTGAAGCTGACTTCAAAGGCGCAGTCTCAACAGTCCAGATCATGTCAGCAACAGCCACAACCATCTAAGCTGCCCATGTCAGCAACCTCTGACTCCAAAAGCCCACTTCAGAAAACTGACCATGATGTCCTTCAAGATCTTCTTCAAAAGGTAGAGCAGTTGACCCTGAAGGTAGAGGAATTTTCCAGAAGGCCCCCTCGACGGCCCAGGACTCAGATGACAGGCCAGGCTTCATCCGACACTCGAGTTTTTACCTGCCACATATGCGGACAGCAAGGCCACATCGCCAGAGGTTGCAGGAATAAGCCTTTAAACTCCCAGGGCCAACGGCCGGAGGGCAAGCCGTCGGAGGCCCAAAACACCACAGCCCAGTAGTTAACAACAGACCAATTCAACCCT
This sequence comes from Astropecten irregularis, assembly GCA_963971285.1. Lineage (NCBI taxonomy): Eukaryota > Metazoa > Echinodermata > Asteroidea > Paxillosida > Astropectinidae > Astropecten > Astropecten irregularis. The sequence continues at coordinate 5,635,571 of OZ020263.1, read as the reverse complement.
CTCCAGCTTCAACAAATCACCATGAGCAATCCAAGCCAGACCACCAACAACTCATCGGTCCTAACAACGAGGACGGCGTTGAAGTAAATGGTGAAATCTACCAGGCCTTAATTGACTCTGGATCTCAAATAACTTCCATCACAGATGAGTTATGGAAATCACACCCTCAGCTCCAAGACATCCAGCTCACACCCGCAGATGTCTCCATCGAAGGTGGACTTCTACGTCGGAGTTATGACTCATGCCTATAACTCAACTCGCCACGAGTCGACGGGATATGCCCCCTTCTACTTGATGTTCGGTATAGACATCCCAACTTACCGGTAGACCTGATGTTTGGACTGAAAGCAACACAACAAGACGCACCCGCCTACGATGAATACACGGAGCAGCTCAAAAACAGGCTACAAAGTGCCTACAAACGAGCCAGTGACCTCGTCCGGCAAGCAAAGACGAAACAAAAACGTCTGTACGACAGAGGCACCCAAGTAGCTCCTCTTCATCCAGGTGACAGAGTTCTGATTCAGAACAAACACCTAGTTGGAACCAGCAAGTTGGCAGACCGATGGGAGCCACATCCTTACGTCGTAACCAGTAAACATGCAGATCTGCCGGTTTACACCGTCCGCTCCCTTGGCACTGGCAAAGAGAGAACTGTGCATAGAAACCTTTTCACCCCATGCATGTTTCTGCCCGTGGAAGACGATGCCAAGATGGAGAATGAGACATCAAATATACAGGAGAGAGCAGAGAAGACAGAGCATAACGAGGATGTCGACAAGTCAGTCATGGAGAGTAGTGAGACAAGTGATGAAGAAATAGACATTGCTTTCTTTCCTGTGGAAATGGCGTCTCCTTCTATATCACCACCAGTACTCACTCCAGTAATGAAACATGACATACCCAGAGACAATTCTGCATCTTCATCTTTATCACCTCCAGAATTGACTCCGCAAGTGTATAGTGCAGAAGACACTTCTCCTTCTTTGACCTTTCAACCCACAGAAAGTGTCAATGAGAACGTACAAGAAGCCAATGTCACTAAGAGCACGGAATACCACTCACCACCTAGTCCAAGGCCCATACGGACTCGAATCTTCTTGGTCAGAACAGACAGCACAGACTACAGCAACCCCTGTCACGCCAAGAGAAAGTTAGCAAAGGACAACGACTGTTTGAGAAGTGGAAGGAACCCAAGATGGCAGAGACAAGAAAAAGAGCTTGTCTAAGACTCCTTCTGCAAGACCACAGTCCAATATAAATTTCCTACATATACAATGAACATAATGAATCTATGTAAATGTAATTGTATATCTTGTTTAATATACCAATATATTTGTTTAATTCTGAGTTAAACTCCTCGCAGAATATTGACAGAGGATGATACGATTTCTCCCGTTATTTCCATGGTTATAATAGTGAATGGAATATATATATCTTGTGTACATCCAGTATTAATTTCCATGATGCTATTATGAAGGATTATTGCATTGATTTAATTTGTAGTGATTTCTCAGCTCATTTTGTGTTCTAGCTAAGCTTGTAGAATGCTCTTTTCTTTGAATTACCTAAAGGCCAGGCGCCGGTCGTATGTTTATTTGAGGAATCAGTGTATATATTTATCACGACAGAAAAGAGAATTCACTGTGTTTATTATTAATATATCGTTCGATTGTCTTGTAAATATTTTGTGTAATGTCGAGGACGACAATTTTCGAAAAGAGGGAGCAATGTGACGGTCATATAAAAAATTTGATTTAGTTTAACACCCCCCGCTTATTTTTGGCCAACCCATACCTTATTATGTAATCATTCTTTATTTGCCTGTATAAATTATTCAAATTTGTGAAGCGCCCTCTAGCTATGCTTGGCTTTTCGCGCGCTTCCCTCATATCAATGTATGACGAAGACTCATCAACACTGTTTCGTCTTCGCCCTTACAGGTAATTTTCATATATTTTCTGTGATTATCTTTTACTTAAACTCTCTGCCATAATATTGTAATGTAAGACTCAACTTATTTAGCCATTTGAGATGATTATTTCGTTGAGCATGATTTAGTTAATTTGACGTAACCTTGGGATTACAGTAAGATTAGTCCTGCACAATTTATCATTTCATTATCGTCTTTTCGTTATCTTTTCATAATTGCGATCTGCTTATTTAGGTATAGATAAATAGCAGAAGTGTTTGTTTTTCTACCATTTGTATAGTAAGACCCATTTTGGACTTAGAAACTTAGATTTTCCTAAAAACAATGTAAAGTTCAAGATGGCGGTCGCAGCCGGTTTTCGGCGAACGGCAAATAATTGTAAACAATCTAAATGTATTTATATCCATTTCCACTGCTTTTCTTGTAAGTTGTTTATTTATATCAATCTATGACGAAGACTCATCAACACTGTTTCGTCTTCGCCCTTACAGAATAAACCAGCAAAACAGAGATCAATTGTCGCCGCCGCCTCTATCCTTCGACTCAAATTTCAACTCGGGTCACAGGTGTAAAGGGTAATTCTGTGTAATGAATGTTTTGTTACCACTGTTTCGGAGTGGAGTACTATGGCAGAGTCATGAACATTTTCATGGAACAGTATATTCATTACCAACACCCAAACAAAAAGATCATAATAAGGAAAATGCACTCACTGACAAACACACATTAAGAATTCATACATTATTTCACCACATTAAATGCTTTATTTATTTCAAAATATCCATCATTTTACAAACTAGTATTTGGGATAATTAATTTCATATTTTATCTTGGGTAACAATAGCAATCCTTAGAGTTTGAGAAAAAACATTCTTTTGTGGATTCATACGATTAAAAAATGTGCATCAACACAAGTAACAGATGAGGTTGCTGTTTAGTCAGGCTGTTAAATCTATGTGTTTGACTTCAACATCAAACTATTTTTAAATCATGTTATATTTAGGGATGAAGATTAATACCATCCTTCAACTCAAGATTTGGTAAGGGATGGATTTTTCAAGAGGAACAAGGTTATTATCCAAATATTTTCAGCTTGCAATGGGGTCATTCCGTGTCAATTCAACGCGCTTGGGAACCTGACCGACACGGATTTCAATGAAATGTGGTATGCTAGTTAGCCCCCATGAGAAACCCCCAGAACCGAAATTTTATGTAATTTGGTCCATTACTTTTTGAGATACGGGTTAACGAACTTTTGACTAATTAGCACAATCTGTCGCATTCAAACAGCCATATCTCCAGAAGTAAAGAACCTACAGAAAGAAATTTTACATCATTCTAAAGCTCTTATAATGGCCTTTATTTTGTAAAATAAAACCAAAATTTTTTCATGTACGACAAAAAAGAACGTTAAAATTTGACCTTGTACGGAATGACCCAATGGAAAGATTACCGATATAAGTCTCAGTATTTGAATAATTTAACATATAAAAGGTTACTGATAATACAGTGGTATGACACGTGTCCATATTTCAAGCATTTCCTAACCTTAGTTTCTGTGGTATTTTTTATCATAAAAACATTAAACATTAATTTATTCACACTGATATAAGCGTTAATCATTGATCGATCCAACGTGTTTGTCTTTTTCTTCAATTTAGATACATTTTAAAATTATTTTTCAAACGAAATTTGTAGACTTATTCTGGACATAATTATCATAAAACTTCATTATCATCTAAAAACAAAATGCTATATTTTGAGTTTCAAATTTTTTGTTTTTTATAAAAGAATGAGATACCATCATGGTGAGTTGGATCCATCATTGATTGATGTTAAGTACAAGTATTATATTAAAAGTGTTACAACTTTATAGACATCACATTTAAATATCTAAATATTATCAAGAACCTTTAAACGGTGATTAATTTGTGAAAGCTTTCAAAGGCTCAGACTATATATGTATATGTAATTGTCAATTTGGTCTTGACAGAATCTTTCTCCACTCACTGTAAATGTACAAATCCATTATAAATTGCCCAAGACTTCCATTTTTCAGCAAAGACAAAATCTTGGATTTAAACCAATATTTAATTCCAAATTTACATGTTCTTTCACTTTACATAGCATATGCTAAAAAGATTCAATTTCTTGTAATGTTTCAGTGTAAAAAAATATTCAGTAAGGGTCTGGGTCAGTGTAAACATAGTATTTTTAAAAACATCAATTACATATTAAATCAAGATAACATTTGTGTCAGATTAAAATAAGTGCGATAAACAACTAATAGAATGAGTAAGACTTTCGGATACACCATGTTTAACACTCTTTTTGAAAGGTGTGTGGTCCTGAGAAGGACCGAAGAGTGTCCTTTTCAGGACCACACATCTTCCAAAATAGTATTATACATGGTGTCTCCGCAAGTCTTACTCATTGTAGTCTCTCTACAATGCAAAACTCCAAATCCTACTAATCAAACATTAAAAATCAAAAGTACAATTAGAATTTAAATGACAACAATATTATTTGTAAATCATTGATGGATCCAAACTATAAGAGTCTTAATTTCCCAATTTTATAAAATGATATAGAATTTTCTTCTTTGTTAAGATATGCAAAATACATTTTAGAGAATATTCACTGTCAATGTTATTCTTATTCTAAAAATTCTATCACATAAGCCATTTCAGATATTTCGATATTGACCCTCAAAACACAACCTCCTACTGTAACTTGCATTCCAATGTTTTGCTGTCTGAAGTTTAGTTCAAGAAGGCTGTGGTCACATGGTTTGCTCATCAAAGACACGATAACAAGAGATAACATCTTCAAAACTTGGATTCATCATTGATTGAAAAGTGCCAAATGGCTGTAAGCTTATTTTGATACATTTAATAAATTTCTTCAAAGCTAACTGCCTACAATTTGAGAATGAACGTAATTAAATCATCACTTCACATCACCAACGGCATCACAATATTAAGACAACACTCAAATAAAATAAAGTTTCCATATACCAATGTTACACAATGTCTACCAACATTACAGATGTCATGTCTGTGCTTTTACATGTACATGGTACTTCATTTGTCTCCCAACATAGCTTTAGTAAATTCAAGATATTCAATATGTCCCAACTATGATTGGCCTTAGTCTAGTTGTAGTATTATTATTATTTTGTTTGCTGAAATGTATGGATATAATTTGTTCACCCAAATATCATGTGAAAGCAAAGGCAGTACATCTCAGAGTACTCAAGGTAGGGTACATTATTGATCAACATCAAAAATATCATTGTTTAGTTTCAGTTTGAAAGGCACATTTCTATTTGCTTTTTTAATCCCTGTACAGCAATGGGGTAGGTGCATTTGTTTTAAAAACAGAATGAATTTTCCCCCTTCAAAAATGACTTGACAAATGATGCACCATACCATTAAATAACTGTCACTAATACAGTATTCGAATATTTCAATAACCATTTACTCATGAAAAATATAACAAACTGACACAATACATGACACATAGTTCCAACTAGATTACATCACAATGTCAATAGATATTACAATGCTATTAAAATCAATTATTATAGCTAAGTTGCTAGAGCGCCTGTACGGTATTCAGGAGGTCGCCGGTTTGAATATCGCTTCAGTCGATTTTTCTTCGTTCACTTTTCAATGACTTTAAATTCAGTCAGTTTCCCTTGTGGTTCTTTGATGATTATATTAATTAAACAGCCGTATCCTCTTTGAGTGATCCCCCATGTACCGTTCCCAGGTTGCAGCATTGCTTGCGTGTATCATTGAAACGATCCCTGGGGCACGGCAGTGTGTGCGTGGTTTCATTGCTTCTGACTGCCAAACGAACAAAGATAATTGACTTTTGGGGTCACCACCAACGTAGGGCTGGATAGCTCACTTGGAAGAGCGCCTGTACGGTATTCAGGAGGTCGCCGGTTCGAATCCCGCTTCAGTAAATTTTTCTTTGTTCACTTTTCAGTGACTTTAAATTCAGTCAGTTTCTCTTGTGGTTATTTGATGATTAAAATCAATTATTGATATTCTGTGACCCACTCTGCGATAACAATTCGTATTTCCCTAAATTATTTGTCAGTTCTGTCTGTTTAAACACAGAGAGATTGCATTTTTTTTAAATGAAAAACTAAATGTTGTGAGTTCCGTTTATCAGTTTATTCGGCTGCCCTGGGTATCTGTGTACAAGCTAATAGGATGCCCTATGAACCTGGCTCGGGTAATTTTTCCAGCATTCGAATGGGGATCAATTTCCGTGTTTTTTGTGCAGAAACCTACGAAGATATTCTGTTTAAATGACTTCCCTTAATTTCATGCTGCATTCCTTCAAGGAATACCATTTCCACTTCCAGTGATACCATTGTATACCCTTTGGAAACCTTTCGCTAGGATAATCGAGGTATTTCCCATTGAAGTCAGACTTCAAGCATGTAAAGAACCACCATGCACCTCCCCCATATTTTTTTGCACAGTTTGCATCTGACCTTACATCATTGTCCCGATCCTTTGTTGAAAATTGGTGTGTATTATGCTCTGCTAGTGAATCACCTGCAGTACTGTTAGTATTATATAAGCCAACATTGAGTGTGTAATTTTCACCTGTAATTCTAAAATCACCGTACTCAACCCAGGCAGTGTTATTCTCCCAGTCTCCCATGTCTAAATACAATTTCCACTGTCCATTTCCCGTAATTTTTTTAATATGTTCGTTTCCAAGCCAAAACTCACCCGATAGAATACCAAATCCAGATTGGTAGTCAACCCAGTCACGGTAAAAGTCAACAGAGCCATCTTGACGCCTCTGAAATACTATCCAGCCTCCACCAGCGGTCGTCATGTCACAGTATACTTGTATGCCATAACACAGTCCAGGAGGATAGATGGTATAGATACCATTGTCATGGTAACCAGCTTGAAGCCACATCTGACAGCTTTGGAACTTGGCATGTGAATATGTTGCAAATAATGGTGTTTCATAGTTTTTATCAAAGTAGGCACTCCCTTGCAGTTTAACAAAGTTGCAATGATCCATATTCCTGCTATTTTTATTCATCTGACAGCAGTGGCTACTCTCATAATAGTTGAATGATGCACATTGTGGATCCATCATGCAATCTATCGCACATGTCACAGCAGACGATGTATTCTTTGCTTGATATACATGATGTATCAAAGCAAAATTGTTGGCCATAAAGAAGTTGGAAGTGAAATGACTTAACTGAGTCAGACACTCCCCCTCACAGTTTCCTGTCATAAATGTCATCAACAAGACTGTAATGGCGACTCTCATACTGATGCTTGTAGTGATAGGTGAAGAGACTGAATTAAGATTTGTACAGTGACTTATATTCCTATTAATCTCCTATGGTTGTTAAGATGCTGCAACCCTTGTTGAGTTGATGAAGAGAAACTGAAAGCCAAACTGAACTCCAGATTACACAGTGTGATGGATACCACTCTTTGCAACCAGCTGATATGATGTCTCCTGTTTTGGGTTCATGTGTATCACAGATTCACTGCTTCCATATACGAGTTCTTATGTAAAAGCAGCAATTTGTTCAAACTTGACCAGTCAGAATCCTGAAAACGATGCGTCAAAGATATGTTATACAGTGCTGGTCTACAAAACAAATATCAATGCCTTCCAGTGCTCAAGCGTTGAGTGATATGGACGACTGCAGAGTCAAGCCAACTATATATAGCTTTCGTCGGTCAGGGGAGCAGGAAATGATGAGTGACAGGTATAGTACCCAAATTAAGAGATAATCAAAGTTTAATTACCAGCCATATACCGGTGCAGGTATTCATAATTGCACTGCTTTCTTATAAAGGTTGTTGTGTGATATGACTATTAAGATTTTTCTTTGTCGATGGAAGCACATCTCCATTAGGGAGAACTTCAACACTAAATCAACGGTAACAAAAGTGATGGTGCTGTTTTTTAATTCAGTGAAGTGCTGTGGTAATGGGCAAATTGTCAACAGGTCACTGCACACATTAGTTAGTCACAACTAATATTGATTGTCCTTGTATTCTGACTAACAGTTTGAATTAACCACTGGCAGACTCAAGCTAGTGGCCTTGATCAGTCAGGGGAGCTAAAAATGATGAGAGGCAGGCATGGTTGGCAATTAAAGGAACAATCAGCATTATTGCTGTTGTTAAGTTGGAAAATTGATGATTATTTGGCAATTTAGGATTATTATCCAACCATACAACCACACAGGCCTTACAGATTGTACTGCATTCATATATGGATTGTAGGGGAAGATTGAGATTCTTTCACAAGTAGTTTACATCTGTCCAATACCAATGCTAGTGAAAACTCTGCAGGGATTTCACGTTGTAGTGAGTTCATAGCAAGCTGTTGAGATTGAGATTGTTACTAAAACAGCCTGCACTTTTGTAATTGCTGCCTTGGCAGTTGAAGAGATTGATGAAATTGGAGGTGTAGTGAAATCCCCTGTTCATGCTAAGTAGGCCGAAGTATGCGGACAGGTTTTCCCGTACGGGTTTAAAGAAATAAAGATTTCATTGTGCGCAGAAGACGCACACCTTTCTTTATTTTATAATCGCACTGACGCGGGACGCGTTTGGGTCATTCCATGTCAGACCAACACACTTTTTTACCTTAGGTCTTCCGATTTTTATAAAAATTGGTATGCAAGTAGATATCAATGAGTAATGAATGCATGCCAATTTTTAGTGGAATCCCTCCATCCATGTGGCCAGTACGCATGCGCCAAAAATACGGACATTTTCATGTTCTGACACTACCTTTGCACAGGATTAAACTAGAACTCGGTCACATTTCAACAAAAATATGCAAGTGTGGTATCAAAATGACCGGAATTAGATGCTCTAAGTGATGCCACCCTAAAAATAGAGAAAAAGTAAAAGTGGATACCCATGACCTTTGACACACGAACTTTGACCTTTGACCTAGATTAAAAAAAGTATCATTCCGAAATTTCACGAAACAACGTTTGCTTGATAGAACAGGTCTTTCTCTACAAGATTCCATTGAAATTTCGCTGGGCACTTGAAAATTGACGATTTTATGGCATTTTTTCTGATTAATGCATGCGTAGTTTTGTCCCCTTTAATAACAATAGGCCACACAACTTTCTCTGTGCGGTTCCCTTTAATGTAATTTAAATTTTCCCAATTGATGTCTCATTGTCCTTTATCCTGCAGTACCTCAGAGACTGTATAAAACACTCCCAGTTACACCTTTGTTCTGTATTGAGGACCTTTGGATCTAGTATTTGACTCCAATGGAATATGTTTCTCCATTATTGTATTTGTTGGGCAGGGTTCGGATAGATAGCATGCAATTGCTCGGTGTCCTGAATAGTCTTTGCTGCAGATAACTAAACCTGATTGAATTCAGTACAATGAAGGGATTATGTGAATGTTGTCTTTTCAAGATGTCCTCACAGGGCCTCTGAAGACTTGCTTCGACAGCTATGTTCCAGTTGCACCGACCCATCACATTGGCCCTAATAAATACGTATTTCATGAAAATTAGATTATCTATTGCTTGAGTTATTTGCACAGGCACTACAGCTGAACAAGAAAATTCGCAGATAAGTTTGGTCCAATATAATGTCACATTGTTATGTACAGTATTTTCAACTGGTTATGGTTATGGATGCATGACTCTTGATGCATGTCACTCGAATAACGTCCAGAAACCCTTCGACACTAACGATGCTTACCCTATTCCACACTTAAACTCGGCAAACGGGCCAGGGAATTCTGCAACGTATTTTTATTTTCAGGACAAATCATCTGCCCAGTACCAGAACAGGAAGAACTGCATGGGGCTAAGTGGATTTTTTTTTGCCACGGCTCATGGTACAGGGTCATGTGCAGGCGCGTTCTACGGGGCGGGGGGGGGCTAGGGGGGTCCAAAATTGTGTCTAGCCCCCCAAAAAAATGCAAGTGGAAAAAAATATTCTTGAAAACACTGGATTTTTTCAGTTATTAAGCGCCAATAACATAAAAAACGCGTTGTGTGGGCTATAATTTGCATGTTTTTTGACCTCCAATAAGACATAGCAGAAGAGTATTAGAAGAACCCAAAATATTGGGTCTTCTAGCCCCCCCGAAAAATTAATGGCTCTAGAACCGCGTCTGGTCATGTGATCAGCTAGATGACACCAATGAGCACCTTGCTGCCAAAGCAAGTCTTCACAGGCCCTATGAGGATCACATATTGAAAAGAAAATTTCAAGGAATCATTTCAGTGTGTTGAATTCCATCAGGTTCAGTTTTCATGGCACCGAACAATTGAATGCATTTATACTATCATGGTATTCATGGAGGTCAACATACATCAACCATTAATATACTTGTACGCAGGTTGTCGTCCCATTATTGTTTATACTGAAGATCCAACAATAATGGTTCTGGGCCAACATCTTGTTCATTGCTTTATTAGACCATTCCATTTCTTTCTAAGACAAAATAATCAATAATTTTACTTTCTTCATTTTCCAATTACAATATAAGCAAGGAATTTTAGAATTTCAACTTATTATTTCCCTATGGTTACAAAGCTTATAAACCGAATCCAACATTCTCCACTGTAATATTATGGATCTTGCTCGTTGGCGGCTGATGTTATTTGTTAGTTGTCATTAGTCAGTTAGGCTGAAGTTATTCTGAACCCTGCTGGAACAAAAACACAACATGGAGACACATATTCCATTGGAGTCAAATGCTTAAAGATCCTTTAAATTGAAGTCCCAACACCATGAACACAGAACAAGGTGTAAATGTGGGTGTTTTTTACATTGCAGATTAAAGGAGAATGAGATACGATGGGAACTTTAAGATTACATAAGGGGAAATCACAATATATTGCCTATAGTGTTGTAAAAGGGGACAAAACTACGCAAGCACCATAAAGGTCCTCAATACAGAACAAAGGTGTAACTGGGAGTGTTTTATACAGTCTCTGAGGTACTGCAGGATAAAAGACAATGAGACATCAATTGGGAAAATTTAAATTACATTAAAGGGAACCGCACAGAGAAAGTTGTGTGGCCTATTGTTATTAAAGGGGACAAGACTACGCATGCATTAATCAGAAAAAATGCCATAAAATCGTCAATTTTCAAGTGCCCAGCGAAATTTCAATGGAATCTTGTAGAGAAAGACCTGTTCTATCAGGCAAACGTTGTTTCATGAATTTTCAGAATGATACTTTTTTTTTAATCTAGGTCAAAGGTCAAAGTTCGTGTGTCAAAGGTCATGGGTATCCACTTTTACTTTTTCTCTATTTTTAGGGTGGCATCACTTAGAGCATCTAATTCCGGTCATTTTGATACCACACTTGCATATTTTTGTTGAAATATGACCGAGTTCTAGTTTAATCCTGTGCAAAGGTAGTGTCAGAACATGAAAATGTCCGTATTTTTGGCGCATGCGTACTGGCCACATGGGTGGAGGGATTCCACTAAAAATTGGCATGCATTCATTACTCATTGATACCTACTTGCATACCAATTTTTATAAAAATCGGAAGACCTAAGGTAAAAAAGTGTGTTGGTCTGACATGGAATGACCCGTTTACGTTGAGTGCATAGACCAGCCTGATCTCGCCCCACTGTACGCTCGTCTCTCGACTAGCGAAGTCGACCTTTTTGGAATATCTGTACCGCGAAGGCATCTTTTCAAGCATCTTTCCTCAACCAATGTGGCAGGTTTGGAAACTGAATCGGTGGTGTTTTCCCCTGACAGCTGAAGAATCTGCTCCATTGGTTGGGAGAGTAAGTAATTAAAAGTGATACAATTCTTTAGGTTTTTCGCCTTGATCTCGGCAGACGCGAGCATTTATATTTTGTATTTATCTATAGAATCAAAGTTAGTGATCTCATTTTATTTTCCTCTACCAAATCACTAAAACTAGTGACCCTGACGCTGAACAACAGTACTATGATTAGATTTCTGTTTGTTGCTGATTCTAGAGGGCACAATTTTGTTCAAATTCTCTTCCTGGAAATGTATTAATCATTAATGCTGCTTCGGTTAAGTCAGAGGCAACCGCCGCTGTGAGCTAAGCGTAACGATCCGACTAGGTCTATAGGCCTATGGTTTGCTCAGGTAGAAGCTCAATTTCAGACTCGATGCCATGGATTCACAATGTACATCATTCAACTTTCATGATATGTCATTTATATGAATGAAGAAAAGTCTCAAAAGCTAATTTGCCGACCTTTAAATTTTGCCAAACAAGAAGGAAGTACCCGCTTTGGTGACGATGACGTCAAAATGAATGATTCCGTTGAAACCTGCCCTGAAAAGTACAAATGTTGCTAGATACTCCTCAAAGCTGGTCACTATGACAACAGTATCTATACCATCTAACCTGACAACCGCAAACTCTTAGATGCAAACTCTTAAAGTTGGGAGGGCCTTGATATTATTGTTCAGACAAATAGAATAGAAATGATACAGATCATTATATGAGGGAATACAAACGCGTATGTTGAGTGAAATACGCAAAGCCCCAATGCCAATTTTACAGCAGTAATTTGCCAAATATGACACAGCTAATTTCTTCAACTTTCAATCCATTCATGAACAGACGAACAAACATGATGAATATACCGTGTGCCAAAGTATCGTATGCGAAACTACGGACCAGAAGGCTCCTAATAAAAAAAGGTTTCCAGCGGGTATGCTGACGTTAAAGGTTATACATGTATCATACTCTTGTAGCGTACCGAAACAGACATCTTCACAGAATGATTTACCTATACAGGGTATAAAGATGTTGATGGTAGAAACATACCGTCAAAATTGTTCGGCCTGAAATTCTGTATTTATCCAGAAAAGAGTAAAAACCAGTGACCAAAATAAATTTTGATTTTTTAAAGATCAAAAATAAAAGAGAAAAGACTTAAGAAAGACTGTGGCCGTTGTTCAGTTTTCTCAAAAAGTGGGCACCGTATGGAACTGCAATTTTCACAGATGACCGTTACTGTATCTTCCTTGATTTTTTCCCCATGAATCTGTATTTCTTTGACAAAAACAAAAATATGATATTACCTTTAATTGTCCATTTTGCCATTTATTTCACGGGATAGTTATGATAGTACGGGCTCACTGGAAGGCAGAATATTATGCATTACAGGGAACTGTAGATAGCTACACCGCTCCAGTCAATTTTTCTTTGTTCACTTTTCAATGACTTTAAATTCAGTCAGTTTCCATTGTGGTTATCCTCTTTGAGTGATCCCCATGTACCGTTCCCAGGTTGCAGCATTGCTGCGCGAATCGGTGAAATGATCCTTGGATTATGGCGATGTGTGCGTGGTTTCATGGCTTCTGACTGCCAAACGAACAAAGATAATTGATTGACTATTGGGGTCAACACCAACGTAGGGCTGGATAGCTCAGTTGGTAGAGCGCCTGTACGGTATTCAGGAGGTCGCCGGTTCGAATCCCGGTCCAGTCAATTTTTCTTTGTTCACTTTTCAATGACTTTAAATTCAGTCAGTTTCCCTTGTGGTTATTTGATGACTAGAAAATGAGTTGTTATATTGTTTACTGGCTGATGGCAAGAAATACGTGGCAATACGTGTTCGCGGTGTCAGTATTTCTTCGAACTACATGTAGTTTGTGCCAACCTAATAAGGTAGATCACAGTAATTACTATTACTCTATTCATGCATACAGGTCACAGGCACCGTTCACATAAGTCGACAACCAGAAAAGTTCAGATATTGGAAGTTGTTAAAATTGTAACATCGGTTATCCTGTTAAGCGTTCAAGATTGAACCTTTCTACACTCCATGTACCGCAATGAATCCAAATAATTTGGGCAGATCAGTCACTGACAGGACAAAGGTAACTTCTGTTCAGCAGATACAACGTCTATATAAGTGATTAAGCAATAGGTTAATTGAACGTACACAATGTGCGCAAGTTTACCTTTATACTTTTATACAACAAACATGCACAAAACATGGTACATGTTTAATACACTTTCATCAAAGAGATCCACATCACATCAACTCTCCATCTTAATGTACATACTGTACGTAGCTGTGGTATACACTGATCCCTCACTCTCGCTTACCAAACTTGTCGTTTGAAGATGTAAACCTACTCATGCTGGAATCAAGGAACGTTATGGGAAGCAAAGGGGCAATCTAAACATCGTCATAAATAAAGAATATATCATTATTAGAATCAGAAGGAGTAGATATAAAACAACTCCAACTGAAAGGAAATTAATGTGTTTATTGTACGAACTGAATGGAACATACTACATCCTGGGACACAAGAATGCATTATGGCGGCTTGTTTCATGTTCAGTAGATGACTTGATAAGGGGATAGTTTGAAATAAGTAGACCAGATTCACCACGAATAATGATATCAATATTTCAGGATGATTTGCCAATGTCATGCGGAAAGATATATATACAATCCTGTTTAATTCCAATTCACAGGGGAGAAGTATATATAATTTCCATAAGAAGTTACCATAGTTTTGACACACTTTGCTTTGACCTGTGCAACTGGTCGGCCGAGTTATGTGTATTCATAACTTCTGCCACACACTTATTACCCAACCCTCATACTAGACCGGTTCAAATGTCCAGTGATGCTTGTTTTGTACCGAGAATACTGGCGTTTCTTATTATCAACATGTAAATGATGATTGACAGCCGACGGCGTGTTGTGAAACTGCGTGTTATTATGGTTCATAAGAAGTGGTTCCTCACTGCACGCTCAAAACGCAATAAACCATCATTAGCGAATAATACTTCAACCTTCACGTTGCAACAAGCAATTATTAAAACACGAACGTCCGCCGCCTGGTTAATTTGGATCATTATCGCTTGCGCGAAAAAGCCTTTGATTTTGTTTTTTGTTTTTTCTTGCTCTTCTTTTTGTCGCCAAAAATTCTAGATCCCACTTTGGGCACTTTTAAACTGCCGATTTTAACCAAACTTGGTCCAAGATCCCTTTTCGTCATCATAACGTCATCAGGTGTCATGTGACCAGCGATTTGAATTTAATAATCAAAATCTTTAAAAATCAACAAATAATCAACGGTTTGAGATATTAAGTTCATTCTTTCACCAAAAGTGATTGTTAGGCAGGGTCTTTCTTTGTGACACTCTGCTTGACCTCTGTGACCTCTGCTTCCGGTCCAACAGGAAGTAGCTCCTCATTTAAAATTGGTTAGAGCTTTAATCATTATTCTTTTACCAAAGTTCAATGTTAGGCAAGGTCTTTCATTTGTGTTATATTGCTTGACCTCTGTGACCTATACTTCCGGTCAAACAGGAAGTAGCTTCTCATTTAAAAGTGGTAAGAGCTAGGATCATTATTCTTTCACCAAAAGTGAATGTTAGGCAAGATCTTTCTTTGAGACACAATGCTTGACCTCTGTGACCTCTACTTCCGGTTAAACAGGAAGTAGCTCCTCATTCCAAAGTGGTAAGATCTAGGATCATGATTCTTTTTTCAATTGTCCATTAAGGGATCCCTTTCTTTGTATAACAGTTTATATTTGTAATTTAATTTATTATCGGCGGAAAAGCCCTATGTGCTGTTTGCAACAGCCATAGATGTCTAGTTAGAAGTGATTTTGTGCACGTTCCAACAGTGGTGAATTTTGGTTGTTGCTACCAGATATGACCAGCGGGCATGAATCCTTTCATGTTTCCAAAGAACGCCACGCTCAAATCGAACAGCAAAACAATGTGCCCGAACCAGAATGAGATATACTGTATGTGGTGCAAGCTATAATTGTTTTGTAGGTGACGTCACACGCATTGTCTCGTGGATCGGTTCCGAGGGGGATTTTTCTTGGGGGGGGGGGGGGGGTCGGCGCATGTACATATTATTTAACTTTAGGTCAAAACTAAGCACTTGCATAAAAAATCTCAATTTATATAGTCATGTATTATGCATCAAACAATCATTTTAAAGCACTTTCATCCTTTTCCAAAATTTGATGCAGTAAACCTTTAACCAGAGTTAAGTGTACACAGACTCTGTAGACAGTCACTATTCACAAGTTGAATACACGTAGACTTATTTGTAACTGTGTAAATGAACAAAATGGATAAAATAACCCCAAAAACCGTAGACGTTCTATACTTACCCAGGAAGTAGACTATGGCGTGTGATGCCGCCATTGTAGTTCCCAGCGCTGTAACGGAGCAGTCGAGCGATTCGCGAATGGGCAAGATGAACACGCCGAAGCTTTTGAAAGTACCAAGTTCAATCACACCGATAAAGAAACGTATCGCTGTGATAACCCATCCATAGCCGCCATCTTTCCTTGAGTGTCCCTGCCAAAAGCGTATTCCAAACACGGGAATAAAATGCTTGATACAAATGCAATTAAAAGAGGTTTGTGATTTTTTAATACTATGGAGAAATCATCGTAAATTGGTCCATTGGCCAAACGGTATCATTGCAAAATTGCAAAATAAATAATCATTAAAGACCACGTTATTTTTGTGTGAAAGCTTGCTGGTTATAAAGTTAATGCTAAGATAATAATTATACTAATGTTTCAACCAATATGGTACATTGGGAGACATTCCCATGGTCCCAATCAGCTAAATTTATTGGCATTCAGGGAATATTCAGGAGCACGGTTGATCAACTGGTATAATTTAATATTATTAGGCAGAGTGTAAGATACGAAATCCTGATATCGATTTCAAATGTTTAACATTGAATGCATGGAGCTAGGAAGTCTCTTCCTAGCTCCATGTTGAATGTCACTTCACGACGCCCGATGGACAATGCATAATGCATATTGCAAGCGAGAAACTATTTGTTGGTAGAAATAATCCTAATTGAACAAACCAATTTGCTTGAAATCAATTCATAAATCGGATAATTTAACCCTTACTCCTACCTACAGTAGGCCTATGCTCTAAAGTACCACTGCGACACTTATTAGTCAGTTTGCACAACGCTCTTGAGCTCAATGCTCCAAATAGCTCAAGCAATTAATCTAGATCCTTCAATTGTTAAAAAAAAAAAAGAATAAACAAAATCTGATAAAAAAAATCTCAGTATTTAGAGGTTTATAGAGGATGATCACTTACTTTGTTTCCCAACATCGTTACATTAGAGTGTCTACAAGTAGAAAAGAATATGGCGCAGTGCTTAATGTTCCGCTGTAATTTATACAAAGCTGACTGCGTGAAATTATGTTGTTTGACATCGTTCATAAGATAAAATCATGAATGAGCACAGAGGAAAAAATAGCACATTGCAATGATTTCACAGTGCAGCTAATCGAATAATAAGGTGGTTGTTTTTCCAAGTCACGTTGGGGAATGAATTTAATTACAGCAAGTGTATGTTACTTTGTTTGCTTCATGGCTTGGCATGGAACGTTTTAACAAACCCGTGCAGTTCAGCGAAAAACCCTCTGTTATCTGTTTTTATTGAGCGAGTTCACGCAGGAATCTTCTCAAGTTTGACATCAATAATCGGATTTTTCTTAAAACAAATCCTTAAATAAGTAAACCTCAAATTCCTTTATGTATACCAATTTTTCCTTAAATAACAATAATTTCTTTCCGAATTCATATGTGTTTTCAGATCATTTCAGTCAGCAGAATACAGCACTTTTTTAACCTATGTAATGTTTTGAAGGAGCTTCGAATTCTCTTACCACGTTTCCCTAGTCCCCACTTTAAGAAAGTGCGAGTGAATAAAGCGTGTCGTCATGAAAAATGAAGGATTTTGATTGGTGCACCTTTGTGATGACCTACAACTTAACTTTAATATCGATAATATGAAACATCTGTGATCACGAAACAGGTTGTTGGCCCTAGAGAGGTTGAGAGGACACCGACACAATTCTCTGGATATGCTTCGACCTAGCCTCGCCGAGCGTTTAATAACTAGCAATCTCAAATCAGTAAACATTGTAACTGTATACATTGCATATGAAGTTTAAACAAGTTTAAACAAGTTACAAGTCCTTCCAGTAATAATAGAAGTGTATGTGTATAAAGCCATAATAGCATATCTTAAAGGGATATGCGCTTCACGGGCAGAGAGCGCCGGAGCGTGGTTCACGGGCAAGGGACGCCAAACAAAGCATATATAATTATGTCAATAAACAACCATTAACTGTCTTAAAAATTGCCAGTGCGAGATTTTAGCACAAATACTGGAATCAGCAGTTGTAATCATTAATTACATGTATAATCATTTGGTGAATTAACGTTGAATAAAATAATGGAGAAATAATGCATTATTTTGGTTATTAAACCAGAATGTGATACCCCCCTTGAATTTGGGTCAAAGCCCTCTGATGCAACAAAAAAAACCTTTTTTGCAGACACCGGGAGAACACCGGTGAAGAAAATCACCCCGACTTGATGTTTGGGAAGAAAAACGAAACCCATTTTTGCCTGACCCCTGATATATAGAGGCCTTTGCCATATGGCACAGCTGAGCCTAATGTATATAAGGATAGGCCTTCTTCCCATGCAGGTTACATCGAGCATAAACAAGAAACGTTCATGCCACAAACTCACGGGCAAGAAACGCCAATTGGCGATAACATAATGAACAAGTCAACTCTGGCAAAAAACGGGCAAGAAACGCCAAGGAACTCTTTGCCCTGACTTGTATTCCAACAGGCAAGACATGCCGATTCTCGTTAACTTAACGGGCAAGACATGCCAAGCACAAAACAAGTTAACCGATGCAAAACGGGCAAGGAACGCCAAGCATTGTCACATTGACACATGTGGACGATGGGCAAGTTACACCGTTCAACGACTCACATCTACGGGCCAGATAAGCCAGGTAAATACAGTAACCAAGACAAGTTCAGCCTGGTTGGACACAATCATGTGGACGATGGGCAAGTTACACCGTTCAACGACTCACATCTACGGGCCAGATAAGCCAGGTAAATACGGTAACCAAGACAACAGCTTAAATACAAAAGGAGGATAACTGGTTTGACCAGAAACCCCGAAGGCCACTTTACAGTGGAGGGTGGGTGGGTTTTTCAGTTCGGCGAGGAAAGGCGAAGAGGGAGAGAGCGCGCGTAAAATCTAACAGCTAGATGTACTGGAGCCTTTGATTGGCTGTTGAAGGCACTGCGCACAGCCATCGGGCCACTCACAGCGCAGGTTAAATAGCTTCGGGTTAGTGTAACAGCCGCTCACAACCCCCTGGGCCAAAGGGGGGTTGGCCCGGAGACAAGCACCGGGAACCCGTATTGGCCCTAGAGAGGTTGAGAGGACACCGACACAATTCTCTGGATATGCTTCGACCTAGCCTCGCCGAGCGTTTAATAACTAGCAATCTCAAATCAGTAAACATTGTAACTGTATACATTGCATATGAAGTTTAAACAAGTTTAAACAAGTTACAAGTCCTTCCAGTAATAATAGAAGTGTATGTGTATAAAGCCATAATAGCATATCTTAAAGGGATATGCGCTTCACGGGCAGAGAGCGCCGGAGCGTGGTTCACGGGCAAGGGACGCCAAACAAAGCATATATAATTATGTCAATAAACAACCATTAACTGTCTTAAAAATTGCCAGTGCGAGATTTTAGCACAAATACTGGAATCAGCAGTTGTAATCATTAATTACATGTATAATCATTTGGTGAATTAACGTTGAATAAAATAATGGAGAAATAATGCATTATTTTGGTTATTAAACCAGAATGTGATACCCCCCTTGAATTTGGGTCAAAGCCCTCTGATGCAACAAAAAAAACCTTTTTTGCAGACACCGGGAGAACACCGGTGAAGAAAATCACCCCGACTTGATGTTTGGGAAGAAAAACGAAACCCATTTTTGCCAAACAAGTTACGACATAAGTAACTTGCACCAACCCCCCCCCCTTCTTTTTTCTTCCCTTTGTGAGTATGATTAGTCAATTTAAACTTAATGGTTGAGTATCCGTGTGATAGAGGAGGGCCTCAGGGTTTTGCCCAAAACTGGCAATGGCGCTTGACAAGTTGTGGCAGAAGAGTGTGTTGCCCGAGAGAGACAGATGCAGACCGTCCCGCCAGTATGTGCTGTGTTGGCCAGGGTTGATATTGTCCGAATGGACAATAGCATGTGCATTACCCAAGTGTTTGCACACACGATGTGCATACTTGTTGAGAGCATTGATGTTTCTCTCTCCAACTCCTGGACGCTCCTCACCATAATAAAAGAGGCGCAGGAGGATATCTGACCAAATGATAGTGGTGTATGGGAGTAAGCGCCGCAAGTCCCTGAGGCCCTCATCCAACCTTTGGCGGATTTCTTTCATAGGAGTCGAGAACAAATCATTCGTGCCCAGGTGAATAATAATCGTGTCAGGAACCGGTGACCGGCGCAATTCTGTGCGGACAGCGGGCACCAACGAGTTGATCTTGGCTCCCCGGACACCCAGCCAGGTCAGAGTCCCAGGCAATGATTGTTGAGGCATGTGAGCTGCCGCTCGGTAGACAATACTGTCCCCCACAGCCCATATGCGGCGTGTACCTGTGAAAAAGCACAAAGAGCAGGGAGAGAGGGAACATGTATGGAAGGGGGGGGGGGGGTCAAAGGTGAGAGCCTACTGAGTGGCAGTAAGGATTCTATCTGGGCGGATGTACCTATTCTCTGCCAGTGATTTCCAACGCCCAAGGGACTGGATCTGGGACAGGGGTGTGCCTTTAAGGGCAGCAGATGTAGCTGCCCCAATGCGGAAGCTATGGGTATTGAAGTCCCCGGATGGTAACCCCATCGCCTCCAGGGACTTGGTTAACATATGGCGGAACTGGTAAGTCGTGAGGGGGGATCCGTCAATATGAATTAACAGGGGACCCAATAGGGGCGGCCGAAGCCGTAGATAGTTGGAAACTCCACTTACAGGGCAAATCTCTGAGAGAGGTTCGCGACTGAGTCGCAATTCAGTGGAATTACCGCGTTGATCAGTTTTGGAAAACCTGACCCTAACGACCAACGAGGACGCGCCCGGACCCTCGAACCAGATATCACCAGTGTTCAAAATTTTGGAGTGGTCGCCCAGCTTACGAGCTGCAGTAAATTCCCCCACTCGCAGACCCCCAGAGGATGCTAAGGTAAATGCTGCATGAAACAGACCGGTCTCAAGGTCTGATGATGTGATTGCTGGTAAAGTGCGGCACATTTGCAAGAGTAAATCTTTGGTAATTGGACGCCTAGAGTCTATACGCGGGCCCTGTCTACGGCAGCCCTCCCTGATTTTCTTTATCAGAAACGAATTGGTGGGGTCGGGCCAGTCATTGATTTTGTGAATGTAAGCGACTGCTGCTAAGTACGTACCTATAGTAGAGGGGGCTAACCCTTCCAGGGAGAGATGTGCGATAAATGCCGCGATGTGGCTACTGGGTGTAGGCCACATTGGGGGGAGTTTGGTTTCGAGACGGAATTGGTTGAAGTGTTCGGCACCCCTCCCGTATGTCTCCCAAGTGCCGCTGGCCATGGACGCCTCCAGGAGGCGTAGAGTTTCTGAATTCAGAGCTTCCATAGGAAGGGCGGGACTTCCAATCCCAAGGGGGTAGCTGTGGGGGCCAATTGCCTGAATCTGCTCATCTGTGAACGGGAGCGTGCGTCCGCAATGTTATTCTGAATGCTCGGAATGTGATTGGCCTTAAAGGAAATGTTGCCCTGAAGACATTGTAAAACAAAGAATCTAACTAATCTCATGATGTGGGGGCATTTGGACGACTGTTTATTAATGATCGACACCACCGCGGCATTGTCTGACCGAATAATCACTCGTTTCCCTGCCAGGGCCGTTCCCCAAAGCGTGAGAGCCACTACTACGGGAAAGAATTCTAGCCAGGCGATGGATGACCGTTTTTTGTGGATGAATTCTGGCCATTTCCCACTGAACCACGAGCCCTGGAAGAATCCACCAAAACCTATCCCCCCACTAGCATCAGTAAAAAACTCTAAGTCTACATCGAGTAGCCAATACTGATCTGGGAACAAGGTCCTGCCATTAAAGTCGCGAAGGAAAACCTGCCACATAAGTATGTCCTCCTTCGCGCCCTTAGTCAGCCTGATTTTTTGCCATTGGTGCTTTGCACCTTTTGTGGCATCGGTAAGCCTCCTGAGGAAGGCTCGCCCAGGAGGTACCGCACGGCACACAAAGGATAGAGATCCGATGAGTGATTGGAGGCAAGAGAGGGTTAGCTTGTGTGCACGAAGAGCGTCTCTCAGCTTGGCTTCCAATGATTCAAGTTTATCTGTAGGCACTGTTACTGTTTGGGAAATTGAGTCTATCTGTAACCCCAAGAATGTCAGTTGTGTGGTTGGGAGGACAGTTTTTTCCTCCGCGAGAGGAATGCCGAATTCCTTGCAAGTTGTAAGGAGCCATTGCAGGATGGTATGGCATGATGGTGGCCCCCCATTGGGCGGACCCCCAACCATGAGAAAGTCATCTACATAGTGGCATAAATGGCCTGACCCAGTGCGTTTGTCCACGACCCATTGGAGAAATGTGGAGAATTTTTCGAAGTAAGCTGGTGCGCAAGCCACCCCCATTGGCAGGGTCTTGTCAATGTAGATGTCATTCCCAACTCGTATGCCCAGTAAACAGAAATCTTCTGGATGGATTGGAAGCAAACGGAAAGCAGATTTGATATCTGCCTTAGCCATAAGGGCTCCTCTCCCAGATCTGATCACTAACCCAACAGCATCATCGAAATTAGAATATTTTACTGTGCAGAGCTGTCTATCAATCCCATCATTCACAGAGTGCAATTCGGGATAGGATAAGTGGTGTATCAGTCTGTAGCTGTTTGGTTCCGTTTTGGGTACCAAGCCAATAGGCGAAATCCTAAGGTTACTAATGGGGGACACATTGAATGGGCCTGCCATGCGCCCCAGCTTGACCTCCTTGCTCAGTTTTTCTACAGCTAGTATTGGATTTTTCTTAACAGATGGCAAGTTGTCAGCCTCCCTGGCTGTGCGGGGGCCTTCATAGCCTAACCTAAAGCCGGTGGTGAATCCGGCGTGGAGCATTGTGGCGACAGTCTGATTTGGGTAACAGGTAAGCCAAGCCGAGAGTTTCTCAAGACAAATGGGTGAAAATGCGATGCAGCAAACGCAGTTGGTAGGTGTGTTACAGAGTGGGGATTTGCCAGGACAGTCATTACTGGTGGTCAGCGGCGCTTTTCTTTGAGGGGGATTTACATGCGAAGGCGCCATGAAGTTGGGAGTTGCATGTGAGGCACTTATGCGGGTACGTGCATTGGGCCCTTGAACAGCCTGTTGCCCGATTGAATGCAAAGCAGTGGCTTGTGTTTCTTGTTGGTGTGCGGGGGAATGGGCGAAAAGAATTCGCAAAGCGCTTGGCCCCATAGGGCTGGGTTCCCCCCTGACCCCCCAAGCCAGTGTGTACAAACCCAGGGGCAGTTACATAGAGGGCCCAGAGTTCCCCATCGATAACAGCCCAAGATCTGCTAGGGTGCGCCTGTTGCCTCAGTCTAAACTGTCGATCATATTCGAGCCAGCCACGGTTGGAAAAGCGGGCAGCCGCCATGCGAATGACATGCATATACTTAAGCATCTCTTGGCATCGACTCGCGTGAGCCGACAGAAACACAGACGCGTAGATTAGAAACGCGTCGGTCCATGACAGTATGGATGTGATTTGAGTTTTCTTCTTTGTGTCCTTAAGACACAATTGGCCAGATTGGTCCAACGTAAAAGTAAGATTGGGAGTGGGATTGGTCGGGCCATGGCGTGTCAACAAGGTATCAAGCTCAATGAACTCACTTTTAACTATCTTTTCCCGTGTTCCCACAGGGATGGCATTCCCAAGTGGCTCACAAATGGAAATTAGGGCCCCTTCCCCTCCCTCTTGAATAATGGGGATTGTGCTCGATGTGGCCTGAGTAAGCTGGCTGAGTGGGGCAGGGTTGGTGTTAACATGCAAGCCAGTTCCCGGCCCAGGTTGTGAATAAACAACAGGCAGCTCACCTGAAGTAGATGTATGGGGCTGATAGTTGGGACTCTGGTGTTGGCCGAATGTAGTACGGCCAGAGGCAGTTGTCAGCGGGGTAGCGGTGGAGCTGGAACTTGCTCCAGTGGGGGCAGGACCGTGGTACTGGTAGTGGTAGCAGTTACTGGTGGCGGTGCTACAATCAGCCATCCTGGGAATCCCAGACCCGGTAGCGGTAGGCATGGACATGGTAGGTGTTGTGTTGGAGATCGTCGGCAAACCCGGCGGGCTGGCGAGCTGGTGGAGTGTCGGAGCATATTGGCCGGTACCCTGGAGAAGGGGGACGGTGATGTCACTTCGGCTTGGGGCCGCATCAGCCGTTGTCGCGGTCGAAGATGGCAGAGCGGTCGGCTGGACTGTTCCGGCACAGCTGACATGGCTGGTGACTGGAGCGGAGGCCGATTGAGGGCGCTGTCGCGTCATCACGCTAGCAGGATTCGTGCATGGCTGCCGGTCTACTTCCGGGTTAAGGAGCGACGCAATTGCCCGAGATTGTGCCCGAGTTTGTCTCGTTACTGGGCGGTCGGATCGTCTCAGATTGGATCCATCAGGGTGCTTCCTCTTTCTGCCTCGGCCCCTCATAGCTGTGGTAGATGTTTAGGCGAGGATATCCGAATAATTTCGGACGGATCGAGGAGAGTGTTCTCGTGCGTGTTTTTTCAGTTCGGCGAGGAAAGGCGAAGAGGGAGAGAGCGCGCGTAAAATCTAACAGCTAGATGTACTGGAGCCTTTGATTGGCTGTTGAAGGCACTGCGCACAGCCATCGGGCCACTCACAGCGCAGGTTAAATAGCTTCGGGTTAGTGTAACAGCCGCTCACAACCCCCTGGGCCAAAGGGGGGTTGGCCCGGAGACAAGCACCGGGAACCCGTATTTCAGAACAATAATACACATAACGCTGAATATGCTAATGAGGTATTAGAGCGTGTTATTTGCGTGTTTGCACAAGTTAATATGCAGCATATGGACCCATCTACGAGCTTGTGTTATTCATTTACCCATTTAGTATTCAAACAACATAATTATCGTAACGCTGGTAAGGTCTATACGCGAGCATAAAGACCAGCTCTTGGAGCTGAGATAGATCAAGAAAGGAATCAAATAGTATTGCTAGTAGGAAAGTACAATATTCTTAGCCATCTCTCCCCTACCCATTCCACCCACTCCCCCCCTTACCATTCCCTCTCCCCTCCCCCTCCCCTCATGGGTGTCGATCCCGGGGGGGGGGGGGGATGGGGGGATATATCCCCCCAATATTTGAGGTGAGGGATGGCGTGTATTATCATCCCCCCAATATTTAGAGGTTGAATGTCATTCAATTTTATTGTATAGAAATATTATATGATCCTTGCTGTTTTGTTAGTCTTAGCAATGAATTTATACTGTTTAATTCTTCTGAATATCGTTTTTGAATGCTGTAAACTGCGACTTTTCGACCCTGTTTTTATTAAAAAGTCCTTGGTTTGGGAGGGGGGTATCCCACCTCCCACAGCCTCCCCCGCTTCGCTCCCTCGCATAGGACACCAAATCACCAATCACCCCCCCCCCCCCCCCCCCCAATCATGAACAGAAATCGACACCAGTGCCTTCCCTCCTCTATCTCTCTATCCGAAGTGAAATGATCTCGAAAAATCAGTGAACCAGAAATCAGCTTGTCTGTTGTCTAAAACTATAACGGCTCACACTCAGATATCTCTATTCCACTGAGCAGGTAAAATGGATGTGGCATTACCAAAAGGTACAATAATCCGGTACAACATTTTGGTGAGAAAACCTTCACTTATCTGCATGACTTTATTTGAAATAAATATTTTTTTTTTTTATCAACAATGTTATGAGAGAATAACATTTAGTAAGGGTAGATCGCTAAAGGCAGGTTTTAAGCTTTTAGGAACAGAAAATTAGTTTTCTTGACAACCAAATATATAAACACATCTCCGGCAGATGGAAAATTAATTAAATTAAAAAATTAATTAAAAGCACACCTCCTATGCATCTTAATCATAATCATTTAACCGTGACCTGGGGCCTTTTCAAAACGGAGGCATATGCTCAGGCTCAGGCTCAGGCTCGGGCTCAGGCTCCAGCTCTGATCCATATGCTGAAAATATAGGTTGTGGTTTTTCATTGAAGCTGAAGCTCTGTTTCCCCTTTTAAACCAGAGAATCTACTTCAGAACTGCAGCCAAAAGTCTCTATTTTGATGCCCCTTGTTTTGGAATGGATTCACGAAACGGAGCCGGAGCCTGAAACGGAGCTTCAGCCTCCGTTTCGAAAACGTCCCTAATACGGGCGTTTCACAATAGTGCGCCACCATTGTGATTGCCCAACGCGTTGGAAACTCATGTTGGCGCACTATTGTGAATCGCCCGTATTGCGACATAAACCAAACAAATCAAAAATAATAATGTTAATATCGAGATGATTTTGAACCGCTGGCCAGAGCCCATGGCGCTATTTTGTCCCCTCGTGTGTCTATACCGTATTCCATGATTGTATACTCGGATGATTGTATACAACCTCGCAGCTGCCAAAGACGGCCTAATGTATATTTACTGACAGACTCATTTGTAATCCAGCTAAACCATTACCCTGTCGTCTGGGTCAGCCAAATCTGCAACCAGCGTCCACTTACTAAGAAGAAGCGCACCTGTTGAGAAGGCGTTCAACTACAAAGACCAATACGCTAAGGGCCGCTAGACCACCAAGCGTCAAGAACGAGACGTCGTAGCTTCCAGATGTGTCATACATCCAACCTGGAGAGACGAGAAAAGAACAGCCTTGTCAGATCTTGGTCTTCAGATGTTTTAAAGAGGAAAAGACCATGTCCAGCTTTAGTGGAGGGAAAGGCTGTTTTGGGACCGCGACGGTGGGAAATGGCCTACGAAAGACACAGTACACATATCAGTTTATCTGTATTGATGCTGTAGATACCCCAAATGTTTTGGTGAAAAAATAGGCCTTTATAACAAAAGTCTCCCATTAAAAGAACATACTCATGGGCTCGATTTCACGAGGCCCTACGATCGATCGCAACTCGAGTTACAAAGGATAACCCATTGCATCTTATATGGAGCTGCTATGCATTATTTTAAGTCGATTGATAGTAAATTACGATAAGTTTGGTGAAATGGACCCCCTAATAGTACGTTTCCAGGACATTCAATATTAGATCAGTACATCTGAGGGTCAGCCTATACATGCATGCTGCCTTCCTTAAAAGGAAATCACTCAGAAATCTACTTAAGGTCCTACCTGCAGATGCTCCTCCAGTAAGTTCACCTATCGCGAAGAAGACGCACGCCGTTCCCAATCCACGTACTGCCATGCCTTCGCCCAAGACCTGCTGGGAGATTAGCACGAACAAACCTGCCATCGTCCCAAGGCTCAGACCGTTCACGAAGGCGAGGCACACGAGACCCGGATAGTTGTCGGATACAACAGGATCTAGAGAGAAGGCAGCCATGTTGGTGAAACTGAACAGAATCATCATCTGAACAGGTGTCATGAACTCCATGTGCAACACGGGTCCGTACAGGATTCGACCAATCAGGGTGCCGATCCCTCCAGTTGTAGAGAGGAAAGTTGCCAGTTGGTTATCTATCCCTCTGGTGGTTGCATGGGGAACGAGATAGATCATCCAGGCACTGTACATGATACCAAGCAGGAAGAAGGCCAAGGCGTGCACCGAGAATCTAGGATCGTTCCACAGCACGTCCAAAGACAGAACTTTGCAAAGACCCCATGCAGCCGTTGTACAGCAATGCCGCGATTCTTTCTCATCAGGAGCATCTGGTGTGTCATCGGCATGAGTAGTGCCACCGGCATGAGTAGTGCCTTCAAGTGGAGAGTACTCCACTGGAGATTGCTTGATTAACGCTCCAAGGACACAGACATTGGCGTTTACAGCAGTGAATATCAACATGGCTCCTCGCCAGCCGTAGGCGTCGATCAGGAGCTCCGTCAGAGGTGGATAGACCATCATTCCGAGCGCGCTACCGGCCGATATGATACTGACCGGCAGGGCGGGGTTCGTCGGGAAATAAGACAGCAAAGCGACAGTCGGAGGGATGTAAGCCATAGCGACACCGATCCCTGCATAAACGAGGAAACAAAATCCGATTTGGACTGAAACATAGAACCCTTTAACACTAGGGATGGGCTGGGTGACATGAAATGCTAGTAATATTTTCAAAATTCATTTCAAAAACACGAAAAAGAGAGAACACAAAATCATTCATCAATCAAGCCTTGTCACTGCCATACAGATGCGCGCATTCTGAAAAGTTTGACTTTAGCTGGAGATAAAGGAAGCTAAAATGTATTATAAATTCAACCAATACGTCGCCTTGTCGTTTCACATTTAGCATCGCGGACACACATACGATCGGTCCCTGTCAACTTATATGTGTTTTCAAAAATGTCATTTTGGGGACGTCACGATGACGTCACAGTATTTTGCTTTCACATTGTTGGAAGAAATTCAAAGATACCTTCTTTCGTTCACAAGTTATCGTTAAAAGACTTTTAATGATCCTACATTTCAATAAAATCATAAGAAATCAGAGGTTGACGTCATGATGACGTCGATGCAATATTTCAATATAACATCTCCAGACTTAGACAATTATCAAGGGCCAGTTTGTTCATGACGAATCCTGCGGGTCCGGATCCCATTTTAGCGTACCCTGCATAGGAGGTGGATCCCAAAATATCGGATCCTTTGCGTGAAACAAACAGGCCCCAAGTTTCCACTCAATCGGACATAGGGATCGTTCATTGGCATGTAATTTTTGCCCCTTTATGGTACTGTCACTTGACACATGATGATGTCATGATGACGTAAATGTTTGCGGCACATCTACGGGATAAGGGACTTTGTTTACACCAAGTATGGTTCAGATTGACTGTTTAAAGTGAGCAAAGTGGAGCATGCAAATTCTGTGTACAAAGTCAATGGGATTAGGACGACAAGAAAATAGACGAACAAACACAATAGCCTACCGTATCCTTTTCCAATCTCAATCGGAACAAAACGCGATACCTTTTCCGATCACAATCAGAAAAGCCAAAACCAGAACAAAATTAAAGGCTTTTCGCTTCCGCGGAAAAGCCAAAAAATCTTAACAAAACCCATACCTTTTCCGATCATAATAGCCAGGATTTTGAACAAACTTACCCCAAAGGATGACGAAGAATGAAAAGACTGCCAGATTTGTTGAGAAAACGATGGCCCCAAACGACAAGGATATGACTAGCCCTCCTGCAATGGTAAGCGGTCTTGGGCCAAATCTCTCCGTCATGATATTGACCAGTGGTACTGAAGCAATGGAAACAAGACGTGTGAGATATATTATTACGCCCTTCTTGGTGGAAGAAAAGTTACAACGATAGAAGGATATCGGCTTCGGGGACGTGACATGGCCTGTCAGTCACCTGATTTTCCAAATGTATATAATTATAGGTTTTCCCGGCCATTTTCAGCAATTTTGAGCGGACAATTTAAACGCTGCGTCATTCCATTTCGCGTAAACCTGCAATGCACCTCAAAATAGTCACTCGATTTCACTTCGTGATGTGAAAGCAAATGTTCACAAACGTCAAACGAATAACAAGAATCGTCTTCCAATTAAAAATTCCATTCGAACAGCATTCAAATTCGCATGGCAAAACGGAACGCCTGTTGAATTTAATTGAATAATAAATACGGATGCTTCAAAGTGAAATCGAGGGACGGTTTCAAGCGAGGAGGCAAATTAACGTCAACACAAATGCGTGAAAATGAAATTGGCCGCTCATTTGCCGAAAATGACGCGGGAAAACCTATATTAAAACCACATAATCAGTGAAACTGCATTCTAATTGGCATTCACAGTTTCGAAGAGCGAATGGCGGTTTCAGTTTATTAGAAGTGAATTTGTGCACCATTTTGTTACCAGATATCACCAGCGGGCATGAATCCTATCATGTTTCCAAATGTTACTTTCCCAAATATGACGGCATTTCAGAGGGGAATGTACTTTAATATTAACTTGATAAATAGTACGGTCCAGACTGAAACTTACTGGATAGGCTATTTTAATTTTCCCAATCCTTAAATGGCTGAAATAACCTTCCCAAATATCCAGGAATTATATCAATTGTTCTATAATACCACAGAGGTTCTATACTGACCCAGGAAGTAGACTATGGCGTGTGATGCCGCCATTGTAGTTCCCAGCGCTGTAACGGAGCAGTCGAGCGATTCGCGAATGGGCAAGATGAACACGCCGAAGCTTTTGAACGTACCAAGTTCAATCACACCGATAAAGAAACGTATCGCTGTGATAACCCATCCATAGCCGCCATCTTTCCTTAAGTGTCCCTGCCAAGAGCGTATTCCAAACACGGGAATAAAATGCTTGATACAAATGCAATTCTAAGAAGTTCATGATTATCATTGAAAACTATGGAGAAATCGTCGTAAATTTGTACATAGGCCCCACGGTATTTTGCGGCATTGGCAAATACATTTATAAAAGACAACGTTATTTTTGTGTGAAAGCTTGCCGGTTAGGCCTATAATAAACATAAAGGTTGGTGCTTATACTTCTCCGGTGGAATTTATTCCCTCTACTAAATTTTGCAACCAATTATGGCTTATTGGGAGACATTCCCATAAACCCAATCGGCTGAATTTAATACTATTTTGTAATAACACAATCATCAAATAACCACAAGGGAAACTGACTGAAATTAAAGTCATTGAAAAGTGAACAAAGAAAAATTTACTAGAGCGAGATTTGAACCGGCGACCTCCTGAAAACCGTACAGGCGCTCTACCACCTGCAGCTATCCAGCCCTACGTTGGTGGTGACCCCAATAGTCAATTACCTTTGTCCGTTTGGCAGTCAGAAGCCATGAAACCATACACCGCCGTATCCCAGGGATCATTTCACCTATACACGCAACAATGCTGCAACCTGAGAACGGTACATGGGGGCTCACTCAAAGAGGATACGGCTTTTTAATTACATGTAATATAATCATCAAATAACAAGGGAAACTGAAACAGTCAGTTTCCCTTGAGGTTATTTGATGATTATAATAATTAAGAAGCCGTATTCTCTTTGAGTGATCCCCCATGTATACCGTTCTCAGGTTGCAGTATTGATGCATGTATCGGTGAAATGAGCGCCTGTATCGTATTCAGGAGGTCTCCGGTTCGAATCCCGCTCCCGTCAATGTTTCTTTGTGCACTAATAATAACACAGTATTTATAATGCAGACAGTATCTGGAAAGTACCATTGAAAGGCGCAGATTATTATTATCCCCTGGTTATTGGGCTACATTATTAAACATTCCTGAAACCATCTCAACTCCCTGGGGAGTATACAGCCCCTGGCTGCTATAAGTGCGCGAAGGCTAATCAAGCGCAAAGCCATCTCTACCCTCACATGTACCCATTTACACCTGGGTGAAGAGGAGCAATGTGTGACAAAGCATCTTGCCCAAGCATGCAAGCTTGCACCACTGACCCAGGGCTGGATTCGAACCCACAATCTGTGGATTGACCACGGGATCTTGAGTACGATACGTCAGACCACTTGGCCACGTCACCCCACCGTAGGGATATTCAAGGAATATTCAAGGCATATTCAATTAATATTCAAGAAATATTCATGAAATATTCATGGGTGATCAACTGGTATAATATACATGTAATATTATTGGGCAGAGTGATGATGAGTAATTATTGTGTAGTCACTTTCCTGATGGGATTTCATTAATGTTAACCATAAGATGCCATTTCGCTGTGCCCGATGGACAAAACTATCCTATTGTACAAAATGCTAATTAGACAAACCTCAACCTGTCATCAGTTTGCTTGAAATTAATCCATAAAACGGAGAATTTTATCCTAAATCCTACCTACAGTAGGCCTATACTCGCCGTTTAGACAAGCATGAATTCTAAACTTGCGAGTTCCATAGCGATATAAAACTTCCACAGCGACAGTCAATATCATAGTTTGCACAATTATCCAGTTGAGCTCAATGCTCCAAATAGCTTATGCAACTCAAGATCATTCAATTGTTTCATGATGAAAGAGATAAACGAAATTAGATTTTTTTTATCAAATAATTATAGAGGTTTACAGAGGAGGATCACTTACCTTGTTTTCCAACATCGTTACATTAGAGTGTCTATACCGTCAGAGAAGAACAAGATATGGCGCAGTGCTTAATGTTTCGCTGTAACTTACTAAAAGCTGACTGCAGTGAAAATGGACCCTTCCAGTCTGTCATTCAAACTGTACGCTTTGACCAATTGGAGAACGCCTTTTAACCAGGTGACCGCGAAAGACTCGGTCAAACTCGGTCATTGTGCTGTATATAAAACATACATGGGCGGGGCAAAGCTGGAACGGTCCATTATGTTGTTTGACTTGGATCATTATATACGATTAAAAAAACATTTAATTTTATTGAGCACAGAGAAAAAAATAACAATTATTTCACAGTGCAGCTACTAGAGAAATGGAGGTATTGAATTTCCAAAACACGTGGCCTTAATATTGGGTAATAAATTTAATGACAGCAAATGTAGGTTAATTATTTCATGGCATGGCATGACCGTTTTACCCGCCAAGTTATCGGGTTTGCAGCATTGCTTATGCACAGTATGTTGCGTGTATCTTAATTAATGGAAGGTGGTACATGTGAATGGTTTCGTGGCCGCTGGGCTGAAATAATATGCATCAAAGCACTCCAATGAGAACAGAATTTCGCGGGACGATATTTCATCGGGGATATTCAAATTCAAATTCAAAATTCAATTTCGGTTGATTAAGAACACCCCCAAAAAGCCCGAAGACGAAAAATGTAAGGTTTACAATGAATTATTATAAATGATCACCCACATTCACTCGATGCCTGTGTAACTTCTGGTATGACGGTATCCGTTGTATCGGTCTTCAAGGCCCACGTGTTCGTCATAAAGCATCCATTATACATACATCAATGTAATACACAAATGATAATAAAATCAACATATAACACAAGGGAAACTGAGTGGATGAAGTCAGCGAAAGGTGAACAAAGAAATGTTGACCGCGGCGGGATGCGAACACGCGACCCCGGATGGTATTCCGGGGGTCGCTAGTTCAGATCCCGCTCCAATCAACTTTTCTTTGTTCACTTTTCAATGAGAGTAATAATAAGTCATTAAAAGTAAGCAAAGAAAAATTAACTGTGAGCAGGATTCGAACCGGCGACCTCCTGAATACCGTACAGGCGCTCTACCAACTGATGAGCCATCCAGCCCTACGTTGGTGGTGACCCCATAGTTAATTATCCTTGTTCGGTTTGGCAGTCAGAAGCCATGAAACCACGTACACACAGCCATAACCACAAGGATAATTTCACCGATACGCGCAGCCAATGCTGCAACCTGGGAACGGTACATCATGGGGGATCAGTCAAAGGGGATGTGATAGATATTGTATGTTGTGCCTTGCCCATTGTCATGGAGACTTGCCAATTTACATATTCAGCGATTAACTTCTTTTATTATAATAAACAATAATTCTGAGGGAACCAAAGGATTTCAACATTTAGTAGCAAAGAAATAATATTTCGAGGGATGGAAATATGTTTCGTGGGAGTGAAATAAACAATTTGAGGAAACAGAATGATATGCCGATGGAACAAGATAATATTTCGATGGTTTCATGACTGCTGATATGGGGGACATCTGCTTTTCTGCTCTCCAAGTAGTAGAAAAGCAGATGGAACGTTTTGGTACAATGCATTTTTCTGCTTTTCTGCTTTTCTGCTATACCAGAAAAGCAAATGTAACTTTTTACCCATAAACAGGCGGTATAAAAGTGGACATCTGTAGTTCACTTTTATTTATACCAGAAAAGCAAATTTAACGTTTTTGATGAATCCACTTTTTTGCTTTTCTGCCTTCCAAGAAAGCAGATTGAACGCTTGTGGCGTCAGTGGTTCAAAAGTGGCCATCTGCTTTTCTGCTAGCAGAATTGCAGATTGAACGTTTTGGATAGATTCACTTTTCTGCTGTCCTCGCAGGCCGAACATTAATGTCCCAACGGTGTAAGGTGCCCATCACCGTTACTGTCTATATACCGTAGGCCTAGCCACCAAACAAAATGAACTGCATACTCCAAGAACTCTGGTGTCTTATGAGAACTGACCGTGACAGTCATCCGCAGACAGGTCCCAACAATTGAGAATTGTCCTGACTTGAAAACAAAAGTGCACCATCCATTAAGCAGAAAAAAATCTTGTTCTGCCTTTCCCTGAGAAAAGCTGCAATTCTGCTAGCAGAAAAGCAGATGACCACTTTTGAACCACTGTGCCACAAGCGTTCAATCTGCTTTCTTGGAAGGCAGAAAAGCAAAAAAATTGGATTCATCAAAAACGTTCAATTTGCTTTTCTGGTATAAATAAAAGTGAACTGCAGATGGGTAAAAAGTAACATTTGCTTTTCTGGTATAGCAGAAAAGCAGAAAAAGCAGAAAAGCAGAAAAATGCATTTTATCAAAACGTTCCATCTGCTTTTCTACTACTTGGATGACATGACACAATGACATAAAAAAAACGCGTTGTGTGGGCTATAATGTGCATGTTTTTCGACCCCTAATAAGACAGCAGAAGCAAGTGTTAAGAACCCAAAATATTGGGTCTTCTGCCCTGCCCCCCCCCCCCCCCCCCCCAAAAAAAAAAAAAAGGTCAACAAAATTTTCGGTCGTTGTTTTACTATAATTTCTGGATAAATACACCATTTCAGGCGGAAAATTGTTAGTGTAAATTCGATATAGTCTTGGTCTTGGCCCGCGGTTGGAAACCCACAACGACTTAACAACGCGTTGCAACGTCTTGAACCAAGACTAAATTCGATTCCACAAGAATGATGACACGACCACATCCGGTTTACAGACAAACCCCGCGAAACATAAGCGTTGTAAAGGACGCAGTACACGTGGCTACAGTCACACATGCACGTGTGTGCTATTGTTTATTGTAGCTTCCCTGGTGTCCTTCACAATTCCTCATTCATTGTAATGAATTACACTTCATGTAGCAGGTACTTTGTACGAGAAGAAAACCACATGAGTTTTCATACCCGTTCGACAGAAACCAGAGGTTTAGTCCGTGTAAGTTTTCTTTCTTCTTTTCTGGTATAGGCCTAATTTCTCTTTTACAATTTTTATTTTGCTGTCATTATAGATTTGGGGTTCCTGAAGTTTACGTTTAGTAGTAGCATGGAGGTAGAAATAGATTTCTATTTCTACCTCCATGGACATGGTAGTAGTACACTCAGGTTAGGTTTAGTAAAAACACTCATGTTAGCTGGTACCCAGCTTCTACTCACCTAGAATTTAGTTGAGTAGAAGCCGGGTACCAGGACTACCAGCTAACCTGAGTGTTTTTAACTTCAGGAACCCCGACCATAGATCTATTGGTAATTGTGTACACGTGTGGTTCATACCATAGAGCTAGCTCTATGTTCATACATTGTAACTAAGCCTATGTATACTGGGCTTATAAAACAAGGGCGGGTTTTTTGACCCAGTACTTAACGTAAAAATGGCTACCGCTGCGTTCAAAGTGTATCAACGAAGCTGGTCAACTCGTACGCCGACCAACTCTATGCCGTTTGGTCAACTCGAACGCCGACCAACTCGTATGCCAGCCAACTCGTACGCCAACCAACTCGTACGTCACGTAGGCCTAGGCCTATATTAATTAAGCCTGTAGTTTGTAAACATTGGCCGTTTTTTCATATCTAAA
This sequence comes from Astropecten irregularis, assembly GCA_963971285.1. Lineage (NCBI taxonomy): Eukaryota > Metazoa > Echinodermata > Asteroidea > Paxillosida > Astropectinidae > Astropecten > Astropecten irregularis. The sequence goes on along the minus strand of OZ020263.1, from coordinate 5,599,809 downwards.
CCTTTTCCCTGAAAAGTACCCTAATAAACAGCCACCAGCATGGCCAAGATCGTACTGATGATAAGGAGCTCCCTGGCTCTGTGTAGCATGTTGGACTAATCCATTATTGATAATAGGTGCTTCCCTGGACAGTGCACTGTCACACCTTGTATCCATGGATATAACCCTTTTTCCATAATGGCCGTCAGTGAAATTAATTCCTATGCGAATTTTCACAGATGGCCGCAGGCGAGAATGTAGTCTGGTTTCCGCTCTCATTTTGAGCACCCTTGATCTGTTGGGTCTGAGTACTACCAGACCAGACAAAATGGCAGATGGGCTGATTTAAAGTTTGCAACAATTGCGCAAGAACATTGAATTTTTACACTGAAATTTCTTTCATGTAGGGTTTCAAGAACTCGGGAACATTTGCTGAAAGTCCAAAATATCATCAAGAAGCTAATTATGTTTTTTTATTTCCTTTATAGTTATCATACCCTTCAGATAACTCTTACCAGTACCATAAATTGGACAAGAATCACAAGATCCTGGGAGATCGAGCTTCAGCACTGAAGCATCGGTTACATTGGAGTCGATGGATCCCAAAGACAAGCAAGATGATTCTCTGCTGGATCATTCTAGTGACTCACCTGGCTCAGTGGCTGAGATGACAGAGGAGAAGGATCACATTGAACATGAAGATAAAGCTGAAGGTGAGAATTTACGTTTTAAGGTGCACAACATTTTCTTTGAAGTACTCGTCTGGCCAACTTTCCCAATACAGTGGAAGTAGGGAACGCCACTATATAACAAAGAACACCGCTGTACCGACCATTTGGCTATACCGAACATCATCCTTAGCTCCCAATTTTTATGTACAATGCCATGGGTTTCCATTTTCGGGAGGGATGGGGGAATATATCCCCCCCAATATTTAGGTGGGGGGGGGGGGGGGGGGATGGCGTGAATTATCATCCCCCCCCCCCCCCCCAATATTTTGAGGTTCAATATCATTTAAGTTTATTGTATAGAAATATTACATGATCCTTGTTGGATTTTTAGTCTTATTAGTCTTTTTAGTCTTTAATTCTTCTGAATATTGTTTTAAGTGCTCTAAAATGCAACTTTTCGACTCTGTTTTTATAAAAAAAAAGTCCCTGGTTTGGGAGGGCCCTCCTAACTCTAAGCATGTATTCATCTGGAATTTTGTTAACAGATGCATCGCCAATATCTCCCGCACCGTCGTCCTATGCCGCTAGTTCCAGCAGTACTTCATGTGGTACCACTTCTCCTGCTACTACTAAGACTGCCAGAAGGCGGAGTATTAGCAAAAGGCCACAGAAGAGACAAGCTGATTCTAGTGACTCTGACAGCTCAGATGGAAGTAAGTTTGTTGTGTGCAGCCTGTTTTCATCCCATAAAACATTAAAGGTACAATACATGATTGGTAAAGGTCACAGGACAGCACACATACTTTGTCTGATCAAACATGTACATGAAATAATAAACCTGTGAAAAATTGAGCTCAATCGGACATCTGAGTCACGAGAAAATAGCTAAAAACCAACTAAATTTTTCTTATAAAACATTAAGAATGGTTTTGATTTTACCCCGAGATCAAAACTGTTCAGTTGTTGTTTTACTAATTTCTGGATAATTAAAGCATTTCAGGTGGAAAATTGTAATTGTATGTTTCTACCAGCACCATCTTCATACCCTGAAATAAGGCTGCAGTTTGTATCCGGTTAACCGACCGTTCAAAAGGGTACCCGGGGACATTTTCCCAGTTAGGTTAATCGAAAAGTATCTTTTTAATAGCCTCTTCTTTTTGAAACATAGACACTTCTAGAGTACACAAAGAAAAAAGTCAATGATCTTTTGAAAATTGGACCAGCAGGCTTAAAATGCAAAGCAAAGGCCAGACATTTTGCTATGTCTCCCACTGCCAAATGTTGTGACAAAAGAATGTTGTCAACCAAGTTCCTGAAAGACCCAAACTTGCTATTTATTTCTTTGTTTTTCTTTGTTTTCTTTGTTATAAGGGTAATCGTAACCGTAACCGAAAAACAGACAGGTAACCGGTTACAAAATTATTCGTAAACTTACAGCCCTACCCTGAAAGTTATAGGTAAATCTGTGAACATTTCTGTTTGGGCCTGTTACCAATCCTGTACTGTACCTTCGATCTGGATTGTAGATTAACAAATTCTTTTGGAGATTCATTATGTCAAATCCAGTGTAAAGATGGAATATTGTACTCACTATTTAGTAATACCACTAAATTCATACCACTGCTCACTGTCCTTTTATTGACGCTGGAGACTGCCGTAGAGGGCGTGGTAATGAGTCTAGATACAGTAGTTCTATTTCCAGAAACTACTTACCATTGTCCGATGCCTTTGGCATACAACAGATGAGTTTCTCATGTTTTTCCATATTTGATCAAACAAAACCTGTAGCTTTAATCAAATGACTTCGGAGCTCCACGAGTGCCATTCCACTTATCCAGATAACCACATAATTTATCTCACCAAGTCGACCTACATGTATTAAGCCCTAAAAGTCGACTTATAATAATTTATCTCGCAAAGACGTCTTACTGGAAGAAGAAAGTCAACTTGTCCTGATATTTTACCTTGTTAAGTCGTCTTAGTGAAACTGAGGAAAATTATCAGAATAAGACGACTTTATACATGCGCTTCGTTGACTTGGCCAGATAAATTATCAGGATAAGTTGACTTTTCATTTTCCCGAAAAGTCATCTTGTTGAGATAATTATTGAGACAAGATGACTTTTACCACTCCAAAAGTCCACTTGGCAAGGTATATTATGTGGTTATCTAGATAAGTGGAATGGCACTCGTGGAGCTCCGTAAAAGACTTTTACTATAACAAAACAAATTCTATATTTTAAAGGCACACAATGGAAACGCAAGGCACCTCGTTACAGCAAGACATCACAAATGAGCGAGACGATATCTGCTGTGGTGGATACCATCATCATTCAGATGGAAAGATCTGAGAACTTCTATAGGGAACAGCTTCGACAGCAATGGAAGGAACGACGTGAATGCCAACAACGTTGGTACCAACGAATGGCGGAACAGAATAATGCATTCAACGAAACCATGAAGAGATTCATGACAACAATGACCAGCATGGCTGCATCAATATTTATGCCAGCTGTGCCAATGTCACATGACGACGGGCATGATACATCAGGTCACATGACGTACCCACCCCATTCCGGAGCTGAACCCCAACATCTTGACCACATTCCTTCTGGTAATCCCCATAGCCACAGCAACGCAGATATTCATCCTGAGGATGATTTGACAAAGCCCTACCATCGATCGTAACTCGAGTTATGAGGGATAACCCATTCTATCCTACGTAGGGTTGATATCCTACAATGGGAGACTTTGTAGATCCGGTCTTCAAGTCAACAGCGCACACGCAAATCATGCGCGCAAAATTGTGAGCATGCACGCATTGTGTTGCACATGCGCTGTTGACTCCAAAGTCTCTCATAGGCATTTATAGGGTGCATTCGTTTAGCTCCCCCGGGTCAGCCCTTTTTGGGAATAGTCGTGTTTTACTGCACAAAACAAGCGAGAGAATGGGGATGAGGTTGACTGGTGTTGACCCGGGTGAGCTAAACGAATGCACCCATAGTAAGTTACGATGAGTTTGGTGAAATTGACCCCAGGTGGCGCTATCCACAGCAATGGCAGGTTTTACTTTAAAGGTACATGTACATGTAGTATCATACTTCAGGTTCTGTAAAAAAAGAAAATGCAGATTCATGGCCAAAAAATCTGTCTCGATATTTTTTGGCCATGAATCTGCATTTTTTTTACAGATACAGTAACAGTCATCTGTAAAATTCCCAGTCCCATATGAGGCTAACTTTTTGAGAAGAAAGTAAAAAATGCTCACGGAATTTCTTTAATCTTTTCACCGTTATATTTGGTCTTTTAAAGATCAAAACTATTTTTGGTCAGTGTTTGACTAATTTCTGGAAAAATACACCATTTCATGCGGAAAAAGTTTAACAGTAGGTTTCTACCAGCACCATCTTTATACGCTGTAAGTTAATTTTATAGGTAAATCTGTGAACATTTCTGTTTTAGTTTCCTATTAAAGTGTGATACTACCTTTAATAACAGGGTCGTGTGTAAGTGACTAAGTGATGACTTTTTTCCCCATTTCTAATGTCATCTGCATTTATTATATTTCCTTGTATTCTTATGTTTTACTTGTTTTCCAGTAAGAGCAAATAGTTTATGTTTTTTAACTTTTCTTTTCCATCTTTTGCCTTTCAGTTTATGTTAGTGCTGTCCCTAAAAGTCAATTATCTTTATTCGTTTGGCAAACTCAAACGTTCGCTGTTACAGTCAAGTGTTGCGTACTTTTCGCCATTTCCAATTACATGTATGTTGTTTCGTTGACCTTCTAAACTTGAGTGAAACAGCTACTTAAAGATTTACATGAAACACACATCGAACAGCTTATTATGTTTCCATCTATTTGTGTACACGTCATATTTATTTGTACTGTTAGTCTAATTTATTAAGTGTTATTGTAACAATATACATGTACATGTACATGTATGTATCATATTTTAGACATTTCTCAGGTGGCCCATTTTAAAACCAAAGTATTTAAGAAACATGTTTCATGAAAAAGAATCAACTATTTGTCTTGCCTTTTAAATATACAGGTACAATGTTTTGTATGACTTGTATTATACATTTTATGCAAGTTGTGATAGTTTGGTCTGATGTAGAAGATAATATTAATAAAGGTTTTTTGTTGATTTTGTGAATGTTATATTGCTGTGGATGAACAATTTACTGAGCTAACACTGTCCAAATTGTATGATTTTGGGGGAGTTTAAACATAATTGAAGAAGCTACATGCTTTTTAATAGTGCAAAATTACTCTGGTTTTTACTACAGTCAAACCTCGCTATAAAATCTTAAGACGAGATCCCGGTTAAGACGAGCATATTATGCTGTTCCCGGCCGAGTTGTTCACTTTTGTATGCTTTATACGAGCACTGATAATTACGATATCCCGTTTAATACGAGTTTGTTTCGTTGACCCAGTTAAGTGAAAGTCAACAAGCTAATTCCACTGGTGTCGATTTCTGTCGGTGTCCAGTATGCGAGGGAGCGAAGCGACCGAGCAGGGGGCCGCTGTGGGAGGTGGGATACCCCCCTCCCAAACCAGGGACTTTTTCATAAAAACAGAGTCGAAAAGTCGCATTTCAGAGCATTGAAAACGATATTCAGAAGAATTAAACATAGTATTAATTCACCTCGAAGACTAAAAAACAAAATGAACATGTAATATTTCTATAAAATAAACTTGAATGACATTCAACCTCAAGATATTGGGGGGGGGGGGGGGGGTGATAATACACGCCATCCCCCCACCTCAAATATTGGGGGGGATATATCCCCCATCCCCCCCCCCCGGGATCGACACCCATGCCTAATTCACAATGAGTTTGTACAGATTAAGAAAATTCCGGACGCCTCGACTGTTGTTTCATATTAAGGCCAATTACATGTACTTGTATACGCCATGCTAACGCCGTGCCGAACTTAAATCAAGCGTGGGTTTTAGTGTGATTTTTGTACAGTACATGTATTTGGAGATAGGCCCATACAAACTCCAGACCTCTGCAACAAATCAAGGACTGAAGGGGGAAGGGTTGTTGCACCAAATACTCTGATTTAAATATCCGGTACGACTGAACTATAAGTCCCAGATTCGTTGTCGGTTTTACAAATCCTTTGCTGTGTTCAGAGATATTCGCGGTCAGGTTAAAGGTGATATCATCATCTTTAGTTTTTGTCAAAGAAACACAGATTCATGGGCAAAAATATCCAGGAAAATACAGTAACAGTTATAGGTAAATTTGTGAAGATTTATGTTTCAGCCTCTAACTAAAAAAAGGCAGTATTTGCAGTGTATTGGTTTGGTTGTTGTTTGTTAGATTTGTGATAAAAACACTTTAGGATGTTGCCCCCCCCCAGGGCCGTAGCTACGGGGGGGGGGCCTGGGGGGCACGTCCCCCCCCCCCCCCCCCCCCCCCACAAATTCGGCGTGCCCCCTCAAAAAATCTTGGGTATAGAAAAAAAAAATAAGCGTTATCTGTAGGGTATGATAGCTATTAAGAAAATAAAAACAACTTAACAGCTTCTACTGTTCCAAAATAATATTTTCTACTTTCAGCAAATGTTCCTGAGTCCTTAAAACCCTACAGTGAAGAAATCTGTGCAACATTTCAGTGTAAAAATGCAATTTTTTTACGCGCTTACGGTTTGTCTGGTTTGGCTAGTTAGTCTGGTCCCCAGATTAAATTTCTCCCGCTCAAGAGTGTTGGATTAAAAAGAAATAATGAAGTAATAATATAAATAAATGAATACATTTATCGGAACAATTGCTTCCAAAATAAGACTCAGATTGCACCAGAGAATATCTAGAATCCCTGAGCAAGGCCTTGGCGCTTATCCATGATTTTCCAGGGAGCGTGGAAATAAAATACGCCAATTCAATAGAGACGGGTGCGTTTCGGGGAGATCAAAGCTAGCTAATTTTGTCTTCCCCCTCTTTTTCTGCTCTTTTGGGGTCTTTCTGTTTCCCTTTTTTTTCTGGTTTTTTTTTTTTTTTTTTTGCTTGAAGAAAAGGTTGCCCCACGCCCGCTGGATCCGCCCCCCGCCCCGCATTTCTCATATTTTGCAAATCTCCAGTTTTGAAAAAATTCCGGGTGCCCCCCCACAAAATTCCAAGGCCCCCCAGTGTCCCCCTGCTGAAAAAATCCTAGCTACGCCTCTGTTGCCCCCACACAGTGGAAATAAATGTCATTGAATTCAATTCAGCATTCAATTGAATTTAATCATTTGAAGGTGGACGGCGAAGCTAAAACAACATCGCCCGTGTTCACGTTCATTCCACTACCACCATAATTATGGGGGCACCACCGCGGTGGCCGCGGTACACGTACTGCATGCATGTTGCAGCATTGGTCTAAACTTCTCGCTGCCACTGAGGGCGCTGTCCATAGTTTTTGTCTGGTGTTTACGAAACGGAGGCTCAGGCCGCTAGCCCGGCTCCATTTCGTGATCTATATGGCGTGCAAAGTTAACATTTAATCCCGGAATAGAGATCTCTATTGTGCATTAATTAGAGGTATCTCTATTGCTTAATAGAGATATCTCTATTACTAGTTGCTGTTAAATAATGCTAGTTATTCGATCATTCCGATGGGAGTTTTCGCTTTTACAAACGTGGACAAATTAATAAAGGTCGGTAGTCGAGAGCACGGGGGCATACCCCCCCCCCCTTTGGATCCTCGCCTGAAAGGAGAAACGGTTCCTGAAGGAACCAGGGTTAAATTCGATGTTCTGTCAATAATCCCCGGTACGTCGAGTTATAACTGCCGGTTCTTTCTGTTCAGAACCTGGCCGCGCAGGAAACCTCAGTGTTGCTCATCTCGGTCTATCTCTTAAAGTTAGTATCATACTTAGGTAAGAGACCAAAACAGAAATGTTCACAGATTTACGTATAACTTACAGGGCATGAAGATGATGCATGCTAGTAGAATCCCACTGTTAAAATTTTTCCGCCTGAAATGGTGTATTTATCCAGAAATTTGTAAAACAACAACCGAGAATCTTTTCGATCTTTTAAAAGATCAAAAATCAAAGAGAAAATACTGTGGCTGTTTTTCACTGTTTACTCAAAAAGTGGGCAAAGTATATGGGACTGAAATTTTCACAGATGACTATTACTGTATCTGTCTTGGTATTTTTGCCCATGATATGAATCTGTATTTCTTTGATAAAAACCGAAGTATGATTCATACTACATTTAATGGTGCAATACATGATTGGTAAAAGTCACAGATCAACACTCATAATTTGTCTGATTGTACCAAAAATAACATGTGCCAAAAATAATAAACCTGTGAAAATTTGAGCTCAATCAGACATCTGAGTCACGAGAAAATAGCGAGCCCGACTCAAAATAATGTTCTTATCACATAAAGAATGGTTTTGATCTTACCTCGAGATCAACTTTACTGTTTTACTATAATTTCTGGATAAATACACCATTTCAGGCCGAATAACTTTAACTGTGTATTTCTACCAGCACCATTTTTATGGCTCTGAACTTTATACGTAAATAAATTATGTGAACATTTCTGTTCGGGTATTGTGTTACCAATCCTGTACTGTATTAAAAAATACCTTTATTCCCTTAAAGGTAGTATCATACTTTGATTTTTGTCAAAGAAGTACATATTCATTGGCAAAAATATCAAGGAAGATACAGTCACAGTCATCTGTGAACATTTCAGTCCCATACGGTGCCCACATTTTGAGAAAATCGTGAAAAACGGCCACCGTGAGTATTTCTTAAGTCTTTTCTCTTCTATTTTTGATCTTTTAAAAGATCAAAAAGATTTTCGGTCGTTGTTTTACTAATTTCTGGATAAATAAACCATTTCCGGCGGAAATATTTTAACGGTAGGTTTCTACCAGCATCACCATCATACCCTAAAAGTTATAGGTAAATCTGTGAACATTCCTGTTTTGGTTTCTTACCAAAATATGATACTACCTTTAAATCCCTATAATTTATACGACCAACGCCGACGATGTGAGTGGAATACTTTCGTTAAAAGAAATCTAAACAATTATTGCATCTTCACTATCGTCATTTTAATGCAGTGCCTTATCTCCCAAGTTCACAAAGTGTAACACGTTGACAATCAGTGAGTCTGTGTATTTCATCCACCATCGTATACTGTATTGGTATTATACGAACACTCAAACAATTCGAGAGAGAGAAATAACACATTTTGGTGTCATGTAAATTAGCATTTTCCATTATCTGTCCGTGCTGACAGCCGTACCTAGTAATCGGAGAGGCAGTTCTGTCACACTTTTCCTTTCCTCCCCGGATACTAAAAGGAAAGAGGGAGAGACAGACTGGGAAATCGATCGTTTGTGTTCACTATAACACAGTCCACTGTAGGCCTACACAATCGCAATGAGCACTGACACCAACGGTGGATATTATAGATTGAGAGACGAGAGAAAGATTGAGAGAAAATAATACAAACACACGCCAATAAAATGACGAGAGGGCTGCATGCACGGCACGGCATGCAGCTGCCAACACGTGACCTTTTCAGCCCGAGCTAAAAATAGCCAGGTGTGAGCTTGCTGCATAGCCGGGGATGGATAATGAGATGCGGGGAGGCAGGGAGCAAGAGAGAGTAGGATTGAGACTGGGAGCTGTACGGTGATCCACACGGCCCATCCGTACTGTGTATTAGTACGTTATTATTCTATTGCAAAGCAGTAGCACCGACGGATGATGGATGCACGACATGGAGGCAAGGATTGTTGAGGATATACTACGGGTATAGGTTTTGCTGAGACTACGCTGAGCTTCTAGCTCGTTAGCCATCTGACCGTCACGGCGTGCCGTCAACATCTTTCTATCTTCCCCCGTCGTTAAAGAACACGAGCCCGTACTATCGCTGGCAGATTTTGACAGGTGAGACTCGTAGATGTACCGTCTTATGTTTTCTGTGAGTGACATAAAGGCATCAGTTTAAGTGTAAATAATGTCCATTAGTCATGTTCGTACATTGTTATATGCTAAAATCATCACTCATTCATTTCCATGGTGCATAATCGTTACTGTATCGCAAAACAATCTTATTTTGTCTACTCATCTATTTCGCTCACATTCATAATCATGACTCGCTGGTAATTTTTTCCTTCGATATGTATCGTAAATACATTAGGCAGGACTGTTTGTTTATTAATATGCATTGGATGCCTCGGGCTGTTATTGGTAATGTGCACTGCGAGATACAGCACTCAGACGTTCGCATGTATATAGACCTATATGCGCGCACTGACATTTTCATTGATTTAACATTGCACCGTTTCTGCGCTGCCCTATACACCACCACTGTAAACTGGACACAGCCAAATTGCTCAGTGGTACACAATACCGTAATTTCATGCGTGGCCAACTGTTCTTTCAACTATTCAAGTATATTATTTGCTTACAATAACCTCTTGGAAATTTGACATAATTTACTTAGGAATATTTACGTCATAGGCTTAATAATATTCAAAGCTGTCGACGTACATGACAAAACAAATATTGTTCTGAATGATCGAGGCACGTGTTATGCATGTACACATTTCACAAAGAAAATTATTATAAGTAGTATACTGTGTTTAGAAACACAATTTTGTCACTCTAAAAGTATGATTGTGAACATGTTTGAAACATTATGTCGCGTCAAATTTCTGTTAAGACTTGAAGATGACACTAATTGCTGAGTAAATAATTACATCTAATTGCTTAATCGGTTTGTCAATGCGTTTAAGTGCTGAACACACATACCCATTTACGTTAACAGTCGTCATGGTGTATAGGCCAACTCAAAATGCATGCACGCCACTAACTATTGCATTCATGTTAAAGTTATAGTATCATACTTTGATAAGAAACCAAAACAGAAATGTTCACAGATTTACGTATAACTTACAGGGTAAGAAGATGGTGCTGGAAGAAACATACCGTTCAAATTTTTCCGCCTGAAATGGTGTATTTATCCAGACTAAAATTAGTAAAACAACGACCGAAAATCTGTTTGATCTTTTTAAAGATCAAAAATAAAAGACTGGCTGTTTTTCACCGTTTTCTCAAAACGTGGGCACCGCATAGGACTGAAATTTTCACAGATGACGTTACTGTATCTGTCTTTACATTTTTGCTCATGAATCTGTATTTCTTTGACAAAAACCAAAGTATGATATTACCTTTAAAAGTAGAGTATTACTTTGGTAGCATACCGAAACAGAAATCTTCACAGATTTACCTATAACTTACAGGGTATAACGATGGTGACGGTAGAAACATACCGTTAAAAATATTCTGCCTGAAATGCTGTATTTATCCAGAAAAGAGTAAATTACTAGCAACGAGTTTAGATGTTGTGTGTGTAAAGCTGTCACTGAGCATCAGCATAAAAAATCTCCAGCAGTTGCATCGAAAAGGTCAACATGCGGACCGTCGCCTCAAGCCACATCATGGCTGAATTCGATCCATCTATTTCAATGAAAAAAGCAAACCGGTTTTTTTTTCTCTCAAAAACGAAATCAAGGATTGTGCCGCTGTCGGCACATTGCCTAGGGATCGCATCCATATTATAAAGGAACGAAGTTGAGACTGATATGTGGGTGTGAGGACGTTTCCTTTGGACAGTTATCTTATTGCCGGATCAAGTTTCACATCGTCATAATAGATGCGAGTTTGTAATGTTCGCCTTCTTTTGAGCACCTGACTATATACCAATTATCTTTATTTTTTTCAAATGTCTGCATATTTTAAATTTAATATGGCTGCATCTGAACTGGTTGTTTGTGGCTATATGTCTAGGTATCGCCCATTGCAGATACATTAGAAGTAATCTGTCACTAGACGTAGCCGCAGCTCTGGAAACCCGTTTCTGCCTGGGTTTATGGTATATCCTATCATACTTTTGTGGCATACCGAAACCGAAATCTCCACAGATTTACCTTTAACTTACAGGGCATAAAATAATGTTGATGGTAAACATGCTGTTAAAAGCTTTCTGTCTGAAATGCTGTTTTTATCCAGCCGATTACCAATGACCAAAAACAATTTATTTTAATCTTCGGAAGATCACAAAATAACGGTGAAAAGATTTTTAAAATACCGTGGGCGTTTTTTGCCGTTTTCTCAAAAAGTGAGCACCGCATGTGACTGGGAATTTCGCAGATGACTGTTATACTGTATCTTTCTTTATATTTTTGCCCATGAATCTGCATTTCTTTGACTAAAACCAAAGTATGATATTATCTTTAACATGATTCCTTTTTCGATATCTTATTCCTAAGGCCATGTTTACATATTGTCGCAAGGCACAAAGGCCACTCGAGGTGAGGGCTAAAAAATAAAGAAAAAGGAAAAGAAAGCGCACAGAATTAGGTTAACAGAAGCCTATTCACATTGCAATTAGGATAACAGAAGCCTATTCACATAACATTCACAAGTTATGGTTGTCATGCCATTTTGTTTTGCCTCTCAGCCTAAAATTCACTCAATTCAAAATGTACCAGCCAACACTGAGGCCCTTTTCCAAACCTCGGCTCAGGCTCCGGTTATCGGTTCCTACTCCATTTCGTGAATCTATTATAAAATAGCGGGTATCATTTACAAGTTTTTTGCTGCGGTTCGGAAGTAGATTCTCTGATTTGAAAAAGAAACTGAGCTTCAGCTTCATTGAAAAACCACAACCTATATTTTCAGCATATGAATGACAGAGACGAAGCCTGAGCCGGAGTCGAGCTTTGACAAAGACCCCAGGATACACCATGGCAACAACCTTCTCCCCGTGAACTCGTTTCCCCGCCGATATGCCTAAACCTCGCAGGCTGCAACCTCGAGCTTTCGCAACCGTTCAGTGGCGCACCCAGGGGGGGGGCTCGGGGGGCTTGAGCCCCCCCCCCCCCCCAAGAGGGTCCCTCGGAAAAAAAAAAACGAAAAAAAAGAAGAAAAAAAAACGAAAAAAAGGGGGGGGAGAGGGAAAGGGAGAGGAGGAAGGGGGGGGAGTCACAAAATGTTTTGTGGGAGAAAATTTTTCTTTGAGCCCCCCCCCCCCCCCCCCCCCCCAAGACAAAATCCTGGGTGCGCCGGTGCAATCGTTCCGTATGATCCTCAAAGCACGAAGTCTCTTGCCTCTCCATGCATTGCCGTCAAGAGAAGAAGAAAACTTATACCCTGATTTAATATGTGTCGCTAATTCGATTAGGACATTAGGTCACTGTCGGGTAGTACGGGATATAGAACGTGCTCTTCATCTCTAAACCGATCGAGCTATGGGCCGACGTGAATACTGTATATTATTATTATTATCAAACCGAATCTGACCGCTGTGAAGTCTGAATTATAAATGTATTATGTATGTGGGTGCATGGGTTTGGATATACAGGCTTGAATATAATTCATTGCTTGCAGCCATCACAGGGAAATTATAATTTTCATAATTATAGCAAGATCAGCCATGGACTATTTTGGCATCAGTTTATTTTTTAGTCAGCGGTATGGTGGAAGATAGACTTGAATATTTCCGGCATTCAAGTGACATTTCCTTTTGGAGTTTCAGTTTCGTTGAAGCCTAGCCTCAAGCCTCGTTTCGTAAAGGCCCTATCATGAAGTTCTTTAAGTGGATTTGTGTGGATATGTCATTCCTTGTTTTGACCTTCAGCAGAGGGCGCCCTATACCAATGACGTCACGTGTAATAGTCTATCCCTTGAAGTTTAGTCTGGTTCCCGGACCCAAAAAGCGCCAGACTATTGTCTGTCAAATATAGGGTCCGGTATCGGCTACGTGTACTGGAGGGTCACGTGACCAAAAAGACCAAGTTTTGGTCTTTTACGGAAAAATCCGAAACATTACGAACTCGTTTTCGTTCAACTTCGGATAGTAACGTTGACTTTCGGCTATTTCCGACAGGTCACGCGAGGTCACGTACAGAGCACTTTTCCTATTATGCACTTTTGAGGAGTTTGTTGTATGGTTTTTTCCCACCCTTTGATTTCTTATTCTGTCCAGATAAAATTGCATGTGCTTACAAAAGTGCAAAAATGAATGCTAAAATTGATTCTCGGTAAACGCTAAAACTAGCTTCCGCGCCTGCGCAGACATGACAGCTGTGTCATGTTCTATTTTTAACCGTAGCCGATACCTGACCTAAGATTTTTAATAAGAGTCGTCAGGGAATCTTTGGGCAGGGAACCAGACTACTTGAAGTTATGATCCCATGGTCTATCCACAGCAAGACTCATGAGTGATGCACACTTTGAATAAGGGTTTTTTGTTGGATGTTGATTTTATATTATGGAATTTTTATTTGTATCCTTTTCCTCTTTCTATTGGCCCTTTCGAACTACGGAGGCCCAGGCTTCGGCGTCGTCATCCATAATAATGCTGAATATAGACAGGTTACAGGTTTTCATTGAAGAAGAACTTCTGTTTTCCTTTTCAAACCAGAGAATCTACTGCCGAACCGCAGCCAAAAGGTCTCTATTTTGATACCCGTCATTTTATAATGGTTTCACGATGGTGCCGGAGCCTGAGCCCGATCTTCTGTTTCGAAAAGGCCATGAGAGGCAAACAAGAAAGGCGCCCCATTTTGCAAAGATTCGAATACGACATTGTATTTACCATGGAGGTAGAAAGGTACTACCATAGAGATACATGTATTTCTATGGGTATTACAGATCTCCACACAATACAGACAGAGTGTTCTTTTCATGGCTTCATCTCGACGACAAGATAGTACGTTGACTCCATCGCATACGATCTACAGCTTTATCCTATATCCTTTATCCTATTCAAAGAAAGTTGTATTGCTTGCTCTTTGTTTTCCTAAGTAAAAAGAAAATAATCTATAGTCATCATTGTTCCACATTATACCAATCGTTATTTCATAGTACATGTAACTGAATGAACAAGGCAATAACAAATTGGGGAAATCGTATGGCAGTTAGTACTACATGTATTACTTTACTATACAATAATACCCTCACCCTCTATCCCAGCAGTCATGCGAACGTATGTCCTTCGGAAAATGCGATTTGTAGGAGGGCAGAGTAATTTGATAATCAAAGGGCAGGACTGGGTGCTTCGGTGAAAAATGTCGGCGTCGTTTGCCGAGACGGCCGGCCGTGGGCGGGATCGGAGTGCACGAGACACGAGAGGCCAATGCGTAGAAAAGTACCTTATACGGAAACCGTCTCCAACGAAATCTTCCAGGTTAAGACCTATTGTTTCCAATTGTTTTAACATTTTAAACGACAGAAATTCAAAATCCATCAGTTGTTGCAAGCAAAATAAACTAAAGTATTTAGTTCGGCACGACGAACAGAATAATAAGAACAGAATAATACCAATTACCGTAATTGAATATGTAAAGATACTTCATTAAACCTACATCCATGGGGTTTGTCTTTCAGGGGTCAATTTCATAAAGCTGCTTAAGCACCAAAATGTGCTTAAGTGCCAAAAACCTTGGTAAATAAAACCGGTATGCCAGCCAAAACTGCTTGTGGATGTTATGCTCAGCAAACAATGGCTGAATACAAGTCCAAAGCAGTTAACATCACATGAAAATTTTCTAGGCGATCCTGTTTGATAAAGGAAGACTTTTCATGCTTAAGCAAATTTTGTGCTAAAGAAGCTCTATGAAATTGTCCCCTATAATTATGACTTACTCCACCACCAAATATCAAGCCCCCACAAGAGCGACAATAGGGCCTATAACTATGATTGAGGTTTGTTTTTATTGCTTGCTCTTCTGTTTGCTTCACAGCTTCATGTCATTTGGCTCCCGTTTTCTCAATTCGTAGGATTGATTTTGTTTTAGAAAGATACTGGATACACCCGTCCAGTAGACGCAGTATGGTCGAGCGTGCCATGCACTGACCTCGGTGCAAAAACTGAATTGCTCCGAGCAGGCTAGGTCCACTCAACATGAAGTTGCTATTTGCATATTAAGCCCTTGGTGGCGACGAACGATCATTGAAAGCTAAAAACAGAAATATATGCCAAAATTACCAGAGGACAACGAAGCCTTGATTAACAAAATCAATACAAATGTGTGATACATGCTGATTGTATACCATTTTTATATTAATCTCATATACCCTCCCCTTCAACCTGGAGCTAATTAGCATAATTGATTTGATATCGGCAGGTGGATATGAATGCAAGGTGACACCGACCATGGAGAAAGCACAGATGGTCTTGCTGTTGGTAGCCAGTGTCCTGCCAGTTTCATACTGCGGTAAGAATTTTATCAATTTCTCGTTATGTTAGACGTGGGAGACGTAAGAGAGAATGATTGTTGGTTCTGCATGAATGTGTAACCGCGCACGCGCTGTATAACGAATGTTTCGAAATTCAATTAATATTCACTTGCCATGTACAATCAATTACATGGCCTAGATTTTGCTCCACTTCAGTATTCGCATTATTAGCACATTCACAGTCATACTCACTGGGTGTATCGTCATCGGCTGTGCCGTGGCGTCTCACTGGAAAGCAAAAATTAATTAAAGGTATACGATATACATGATTGGTAATGCTCACAAAACAGCACCCATTCTAATTCAGCATGTACATGAAATAATAAGCCTGTGGAAATTTCAGCTCAATCGGACATCTGAGTCCCGATCGAGAAACAACACTTGTTTTTTCTTATAAAACATAAAGAATGTTTTTGATCTTGCCAAGACCTAAATTGTTTGTTTTACACGTTTCTAAACCGAAATGTAGCATTCCAGGTAGAAATATTTAGCAGGGGTTTCTATCATGTACATCTTTATACCGTGAAAGTTAAGTAAAAGGTACATCTGTGAAAAGTTTTGTTTTGGTTTGTTACCAATCCAACATGTACTGTACCTTTAAAGCAATATTTTTTGTCATAGAATCAGACGTAACGAAGCATTTCTCTTCCCCACGTTCTTGTCGGTGGGAAAAATCATACCGCCTGCCAATAGCTGTGCAAAATTCACACCCAAGCTGCCCTTGAATGAAGGTCACGCACAATGAATAATTCATGAGGAAGATTGAATTCAAAGCGCATAATTTAATTCATCCCTCGCTTGGCGCGCCGTTACCGAACACCGCCCGAAAAGCAAGCAGCCCGGCGAAATTGGTTACCGTATATCGATCAAGCCTTTCCTATAAATGCTGGATGTATACTCAGGACGCTTCTATTTATAGAACACCAGGCCTGAAAGTGAAATGGATAAGTCAACATTGTAATTGTGTTTGGTTTATCACTACAATTATTAATATCGCTATAGATACAATAATATTATGCATCCGACTGGAATTATGTCATTTGGTCTATAGGGTGTTTTGTCAATGTGATTTTCCACGTACTCTATAGCATGAAGTCATGCCCAAAATGTCAAAATTAATGCGTAACGTTCATAACGCACATCTCTCTTGCTCTTAAATTGATTATGCTCGGTTTTCTATTCTATTGCTTTTTCTATTTCGCCCTGCATCTTGAGTGGTCTTCTGAGGCCTTTTGTAGGCCGATTTGCATTTAAAAAAAATTTATACTTTATTAAAAGTATACATGTACATTCATGAGATTTATTTTTCTGACTTGTTCCAGACGAAGATCAATTCCTCAAAATTTATTATCTAGGCCTATAAATATTGTTACAAGCTGTATTCGACGCTGTCAGTTCCGAAATGTTTACAATGTGAAAGATTCATGCGGGTTAAAGGTAGTATACAGTTTGGCAGCATACCGAAACAGACATTTTCATATATAGATTTCCCTATAGCTTTCTGGGTATAAAGATGGTGATGATAGAATCATACCGTTCAAATTTGTCTGCCTGAAATGCTGTATCAATTTTGTCCAGAAAAGTGTAAATCCAGTGACCAAAATTATTTTTTAAATAAAAGAGAAAAGACTTTAAAAAAATACTGTGGGCGTTTGTCACTGTTTTCTCAAAAGGTGGGCACCGTACGGGACTCAAATTTTCACAGCCTGTTACTGTTATTGTGTCTACCTTGATATTTTTGCCCAAGAATCTGTGTTTCTGTGACAAAAACCAAAGTACATGTACCGTATAACGTTTTAATGACCTCTACAAATTCCGATTCTAAATCGCATGCTTAGTTTGTACAAATTATAATCATCAAATAACAATCACACAGGGGAAACTAACTGAATTTAAAGTCGCCGGTTCGAATCCCGCTCCAGTCAATTTTTCTTTGTTCACTTTTCAATGACTTAAAACAACTCAGTCAGTTTCCCTTGTGGTTATGTCATGAATATATTTATTAAAAAGCCGTATCCTCTTTGAGTGATCCCCCATGTGCCGTTCCCAGGTTGCAGCATTGTTGCGTGTATCATTGAAACGATCCCTGGGGTGTGGCGGTGTGTGCGTGGTTTCATGGCTTCTGACTGCCAAACGAACAAAGATAGTTGACTATTGGGCTCACCACCAACATAGGGCTGGATGGCTCAGTTGGTAGAGCGCCTGTACGGTATTCAGGAGGTCGCCGGTTCGAATCCCGCTCCAGTCAATTTTTCTTCGTCACTTTTCAATGAATTTAAAGTCATTGAAAAGTGAATAAAGAAAAATTGACTGGATCGGGATTCGAACCGGCGACCTCCTATAAGAATTATGTTAAAATTATGATGTTATACTACAATTCTGTACAATAACCATTATTCAACCGACAGAATTTAATGTTATTCATCACCAGAAAATCATGATGCTCATCACAACTTCCTGACGCTAACAATCCATTAGAAAGGTGGAATTTTCAGTTCTTTACATTTTTTCAAAGGGTATGAAAAGCACCCTCCATCTTTGGGCAAACAAGACCTAAGTTTGGGCCACATTAATTTACAACCCAAAGGCTTACAGTTGACGACCAAAATGATGCTACGATTCTATCTATCTATCTATTTACAAGAACCCCATAAGGAAGGCTCAAGAATTGCTTTTTTGACGAGGTTGTGAGGGCATTATCAAAACATTAATGAGCTCAAAGATGACTTTTGGGCATTACTGCCTTTGGAGCGTTAGTGTTCACGTCACGCGTGGCTCCAGTCTTTTCGTCACTTGTTTTCACCCGACCAAACCTGCTATAGCTCTTCTTAAAGGTACACTTTGGTAAGACACCAAAACAGAAATGTTCACAGATTTATGTATAACTTACAGTGTATAAAGATGGTGGTGGTAGAAACATACCGTTAAAATTTTTCCGCCTGAAATGGTGTATTTATCCAGAAATGAGTAAAACAACGACCGAAAATCTTTTTGATCTTTTAAAAGATCAAAAATAAAAGAGAAAAGACTTAAGAAATACTGTGGCCGTTTTTCACTGTTTCTCAAAAAGTGGGCAGCGTATAGGAGAGAAATTTTCACAGATGACTATTTCTGTATGGTCCTTGATATTTATGCCCATGAATCTGTATTTCTTTGACCAAAACCAATGTATGATATTACCTTTAAGCCAATTGGCTGCTCTTGAGATGTATAAAATATCCGTGCGCTTATGCATGTACTTAATAAGCATGCGTAATGACTGTACATTCTGGCGATAATTGGTTTGCTGCTGGCAGGATTTTCTGGGATTGATCCGAGCTTGCAACCGTATAATGAAAAAAAACTACGTAGGTTTTACGAGCATATATAGGCGGCGGTTGCAGTCGTAGTGGTATTTATAGTGATTATATTTCGACATCACCAATTAAGCAAAAAAGGACAGTTATACTTTGAGTTTGTCTTAAGTTGAGAATGGATATAGATTTATCATCTCTTAGCTTATCCATTCCCCTTTCTGCCATATGTCTCACTCTATATTAAGCCTTTCAAGTTCAATTACAATTTTGTAGAAAACATCCCATTACTCAAACCGTTGATAAACTGGGAGTGTATTATAGTTATATTACTTATAATGTGCCCTGTGACATTTCATACAAACTATAGGATCAGCACTGCGGAAAAGGTTGAGCAAATGCAACTGCATGGGTCTCGTTGGAGCTATGTATACCAACTGCAATGCCTGAAAACTTGAAAATTGCTTGATTTTGCCACTCACGGTTTGATCCGTTTCTCACACACTCTTTGAGAAAAATCGTTTGACCCATTATCAGGGAACACCTTACCTTGTTAATTTGGTTGTTACAAAAACTGAAAAAGGGTGTAGGTCTATATGAGTTTTTGTTCCGGTTTCTGACGAACAAAAAAAACTTTTATTTGGTGCAATTCATGAAATAGAGACATAGTTTTAGGTCAGAGCATTGATTCCCGCCCATTATATTTTGCAGTATGGCATGTTGGCTTGTTTGGTTGAGTATGAAGCCTAAGATTTTAATTGAGCTGGTTTGACTTGAACTTGGCGCCGTATATAGTAATGAACAGATTCTGCTCTGTCCAAATTCGATCACTGGTTTGCATCTTCCCTCGGTCGAATAGTCTGGAGTTCTATCTCCTCCCTTGACTCAGGCCGGGCGTGCCGGTCATGGCAACGCAGTTGATGGCAAACCCTCGGCAAGTTTCAGGGAGGGCCGCAACCGCGGCAGCTCGGTAGTCGTCGTTAGCGATATGGTAAACCAGAGGATTCACGGAGCTGTTCAACAGACGAAAAAGCAAAACACATTCGGCGACGACATACATGCGAGGGTAGAATGCAGCTATCTGGGACAAGGATCCGTAGTTTAGCATTATGGTGACCATCACGTCATATGTGATCTCGAGTGAACTTAGAATGAAGAAGACGAATGTATTCAGGACGAGCATGCAAACAGATCGTCGGACTTGCCGCGAATTGTTGAGGGTACTGTCAACTGTGCGGTCACGGTCACGGCGACGAAGTTTTACGCCGACGTAGGTGTAAGAGAATGCCGTCACTGCCAACGTTGTCAGGTACAAAATCATATAGGAGATTGCCAGAAAATTGAGAATAAGTTGCTCCGTTGAGGTGTCTGTTACTTTGCTTAATGGCCATGCGACTACTAGATATGAAGACAACGCTATTGCCCAGATTACGGCTGATTTCTTGCCAGCGCGAGCTTTGGTGGCCGTCACTCTGTGCTGCAGTGGTCGCCGCACGGCGTTGAATCTTTCTATTGCAACAACGGTCACAAACAAATAGGAAGCAATCCGCAGGGCGTCTTTGAGAGCGGCCGCATGAAGCCCGCCAACCCGAACGGTAAATAACACCAGGTAGACGGTGTCTGCTAATGACAGATTGACCAGGTACACGTTGATGACAGTACGTATTGATTTCACATGAATTACGACGAAAAAGAAGAATGCATTCATCAATATGCCGATTGGCGGCACAGTGAGATACAAAACATTCGAAATAGTTTCATAGTACTTTTGTTCAGCTTCCACTGCCTCTAGCAGACGGGTTTTTGCGCTTGTCAGTTCGTCACTCTGTATGTTTGTTTCATTCATCACCATGATCAGATCCACCATTGTCAGTTGCTCTATCCGTTGCCATTTGAGAATGTACATGTAAATTATTAACGACCAGGCCTGAAACCTCACAACCAAGCGTTCTTGGAACTAAAATGAAATGGAAACTTGGATCTGTACCGGGCAGTTTTATTTTCACTTGGCAATTTCGTGAATGTGACCCGCACGCAGTAATAATGCCTATTGGTTTACTTTGTGCAAACTGATACCAACCTAGTCTTTTCCTCCACTCTGTAAACTCTTTGGCGCGTTTAAATCATCCAATTACCACAAGGGAAACTGACTGCATTGTTTTTTCTGTCATTGCAACGTGAACAAAGAAAAACTGACTGGAGTGGGATTCGAACCTTCGACCCCAGGAATATACCGTTCCGGTGTTCTACCAACTATCCAGCCCTATGTTGGCGGAGTCCCAAATAATTGTCAATTATCACCTTTATTCGTTTGGCACGCAGAAGCCACGAAACCATCATTATAGGGTTGGATAGCTCCGGTTGGTATACATAGGCCTACACCGATCCCCGACAGTGTGACCACGATCCGCCATTACTGCAGTGTCCCCGTCCCAGCCGCCCTCCAAACGAATTTACGCTCCGCCGCACTCTGGACTGCAGGGTGTACGCCCCCATGGGGACGTATAGGCCTACACCCTGGAATTATAGAGTGCGGTGGACGTAAATTCTTTTGTTGCCGGACAAAAGGCGGGCGGGGACACTGCAATAATGGCGGGTGTTTCCTACCTCCATAGTCGCGCCGTCGGATTGGTGTATATGCATCCGGGTGTCGGTAAAAAAAAAACACCTAAATAAACTAACTTTCCAAAATGGAAAATCTTTACAAAAGAAATTGCACATTTTGACTGATTCAATGTGTTCAAATACACTGGGGAGAAGGGGAGGGAATACATTTTTATTAATTTCTTCTTTTTCAAAACTTTTTTACAGGTCATTTCAATGGACATTGCTCTCCCAATTTCTACAAGACACCTGAATGTTTGAATACTCCTAGTGGCTACTTCTGCGAGTGTGGTGCAGGCTTTGAGTGGAACAGCAAACAATGTATCGGTACGTGGGTATTTATGAATCAAGAACTGACGTCATCAATTCATTTCACATCACGAGTCTTGATTGGCTAAATTAATTTTGATTAGTATAGCTTTTTTGAACGCAGTGTCGACTCATTTCCATCTGAATAATTGACCTAAAATTCAGAACGATCTCCTTGTGAGACAGAGATGTATTAATAACAGATATAGTCTTTTATAAAACTGAAATGCTTTTATCATTAATTTTGTAACTCTAATTGCGTTTGTAGCGGCCAAGATAAAACACGTCAATCATTGCACAGAAGTTTAACATGCCCGTGTCAGAATCGAGCCGTCTCAGGCTATGGCTTGATTTTCCCCATTAGTGCTCCGTAAAAAACAGCCGCAGCCGTACATTATTTATAATTGAAGCTCATTCAAAGTTTTTTCCCACAAAACTTGACATCTAAAATGGATGACCACTTTTCGATTCCGGAACAAAATCAAACCACTTTGATTTTGAACTTTATTTTTCTGGTTTGACGTTTAATTGCTATCTGACCAATCATAGGCTTTCTTGTATTTTGCAAATACTGAAGACCAATACATTACCACCTATGATTGGCCAGAAGTATTGCACAACTGCGCCAGCGCAAAACACTTCTCTTGTAAATATTAAAAATGGCTGACGGAACGCAAACTTCAAACATGTCAACTCAAAGGTAGGCTAAAAATAACGTGTCTCAATGTCTGTGTTCGTCAACAAATGTTGATAGGGCGGTAATTGTGGACAAGTGGTTCCAAGGAAAAGACAAGTGGTTTCTAAAACTATTTAAACAGTTAAAGTTATTATGTTGGTCGGCAATACGTCACTTAACAAGTTAGGCCTAACGTTAATTATTGTGTAACGTTAGGCCTATTGTCATTGCCACTGCACTGCACTCACCATTGACATGGGGATTGTGGGTTGACTGGTCCTAAAACTATATAAAGGAAAGGAAACTACTTTTTGAAAAGTTACTTACCTACATAGGCCAATACTTTGTTGGTTTCCTCCTCTATGACTATATAACCAAGGTTAAATTTTTGGAAAGAGGGCAGGGCTTTGATTTTTGAGGGTTTTAATAGGCCAATGGGGTAAAAACGGTAGGCCTAACCAAGATTGTAACATTTCACCGCCGCACGGATGGCCACAGACGAGAATAGTCTGGTTTCCACTCTGACATTTTGAGGACTCTTGATCTGTTGCCTTGTTGGGTCTGGGCACTAGACTAACCAGACCAGACAAAATGGCCTCACGCGATCAGACGGTCTGTTTTAATGTTTACAAGAAGCGCGTACGAAAATTGAATTTTAACCCTGAAAATGAAATGTTTAACAAATTTCTTCAATCTAGGCTTTTAAGGACCCAGGAACATTTGCTGAAAGTCAAAAGTATCATTTTTGAGGAGTAGAAGTTAGTTCAGAACCAAAAAAATCAATGTGTTTTTGGATCCCGGCAACCCACAATCGCCATTGACATTGTTGATGCATTGAGTTATTGACCATTTCACATTTGGCATTGCATTGTGCATGCATGCTACGTCAGTACGTAGGCTGGTTTTCACTCCGGCCACATAATGTCGAGGATCAATTGCTCGGTAATGGTGTACATGTAATAACACTAACAGGTACGATACCTAAAGGGAATAAAATTAAAATCAACTTTTTGTAAAGAGACTCAACCTCAAGTAACAAGTTAAGTTAGGGGCCTATTTTAGTATTGTGGCGTCCGTGCCGGTCGGCCGCTAGAGGGCACCAGCACGGTTCCACGGTGGAGCCGCGCAGTGGAGCCCCTGGTGGCCGGCCAGGGAGGCCCGTTCTCCCGGGCGGCGCATGCGCAAAGAGATTGTTATGGCCTCGTTGCGGAAGTGTTTGCGGTGTATGTTTTTGTGGAAATAAACAGCCTGAAGTAGCAGAAACGAGTAAACCTGTGTTGAGAGTCCTTTCTTGGAGTGCGTGTGAAGAACCCCAGAAGTGTTCGACGCTACATTGGTGGCAGCGGCGGCACGCAGAAGGCGGAAAAACAGGTGATTTTTTGGGATATTTTCGGCAATGAATTCAGGAGATCACGGAAGTCTGGCACCTAACTCGCCACACGGCGAGGAGGCAGGCTGGAGTGCGGGCTCACGTAGTGGGGGCCCGTCTAGTGGATCAGCCAGCAGTACCTTCGTCACAGTGGACGAGTTGGAATCCTTTTTGCGGGATGGTCAAGTGGAATTTCGGGACTTGGGCGGGGGGCTAAGTCATTGCAGTATGTCTACCCCTGCGGGGGGTGGGCGTGCTCATGACCATAAATCATCAATGACTGGTACCCTGTCCCACGAGGGGCCGCCCCGTGCTGTAGACGGCGGCGCAGCAGACGGTTCGTTCCAATCGGAACGATCCCGAGTTGTGCTGGTCGATGCAGCGGGGGTGGAGCTTCGTCGGGATATACCCCAGATATTCTGTAAAAAC
The DNA here is from genome assembly GCA_963971285.1 of Astropecten irregularis. Classification (NCBI taxonomy): domain Eukaryota; kingdom Metazoa; phylum Echinodermata; class Asteroidea; order Paxillosida; family Astropectinidae; genus Astropecten; species Astropecten irregularis. The sequence continues at coordinate 5,575,208 of OZ020263.1, read as the reverse complement.
ACAGTAGATGCCAGGTCCCACGAGGGGCCGTCCCGTGCTGTAGACGATGGCGCAACAGACGTTTCGTTCCATTCGGAACGATCCCGGTTTGTGCTGTCCGATGCAGTGGGGGCGGGGCTTCGTCGGGACATGCCCCAGTTTGTTGGTAATAAAGCCGCATGTGTCTGGTCCCGCGAGGGGCCGCCCCGTACTGTAGACGCTAGCGCAGCAGACGTTTCGTTCCATTCGGAACGATCCGGAGCTGTGCTGGTTGATGCAGCGGGGGCGGGGTTTCGTCCTGAGTCAACCTGCAATCCCTACGCTCATGAAAATAGTACTGAAGCGCCACTCGGTGCTTACATGGATACGACTGGTGTGGCCTCCCATTCGGGGCGCCCCCAGGCTGGATTTGCCCATATAGCAGGGGCGGGAAACCGTCCGAGCACGCATCAGGCGGCACAACTGGGTGCGGATCTCCCCCAGCAGTACTTTCGTCCCCACTATTGCAGTGCGGCGAGTCCTGACCTCCACTCGGAGCAGGCCCGCACTGCACGACTCTATGGCGCGGAGCCGGCAAGGTTGCTCCGCGCGGGAGTCAATGGGGCAGAGCTGCTCCACACACGAGTCAATGGACGGGAGTCCGTGGAGTTGCTCCGCACACAAGTCAATGGGGCGGAGCCTACAGAGTTGCTCCGCACGGACGTCTATGGCGCGGAGCCGGCAAGGTTGCTCCGCACGGACGTCTATGGCGCGGAACCGGCAAGGTTGCTCCGCACGGGAGTCAATGGGCCAGAGCTGCTCCGCACACAAGTCAATGGTGCGGAGCCGACGAGGTTGCTCCGCACGGGAGTTTATGGGGCGGAGCCGACGGAGTTGCTCCGCACACAAGTCAATGGGGCGGAACCAACGGAGTTGCTCCGCACGGACGTCTATGGCGTGGAGCCGGCAAGGTTGCTCCGCACGGACGTCTATGGCGCGGAGCCGGTAAGGTTGCTCCGCACGGGAGTCAATGGGCCAGAGCTGCTCCGCACACAAGTCAATGGTGCGGAGCCGACGAGGTTGCTCCGCACAGGGGTCAATGGGGCAGAGTTGCTCCGCACACAAGCCAATGGGGTGGAGCCGGCCTGGTTGTTCCACACACAAGCCAACGGAACGGAACCGACCCGGCTGCTCGGCCGTACACCACTGCAGTTGGGAGACCCCCTGGGATGTCACCACCCGGTGCTCCCAGGGGGGGCCGACCCGGGTTCTGCCGATGTTTGGACGGCCCCTAAACAGGCGGGGGGGCGCGCTTCCCAAGTGCCAGTCGAGCGGGGGACTTCAACGCCTGATCACTTCGGGCCGGGGGGTCGGAGACCACTGATGCTCCCCAACAAGTTTGACGGGATCTCGTCATGGTCGGATTACTTGATCCATTTCGAGAGCGTTGCAGCAGTCAATCAGTGGGGTGAGGCGGAGAAGGCGATGTTCCTTGCAGCTCACCTAAAGGGCGCGGCCCAGGAGGCATTGGCGGATATGGTACCGGAAACGCGGAAGGAATATTCCTCCATTTTGGAAAACTTCGAGCAGCGGTTCGGGGTGACAGCACAGATTCCACTACATCGGGCTCAGTTGTCTATGCGTACGAGGGGCCGAGACGAGTCACTCAATAGCCTAGGACAATCCATCCGACGGTTGGTGTTGAGGAGCTACCCGAAGCTGCCCACACAGGCCCGTGAGGAATTGGCGGTCGAGGCTTTCCGCAATGCCCTGCGAGAGGAACAGCTGCAGCGTCACATCTTCTCCAGGAAAGCAACGACTTTGACCGAAGCCGTCACACTGGCGACCGAAATGGAAGCTTTTCTCGAGTCGCAAGCGCAAAACAGAAAAGGGAAACCGATGGCTAGGGACGTGAGGTCGGTAGCCCAGCCTCCTCCAACCCCTGCTGAGGAACCCAAATCGGCTGCATGGGCCGTGTACACACCAGGTGCGCGCGCCCAGGTGGAGTGCTATGGGTGCCACGAATTTGGACACATCAGGCGGTACTGCCCTCAGAAACGACAGTCTGCCTCCTTCCAACCAGGGGAGGTGCAGGTGGGAGCCATTATGGGGGCTGGGCAGGAAGAAGCCACAACCACGGAAGGGCTCCTGGGAGCCTGGGACCAGGAAGAACTCAAACAGGAACAACGTAGTGACCCAGAGCTGGACAAGATCGTGCGGTGGCTGGAAGACGGGGTCCCCAAACCCAGCTGGCGGGACGTCTCGGCGCTGGGTGAAGGCCCAAAGTACTGGTGGGCTAGGTGGGAGACGCTGCGGCTGTCCCAGGGCGTATTGCAGGTGAAGTGGGAGCAGCCCAATGGCGAACCGCCGGTATGGAAGGTTGTGGTACCACGGGTGAAAGTCGACGACGTTTTGCGACTGGCGCATGACAATAGGACTTCAGGACATTTGGGGATTACCCGGACCGTTGCACGGCTGAGACAGGCTCCGGTGTTCTGGAGGGAGATGCGACGCCAGGCAGAAGAGTGGTGTCAAAAGTGCCACAAGTGCGGGTCAAAGAAGTCACCTCCTCGACCCCTCAAGGCCCCACTTCAACAGTACCTGGTAGGGGCCCCGATGGAGCGCCTCGCGATCGACCTCACGGGTCGATTTCCGAGGACGAGGACAGGGAATTCTAGTATCATGGTGGTGGCCGACTACTTTACGAAGTGGGTTGAGGCGTTTCCGATTCCGGACCAGACTGCTCAGACTGTCGCCAGAGTCCTCGTCGAACAGGTCATCACCCGGTTTGGAGCTCCCCTCGAGATCCACACGGATCAAGGGAGGGAGTTCGAAGCCGAGCTCTTCCAGGGCACCTGTAAGCTGCTCGGCGTCCAAAAGACCAGTACCACGCCGTTCCACCCCCAGTCTGACGGGATGGTGGAGCGGTTTAACCGCACAGTCAAGACGATGCTGAGCCTGTTTGTTCAGGAGAACCAGGACGATTGGGATGAACACCTACCGTACGTGATGATGGCGTACCGCTCCTCCCAGCACGACAGCACAAAATTCACGCCCAACATGCTGATGTTCGGCCGGGAAGTGCGACTCCCGTTGGACCTGGTGGTGGGCCAGCCGGAGAAACCAAAGGCAGGCGCAGCAGAGCACGAGTATGTGGAGGGGTTGAGGACAAAGATAGAGTTCGCCCACGAGTTTGCCCGTCATCATCTGCGGAAGAGCCCGACATATCAAAAGCGACATTACGATCGTCGGGCAGGAAGTGCCAGCTATAAGCCTGGCCAACCTGTGTGGTTGTATACCCCCTCCAAGAAAGTGGGCCGCACGCCCAATTTGCAGTGCTGGTGGGACGGGCCCTTCGTGGTGACACAGAAGATTGATGATGTCACGTTCCGCGTGCAAAAATCCCCTCGAGCCAAAGCCAAGGTGGTTCATTCCAATCGGCTTAAGCCGTATCTGGGCGACGCCGAAGTGGACTGGTGGAGGCACGTAGCGCAGAACCTGCCAAAAGGGGGACCGCCACCAACCCAAGACCAGGAGGTGACGCTACCACCGAGTCCATCGACTGACACTACCCAGGAGGATCCGCCGGCTGGGGTGGGTGGTCAGTTAGCCAAGGAGGGACCACTTCCAGTTGAGACGGGGAAGGGGACACTGCCGGAAGCGATGGCGACTGCCGCCCCCGGAGGACCGGGCTGCGAGGATGACGGATCGTCTTCCCCCTGCAGGATGGACCCGGCCTCGATTCATTGCCCGCACTGTGACCAGACGTTCGGGAGGAGGAGGAACTTAAAGAGACACCTCAACACCGCGTGTGTGGCGCTCCACCCGGAGCGCCCATACCCCTGCCAGAGAGGGTGCGGAGTCCGTTTTTTTAGGGCCGATGTCCGCACCAGACACCACCGGTTCTGCCAAGGAGACAGCGTGGCCGTGGTGATGGCGGAGGCCGATACACTGGAGCTGCACGCCAGTGACGACGACATGGGACAGGCCCCGTCCCCGCCTCATCTCTCCCGGCAGGGGACCCCAGACCCACCTCCATTCGGACGGTGTGGTCCGGCAGGACGGTCCCCGTCGCCGCCGCCACTAAGAAGACGGGTAAGTCCAGTGTCGTCAGGGGGGCCGGGGGGCCGTGACCACCCGGAGCGGTCCTCCCGGCCTTCCCGCCCTGAACAGGATAGGTCGCCTGGTCGGCGGAGCCTAGACCGGGCCGAGCGACCCTGCCAGCCACCATCCCGGCGGAGTCCCGACCGGCGGTTCCCCTGGAGCCCTGCCCAGGGCAGGCGTCCTCACTTCAGCAGGGCAGAGGAAGCAAGCCCTGGTCGCCCCCAGCCGACACGGGCGGAGGGCGGAACACAGACGGAACCTCCGATGTCCCCTGGGGTTCCGGTCCAACCGTGGAATGGCCAGCGGAGGGTTCTGCCGGCCGGGTCTCGGGTGAGCCTTCCAGACGGGACCTCGCTGCGACTGGAGACGGCCGGCGCCCTCCACCCGGACAACACCACCAGGGAGGCCGCCACGCACATGCTGGAACCCCTGTGCGAGCATGCGCGGGACGAATGGCGGCTCGAAAGGACATCCCATGGAGCGGACGAGGCCGGCCACCGGCTGATGCGGACACGGGTGGTCCGCACCTGTGAAGTGCCTGGGCGTCTCCTGCAGACGTACCAGGGACAGCAGTACGGCCAGCACTTCGTAGATCCCTCTGTGTCCGCCCAACCTTCACTGGGAGGAATGCTGCCCCCTGGAGCGCCTCCACCCCCACGCTACCCCGATGGTGTCCCTCAAGAGTTCTGGGAGCAGCTGTTCCAGCAGACGAAGGTTCCAGCGCCGGCTGCCACCCACCAACTAAAACTTTGGTTTCTTGTTCTTTCCTTGCATTTTTCTTTTGTTGTTGTTTTGAATGCTGTGTAATTTTGTTGTGTCATGCGCCTCCGGGCCGGGCCCCTGGTTGTCCGGTTGCGGATGCCGGCGCCCTGTTTGGGGACAAACAAGGTCCTCGAGGGGGGCGGTGTGGCGTCCGTGCCGGTCGGCCGCTAGAGGGCACCAGCACGGTTCCACGGTGGAGCCGCGCAGTGGAGCCCCTGGTGGCCGGCCAGGGAGGCCCGTTCTCCCGGGCGGCGCATGCGCAAAGAGATTGTTATGGCCTCGTTGCGGAAGTGTTTGCGGTGTATGTTTTTGTGGAAATAAACAGCCTGAAGTAGCAGAAACGAGTAAACCTGTGTTGAGAGTCCTTTCTTGGAGTGCGTGTGAAGAACCCCAGAAGTGTTCGACGCTACAGTATTTAATAATACAGTAACAGGTCAACTCGTACCTTCGCAAAGGCAAAGTCATGCCAACTTGTACCTTCGTCAACTCGTACCTTTACCAACTCGTAGCCTCAGTTAAGACAACTCGTACCTTCGCACCAAGTCAACTCGTACCTTCGATTAATGCATGGAGGATTAAACTCCTCTATGATTAATGCAACTCGTGCTCAACTGGAGCATTGTTGGGCAAATGTTTCGTTTTATTTTATCCAAAATTAGCACTTAAAAATTGTTTAAAAAATGAAATTGATTCAAATATACGTGTATACCCTAATAAAGTACAGTGTAATCAAAAGAGATTTTTCAAAATGAAACAACAAAAGCAAGTTTGAAAAGGCATGCAGGAAGGAAAGATCCAAAAATCTGCATTTAAAAAATATTCCAAAAATAAAATTGAAAATATACCCTGCCCAAGATACCCGTTACACAGTCAGAAAAGTGTCAAAAGTCACTGTTCTTAATCAGCTAAACAATGTCTTGACCTTTCTACCTCTAAAATTTAATGGTATTTCAACCATATTCTAAACCCACAACAGAAAACAATGGAAACATTTGTGACTATATTCTGAAGGTACGAGTTGTCTTAACTCGGTACGAGTTGGCAAGGGTACGAGTTGGCGAAGCTACGAGTTTGCGAAGGTACGAGTTGATGAAGGTATGAGTTGGCAAAGGTACGAGTTGACTCTAAAGCATAGTACGTTCGTGGTGTACTCAGGCTCTGCTAGACTAGACTAACTATTGTCTTAGCTAGGTTAAATTTGTGGAAAGACAAAGACTGAGGGCAGGGCTTTTTTGAGGGAAATCGTGTGGGGTAAAAATGTTGAATGGACAAACGAAGATGCGACTTCTTGGCAGAACCACACATCCATAAAGAGATCTGATTATACATTGAGTCTCCGCAAACCTTTCCTTATTACATGACTTCCACCATGCAAAGCTTCAAATCCTACTTATCATGTTTTCAACTGCTCCACCATCGCAGCTCGTTCCGTGGACTCCCGCCTGGAGTACAGCAGCGCTGAGGGTGACAGTTATGCAGTCCTACTGGGCAAGAACTTCCCGTCTCTGGAGGCCTTCACAGTGGGCCTCTGGCTGCGCCTCAACCCGGCCGATGACGAGGTGCGGAATGGCTCCATCCTGGCCTACGGCTTCCCCAGCAAGAACAGCGAGGAGATGTGGATCGCCATCGGGGCCGGAAGCTTCACGATGCGGATACGGGGCAAGCAGGCGGCAGTGCGTCTGGCCAGAACGCTGCCCCGTGATAAGTGGGTGCACATCGCTTGCACCTGGACCTCAGAAGGTAACTGAAAAATAGGCCTATGCCCATGGTCTAAAAATCTAAAATCCTTAGTTAAATCTAGATAGTCCCACTTACTGGGCCATTAGAGCTCCTTTTTAACGATTTTTGACTTCATCGGTCGTGCTAACGTCCCACGCTAAGTAATGTAATAAAACATAAATCATCATTAAAACAGATCGCCTCAAAAATGCCTGAAATCAAGTAAAAACATATAAAAGCACCTCACGGCTTCTACACATGTCAAAGATGAAGAAGTGGTATTTCAATGGTACTTTTTTGGATTGCAATTTCGACAAATTTGTCGCATGTCAGTTCGAACATGCACAGATTTTTTGAAGACTCATATGTTTGTACACTCTGAAAAAATCCTCACATGCTTAAGCAATGGGCCCATGCACAAACCCATACACGAAGACTGGGAACTTCACCGCATGTCCTGGATGTTTCATGTCACGATTTGTCTAAACTCAAACGCCATGTTGGTCCACACATGGTCCATGTGCTTGCCTGCCTATAAGCGTGACATGAAACAGTCTTTTAAGGGTACTCAGCATGTGCCTACTTTTAGATAAAATTGAAGATGCTCAAGGTATTTTCATTATGATCGTCAAATCCATTCGCAGTCCTAGGCACTGACGTAAAACATCTTATCGGAACTCAAAACCATGTACCGGTAGGTTATTGGATAGATGAGAATTGGTCTCTAGTCAAACCATAAACGTCTTTTAATTATAACAGGTGGACATTGGGCCTTGTATTCCGATGGACTTCGCATCGCCCAGGGAGATGACTTGGCCCCCGGTGAGACCATCCGAGCCGGAGGCCGACTGGAGATCGGGGTCCGTCGCAACTGGCAGTTCCGCCCTGCCGACAGCCCGCCCTTACGGGCACACTTCGGCAGCGGCATGACGGACAACGTGACCTTCGACCGGCAGGTCCTGTTCAAGGGAGATATTAGCTTCTTCAACATATGGGGCAGCGTACTGGCACACAGCCACATCTCTAACATGCACCTTGACTGCACGTTCACATTCTGCGGGGACGTGACCGAGTGGGTGGACTTCCGGACGGGAACGAGGGGAGGCCTGAAGCTTCGCTGGCCGTCTGGAGTCTTTGGTGAGTTGTCTCCTTAAGTTAAAGCTCCGGATCCTTCCCTGTAGGCCTGTACCATAGAGCTATATTAAAATTACTAGAGCGCTAGCTCCGCGTTCTCCGTGCGTAAACGATTTGAAGCCGTTCTGCGCGAACGGTACCGGTAGCGTGTCTTGATGACGCTTGCAATCATTGCGTGACTGAAGTGCAGAGCGTGTGTGTGCAGGGTTATAAATGAAATGCGCATTTACTAAAGGTGCGTCGGATTTTGGGCGTATTTGGCTTAGATAACGCACCTGTATAGAACACAACGCAGGTATGCAAATGAACGTACAAAAAACGTACAAAATTCTGGGCTTTCCATAGGTTTGTGCACAAACATGGATGCGCCCAGCAGGCCTTAGCGCTCTAGTAATTTTAATATTGCTCTATGGCCTGTACTTACCACAATTTCATCTTGGTACCAGTTATTCGAATAACACATATCCAGGATTGGTAACATACCCAAACAGAAATGTTCACAGATTTACGTATAACTTTCAGGGTATGAAGATAGTTCTGGTAGAAACATTATCCCCACTTAAAATGTTTCTGCCTGAAATGGTGTGTTTATCCGGCCAGGAAGAATAAAAACAAACACCAAAATCATTTTAGATATTGGCAAGGTCAAAGATCCTTCTTTATATTTTGTAAAGAAAAAAGAGTTGTTTTTCCACTATTTTCTCGTGACTATGTCTGATTGAGCTCAAACTGACAGGTTTATTACTTCATGTACATGCTAGATCAGACAAAGTGCGATTGCTGTTCTTTGACCATTACCAATCATGTATTACCATTACCGGTATACCTTTAAACTAATGTGTATTCACCTTTATTATTAATTAGTCCCAGCACTAATTGAAGGTATTGTTCTGTTTCAGATGAATGCATTCGAGACAAAGCCGCAGACTGTGATGCCTACTGCACTGAAACAATTGGTGAGTTGACCCCAGAGTCAAGTTGACTGTAGTTATTAAGTAGTGGCGTAGCAAGGGGGGCACATGCCCCAGGGGCCACTTTTTAGAAAGGAGAGAAAAGGGGCAACTTTCATAAAACTGTTAAGCACACAAATTTGCTAAGCACAACATTTCTGTCTTAATAAAAACAGGGTTAACAACCAAATTTCCACGTGTTGTGTATCACTTGTGATTGTTCTTTGGCTGTTGTTCGCTGACCATGAATATCAAATAGAATTTTCAATGGTCGTTTGTTTTATTGGGCAAGAGATTTTTGTGCTAAGCAAATTTTTGTGCTTAACAGTTTTATGAAATTGGCCCCTGGGTCTGTTTTGGAAAACTCGTCTTAGATGCAGGAGAACGTTCATGGGTCAATGAAATATGCACAGACGTCATAAAATCACATGATTGGCCGTCAAGCTTTTCTATGTTCTCCGTGGTAACATGTATGACACTGCACATTGCGTGTACACTGAAGCATATTATTTGCACGTGTGCAATCACTTGTGCCAAATCAACTGACCAAAAAATAATTTTGATCTTCATCTGAAGATCAAAAATCCTGTGAAAAGATTTTGAAAATACCGTGGACATTTTTCACTGTTTTCTCAAAAATGGGCACTGTATGGGACTGCAAATTTCCCAGATGACTGTTTCTCCCTTGATATTTTCTTTTTGTCACCATCTTCATGCTTTCACCCGTCCAAACCAGCTAGCTCTCCAATTATACTTAAGCCAATTGGCTACTCTTGAGATGTAATAAAATATCTTATGCATGTACGTAATAAGCAACGTAATGACTGTACATTCTGGTAATAATTGGTTTGCTGCTAGCGGGATTTTTTGGGATTGCTCCGGGCTTGCATGCAATCCGTCAGCAGAATTTTTAGAACTACTTAGGTTTTACGAGCATGAATGGCGGTTGGTCGTAGTGATAGTGACTCTATTTCGACATCACCAATGCATCACCATCACCATCATCTGCATTTCTTTGACAAAAACCAAAGTATAAAATAACCTTTTAGGTTTGAAAAAAGTGAAAAAAGGTTCTCAAGCTCATTGGCAGAAATATCAGCATGATGAGGTATTTAAATATTTAGCAATAATTTCACCTTAAATGCAATGGAACCCTGCACCGATTGACTGACGACTCCGGTTTTGTTTGCTCAACAGGGCCCCAATGTTCACAGGACTTTGCGGAGAACATCGAGTGGCCCAGGACCCATCTAGGAGACATGGTCTCTATGCCATGCCCAGGAGACTTCAGTGCTTCCCAGAAGGATGACATGGGCCAGGATACTGACAGTGAGTTCAGAGAATAAAGCTCTAAAAAAGACACATTGTTTTTATGGTATAAATAGCCCTCCTGTAATTTTTACAGGAGGACTATTTATACTATAAAAACAATGTGTCTTTTTTATTGTTTCATTTCAGGATAATATTTTTCATTCTCCTGAGGCTGAACAGAGCACACTGTTCGGAACGTCGAGATAATACCACCGGTTCTTCTCAGAACCACACACTCTCACAGAAGAGATTACATGGTGTCACCGCAAACTTACCTTCATTTTAGTACATCCACCATGCATAGCTTCAAGTCTTACTTAATATTTTTCATTCAGCCTATCTCCCTAAGGCAAGCCTCATATCTTTCTTCCTCGCTGACCTAACTGATTTCTGCTTACCCATTTCCAAAACTTGCTTACCAGATAAATTGCAAATAATTATGAATAAATCTTGGAGCCCCGTATTTGTTGTTGTGCAATTTTAAAAACAAGATCAAACCTTGCTGGATTGAAGGTCTTCTCCTTTTTAATACATATTTTGCACATTTCAACTTATTCCAGTTACGTTAGTACGGTATATGAATGTATATTGAAGACCTTCTTTACCTTTGATAAAGATCCTGCTAGGATCTAAATTAGTCAGGCCTTCCTAACTCAAAGCATGATACATTAATGCTCGAATTACTGAACTTGATTTAATAACCCAGCAGTACAGTGCACATTCTAAGCCCTGACTTGATCACAAACCGCTCACTGCCCAATTATTAAACCTAGTGGGTTGATGATCAAGCAGCCTTATTAATGTCTAACCTCCATCCTCTACTCCCTTTCAGTGAGACAAGGTAACCGGACGTGCATTGAGGAAACCAGCGAATGGGGCAAGGCTGATGTAACTGATTGTTTGTCTGATGACGTCCGAGTCCTGGAGGATGAGGTATGATCATAGAGCTATATTAAAATTACTAGAGCGCTAGCTCCGTGTAGAAAGTGATGCCTGCTGGGCGCATCCATGTTTGTGCACAAACCTATGGAAAGCCCACAATTGTGTACGTTTTTTGTACGTTCATTTGCATACTGCGTTATGTTCTAAACGGGTGCGTCATCGAAGCCAAATACGCCCGAAATCCGACGCACCCTCGGTATATGCACGTTTCATTTAGAACTGTGCGCGCACACGCTCTGCACTTCAGTCACGCAATGATTGCATGCGTGATAAAGAAGCGCTAGGTACCGTTCATGCATACTTGAGCGTTGCATAATTATAGAGTACACTCTTCAAAAGTCATTCCAGTCAAAGTGTTCTTATTTCACAGACACGCACGCAAATTCAAAATGACTGCGCCCAGACGGCTTCAAAACGTCTACTCACGGAGAACGCAGAGCTAGCGCTCTAGTAATTTTAATATAGCTCTATGGGTATGACAGACCAAACCCTTACATTCCTCCAAAAACCTCTCATGAATATGAGTCCAAAAATAGAAAGTGATGTTGATAATAGAAATCATATTACAAGACGCATCCCTGTTGTGTATCTTCACTGGCATATTCTTGTCCTCATGTCATTAAGCCTTGACGAAAGATCCTGCTGGGATCGAAAGAACCTGCTGACTCTGTGCAAAGAACAATTTGGATTGATCCTTAAACAAGCCAACATTATTAGGTATTCTACAGAAGTGGCAAGAAACTGGAATCTTCTCTTGACAACCATAAAGACAAGCAAGATTCCAACATTAATGCTGGAGCTTACCGAATCCCGCGCTCTTGTGGCAAAGTATATATTGGTGAGACAGGACGGGATTTCAATACCAGACTCAAAGAACATAGCGCACGCAATCAGAAAGGCAAATTGGATAAATCGGTCATCATCAAACACTCTGCTACAACAAGCCATATAATTGAAAGACAACATGCTCTCCTCATTGTGAAAAAGTCTATATTATAAGGTCTCCTGATGTTTACTAGAGCAGGCTAGTCGAAATATTAAGACCTTATAAGAAGTGCGACGAAATAAGAGGTGCAAAAGTACGATCAAATATTTCATGGTGTTACCACAAACCGATCCACATACCAAATGTCACCATGGAAAGCCCAAATCTTTCTTTCATCTTGTTTTTTTTCTTTTGCCTGAGCAGATTGAGAACTTGTTTATGAACAGTTCAACAGGCCTGCCGTACAACCACTCCAAGATCCTGACCATGCTGGAGGAGCTCCATCGGAGCGCGGTGCAGTACCGCAACAACCCCAGCGACATCACTGCTGACATCGAGGGCGTGCGCTTGCTAGTGGCCATGCAGAACGCCACCTTGCGACATGATGAAGATAGCAGTGATGGCTCAGCAGACAACCCCTCTGGGTATCCTACATTCAAGGACACGCAGCACTTTGCTACAGTATGGTTCTCTTTTCCTTTTTTTCCTTCTTTTTTTTTTGAGGGAGTGGGCGATCACCTGACCTTTTTTTGTAACCTCGGGGTGTGATTTCAGAGGGGTTTTTTTTCTCACCTTCCCCACTATAAATGCATAGGAGACATGTGATTTTCAGGATTTTTTTACATTTGTACAATCACAGTAAAAAAAAACCTCACATACCGCTATGATAGCGGGATGTGCGTGGTTTCATGGGTTCTGACTGCCATATCAACAAAAATAATTGACTTATGATACCTTAGGGATACCGCCAACGTAGGGCTGGATAGCTCAGATGGCCTGTATGGTATTCAGGCGATTTCGGGTTCGAATCCCGCTCTAATCAACTTTTCTTTTTTCACCTTTCAATGATACAATATCCAGCAATATTCAAATTCTGCATATCCTATGATCTTGGGTCGATTTCACCAAACTCATCATAACTTACTATCAGTATCAATCGTAGGACTAATCATGCATTGCAGCCCTACCTACAGTAGGATGCGTTGGGATATCCTTTGTAACTTGAGCTACGATCAATCGTAGGGCTTTGTGTAATCGACTCCAGAACTTTGAACAAAAGGCCTTTGTTGCCAAAGTTGCTGTGGCTTTTGTATTGGAACTGTTACCTTGCTATTGTCGGAGTATTAAGTGGGGAACTTTTTTAAAAATGGGAAATTATTCATATCGATTGCCTTTTCTTAAATATCTAAACGATCTTGTACAACTTGCACTGAAGTGCTCAATCCCTGGAACACGACAGAGTTTTGTCAGCTGTCTTTCAAAGTTCCTCATATTTTACTTAATTATGCTACTTGACATTCATGCATGCAAAAAGATACACATTGTGTTACCAGATACTGTGAAACAAGCCAGGACAAATTTGCCCTTTGCCATTTGTAGTGACGTACCCATACAAACCAACTACAATGTCTTCTGTTTTTGGGTGGTTTTATTGGTACCCAGGTGGCCTGCAACATCTTTGACATTATCCTGGATGAGAGGAACCATCCAGCCTGGAGGGGGACAGCCCCCCGGGGTGCCGGGGCCATCAGGGTCCTACGGACCGTCCGGGACTTCACGGAGGTGATCGCCACCAGCCTCATACAGCACACCAAGGAAAGTCAGAACGTGGACGAATCCATGCCCGCGCTGACTCACATTGGCTCCAATTTTGGTGAGTAGAAGAGTAGATGCTTTGTTACCCCAGTGAAGGCACGTAGAGGTGTTGACAGCCGGTGGTTCTTGTGTAGAAGACGTACCTTACCACCCCTGATTTAGTAGTAGAAGACCTTGTGATCCGCTTTGGGGCACAATGCAAGTTGGTTCCCAGCTGGATACGCCACATAGACCTTATCCACGGTGCATCCTTCAAAGCAGTTCAATCAAACGGAGGCTTGAATTCCAAGTAGTTTGGTACCCATTTTCTTTTTAGAATTGGCGTTATCTTTTCCAACGGGTATACAAGGAAGATGACAAGATATAGATGCACTATGAATAGGGTCTATATACCAGCTAAGTCATTTAAGAGTAGTAGGGAGAATACCCGAGTCCACCAGCATGATCAAGAGGCTGATAACTTTGTGGGATATTTGCTTACCACCTTGAAGAGAAGCAAGGATTACCTAGATCTCAGAGGAGTCTGACCGATGAAATAGGCTTTCCTGGGATATGGTTTATGCAGTACATGTAACTCACTAACTTCCTTTTGTAATGGTTAATTCTCAACAACAATTTTATTGCCACCTAACTCAGCCTACCAATGTGAAGCAAAAGTTATTTTAATCATCAAATAATCACAAGGGAAAATGACTGAATTTAAAGCCATTGAAAAGTGAACAAAGAAAAATTTACTGGACCGGGATTCGAACCGGCGACCTCCTGAATACCGTACAGGCGCTCTACCAACTGAGCCATCTAGCCCTACATGTACGTTGATGGTGACCCCAATAGTCAATTATCTTTGTTCGTTTGGCAGTCCGAAGCCATGAAACCACACACATACTGCCATACCCCAAGGATCGTTGCAATGATACATGCAGCAATGCTGCAACCTGGGAACAGTACATGGGGGATCACTCAAAGAGGATACGGCTTTTTGATTAATATAATCATCAAATAACCACAAGGGACATTGCCAACAGTTGTTAGAGCACCAGTATGGTACGGGTTGCAGGTTCGAATCCCACTCCTGTCTATTTTTCTTTGTTCGGCTTGCAATGATTATGCATAAGATCAATGAAAGATTGCTATAATTCTTGTTCTATTTTGTGCTTTGCTCGTGACTCAGCTTTCCACGTTCGAGCTGTGCAACCAGAGAGCTTTGAGGGATTAGTTCTACCAGACAGCACTCCAGGCATGGCCTCTCTTAACGACGAGAATGGTTTCATCGATCTTCCTGAGACGCTCTTTGAAGAAATGCCAGAAAATGGTTGGCCAGGTAGGTTTGACCCAGGTCTCCAATGACTCGTTCTCTGTGGTTTTGCTTTCAAAACTTGAACAGAAATGCAAAATGCTCATTAACCACTTCTGCCCGGTCACATAGAGGTCATCTGCCTAGGCCATATTTGCAGGTAGCTTGGCGTAAACAATGTTGGCACACAATGGTTGAATACTGTCGGACAATAACCCAAATTCCAGGCGGGTGTAATCAGTGACACAGCAGCTGTGTTTGTAACTCACAGTGATGAGCGGTCTGCTCGAAAATGCCGATCTATTCTAATGCAAATGAATGAAATAAATTTACCTCAATGAGCAAATTGTATGGCGCAATAAAGGTTCATTGAACCTCTTGTTCCAGACAGTAACCCCATTCAATGTATTTCAGTGGAAATAACAAAGCAATCATGATTTATTCTCATGCCATGAGGATAACTGTTATAGCAGTTTCCCAGGCGGAAGGCGTTAACCACAAGAACGACCTGAAATATATCGTCAAATGCCCTGAGCTAGGTTAACTCTTTGTTCCGGCCAGTATGCTCTGGCCATCTTCAGGAAAATGCAGTCAATATTGAGTCAATTGTAGTTTGTTGTTCCTCTCTTCACATGCAGAGTTTGTGGCTATATCCTACACAAGATACAACACTACCTTGCCAGAGTACATTCCAAACCACCCAGAGTAAGTCATTCATAGTTTCATCTGTTTCATTCATAAATGGCAGTTATTACAAAAAGCATAAGAGACTCATCATAGGACTGTTGCCAGCATGGTCAATTTAATGTACCACAAGTTTGTCCGACCTGAAGTAGACTTCGCTAAACTCATCGTAACTTACTATCAATCGTATGATGTATGATGCATTGCAGCCCTACGTAGGATGCGATGGGTTATCCTTCGTAACTTGGGTTACGATCGATCGTAGGTCTTCGTGAAATCAACCCCTGGTTCCTCCTGTCAGGGTATTCGAGCGTAAGACCGAGCTTTCTGCTTGTTCTTACCCATACACCCTGGCTCTGCCCTGAAGGAGGAAAGTGAGCTATCCAAGCAGCTTTCTCCCATATACTGCTTCTCTTTGCATCTCTATCTGATGCAAAAAAAGTCTCCAATCAACCTATAATGTAGACTTTTTAGGAATGTCAATTCCTATTAAATATTGGCCTCGCTGAATCTTATCTTTCTGTAGGCCCTGTAATCAATGGCCGTCAGCGCTAATAGGGGCAAACTTGCATTTCATTTAAAATCAGTAGCGTGGGGGCAGGGGCCCAGACTGCACAGGTGTAAATGGGTGCCTGTGAGGGTAGAGATGACTGTGTGCTTGTTAATAACCTTCAGGTGCTTTACCACGGTAGCCAGGGCTGTATATACTCCCCAGGGAGTTGAGATTGTTTCAGGAATGTTAATGTAGCCCAAGTACTAGGGTTAATAAAAATACACACATAGAGACACCATTGATTGTGATATGCACTATATCAAAGCGGTTATTATTATTAGTTGTTCCAATGGAAAAGGCCAGCATGAGCAAAAGAAATATTGATCCATTCTTATGATTTTTTTAAAAACAATTGTTCTGTTTCAGGCCGATCGTGGTCAAGCTCTACCATGACAAAGCCAGCGAGCATCTTCACAAAGAGGACAATGTGAACAGTGTCATCATAACCACTAGAGTACACCTGAAGGATCACACTATTGTCTTCACCAATACCTCCGACCCAATAAGCTACGTCATGAAATACAAAATGGTACGTACAGGCCTATCCGCCCAGCTCTTTTCCATTGTCAATGATTTCACTTCCTCTACTTTTGTCCCCCTTTCAAATTTTAGTGTGAAAATGTGATTTTTGTCGGTACATTGATAATTTCAGATTAAATTAGATTTTGATCATTGAATAACCACAAGGGAAACTGACTGGATCAGGTAGAGCACCCGTACGGTATTCACGGGGTTGCTGCATGGTTCGAATCCAGTTCCAGTCAATTTTTCTTTGTTCACTTTTCAATGACTTAGATTAGATTTTGGTTAATACATTGATAATTTCAGATAAGATAAGATTTTGGTTGATACATTGATCATTTTAGATATGATTACATTTTCATCAAATAACCACCGGGGAAACTGACAGAATTTAAAGTCATTAAAGAAAAATTGACTGGAGCGGGATTCGAAACGGCGACCTCCTGAATAACTTACAGGCCCCAATAGTCAATTACCTTTGTTCGTTTGGCAGTCAGAAGCCATGAAACCACGCACACACCGCCATACCCCAAGGATCATTTCACCGATACGCGCAGCAATGCTGCAACTTGGGAACGGTACATGGTGGATCACTCCAAGAGGATACGGCTTTTTAATTTAAGAAAAGCATAGGGCTGGATGGTAGAGCGCCTGTACGGTATTCAGGAGGTTGCCGGTTTGAATCTCGCTCCAGTAATTTTTTTGTTTTGATGTCTTCTTCTTAAGTCCTTTTTCTGTTTGTTTTTTCAATTGAGATTTGTAACCCATTAAGCTATCACTTCTTTGATCTATTGGCAGACTTTGAACATCTCCAATCCAGAATGTGTCACGCTGGAGACAGACCCAGAGTAAGTTACCATGGCAAACCGTGCTAAGGGTCATCTGTAACTCTTTTGGGAAATAATATTTAAGAGTAATATGCAAATTAGGCTTGCCCTTCACCGACGTGGATGAGCACTGTATACTCAGTGCTTGTGAGAGCACCTGAGAAAACAGTGAAAAACGGCCACAGTATTTCTTAAGTCTTTTCTCTTTTATTTGTGGTCATTGTTTTACGAATTTCTGGATTAATACACCATTTCAGGCAGAACAATTTAGCAGTATGTTTCTACCACCACTATCTTCATACCCTGTAAGTTATCTGTGAACATTTCTGTTTTGGTTTCTTACCAAAGTATGATACCACCTTTAAAGAGCCAGATCTCAAGGCCTGTTGCATGTCAATTACATCCTCATGGTGTTCCAAGGCTAGATTCGAACCAGGAACCAAACGTTTACAGGACACTGATGAGACACTGTCCCCAACCTGCCATGCATTTTCAAAAGTTAAATTTGTTTTGTTGGAGCTTTTTCGTTTCCTAGGTACATTAATTCATCGCTAAGATGTTGAACGGATTTCAGCATTTAGAAAAATGTTCTAAACTAATTGCTGGATTGATTTTTTATTTTTTTTTAGTCCGGACATTTGGGGGTGGACGAAAGATGGTTGTGAAGTGACCGAGAAGGACGAGGAGCGCGCTCAGTGCGGCTGCAGTCACCTGGGCACTTTTGCCGTGACAACGGACATGTATGACGTCAATGTGAGTCTCTTCTAATATACTCATTAGTGGTACACTATGATTCGGGATTTGGTGAGGCTCTAGTACCTATTTAGGTTTGCCCTTTGTAAACTATTTGAGTGTCATTGCCCAGGCCCTGCATTAAGCACACTTTAACCTTCTCGGTTGCTGTCCATTTTTACCTCCAATCAGTGGGACCCAGGAGATCCTCCACATTTCTACCTGACGGTGGCCTCTTACATCGGCATCATCGTCTCCCTTAGTCTCTTCACAACATCTATGGCTGTCTTCATTTACCTCAGGTACAGTGCACCTTTCTATGCCTGCGTTCAGACTAGGTCCTGATTATAGGGGGCAGTTTCATGGTCCAAGTACTGGGCCGAGTCCGAGTACATGTCCAGGGTATCGAGTATCTAGTACGAGTACATTCAAGGCTGAATACTGGGCCGGGTCCAAGTACCTAAGTCTGAGTCCATGTCCGAGTACATGTACAGTACCGACAACAGTGCCAAAAAATGCAATTTGTTTCACAAATTCACAAAGATGTTTATAATTTATAAACGTTGTACCACTCTTGATATACAATCCTTGAAAATGACACTGTGCTGCTTACTCCATTTGATACTATTTAGTTCCTGATGATCTTCATACCCCCATTGTATAATTTATCGGAAATTGCCAACATAATCAACTGTGAATTGTAACAAAAATGAAATTTGCACTATTAAAATGGTCGAGTACTCCCAAAATTTGAGTACATTGAATCGAGTACGGGCCAAGTACATTTTATTTTCTACTACTTTTAATCGAGTACGGGCCGAGTATCTCCATGTACTCGAGTTGTACTCGAGTACGAGTACTCCAACACTGGCTGTAGCACATGTGTACTTAAGATAAAAACGGCGCACGATATCAATTATGAGCCTCTCACCGCAAAATGAGAATTTCCTCAATGTCAGCCAGATGTAGATAATTTTTTATTTTGGGGTTCTCTTCCACAGATGTGAATCAGACACTGTAGCTGTGCATCGCAACCTGGGCATCTCCATGATCTGTCTTCAGTTATGCTATTTCATTGGAATTACACGGGACGAGAATCAGGTAATTTCAGTGCACATTTACAAAGTACAAACTTAAGCAAGGACCTTTAAAGGTACAGTACAGGATTGGTAATATACCACAACAGAAATGTTCACAGATTCATGTATAACTTCATGTGTAAAGATGGTGCTGGTGGAAACATACTGTTTCATATGAAACATATTTTCGCCTGAAATGGTGAAATTTACCATCCAGGAATTAGTCAAACATAGACCGAAAACAGTTTTGATCTCGGGGTAAGATCAAAACCATTGTTTATGTTTTATAAGAAAAATTTAGTCAGGTTTTTGCTATTTTCTTGTGACTCAGATGTCCGATTGAGCTGAAGTTTTCACAGGTTCATTATTTCATGTACATGTTTGATCGTGCAAAGTGTGGGTGTTGTTCTGTGACCATTACCAATCATGTATTATACCTTTAAATATTGTTTGTATATTACTCACAGTTTGGTCCTTTGTTGGTTTTGCATAATTATGTCAAAGAAGAATTGACTGGAGCGGGTTTTGAACCTGCGATCCCCGGAATACCACAGCAGCGCTCTTACCAACTGAGCTATCCAGCCCTATGTTGGTGGTGTCCCTAATATTCAGTTATCTTTGTTCATTTTTCAGTCAGAAGCCATGAAACCACTCGTATATAATATTAATAGGTTTTATATAGCGCCATTCCATCTGGATCATGGTGCTTACCATTATTTTTTGTGGTCATCAGGCCCCAAAAACATTCCCGAAACAATCTCAACTCTCTGGGGAGTATACAGCCCCAGCTACTGTAAAGCACGCAAAGGCTAATCAAGCACACAAAGCTGTCTCTACCCTCACAAGTACCCATTTACTCCTGGGTGAAGAGAAGCAACATGTGACAAAGCGTCTTGCCCAAGGACATAAGCACCACTAGCCCATGGCTGGATTCGAACCCACAATCTGTAGATTGGCCACTAGATTTTGAGTACGACATGCCAGACCACTAGGCCACAACACCCCACTATATTCCAAGGATCATTTAAGATAGGTGCAATTAACATTAGCAATGCTGCAACCTGAGAAAAGGTACATGGGTTATCACTCAAAGAGGATGCAGCTTTTTATCGATGAAATCATCAGATAACCACAAGGGAAACTGACTGCATTCATTTTAGGTGCATTCGAGTTGCTTCCCTCGGTCAATTTGGGTCACGTCACCCGGTTCATGAAGCCACCACAGCCGAGCTAATTGAACGCTTGCTTACCTTTCCGCCATCTTGAATTTGTGTGACCCTTAGCAAGCAGGGTCACCGAGCAGGGTAACTGGTAGCTGCCCAGGGTGAACCCCAAGAATGACGTCAGACCTAATCAAATGATACAGGGGCTGACTCGGAGCGACCTAGGTGACCTACTCGCATGCACCTTATAAGTCCTTGAAAGGTTATAGCATTCCTTTGGGTAATTCATATTTTGTTTTGTCTTTCCCTAATTCCTTCCGTCAGACGGTGTGCATGGTGTTTGCCATTGCCATCCATTTCTTCTTCCTGTCTACCTTTGCCTGGATCTGCAACGAGGCGTTCAATCTGTACATGGAAGTGGTCAACTCCATCCACGCTGACACACAGCAGCAGCGCAACACACTTCGATATTACATCATCGGATATGGTCAGTCCACAGTTGACCATTGAAATATCAAGCCAAGCCTATTTGAATGTTCTTTTATGAAAATGATGATAATTTCGATTTTAAACTTTGTTCTTCAAGAAATCAGGGGTGGCGGATCCAGGGGCTCGTAGGGGATGAACACTCCCCTTTTCTTTCAGCAAAAAAAATTGATAAAATGAACAACATAAAGAGAGGGAGAAATTAAAGTCTTTAAAAAAGATTGGAGACAAAATTAATTGGGCAGTTCACGTCAGGCCTGCCGTAATCATCTGACTAGAATAAGCAAAACACTTGTAACAGTGATTATGATTGTGTTCTTACCATTTGGTGCTATTGGTGCAAATTTTTTTCCACATCCCCCTTTTTGGAAAATTCTGGATCCGCCCCTGGAAAGAGCTTTTTGACAAAGGAAAGGCATTAATATGTTAAGTGATATTTATTCATCAAATAACCACAAGGGAATCTGACTGAATTTGAAGTCATTGAAAATTGAACAAAGGTAAATTGACTGGAGCGGGATTCGAACCGGCGACCTCCTGAATGCCATACAGGCGCTCTACCAACTGAGCCATCCAGCCCTACGGTGGTGTCCCTATTATCTTTGTTCGTTTGGCAGTCAGAAGCCATAAACCATTCACACACTGCCATACCCCAAGGATTGTTTCATTGATGCGTGTAGCAATGCTGCCATTTTATTTAGTTAAATCATGGAGCTATAAAAGAGATAACTAGCTCCATGGTGAAATCCAAATCATGTTGCATATCTCGACCATTCCAACTAGGTCGCACATGGCTATAAAGCAGGCATGTATCCATTCCATATCTTTCCACTACAAGGTGCATGGAGTTATTTCATTGAATACGAATTGCAGGTGTTATTGTGCACTCAATTGCTCAGAGCTACATTTTTGAAAGTGAATTTATTTTAACGTTCTTGAAGGCAACCTAATATTTGGTGTGTTGGGGTGTTTATTTATTTGTTTGTTGTTTATATCTGCAGTGTTTCCAGGCGTTCTTGTAGGTGCACTGGTTAAAATCAAATGGGACACCTACTTTTCATCAGATGTGTGAGTATACATATTTAATTGCCTTCATGTTTTACTTATTTCTGGATAAATACAGCATTTCAGGCAGAAAAATGGTAACAGTATGTTTCTACGTACCTCCACCATCTTCATAGCCTGTAAGTTATAGGTAAATCTGTGAACAATTCTGTTTTGGTTTCCTCCCAAAGTATGACAGTACATGTACCTTTAATAGATTTACTTTGTAACTGAATTCTCTATGTTATTTAATCAAATATCTGTTATACCGGTACATATTCTGCATGTAAAAACCAAGACAAATTTCCTTAAGAGTACTAATAAATCAAAGTTGTTCAATGCTGCTTTTTTAGATTAGAATTTATCAAACATAATGGTTGGGCAACACAAACATGGATAGATAACACGAAGAGATCAGCAACATAGACAGACAAACAGTAGAAAATGACAAACAAGTAAACCTGGGAATAATTTCCAGAGGTTCAAAGGTACATGTAGTATCATACTTTGGTAAGACACCAAAACAGAAGTATTCACAGATTTACGTATACAGGCTATGAAGATGGTGGTGGTAGAAACATACCCATAAAATTGTTCCCCCTGAATTGGTGTATTTATCCAGAAATTAGTCAAACAACTACCGAAAATCTTTTTGCTCTTTTCAAAGATCAAAAATAAAAGTGAAAAGACTTAAGAAATATATGGCCGTTTTTCACTGTTTTCTCAAAAAGTGGGCACCGTATGGGACTGTTACTATTACTGTATCGTCCTTGATATTTTTGCCCATGAATCTGTATTTCTTTGATAAAAACCAATGTGTGATATTATGATATTTCTTTCAGAATCTTATTGATTTGAACAAGGAGGGTCAATAATACGCATACATGTTGTTTGTTTGATTTTTACCTTTATTATAGATGCTTGTTGGACACTGAACACATATTGTTCCTGATCGGTCCGGCTGGAGGACTATGGGCGGTAAGAGATGTTTGTCACACAAATGCTAAGTGCACAAGCCAGCTGCTTAGCACATTTGCTTAGCAAATAATTCATAGATTACTAACCAAAATTCCATGTCATATTGTTCAACATCTGTGCCCGATTTCACGAAACTTTACGCAGTTGCGTAAGTCCACTTACGCCACGAAATTTGTGGCGTAAGTGGACTTACGCAACTGCGTAAAGTTTCGTGAAATCGGCTGCTGGTGCCCTGCATAAATATTTTTACTAAGGCAAATACTTTCCGCTAGAAGCTTGATGATATTGGATCATAATCATCAAAGATTGGTCTGATCTCAGTGACATGTGCCCGGCGAAGGCCTTTTCACAAGACAGTACATTTACGCGGGTCCGCCCTGTGTCAACTCTGAGCGTGATCCAAAATTAGGTAACATCCAAAAACATGAAATAAAATTCCTTCAACGCCCTTAAAAAAAATTCCTTTCACTAAGAAAGGACAATATTTTTTTAATATGAAAGAAATTGCTTACACTATCTAAATGACCAAAGTTAAAAATGTTTCAAAGTTTTAATAATAAAAAAAAATCTGTAGAATCAGGTGAAGGTAGTCATTTTTATTGATGTCCGGCCCTCATGCCCTAAAATCTTCTTTAAAAAAACCCACCAAAATAAACAAATTGAAAATGGCATGTGGCCAACTAGCACTGGTGTCAGGACTAAACATTCACATGTTTTTTACTGACAATAAGTATTCAAGAAATCTTTGGCGAAGCAATAAATGCATTGATGTCCGTCCCTCACGTGAGGGACGGATTTGGGTCACGCTCATCTTCCAAATTTTGTTTTGGAGAGAAAATTGAGTGGAAAGGACCAAGATACATAAACCAGGTGAAAATTCCTCTGTTTCTTCTCTTTGTGAGGCTACCATCGATGCTAATATAATTAATACATTGGTGTACTCTTTCTGGCTGTTTGTAGGTGACAGTTTTTGTCCTGGTCTACACCGGTAAGGCCATCATGGAGAGTTCCTATTCCAAGGACAGAGAAGCTAATAAAGTTGTCGGGTGAGTCAAACGTAAAATACTGAAGACTCAAAGCTATACATGGTAGAAGTAAGGTAAGGTTTACAGTAGCACCATGTGCAATAATCTCTTAAAGTGTGTGGCTTTAAGAAGAACCAAACACTTACCATTTTCAAAACTCGGGCTCCGGCTCTGTCATCCATATGTTGAACATATAGGTTGTGGTTTTTTCATTGGGGCTGAAGCTCTGTTTTCCTTTTCAAACCAGAGAATCTACTTTCAAACCGCAGCCAAAAGCCTCTATTTTGATACCCATTATCTTGGATGTGGATTCACGAAATGGAGCTTGTGCCTCCATTTCATAGACGCCCGTAGTAGAGATTCTTGTACATGGTGCTACCGCAAACGTTACCTTATATGAGTCAATCTTTGCTCATCATGGCCTGGAAGGGTTAATAACGCCGGAAGGATAGTTGACAAAGGTCCAAACAGTACGAGTTTGCCAAATGCCAGTATATTTTAAAGTCCTAACTCATAGAGTTAAATAAAAAAAAAGTTTTTGCACTCCGTATTCAACGTGCGTGTTGTGTGCACTCCGGCATGGATACACAGCCACCATTTCTAGTGGAGAGATTGAGCAGCCGCAGTAGAGTCCAAATACCTGGATGTTACTCAACTGCACGCACTGTGCATGACACGACGGGTGACGCAATTAGTAGAACTAACATCGCGCGGATAATTGCTTATTAATTGGTCGGCTATAGCTAAAAGGAACACGAAAAACATGCGTTTGCCCTGTAACTCTTACACAATGGCTCTGCCTTGGTGGAATGTATCATGCATGGATCGAGTGCACACTATACTAACATATTCCTAACAATATAGCAAATAATGAAACACATATCAGAGTACAGCATGCGTTGATGGCAGTGTTGTAGTACAGAATATCAAAAATAACGGTGAAATGATTTTAAAAATACCGTGGACATGGTGCTCAAAAAGTGGGCACCGTATGGGACTGGGAATTTCACAGATGACTGTACCTTTCTTGTTTTTTTACCCATGAATCTGCATTTCTTTGACAAAAACGTAAGTATGATACTACCTTTTAAGGGATGAAAACTAGGCTCTGATTGTTTTTTTTTTTTTTTGGTTTTCATCCTAACCCCCTGTCACCAGGAACCACTGCAAAGGCTGTTGGATACAGAGTGTCTTGATGCTCATTACCTGGGCCTTTGCCATCACCTCCATCCTGATGTACAGTGTCATTCCACAGATCCTCTTTGCCATGTTCAACATCTTACAGGTAAGACTCTCATTCAATGCTCTTTCCCTTGTACCTTCATCCCAAGAGAGTCTTCAGTGAGAAAGTGGGTTCTAAACGCACATGATGAGCAATCATGCAACTTGGATCAACCTCGGATCAACTGATTTCCTCTTTTTTTTTCAATTCACTCTTATGCCATTGAAAAGTGAAAAACACTGTACCAAGTATGGTTATAACTGATGCATGCCTGAATAAGCTAATGTGGAGCAAATTGACCCCCCCCCCCTAGTTTGTAGAGCACCGCTAATTACCTAGCGTATGCACATGGGGCCAATTTCATAGAGCTGCTTCAAGCACAAAATTTGCTTAAGCATAAAAAGTCTTCCTTGATCAAACAGGATTGCCAACCAATGTGATTTCATGTGATGTGTATTGCTTTTGACTTGTATTCGGCCATTGTTTGCTGAGCATAACATTCACAAGGAGTTTTGGCTGGCATGGTGATCTTATTTGTCAAGGTTTTTGGTGCTTAAAGAAATGTTGGTGCTTACGCAGCTCTATGAAATTGGCCCCTGGTCTTGAGGTAAATTTCAGATTTTCAAACAAAAAAATTTATTAACAATAATTAATTGCGGTACCTGCTGCGATATTGGATACAGACATCCTGCTGACCCCAACTAGCTTGGTGGTTTAATAGTGGTATGACATCTGCATTAGCAGGAGGTCGTGGGTTTGAATCCTACCAGCGCCAGGGTCATGATTTTGTTCATGTGCACCCAAAAAGCACTAAGCATGTAATGCAGATACACATTGGTGAAGGGTAAGCCTTATTTTGTATAATTTTGGGTGTGATCTGATAAGATTTTTTTTGTTCTTACTTTGTCATCAGGGAGCATTCTTCTTCGTCTTCTTCTGCGTGCTGAACAACGAGGTGGTTGAGATCCTGGCAGAGCGTCGCTCCACCCTGGGCCTGACCGTCTCACCCAGTATCCCTCGCTCCACCAAGTACAGTGTCTACCGTCGCTATGTACCCATCAAGGTGTTAGGTAGGCAGCGCTCAATGCCCTGCTTCTCTTTTCTAAAGCCTTTTGCTAACCTTGGCTCCAGTTCAGGCTCTAGCTCCGGCTCCGGCTCCGGCTCCGGCTCCGGCTCCGGCTCCATTTCGTGAATCCATTTTTAAACAACGGATATCAAAATAGAGGCTTTTGGCTGCGGTTCTGAAGTAAATTCTCTGGTTTGAAAAAGAAAACAGAGCTTCAGCTTTTAAATAGAAAAACCACTACCTGTGGGCCTGTTTGTTTGACGCACAAGATCACGGATCGTACTGATCCAGATCCCATTTTGGCATATCCTGCATGGGACGTGGATCCGCTGATCTGGGATCCCGTGCATTATTAAATCAAACAGGCCCTATATTTTCTGCATATGGATGACAGAGACGAAGCCAGTGCTGAAGTTTTGAAGAGGCCCCTAGGGCCTGTTTGTTTCGCGCACAAGATCACAGATCCTGTTGATCCGGATTCCATTTTGGCCTGAACGTGGATTCGCAGATCTGGGATCCCGTGCGTTAAACAAACAGGCTCATTGTCTCCGCTTTTCCATCCTTGGAACAGAATCACTTTCTCCTTCTTTTTTTTTTCATCTGCCCTCTCATAACTTCAAAACCTACTCCTCAGTGCAGATGTAAATAATTACAGCAACAATACCAACTAAAAATATTTTGTATGAACATTGGAGTCTATTTCAAAAGTGCTATCACAAATTGATGAGATTTCCACTGACAGACAACTTCTGAGCTGAATTTGTCTTCTCTTACAAAGGAGGCAGTGGACGGAGGAGGGCCCACTCGGCTGCCCCGCCCCCACCGGCCGACACCCCGGCCACCAGCCCTAAGGAGGGTCGGCACTGCATCCCCACCAGCGGAGGAGACGTCTCCCCAGACATGCGGAACGAGGAGATGATGGGGGTCAAGGGTCACCGGTTCCTGGCCGGAGCGACCTCTGCTCCCGACTCACCCCTGATCGGTGTCGGCAGCGGCCAGCTGCAGAGGAAGTTCAAGGGAAAGAAAAGCAGACCAGAGGAAACGGTAAAATTTAAACACTTACTCAGATTTCTTGCATCTTTGATAGAACTGTGGAGTGCTGTGGCTTTAAGTGGTCTGGCGTGTCAAACTCAAGGTCTTGTGGTCAATCTACATATTGCGGGTTCGAATCCAGCCATGGGCTTGTAGTGCTTGCATCCTTTGGCAAGACACTTTGTCACATATTGCTCCTCTTCACCCAGGTGTAAATGGGTACCTGCGAGGGTAGAGATGGCTTTGTGGTTTGATTAGCCTCTGTGCACCTTATGGTAGCACTGGGCTGTAAACTTCTTAGGAAGCTGAGATGGTTTCAGGAATGTAAATTGTGGCCCGATGACAAGGGATAATATAAGTTTGTAATGCGCAGTAATAATAATAATAATAATAATATAGGACATTTATATTGCGCAGTTACTATACGAATACACTCTACTGCGCATTACAACTGTATTATTATCCCTGGTCTTCGGGCCATAATTTACATTCCTGAAACCATCTCAACTCCCTGGGGAGTATACAGCCCTGGCTGCCGTATTCAGCGCACAGAGGCTAATCAAACCACAAAGCCATCTCTACCCTCGCAGGTACCCATTTACACCTTGGTGAAGAGGAGCAATAATGTGACAAAGCATCTTGCCCAATGACTCAAGCACCATTAACCCATGGCTGGATTCGAACCCACAATCTGTAGATTGACCACAGGACTTTGAGTTCAACACACCAGACCACGAGGCCACAGCACCTCACACTAGACCACATCATGTATTAATATAGTAGCTGCACAATATAAATGTCCTGGACCAGAAACAAAATGGCCAACACTTTTCTCCTTCCAATAACTGATTTTTTTTTTATTTTCAAATGAATGCAGACTTGAAAATTCCTTGATTATTGGGTTTGCACAGAATTGACTATACTAGCAAAGTAAAAGAGAACTTCTGGGTAAGCCAACTACGGACACGAATAACTGAAAATTCTTCGCTAATCTTTGAAATAAAAACTAGTAAGCAAAGAATGTTCTGCTTCTGTACCAATTCTACTCAAACTTGTATCATTACATAGTTCCACAACTAATCTCTTTCTAATCGATAAAGATGCTGCCAGGATCGAAACGTGCCACGCCCTCTCAACTCTAAGCATTTTAATCTTTCTAATTACACAACAATGATCTACAATACCACATTCTCCCCTCAGGACCTGAATGTGATCGCCATCAGACCTCCAAGTGGATCGTTCACAGAGATCGATACCGGCGACATCGTCACAACGGTGTG
Organism: Astropecten irregularis; assembly: GCA_963971285.1. NCBI lineage: Eukaryota > Metazoa > Echinodermata > Asteroidea > Paxillosida > Astropectinidae > Astropecten > Astropecten irregularis. Next base: position 5,546,760 of record OZ020263.1, on the reverse strand, counting down.
ATCACTCAAGGCCATAGCAGAGTGCAACCCTTGACCAAGTGATACAGTTCACTTGCTACTCTCACTTTAGTAACTCTTAGAAGCCTCTGGTGCATCATCTCCAGAGCTAGTCTCAAGCAGCTGTCATGGCATTATAGCATAGCGAGGATGTCCATCTTCACTTCAGTAACACTTTTTACTAAACTCTAACCTGGAGACCACTGACCAGGGCCCAATTTCATGGAATCTGTTACCGTAAGAAAAAAATTCTTAACTATTTGTAACAAAAAATTTGTTGTTATGGTTAGCGTATTTCACAAGAGAGTTTTCTTTCTCCCTACGCTAAGCAAGCTTGACTTTCTGCAGAATGCGTGTTAGCAGAAAGAAAAATCAAGGTTAGCCTAGAAATTCTTTGCTAACTGACTAAGCTCCGAAAGTCTTGCTTACGGATTCCATGAAATAGATTTCTCCCGTAGCAGTGCCTGTAAGCACAAAATAGATTCCATGAAATTGGGCCCTATGTATCATTTCATAAAGCTGCTAAGCAAAGAACTTAACTAAGCACAAAAAAGGACAGGTTACCAACCAAATGTCCATGCATTGTATATTGATTGCAACCGGTTCTCTACAGATTTTTGCTTAGTGTAATATAAATTGCCTTGTAGCTTTTTTTGAAATTGGTCCGAGGCACCGCAAAACTGGATGGAAAGTCAAACAAACTGAGAGACAATATTTCTGAAATTATTTTGGAATTAAGATCTCTCCAATTGAATACATCTTTCAGGATGATCTGTCTACAGGGTGAGCCAAAAAGAACTTGACCGTGATTGGTGATGTTTTTCAACAGGAAACAAATGACACTGGCAAATGTTCAGTAAAGCATATATATTTAACAAGCACTCTCTCCTGCTTATTAGAAAAAAAGAAAGAAGGAGTTATGTCTATTTTAATTAAGGTACTCATTTTGTAAGCTGTCCATGGAATGTTAATGCTTGATGACTGTATCTAAACATCTGAAAGGGTATAAGAGTCTAAAGGTATATAGCTCAAATGAGTACTTTACATTGGTCAAGTATCAATGGGCAGCTTACAAAATTAGTAACTTCATTTAAATAGACAGTACTCTTAGGAGTAATTTATTTGTTATTATTCTTTTTTGTCTAATAAGCAGGAGAGAATGCTTGTTAAATATATTCTTTACTGAACTTTTGAGTGTTGTTTGTTTCTTTTGAAAAGCATCACCAATCTCGATCAAGTTCTTTTTGAATCACCCTGTATTGAATCTTGGAAAAATTCAGGAAATTTGAACGGTCCGACTTCCACTCTGAATGTTTTTGTATTTCAAAGTTGGATCCATTCATTGACACCTTGAAGACTTTCCACTTTTGTTTGTGAAGTCCGATTCCCTTTTTATCTGTCAACAACTCTTCTTTTTTTCTCTCCAGATCTTGCCAGAAGTAGATTGATATGTGGATATGTCGTTCAGTTTCTTTTATATAGAAAGATTTATAGGGAAGAAAAGTATTATTAAACAGAATGAACATAGCATTATGTTTCACACATTGTCGGTAGAAGTACATGTATATGGAAATGTGTCAAGCTGCAATAATGTGTTTACTGTTTAGACATAATTATAACCTTGATCCCTGCATTCAGTGACTTTACCATAAAAGTTATGTGGGACTTGGTAAAAGTTTTTACCTTTTTATTTCTGTTGTGATTTTGTGTATGATAGTGTGCTAGACAAGGTGTTCATTTCAAAACTGTGTTTACTACGAATATCCATACCAACGCTCTGCCATGAATGTGGTGCTTAAAGGTAGTATCATACTTTGGTTTTTATCAAAGAAGTACAGATTCATGGGCAAAAATGGAAGGAAGATACAGTAAAAGTAATCTGTGAAAATTTCAGTCCCATACGATGCCCACTTTTTGAGAAAACAGTGAAAAACAGCCACAGTATTTCTTAAGTCTTTTCTCTTATATTTTTGATCTTTTAATTTCTGGATAAATACACCATTTCAGGCAGAAAAAATGTTAACGGTAGGTTTCTACCAGCATCATCTTCATACCCTGAAAGTTATACGTAAATCTGTGAACAATTCTGTATTGGTCCCTTACCAAAGTATGATACTAGTACCTTTAATGTAGAAATTTGTCCCGATTACACTGTAAGGTCAGGTCATAGAGAGACATGGTAACAGGAATACATAGGCACTCGATCACATTGAAAAACTTTGTGCAACATCGATTGGTGTTTGCCTTATGGGCAGTATGTTTCCCTGCAGTGATAATGCAGGATCATTCAAACACAGTGCGGCAGCTAGAGTCTTTGAGGTCGAGCCCAGGGCTACTCTGTTGACCCTTTTTAAAACTTTTGGCTTTGACTCCAGCTTTCACTCTCTGGCTTTGGCTTTGGCCTTGGGCTTACTTGAACCCCATTTTTTACTTTCACTTCACAGTGTTAGACAGGTACCAAAATAGAGCCTTTGGCTTTGGCTAGTAGATAAGCTAAGGTTTTAAAGAAATTTTGTAAATACTAATACCTTGATGATGCATAAAATTATTAGACTAGTGATCATCACAGAAGTACAAAATGGCTGAAATTTTGAATGGAATCAGTATTAAAAAGGAACTGTAACAACATGAAATGTATAATGCTTAGTACTTCCATAGAGCAAGCAACAGAGTGCAATAGATTACTAGATTTTGACCGTGTTTAATACAATAGTAAGAAATATTTATACAATAAATTAGATAATATTTTATGAATGGATATTGTTGAGTATTATGAACCTAAAAGATGTATGTGTATATATATGGACCCTGATAAAGCTTTTTATGTTGAAAAAGCCATACTTTCGGGCCTATATAGGAGGGATATTGTTTTTAACATTTTTGCTACTGTGATTAGACTATTTTAGCTGTGCATTTGTATTCCCCTCTTCAATATTTTCAATTTTCACAGAAGTTAATGCTTAATATTTGTACTTACAGTATTTGGTAATTAATGTGCATTAGTGTTCACAACAGTACTACTGCTATCAATGTTTCAATTCAATTTATGACATAATGCAATTGTGCAAACCAAAAACAGGTTGGAAATAAAGCGACCAAAAAGAGTTGACTTTGTGCATTAAAGAATTGAGTTGTTATTGTAAAGTGAACAAAAGACCCTGCATCCCTTTATTAGGCCATGTCCCAATTCTCTGGCTGCGACCACAAATAACACACAAGTCTATGGAAATGGCTGCAGTCACTGGCTAGTGGTTGTCATAGGTGCATACATAATTTGTAGCCGCAGCCAGACAATTGGGACACAGCCTTAATTCTGCTTGACTCATGCATGTTTGGAGTGGGGAGGGGCATATGTACATCCCCGCCCAGCACATTGGTGAAGGGCGGGGGAGGCCCAGGGGAGTGGACATGGGCCCGGAGGTAGAATTATCTCCACGTTTGGATCAAGTCGGGCTAAACTGAACCCCTAGTAGTTTGGGCAGGGTCTTATTTTGTTAGCACCAGTGCATTCTTTCTGCTAACAATATTTTACTGTTCCTAAAGTCTGATTGGCCAATGTCATCCCATGCCAGCAGCATATTAGAACGTACCTCCGGCAAAATAACATTAAGAGAAAGATGTAAATTTTGGGGGGCCAATAATTAAGAAGAATGACCATGGAATGATGGTGCCGACAAAATATACACCGTCCTTAAAATCCGACCAAGAAATAATTCCTCCTGTACCATTCTCTAGAATTTACTAAAGGCTAAAACCTTACTCTATAATGATTCTATCATCACCACTCATGGATAGATAGATTACTTCTAAGTTCATGATTAAACATGTATAATTGACAGTAGCTAGAAATGTCATAGAATGCCAGTTTAAAATGATGACTAGTACTCATCAGTATCCTAGCTGGGGTGTTGAACTCCTTTTTTTTATTTTGGGGGGTTGACTACTCCAAATTGGTGCATTTCCGATCAAGTCTTATTTTATGAATATTAAATGACTTTGGTGGGGAAATATTATGCAAATTAGGCTTGCCTATAGCCTAGTGAGGCTAGTCTTATTTTGTTGGCACAGAATTCTTTCTGCAAACACTATTTTACTGTTCCTTCTTGCTGCAAATTTTAACTCAGTATAGCCTAACTGAGGCGCTGTTTTTAATTCTGGGGGTAAACTACTCCAAATTGGAAGGGATATTCCTGCACTATGGGAAGTACGTCATGAACTTTAGTGAACTTTGTCTTTACTACTTTTTGCATACGTTTGTTTACATTGTGATTACTTCGTAACGCTAGTATATATACAGATCTTCTCGCTAAGTCACTGTCATCATGTCATGTAACACCCCACTAGTGTCCCACCTACATCACATGCGCACGTTATTCATTATCAGTAAACTCGCCACTAGTACTATGACAATTACACCGTCCACGCCACTTAACTCTCTCCATTGAAGAACCATTCATTCATTTAAAAGCTGACCTATCACCCACAAAAAAACACATTTCCGCCCTGCCTTCTGTCATTATTATTGTTTTCCCACTTAATTAAACTTGAAAAAATGGTAAAAGCAGCAGCGCCAAATGTGTGAGAGCTAGACCCAAGAGAACGAGTGACTTGGTCAAGTTTACTGATTTAGTCAGCGTAAAAAAATTAATGCACGACCACAATATCGGTGACGTCACGGAAATATGACGGTTACGTTTCGCAAGAACATGAATATTCAACACACGTTACTCAGCCGACTGCTGCCGAAAGGTGAGAATCATTCGGCACACAGCATGTTAGCATCCTGGTATCGATACCAGACTCGAATACTTATACGCCTATTGCAAGCAATGGCAGCAATGCTTTGGACATTGTTTGATTGTTTTATCAGATTTAATAGACGATTTCATGACACAGTGTTTCTAAAAAGAAAAGGTTAACAACAATTACATGTTTCCCTTGAAAATTACAATAATAGATAAAATAGATCATTTTTTATTGTGATTAATTTAGAAACAAATGCAAGCAGCCATTCGATATTATTTTTGAAGATTATATGCTTGCTTATACCTTTGTTGAGAACAAATCATGCGATATAATTCGCATGATCATAAAATGTTCACCACACAATTTATGAACCAAACAAATGAACAATAGAGACAATGCATAATGTTTTATAAAAATCCGAATTATTCCTGTGGGTTTAATGCTTTCGATACTGAAACGAAATAATTGTATTCGAATTGCATCGAAACGTCTGTTAATCGATTCTTTGGAAATCGAGAGAGAGGCATGCGAGCAGAAAAACCCCGATCCGAGTAAAAAAAAAAAAGAAAGGAGAGAGAAGGAAGTCGAATCCGTCATTGTTCCGAATCTGTAGATAATTCTGCTCTAATATTAACAAATTTTAACAGATATGGCGTTAAAGAGAATAACGAAGGTAATGATTTGAACTTGGTGTGTTGTGAAAACCGTGTTGTACTTAAAAATGTACTGGCATTTGTGGGGGTCGACTGGTTTATGGGCAGAATTTGGCCAGCCGGCATTAGCCTGTGTACAGTGTGCATGTAAACTGTGCATGCATGCATGACGGCGATGTGTGATAATGTGCCCGCCCTGTAGTACAAGAACATCATTTATGTCGTTGTCAAATTGATTTACTGAATGTTGATTTCCGACCGAGTTTGTTATGTCATTTCACAATTCATAGTGGCAATTTTAGGAAAGAATTTAGGCGTATGCTACTGCACTGCCACGCACACTGCACTGGCTCCGGTTTTCTTTTAAAATTGAAAAATAGTCAGACACAGTTGAAGTTGAAATTCTGACTCGTTCACCATCAATTAATGTTCGCATTGAGTGACTCAGGGGGGTCTCAGTGTGTCAGTCATCTTTCTACTTTTTGTTCTTGTTCATGAAATATATAAATGAAGGGAGTTGTAATTAACGTTAGACCAAAGCAGCCACTAAAAAAAGGCGCCTTTCCATATCTTACGTTATGCGTATTGTTTCATCTGCTGCGTATACGTTGCGTGTGCGTCGATCACTATATAAAAGCAAGCGACCCTTTCCATATATGTGTGTATTCGTTGGAAAGAGTCGTGAGTCTTTTTGATGGGCAATTTTTTTGCGACGCAAGGCACACGCAACGTAAACCCAGTGGATGAAAACAAATATGGAGTTTTTCTAGTGATAGGAGCTCAGTTGGCATGGTTGGTAAGAGCGCCGTTACGGTATTCCGGCGGTCACTGATTCGAATCCCACTCCATTTAATTTTTTCTTTGTTCACTTTTCAATCACTTAATTTAAGCTAAGACTTGGATTGCGGGTATAAAATTGGAAGTTTAAATTTTGCCGGCACCAGCATTCTTCTGATTGGTCAATTAATTTTCAATGTGTCATGCCCGCCATCTTTTTCAAAACGTTTTTTGCCAGAGGTACATTCCGCGGCGACATGACATAATGAAAATTGGCCAAAAAGGAAACATCAAAATAGTGTTTGCAGGAAGAATGCGGGTACCGGCAAAAAATACCCTGCCATTTAAATCGGGTCCTGTCCTGTGCTATTGTCCAAGTAAGTAGGACACAGAAGGCCCAATATATTGGAGATTTGGTGCTGTTCAAGAAATTGTATTTTGTGTGGTGTATGGAAATATGCAAGGTAACCTCACACCAGAACGTAAAAAGGATGAATCACTTTCATGCCTCCTGTCATTACAAACTTGTCCTATTATTTGTTTGTATTTATTCCTAATCCTCTGCACTTACCACACAAGACAAGAGCTGCTTACCACAAATTACTAGGTACCAGTACCTTCTCCATAGGGGAACTGGATCATAAACCATGCCCTACCACAGGGAAATAAATGTGGTAAACTGTGGTATGAACATTGGTTAGGGTCATAAAGATACATTATACTAATAAACTAGAGGGCGAAATTTCTGACAACATGAGGATCGATCTGCCATTACTGAAATGGACACTGCGTCGGCGCTTTACTATCTTTGCTGTGTACGTACGGCGTAGGCCTTTGTACTGTGCGTGCTCCGTCACCCGTTGCGGTATGGTACGCATGTGTATACGTAATTTGTGTCCATAATAGTAATGGCGGCACGGGCCCATGCGATCACAGCGCCAGTACAGGGGTGTATTGTGCATTCGCCCTCTAGTTTATTAATATGTATCTCTATGGTTAGGGTTGAACAAAAGTGTTATGCTCTCAAGTACACCATGGAAAAAAAGGAATAGGGTTTCACTTTCAACATTAATGCTCATAGACTGTTTTGGACATTGAGCCATATTCAATTCACAGTTCTAACAGTAACAGTGAGTATACAAACTCAAGTTGACCTGACAAACTTGTGCAATGTCAGCACCACAGAGCCCTTTGATGTGTCAAGGCCAGGGGAAACACCCACCCTTGCTTTTTGGAATCATGTTTCGCATGTCAACTGAGGTTGTGTCGTCGCAAAAACTTTCCATTCTTATACAAACTAACAGATTCTTTTTGCTGGAATTCTTTGCATCATTATCTTTGTTTCAGGAACTTCAAGACTTAGGGCGTGACCCTCCAGCCCAATGTTCTGCAGGTCCTGTCGGAGATGATAGTAAGTTGATATGATATTCCTCACAGACCATGATGCATGGTCATCAGTTCTGAAAAAAAAGGGGGAACTAGGCCGTGTCCAAAACGGAACTCCAGAGCTATGGCTTGGTCTATCGTCTTGGTGTCTCCACGTATTTCCAATGGAGCGATAGACCTAGCTCTAGACAACGGATTCAGATGCAGCCTAAGTTTGGTTTTTGGTTTGGTTTGATTTTAATGCCTTCCTTGCACAGGCCTATAGGGAACTGTCAAGATGGCAGCTACAAATGAAGGCTCTCCACAATCTTGGGCCATGTGCCAGGCTTGAGTCAGTGATGATACTCTTCATTTTGTGCAGCTCTCTTTCAGGCAGTCAGTCCATCTTTTGGGTGGGCGCCCTCTTGGTCGAGTGCCATGAACTTGTCCTTCCAGTGCTATTTTGCATAGATGCCACTTTTTAGGTTTTGGCCTGTTTTTGTGTTTTCCACAGAACTCCTTCTGTGTCAAATTTACATGATTGCTGGCCCAAACTATTCACCAAGTCGACTACAATTCATCTGTGGGTGAATTTGAGAGACTCGGTTTAACACCTTTTGCGCTCAAGCCCTCTGTAACTTTGAACATTAGATCGTTTGCCAAGCTTAGCCCAAAGAATATCCTCACAAAGGATATCCTGCAAACCAGAGTTTCACATACGAAGTGTCCTGGTCAGAAGGGGTTTAAGGTTTTTATATTAGCATCCAGGAGTACCGCTTCCATGTTACATTTTGTCAGATTGCAGAAATCTCCCAGCAGAAAAATCCAAAGGGGTTAGGACGGATAGCTCAGGTCGGTGGGTTTCAGATGGTGTAATCATCTTGTATTTTCAAAAGTGAATGAACATGTTGAATGTGCCATGACAAACGCAGAAACACTAGCACTGGGCGGTGTCCCAGATGGGAATCACACACACCTTTTTAGCAGGGCTCAAATTTCGTGAAAAAAAGCACTGGACAGCAGGTCTAGTAACTGAAGCATTTTACTAGACCTGAACTTTTTTTCACTAGACCTGTGGCATTCATGTACATAGGAAAACCGCAAATTTGTGCAATATTGTGTCAAAAATCATCAATTTAGGAGTAATTTTATTTGTGCAAGGAATACAAATCACTAGACAGCCGGACTAGTGCAGTGCACACTTTACTAGACCGACACTGAAATCACTAGACTCAGTCCACGGTCTAGTGGATATTTCGAGCCCTGCTTTTAAGACATCATGGTATGATTTTGCAAGTCTGAATATGTTGTCATTTTGGAATCGTGTCTGAGTACATACAGAATTCTTGAAATCTGTACCCACAGGCACTCACAGAGCTTCATACAGTCACAATGGCCTAGAACATAGATCTATGATGCCAACTACATGTATGATATCACTTCAAGGGGCCTGTAGCCATACACTATGCCTCTACAAGATTTTTGTGATTGTGGATCATGCAAATAATACACAATGCCACTGGCAGCGGCTATTGCCATACCCTTGAAGTTGTGAGTTAAACATACATGTTACAGTATCCCCAATGCATAGTTAGCTTCACCCCTTCCACAATCAAGAGCTTCCCCAGAAATCTTAGAAATGACTGCTGTTGTAGAGGATTAATGAATGATATACATGTAGGCCTACAGTGGAATGCCGCTGTAGCAAACACCGCTATACCGAACATTTGGCTATACTGAACGTCATCCTTGGCTTCCAAATTTTGTGTACAATGTGTATGCCTGCTGCACATTGTTCACTATAACAAACTACCACTATAACGGACAATTTCTGTAGATCCAGGTGTGTTTGTTATAGTGGCATTCCGCTGTACACGTATGCGTATCAAGTGCCCAATAAAGACACTACATGTACATGTACTTGTATTGCACATGTTGCATGCACAAGTACATGTAGAAATTGGCTTTATTCCTCAGCGCTGTTTGTATTATGCACCACAGGCGTATGGGGCTTGAAACAAGTTATGCACACTGGTTTGGAACCTTGCTGTGCGGACCAAAAGGTTTCAGTTTTAACATGAAGAAGCTCGATCTGATTAAAAGACTTGTGTAATTGCCCACTGTGTGATGAATGATGTAGCAGGCTTGCAACATTTCCTTGGATCAGCTGATTTCTTTTTTTTTTCACTTCACTCTGTCATTGCCATTCACTTGCCATTGAAAAGTGAAAAGCTTTTCACAAAGTGTGGTAAAGATCGGAATTTCCTCCTTTTTAAATTTGTTAAGTCCAAGTTCTATGCCTGATATGGTCAGCAACATTACACGAACAACTGTACAGTATAACAAAATGTCCGTCAGAGGATTTAGAACTCTAAATTCAAAAATCATGGCACCCATTCTAGGGAGTGTCTGTATACATGTAATATAGGCCTATGTGCCATTATACAGTATGTGGCAGTTTTGGCTTTGCCTTACACTCTGTATGGTTGAGCTTGTACATTGTACAGTGTAGACTGAACATTTTGGATGGATGATATGGGATCAAAATTGTTGTGCATGTATGCACTCTGGCCCGGCTGGCAAATCATCACCTTTGGGGATTAGATTAGCAGATAAATGAGTTAAAATCAGCTGTTTCTACAAACCAAACATCAGTACCTCGTACGTATATCAGCAAGGACAGTCAAATTTTGTCTGTCTGGTGTTTTTCTGATCTCGCCCAACATACAGTAGCTAATCTGATTTCCAATCTGATCATCTGTCAAACTTTATAACGTAGCATGTCATGGATATAACTTTTAACCATCCATATGTTACATTTATACATACATGTATGACGTTGGTACATGTACATGAAAGCTTTCTTTTGTATTGGTTATTGCCACTGTTACGGCCATCATAAAGCACTCAATCCAAGGGGTGTACATACATGTATGCATATGAATACATGTACATAGTAAATACAGTACATGTTCATAAAATTTTATACTGCATACAATTTTAAAATGTAAAATGTTCATCCTGGTGTTAAATTGAATGCATAGTTATTGGACAATTTGTTTTCATATTTTTTAATTTTAATATGCTTTTGTCTATTTTCTCTGTATGCATTCAAACTTTTACCTGATTACTCGACTGTGCTTCATTGAACTAACTTTGTGTCTTTAATTCAAACATTTTAAATACCGGTACACGTTTTTAGGAAATTTTACAGTGTACATTAGAAGCACACTAAGACCTGCAAAACAGCATTGCTAAGATGCAAACAAGTTCTTGTTGTACGGTGAAACAAAGTTATGCAGGAGAAATTATGCATTTATTGTATAGTGACTGTACATGTCATGATTTGATTAACATTTCAGTGATTTGTTTGTTATATTTGCCACGCGCCAACTTAAGGTTTGATGGAGCAAGATTCACTGAAGTTTTTTCATGGTTAAAACCATTAATTTGTTTGGGGTTTTTGCGGTAAAATGTTTGGGGTGTTTTCTGTATTTTAAGAGCCTAGTCTCAAACTGTGAGCAGCGTTCATTCTGTTCTGTGAACTACATGTAGATGCCACACGTTGACTACAGAAGGATACGTTTCCCCCATCAATCATGTTTAACTATTTGTTATTTTTCTCTCGTACAGTGTTTCATTGGCAGGCAACTATTATGGGTCCAGTAAGTATTCATTGGTTTTCTCTTAATTAGAAATTCAAACCTCTTGTCTTTATAACAAATGGACAAAATTAGCCATAGCTGAGTTCTAGGCCTTGCCTCAAGCCATAATCATGCACAATGTAGTGCCGGGACTTACCAAATAGTTAATTATTCAGTAACCTTTAATTAAATGGTCATCTATTCAAGTAAACGGTACTGTACTCTTAGGTGTATATGTAAATATAATTCTGTTTTGTTTAAAATGTATGGAATCCTGTTAAACTGAGCAGGCTTCGTTTTGTGAAATTTCAAGAATAGGTGTCACATAGGAGGGCAACCACAATACATGTCCATGTAGCCACAATACTGAAAGGAATAGTGAGGGTTGTCTACTACAAAATTAATTATTTTTTTTTTTTGGACCAATGTGAAGGGTTTGTAAAATGAGAACTTCAAAATTGAAAAATCATCTAAAATGGTTGTAATTGGTGTAACAACATTATGAAGGCAGCCTCACTTTACAAACATTCTTGGTTGAGCATACATGGCATAGGGCCCAATTTCATGGAATCCGTTATGGCCTATTTTTGTGCTTACAGGCTCTGCTGTGTGTGAAATCTATTTCATGTTCATGAGCAAGACTTTCGGCGCTTAAACAGTTAGCGAAGAATTTCTAGGCTAACCTTAATATTTTTCTGTTGTATGTATGTAAAAAAAAAAAAAAAGTCTGCTAACGTAAGCGAAGAATTTGTTGCTTACGGTAATGGATTCCATGAAATTGGGTCCTGTGCCCAATTTCATTTAATCTGTTATCGTTAGCAAACATTCTTCCCTTTCGCTAGCAGACTTGCTTTGGTTATGGTTAGCGTAACAGAAAATAACCACGTTTACCCTAGAAATTCTTCCCTAACCCCAAATCTCGCTTATGGATTCCATGAAATAGATTTCACTCGTAGCAGTGCCCGTAAGCACAAAAGTAGGCCGTAATGGATTCCATGAAATTAGGCCCTGGTCATGTTGCCTACAAGCGTTGGCACCCTTAAACTGTCTGTTTTGTCAGATCCTGTCATAGAGTACATGTATGCATTTGATTTGTTTCTTTTGTCTCCCAACAGCCGGAAAGTCCTTATCAAGGAGGTGTCTTCTTTTTGACCATACACTTTCCAACAGATTACCCCTTCAAGCCACCAAAGGTAAGCATAACAATATCCTTGAGAGAGCCTGGTTGATTCTGAAGTCTCTGCAACAAGACATATGGGTCATTCCGTGTCAATTCAACATGCTTTGGAACCCGCCGACACAGATTTTAATTAAGTTTCGTATGCTAGTTGGACTCCCTGAGAAACCCCCAGAACCGAAATGTTATGCAATTTGGTCAATTGCTTTTTGAGATACAGGTTAACAAACTTTTGACTAATTAGCACGACCTGCAACATTCAAACAGCCATATCTCCAGAAGTAAAGAACCTACAGAAATAAATTTTACATCATTCTAAAGCTCGTAAAATGACCTTCATTTTGTAAAATAAAATCAAAATCTGTCGGTCAGGTTCCAAAGCATGTTGAATTTACATGACCCATATGTCTTTCCCAGAAGACAAATGACTTGTTTACTGAAGTTACGCCACATTGAACAGTTAAATTTGAGGGGAGGCCATTCTTAAAATTGCCGGTGGTTGTCGGACTTTTTACTGAGATTACTTAAAAAAAACATTAGGATGCGATTTGAGGAGCCAGTATTGTCAACCTCTTTAAAGAATAATAATAGCCGCATTTATATTGCGCATCACAATCAATGGTGTCTCTATGCGGGTATTTCTAAAATCCCTGGTCATTGGGCTACATTTAAATTCCTAAAACAATCTCAAGTCCCTGGGGAGTATGTAACAGACCCAGCTACTGTAAAGCACATGAAGGCTAATCAAGCACACAAAGGCATCTCTTCTCTCACAGGTACCCATTTACTCCTGGGTGAAGAGGAGCATTATGTGACAAAGCGTCTTGCCCAAGGATGCAAGCACCATTTACCCATGGCTTGATTCGAACCCACAATCTGTAGATTTCCAACCCTTCAGCTGAAAACCACAGTTTTAAATTTGTTTGCGATAAACCAATATGTTCTGAAGAGAAGGGAGGAAGGTTTTCAGTGTATTTGGTGTGCAAGCCTGAACTCTACTTTTGTTAGAGAAGAAACAACTAAGATATTGAAGAAAACTTAGATTTAAGGCTAAGCATGGCAGAAGGACATACTGTAATAGGATTTGCAGTAACACCATATGACATAACTCTTTTGTGAGTATGAGTTGGCTCTGAAAAGACGTTCCGGTCATTATACTCTGGCCATTTCTCCTGAAGACGGCCAAAGTATACTGACCAGAACGTCAAGTTAACTGGCTCTTTTCAGAGCCACCCCATACTCACAAAAGAGTTATATCACATGGTGTTACCGCAAATCCTATTACTTTAGATTGCAGACATCTGAATTTGTTTTACCAGTTTCCCTTTCTTCGCATCCTTCTCCCTTCTTCTAGGTGGCCTTTACGACAAAGATATACCATCCAAATATAAACAGCAACGGAAGCATCTGTCTAGACATCTTAAGGTCACAGTGGTCACCAGCACTAACAATCTCAAAAGGTAAGTCTCAAGAGTTCATCTTTACTAATGGTCTCGCACGGAACCTTAAGTGATTCCCATGTGTAGTTTGTGGTAGAAGCTTCCTGGAGTTGTACCAGCAATTTTTTGTTTCTTCATTTTTGTGCCTCGTGGCTTTAAAACCAATTGTTAGGTGGTGTATTTTCTTAATTGATTTGATTTGATTTGATTTGATTTGATTTGATTTGATTTGATTTGATTCGATTCGATTCGATTCGATTCAATTCGATTCAATTCATTCCAATTCAACTCTATTCAATGCGATTTGATTTGATTCATGAATGTTAATGATTTTTCAATCAGAAATTTGAAAACAAGATACATGTCCAAAATATGAATTTCACGATGAAAGATTGTCCAAATTGTAACAGCTAATATACATGTATATTGCGGATGAAGCAGCATATCTGTAACACCAAACAGGTTGCCCACAAGACAGCCAGATATCCCTCTGGCTAAAATTACGGTAGAGACGCCAAAAAAACTAACAGGTTTATGGTGTACAAGGTGAATGACTCTTTGGGGAAGAGGGATGGGTCTGAAGGACTTAGGTCGACATTCTGATCAGTATGCTGCACATGGCTGTCTTTATGAGAGAAGACCATACCACCTGAAATGCCAAGTCAGAACCTCCAGTCCTTAATCCTTAACAGAAACACCTTTCTTCCCAAAAGAGGGCACTGTCTCAGCATAGCACTGTAATCCTGTTACAAATTGATTCATAGTGTTTTATCAATCGATCAATTAACCCTAACCCTCTGTACCTACCACACAAGATGAGCTGCTTACCACACATTACCACAGTCTCCACAGGTTGAACTGGATCATAAACCATGCATTACCACACAGAGTACACTGCCGTATATTGTGGTACACATGTACCACTGGAAATGTGTACCACAGGAAAAAACCATGGCCCTTTTCCAAACCTCGGCTCGGACTCAGGCTCGGACTCACACTCAGGTTCCATTTCGTGAATCCATTCTAAAATAACGGGTTTGGAAGTAGACACTCTATTTTGAACAAGAAAACAGAGCTTCTGCTTCAAGGAAAAGCCATGACCTATATTTTTAGCATATGGATGACAGAGCCCAGGCCAGAGCCGAGGTTTGAAAAAGGGCCCATGTGTGGTAAACTGTGGTATTCATGAGGTTTAGGGTTAATATCGATAAACATTGACCAGCATTATGCATGGGTGATGGGTCACGCCATTTATTTCAACCATCAATTTATTGTTTGTCATTTTTCTTTTGCTCCCGCCTACAGTGTTACTGTCAATCTGCTCGCTCCTCAATGATCCTAACCCAGACGATCCACTGGTCCCCGACATAGCACGCATATACAAGACAGATAGGAGCAAATACAACGATACGGCCAGAGAGTGGACGAGAAAGTATGCCATGTGATCAACCCCCCCTTAATGGAAAACAAATAAACCCACAAAATTGAATAGTAGCTCCACGCTCCTCACATCACACTTTCCTTTGGACCTGACCCACGAGCAGGACTATCGAAGGAACCCCAAAGAATCAGACTATCGTCGTCGTTTCCGTTTCTTTTTTTCACCCAGCAAACATGTTGCAATTGTCCTTGATTTTCCTCTTGTTTTTTTCTTCGCTTTTTTTTTAGGGGTTAAAAGGAGGGTTGTCAAACTCGAGCAAAATACTTAAAGACACACTGTGTCGATTTGTTCCAACATTTTCTGACCCAATGTAAGACTGAGGCTATTCTAGAAAAGATTGTCGGTAATTTTTTTTTAACAAACTCACTAGGGGGACTTTTTATAGGCCTACAGCACAAACGAGATCGGTTGTTACATATGTATACGTGTTTCCTTAATACAGTGTTGAGATTATATAACTCCTCAGCACCAGTCCCAATGAATGCCTATGGTAGTCCTCGTCTAATTTTTCATGATAAAATTACTCAGATTAAAAAAAACTGAGATTAGATAGTTTGATGCCTATGCTCATGGTAAAATCTTGTATTAAAAAAAAATATTAGAATTTGTTTTGTTCCTAAAAAAAAATTGGCTGTAAGTCATTCTGTCCCAGATTTGTTTTGTTTCTCTTTTATTTTTATTTTTGATTGGATCAACTGAAAATTTATCAAATTGCTTCTATGCTATTGAGATATGTCTGGTTCGAAATGTTGCTTTTTTCCTTCCCAAATCCTTGCTGTTTTCCTCTTGCTTTACTACCTGTAGCATAGGTCGGCACAAACTTTGAAACATTGCTGTTGTCCGTCAAGAACGTGCTCCTATTGTTTTGGCCAAAAAAAACACAGAAAAAGAAAACATCTCTACTGTAGAAGATAAGATCCAGAATTGTACAGTGGTACTGTAATATATGATACGGTTTGTTTCTCACGGTTTGATTGTTGTAGGGAAAACACTTCTTATGTATTGGAGAGAATTCTGGATGTCTGTTGTGGGGAATGTTTGTCGTCGTCGTTGTTGTTGTTGGTTGTTGTTTTTTTTGTAGGGGAAAGGGGCTGGGATCGAGGAAGGGTTAATAGGAGACTTTTGAGAACCAGTCTTCAAGTCAACAGCGCACGCACAACGGCGCAGGTGCAAAACAACGCGCATGCTCACAATTGCGTGCGCTGTTGACTTGAAGACCGGTTCTCAAAAGTCTCCCATTGTTTAGGAAGCTGTCTCAAAATAATACATTATGATTTTTGTAAATCACCAATGTGATTCTACATTATGCAGTTTGTTACATAACGTCTGTTCTTTTCAACAGTCCATTCAGTATGTTCATATCAATTTCAGTCATGTGTATAGTCTTGGTTCACGACGTTGTTATTTCTAAAAAAAATATGAACTGATTACCCGCACTGACGCACGTATGTACGTAAAGACCTGCCTGTAACAACGTCTTAGGAATCCTGTAAAGGCTGTGAGTTGCGTGCGCACCTCGTTATGTAGCGCGTTATGACATCTATTCTCCATTACGTACTGTTGAATATATACGATTACCCTCACTAGCCTGCTCTCACAAAAATGTACATGTATGTTAATTGGCTGTGCGTGACACATGCGCAGTGTGTATTCCCCATTTTCGGGGGGAGATCTCACAGGATTCCCAAGACGTTGTTACAGACAGGTCAGTACGTACATGGGTGCATATCACCTGTATGTACATGTGCGTGCGTGTCGAGTATCCACACTAACAACGTCGTGAACCAAGACTATCCTGAGTAGCGCTCGCATTTAGTGTGCGTGCATGATCCATGTTTTGTTTGTTTGTTTGTGTTATTTTTTGTTTTGAGAAAAAAAAATGAAAGCAGTACCATTCCCAGTTATGAGCATCTTGTCGTCGCTAGAAATTTAACCTGACCAAGAGAAATCGCCCAATCATTGCCATTCTTGGTCCCCTCTCCACCATCCCACACCCAAAAAGGGGTCTACCTAGCTGGTTCCAACGGCTGGTGGACACGTTAATGCCTCCTGCACAAGTTATGTACCATAACAAGTCCAGCATTGTGTATGAGGGGGAAAAAAATAATAATACAAAGAAATTTTATCCGAAACATTTGAGTGCCATTCGTTTTGACAAGATTACTGGGCAGAGCAATGCATGCTTCTTGCTACCGGGAATCGTGGAATGGATGAGCCCTTGATTTGTGTTTGGGGTTTTTTAGCAAGATGTGGGAACTAGGCCATTGTTTTCCTCTCATATCAGTGTCTGATTCCCTGAAGTTGAGGCTGGGAGTGCTGTGAAGTGGTCATGACGACATTGATATCAATTTGTTCTTCGTCTTTTTTTCTATCATCAAATAACTACAAGGGGAAGTTTACTGAATATAAAGTCATTGAAAGGCGAACAAAGAAAAATTGACTGGAGCGGGATTCGAACCAGCAACCTCCTGAACACCGTTCAGTTGGTCGCTGGTTCGAATCACACTCCAGTCAATTTTTCTTTGTTTTAATGACTTTTTTTTTCAAGAATTGAATTGTTTTGTTTTTGTTTTTAACCAAAAACAAACAAAACCTGTTGTCTCAGCTTAAGAGGCCCGAAATAGATCACCAATTTCATCACAGTATTTCTTTGTTTTCAAGTTGATTGTTTCCATGTAATATTGCATAACACAGATTTACACTGGGTGTTAGAATAATGGGAGGATCTCAACTTCTTCTAACATTTTACCCTTGCACTGGGAGCGAGTAGCAGTTTGAAACAGTTTCCTAAATAAATCCATGGGCTTTTTCGAATCCAGACTTGAGACTAGGCTTGGGACTTATTTCACTAGCGCTATAAATTGAAACCCACAAAACCAAATGAAGGGTTTGAGCCTCATGACGAAGCCCAAGAATGGTTCCAGCTTTGCCATGTATCTCAAGCCCTTCATTTCATTTAGGACACAAAATGGCGGTATCAAAATAAAACCCAAGCCTTGCCTCAAGCCTCATTTCCTTAATAAGGCCCTAAGATTAATTTGCATTCTTTTCCCAGCTGGTATCCTGCCCCCGGATACCAGCCAAGCACCAGGTGTGATATTAGAATCCGGAACCAGACTCTCTTTAGTGCGCTTTGATATAGACATGTCTAGACTCCTACCACTAGACTTAATGGTACCTTTAAAAAAAAAATAATAAATTTAAAAAAAATTGTACTTCATTCAATAACTCAATACTATACTATACACATTCCGAAAAGACTAATACTAGAAGCCATTTTTTATTCTATAAAAAAATCTTCTGAATTAAGAACTAAATATAGAATCAAAAATGACTTCCAGCGGTCTTCTTGGAGTTATAGTATTGAGTCATTTGAATATTATCATTCAGTAATATTTGTAAAGTTGGCCTTTTGTTGATGTACAGTTTAGACTCTGCTTTGATAACAGAGCAGTCGGTGCTGTGACCAGCACTGACTCCGGTTTTTTTGTATTTCCTTTTTTTTATGATTCTCTATCCTCTTGTTAAAGTTGTGTAAGCTTTCCCTTCTAAATACTTGGGCTCCTGCAAGGTAGTGCAGAAAAACAGTGCCGTGGGTTTAAGACAGTTGATTACTCTGTAATTTCAGCCTGTTGGTGAAATCACACATAACAAGAGGATAGCACTGGAATGCTTATATGTAGCAGAAACGGTGCCGTATGTTGCCGTGATGTCTGTTCATTTTGTGCTGTCAAACTCCCAAGTTGGAAAAGAGTCTTGTTTTTCTTTGTTTTAATACTCGCATAGATTACACCAATTGCACTGTCAGATTAACCAATAAATGTTTATCATGGGAAAAACATGAGAAAAAAAAGTTATTGCAGGTTTTTTTTCCTTCTTTCTTTCTTCAAGATCTTTGTCAAAACATCCTCTTTACTACTAGTTGCGATGATCGTAACCCTAGGTCCCAGTCCCCATGTCAGACCTAGGGTTACAATCAATAAGGTCCCAGTCCCCATGTCAGACCTAGGGTTACGATCATTGCAACTACCACTTAACACATGCTCTATAAACAACTCTATTATTGCACAACCACTTGAAATGACGTAATACTATATTCATACCCAGACCACAGCAAATTTGCCAAAAATCTAATTCTGTAACAAATAAGTAGCCTCGTAAATATTTTGTCTTTTTTTTTAATCATCAGCGCACCGCATCAATTCAGAAATTGGCCCAGTATTACTCTATCATATTATGCGTGGATGGGTTTTGAATTTGAGATGTCCATTTTGAAAGATTTGTCAGTCCGTGCCAGTTAATTGATGTACAATGGCAAATTTTACAGGCTACCAACTACACCACCCAAAAAAGGAAAGTTTTTGTAGCAACAAAGGTCATTTTTTTGTCAGTTTCTCACTATCTCCAATAAATTATATCAAAATTTAAAGATGAATGTTATTTCTTCTTGGAGATTTCCTGGAACTGGTTGCCAGTAAATTGCCTCGTGTAACATGGGCCTGAGAGATTCCTGCATCTTCAAAGCCAACAGAAAGTCTAATTAATTACTTAATCATCAAATAACCATAAGGGAAACTGACTGAGAAACTGTCAAAAAAGTGATTTTTGTTGCAACCGAAACTTTTCTTTATCAATTACTTACTGGTATATTCATATTAGCAATCAGCGTTAATTACCAGTACCAAACATTGCTTCAAGATTGGACATTTTGTGCATAGCGTGTTCAAAGCATTGATATCCTGTGTCATGCCCTATGTAGAAATTCACAAATTTCTCAAGGAGTGACATTGAAAGATAAACAAAGAAAAATTGACTGAAGCGAGATTCGCACCGGCGACCTCCTGAATACCATACGGGGGCTCTACCAACTGAGCCATCCAGCCCTATGCTGGTGGTGACCCCAATAGTCAATTATCTTTGTTTGTTTCCCTTGTTATTATTGATGATTATAAGGAGTGACATTGTTAGCTTTTGATTGGCGGCCAAAATGCAATTTTGAAGTACCAAATTTGAAGTCAAAGTCATTGCTAAAGCTAAATCATTGGGTACATGTATGAAAGATTGGGAAAATGGTTGCACATGGTTTGTCAAACTTTGTTGTGTGATCAGTAAACGTTGGAAAGATTGATAAAAAAGATTGGAAAGAAACTGAAAAAAATGGCTTTGATTTGACAGCTTTGGAGAGAACCTTGTTTACTTTTTTTCAATATGCAAATTAGGCTTGCCCTTGTTTTTTACTGCCTGTGGCTTTCACAAAATAGAAAGAACTTGGAGGATTGTTCCAATTTTGGTGGGGAGTTTTTTTTTGCAGGGCCAGGGAAAAATATCATTTCCGACAGGAAAAAGCATGCACACAGTCGCACAATTATGTTACTCTGCTTCTCAGTCAGGCATGCAACTTTTCCTAGGATCAGCTGATTTCCTTGTTTTTCTCATGACACTCATGCCAATGACTCACTGCGCAAAGTCTTGTAAAGATTGGAATTTCCTCTGTTTTTTGTTAAGTCTGGGTTTCATACCTGGGTTTCATACCTGGCTTCTGGGAAAAAGAAAAACTTCATTATTTTTCGGTGTTCTGTTGTTGGCTTCTGAAATTCCTGACAATTTAAAGTAAATGTTTTAATTGCATTGTGTAATATTTCCTGTGACTTTCTCCCCTTATTGATAACCGTTTTTATTATGAGCTATAAACCTACTGCCATTTAGATTAGAAAGGCATTGGACTTGGATTGATGAAATGAAAATACATGTTATTGCACAAGGAGAGTTGAATGCGCAAGTTTTGGAAGCAAAAGTTTGAGTAAAGATAGGCTAAAGAGACCAAAATCCTAGAAATTTAGTGTTTTTACGTGAAAACAGTATTAACCCGCAGATAAATCATTCTTTTGTGATTAGCCATTGTTTTAAACCTACCAATTTATTTTAGAACATCACAGTTAGTTACTGTGAATTTCCTAAATTGGCTTTTAAAGATGAAATAAATAAATATGATTATAGAAATGTCACTTGGCTATTTTGCCTCTAGCATGCCTATAGCATTGTGGCATTAAGCTAAAAATAAAACAGTTCCTGGATTACTGACTTTTCACCAGCTCAAAATCACATTAGTTATGGCCACTTGCAATAGCCTCAGGAATAATATATTATTAGACTCAGGCTATAGAGTGCCATAACAAGTTCAATCACATATTTGATCATGAAATTACTGTGTTTACTAGCAACATCCTATACATGTACTTTACAACAGACATCTGGAGAACCCAAAACAGCCATGAAAGAAATATTATCATACTTTGGTTTTTGTCAAAGAAATGCAAATTCATGGGCAAATATATCAAGAAAGACACTGTAAAGGTCATCTGTGAAATTCCCAGTCCCAATTGGGGCCAACGTTTTTGAGAAAACGGTGTAAAACGCACTCAGAATTTTACCATTATTTTTTCATCTTTTAAAGATCAAAAAATTTTTCGGTTGTTGTACTAATTTCTGGATAAATACACTATTTCAGATAGAAACATTTTAAAGGTATGTTTCTATCAGCACCATCTTTATACCCTGTAAGTTATAGGTAAATCTGTGAACATGTTTTGGTTTTCTACCAAAGTATGATACTACCTTTAAAAAGCACAGCACAAAATATTGACAAAAACGCGCCATTTTGGGAAGGAATGATAAACTTAGCTGTAGAATTTCCCCCTTTTTATGAGATGATGATACCTCTCAGATTCCAAATGACATCATGTTTCAAGCTTTCTGTGTCAATTTATAATAGGGTTTGGAACATTGATAACACTATAGGCCTATGAGTGCTTGGACTTTGTTTTTTACATGTAATAGAAATCAGGACTTTTTAAGGTTAGAGAAAAACCTGCGCATTTTGCTCAAAGCCACGCATAGAAAAGTAGGCCTACTTTTAACATGTGAAAATAATTAGACCTACTGATCTGTTACTTGATGTATGGCCTATGTTGAAATTAATTCAAACAATCTTATTAAAGACATCAAACATGTTTCAAGGAAAGCCAAATGAATTGTTTTTTGTTTTTGTTTTTTTAAGGGGCCATGCCAAAAGGAGATTCTGGATTCTTTTTCAGCCATTTATAAAAAAATGAATTACCCTCTTTACAGTTGATCCACCATTTTGCATTTTGATGCTGAGTTTATGAGTTAAATTAAATTTAAAGAGATTGTGTTTGTTTTATACCCAAACACTCAAACCTATACACCTTTGTTCCCAATTCTCTGGTGATGATTTCTGTTGGGCCAGTTTTTGACAGTCTTCAGAAGTACGGAAAATTCCCCTTGGAAAAAAGAGAACCGAAAATTAAACCATCCTATTTTAAGTGTCTTCTTTTTAAACAGGGCATTTCACATGATGTGTACTCACAAAAATGAGAATGAGAAGTACATGAAAGTTAAATGGAAAAACAACTTTTGGGGGTTGTGAATTGTAAATCATTCATTTGCTTTTAAGTTTTATGTAAAACTTTTCTAATCAATATGATACTTCCATCTGGCATTTTTATCAAATTAATTTGACAATGTCCAATGTCTGATTTGGAAAAAGTTCATATCTGAATGCAACACACAGGCACTAGCCTGTAAGTTATAAGTACCAAGATTGTCAGAAGAAGACATGAATTAAAAATAAGATCTTAATCACAGGCCAAGAATCTCTCTAGAAAACTTTCTTTTGTATGTAATGAACCAACTTAAGTGTATGTCTTAGTACTTTTGAAATGGTAGCTGACTTATTTCCACCCCAACCCTTTATTAGGATTTTTTTTTTTTTTTTTACAATTCATTTGCTTCTATTTCAACTTGACAAAGAAATGTTTGAATTAACAAGTGTGGCCTGCTTTGAATCAAAAACATTGGCATATTTTGGTTTTTGGTTTTATTCCCAATACCGGTAGTTGTGATTTCACCACTGAAACGGTGGTACTTGTTCGTTATTAAATGTGCATCCTCAATAGAACAGTTTCAACAGTTTTGCTTCATTTTGTTCCGGCTTTATTTCCTCTCTCCAATGTTCCTACAATTGTTAACTACTGTTGTTTTCTTCTGCAATTAAACACATCAAAATGCCTCTTATAATAATACCTGTGTCAGTCAAGACTTCTTGTTAAAGGTGCTACCATACTTTGGTAGCATATTGAAACAGAAATCTTCACAGATTTACCCATAACTTCAGTACAGGGTATAAAGATGGTGAAGGACTAGAAACACACTGTTAACAATTTTCTGCCTGAAATGCTTTATTTATCGAGAAAAGAGTAAAACCAATAACCCAAAACAATTTTGATCTTTTAAAGAAAAAAAATAATAACCTTGACTAGATTTTTAACAACACTGTGCACGTTTTTCACTTTTTTCTCAAAAAGTGGGTTTCCAATGGGACTATAAGCACTATATGACTGTTATTGTATCTTCCTTACATGTTTTGCCAATGAATCTGCATTTCTTTTAGAAAAAAACAAACCATGAGTTTGGTTTTCATCTTAGCTTATTTTTTCTCTGATATTAAAAAATGCAACAATGAAATTCAGTTTGTGCTCTGCTAATGAAACAGAAATTGGGGTTTAGGTACATGTATAATTATGTGGTCACTAGTGCTGAGTTCAATGCAGATATGGATGTACTTAGGCCTTGGTCAAGATTTCCAAATTACTCAAAATATGACCCTTTCCCTCTAGCCTTATCATGTCATTCAGTACTAGTTGCAGATCCTACATTTGGGTACTTTTCTTTCTATACTAGAGAATTAGGAAATTAAATTATGAACAGAAGAGGGCGCCATTCTCATATTTCAGCCTAGTCTGGTTCCTTGTATTACTTGTCCTTGTATTATACCTCAACGCACCCTGCAGTTCAGGACTACGACCATCATTTGCCAAGTTTGTTCGATGTCAAAAATCTTCGGATGGAAATGAAATGTCTGTGGAAAATGTGAATAAAGTTGCCATTATTGACTTCGTTTGGTAAGTAATTTATCCAAGATTTTGAGTAATTGGGGGTTGTAACGAGAGGCCATTTGATTTTTTTTATGACAATGTCTAAAGTGAAAAACTGTTTAAGTTCTGTCAAAGTAGAAATCGACATCAACTCACTAGACACTAAACTGTTAGTGTTAGGCCATCTCATTATCATCAAAACAGGAACAAGTTTCACAAATAAGGCCTACAAATCATGCCAAGTCGGGGGATTGTGGGTTAACGGGTCCTAAAACTATAAAGGAAAGGAAACTACTATTTGAAAAGTAACTTACCTAGGGGGCCTACATATACTTTGTTGGTCTCCTCCTCTATATTACCAAGCTTAAATTTTTTGAAAGAGGGCAGGGCTTTGATTTTTGAGGGAAATTATGGGGTAAAAACGGTAACCAAGATTGTACCATTTCACCGCCGCACGGACGGCCGCAGACGAGAATAGTCTGGTTTCCACTCTGACATTTTGAGGACTCTTGGTCTGTTGGGTCTGGGCACTAGACTAACCAGACCAGACAAAATGGCCTCACGCGATCAGACGGTCTGTTTTAAAGTTTACAAGAAGCGCGTAAGAAAATTGAATTTTAACCCTAAAATGTTTAACAAATTTCTTCAATGTAGGCTTTTAAGGACCCAGGAACATTTGCTGAAAGTCAAAAGTATCATTTTTGAGGAGTAGAAGTTAGTTCAGAGCCAAAAAAATCAATGTGTTTTGGGATCCCGTTAACCCACAATCGCCCCAAGTCGTCCATGTCCATTATTCACCATGACTGCAGGCACCAGTGGGGATTGTATGGAGCAATTGCAGAATACCCCGCCAAGGCAAAATACCCCCTAAAATTCAATGGATACGAGGTCGAGCGAATCACGAATGCAATGCCGAGAAAGAATTCTACCTTAAACAGTGCAAACTAACTTAGTAACTAGGCCCATGTGTTGTGTACAGCTTATTAGAGAACAAGGCATCCCTATGGAGGCTATGCACCATGCTAAGTGAATGGGGAAGGTTGGAAAAAATTCTAAGTCCAATGTAAGTTCGGGGAAGTGGATATGCGGATACGTGGATACGAAGTGAAGCTGTTCATGCCTTTTGTCTTGTGCAGCAATGCAAAATGAATGGGGAAGGTTGGACAAAATTCTAAGTCCAATGTGGGTCCGGGGAAGTTGGTACGCGGATACAAAGTGAACTGTACACACTGTGTACAAAGCACATTCGATGAAGCGTGACTCCGTATCCGCGGCTACGAGGTGGGCAAGGTGAGTGGCGGGGTATTCTGCAATTGTGCTGAATGTAATTTCCAGATCCCTATTCTTTAAAGAAAATAAAATCTACAAAAAAGTAACTCGTCTAAATACATTGACCAGTGGTGATTAGACTGAGTAATTGCGGCGCTGAACTCCCTTTTAAAAAAATGTTGGGGTCGACGGTCAGTCTAGCACCCCAGAGAATCCAATTCTGTCGGCATATTTTGTATCAATTCCACAACCTGGGATTTTTACGGTGAAATTCCCGGGAAATTGTACGGTTTTGGAAAACTTTAATGGGCTGGTGTGAAAAATCAAAGTATTATGAGGAATACGAAAGTGTAAGTGAAATTGTCCAGTCTTCTTTATTTGAGAAGATATTCAAATCGAAAGTTTGTGACAGTTCTGCTCTTTGGATCTCGCGCGTTTATGTCATGCCGTGAAGTAGGGCTGTGAATGGCGCCCAGAGAGAGACAGATTTTAAAAGAGAGCCATCTACAGCCCTACATTATGTGTGGGGCTATATAACCTCCAAACACTATGTATTTTATATGGACATGTAGAGATAGCAAACTTTGGGTAATGTAGGCCTATTGCTATTTTATAGGCCTATCTTGGGTTTGTGTTTGGCCAAACAAAATATGGAGATTGAAGAGGAATTGTTTATCATCGTGAGATCCCCATTGTTTGCAAGCCAAATAGACACCCAGAAAACAAGTTTTTAGCCAGCACTTTTCCATTTTCAAAATTGAATGAGGGTTAGTAAGTTGGAAAACTATTTAAGACCCTCCCACACCTGCATCGTTTGAATAATAAATTCAACAACAGTACACCATATTCAAAGTGTTATAGTTGATGGGATACTTCATATTTCGCTAGCTTAAGAAGAAGGTTAACAGGTATTATCTGATTACATGTCAACTCTCAGCCTGGGGGCGAGTCGGCTAGAAGGTGAGTTGGTAAGGGGTGAGTCAGTCAAGATGTGAGTTGGCATGGGGGTGAGTTGGTAAGGGGCGAGTTGGTAAGAGGCAAGTCAGACATTAGGCGAGTTGACTTGTAATCAGATGAACTACCCAGTCTGGACAATGAGGATCTAGAGCAGCTCCCACCCTATATTGTCATTCACCAATAGGTTGTTCATGTTTGTGTTTGTGTATAATCAGAGAGCAAGAGTGATCCTACTCGGCCCCTTGCTGTCACCATGGAAGACATGGAGGTACTACCCACCGATCCCCCACCCTATCGCAACATCCTCCACACCGAGAGGGCCTTCGATCTCCTGAACGATTTCAGAAAGTAAGTAGCCTGTACGTGTATCGATTATGAATAGACTAGGTAGCCCATGAAAGGGAAGGCTACTTGATCCCCTCATGGGAAACTTTGATGGACCGTGTCAGATCTTTTTGGAGTCGTCAGCGTAGTCATATGAGACATGGCTGTCTCCTTGTGACCATTCTGATGATAGAGTTCCACTTCTATCCAGGGGTCAATTTCACGAAGCCCTATGATCGATCGTAACTCTAGTTACAAAGGATAACCCATCGTATCCTACGACTTCTACGTGGGGCTGCAATGCATCATAACCCCTTCGATTGATAGTAAATTATGATGAGTTTGGTGAAATCGACCCCTGAAATGATTGTGAGGCTCTGTTTAGGAATAAACTTGTCAACTCTTGAATGTTATCAGTCCAACAGAGTCTATGTCATCCCAGTTTACGCCTTCCTTCGATGTTACTCTGGACGATTGTGTTGGATTTGTGATACTGTCCAACAAAACTATTGTGCTGATATGATAAAACATGTAATAAAATGAAAAGAGTAAAATAAATTAACCTTATTGCCATTTTGAAATGCAATTAGGCCTTTTAAATTGATGGTGGAGCACAAAGGTATGTCTTGAGACCTGGGGCCGATTTCGAAGAGCTGCTTAAGCAACAAAATTTGCTTAAGCACCAAAAACCTTGGTAACTAAAGTCAGTATGCCAGCCAAAACTCCTTGTGAATGCTATGCTCAGCAAAACAATGGCCGGAAAATCTGATTGTTAATCCTGTTTGATCAAGGAAGACTTTTTTCATGCTTAAACAAATTTTGTGCTTATAAAAGCAACTCTGAACTGTAGCAGCAGCTGAAATTATTAAGAAGTTACCCTTCTTTTGTTTCCAGGCAGAATGTCCTGTGCGACGTGACACTAGAGGCTGAAGGAGTGGAGCTTCCCGCCCACCGTGTGGTCCTGGCGGCGTGCAGCCCTTACTTCTCGGCCATGTTCACTAGTGAGCTGTCGGAGAGCAGGGCCCAGAAGATCATCTTACAGGAGATCGATGGCAGTGCCCTGGCGTTACTGCTGGACTTTGTCTACACCTCCGAGATACAAGTCACCGAGGAAAATGTACAAGTGAGTTGAGAGCACCTTTTGGATCTTGTAACTGAATAAACAGCCCCGTCTCCCCGCTTCAAGAATTGGGTTGTCACAAGACTATTTGTCAGTGCTTGATATCCTTGTCCTCAAATTATCTATGGTAATGCTATATTAGACTCAAGTATTCAATTAGAATCATTTTCTTGTACCACGTATTCAGTTAAAATGCTGCGTATGAAGTTTGTGCATGTACAGCTGTAGTGATCTTCTGCATAGAGTTTCAACCCTAACTCTCTTTACCTACCACACAAACAGGACCTAATGGGAGACTTTTGAGAACCGGTCTTCAAGTCAACAGCGCACGCGCACACAAATGTGAGCATGTGCACGTTGTTTTGCGCCTGCGCTGTTTTGCGTGCGCGTGCGCTGTTGACTTGAAGACCGGCTCTCAAAAGTCTCCCATTAGCACAGTCTCATCAGGGGAACTACATCATAAACCATGCATTACCACTAGAACCACACGGTGGTATGTTGTGGTATTCAGGATACCACACTTACCACAGGGAAAAAAACATGTGGTGAATTGCGGTTAGCAGCAGGATTAGGGTCCAGGCTTAATTTTGGTTCACACCATTGTTCTTACCGGAACGTACAAACCGATTTCCTTCACTGACCCACATGCACGTACATGTACGTAAAGACCTCTCTGTAACAACGTGTTGGGAATCCTGTCAAGGCTGTGAGTTGCGTGCGTACCTCGTTACTTCGTCATCTCCATGACACACTGTTGAATATGTAAGATTACCTGTACTGACCCGCACACACATACATCTACGTGTATGTTAATTGGCTGTGCCTGACTCCAAAAGTAACGTATGCGCAGTGTGTTTCCCCCATTTTGGAGGGGAAGGTTTCACAGGATTCCCAAGACGTTGTTACAGACAGGTCAGTACGTACGTGCGTGCGGATCACCTGTACAAGTGTACATACATAATGTGCGGATCAGTGCAGGTAATCGGTTCGTATGTATATAATCTTGGTCTACTTGTTTTTATTGCTGTATTAATGATGTTTGTATATATTGTATGTTGTATAGATTTTTTAGCAGAGCAAGGACCAAGGAATTTCCATCATGTATGTCATTTTTATGCATAGAGCTATATTAAAATTACTAGAGCGCTAGCTCCGCGTTCTCCGCGCGTAGACGATTTGAAGCCGTTCTGGGCGCAGTCATTTTTAATTTGAGTGCGTGTCTGTGGAACAAGAACACTTTGAATGGAATGCCATTCGAAGAGTGTACTCTATATGCAACGCGCAAGTATGCGCGAACGGTACCGGTAGCACATCTTGATGACGCTTGCAATCATTGCGTGACTGAAGTGCAGATCGTGTGTGCGCAGGATGATAAATGAAACGCGCATTTACCAAAGGTGCGTCGGATTTTGGGCGTATTTGGCTTCGATAACGCACCTGTATAGAACACAACGCAGGTATGCAAATGAACGTACAAAAAACGTACAAAATTGTGGGCTTTCCATAGGTTTGTGCACAAACATGGATGCGCCCAGCAGGCATCACTTTTTACACGGAGCTAGCGCTCTAGTAATTTTAATATAGCTCTATGTTTTTATGTCATTTTTATATGAGTGGCAAATAAACTATGAATTGAATTGTACAATCCTCACCAACAACGTCTTGAACCAAAAATTTATTCTAATTTTCTTGTCGTTCCTTGTCAGACTCTCTTGCCAGCTGCCAGTCTGTTGCAACTCATTGATGTGCGCAGCGCCTGCTGCGACTTCCTGCAGAAACAGCTGCACCCTACCAACTGTCTGGGCATCAGGGCCTTTGCTGACGTTCACTCCTGCAACGAGCTGTTCCACTATGCACAGAACTACACCATGCAGCACTTCAGGTGGGGTATAGGAAATATAGTGCCTTGAGCTCATCGGTCATCCCTGCCATTGGGCTTTGCTCTTGCCTTAATAGTCATTGGTCATCTGTTCATATTCAAGTAGTCAGGCTGAACGCTTGCAGAGCAAGATAGCCTTCTTAGCCCAAAAAATGAAGTAAAATTATCATTTGGCTACCATTTTAGTAAGCAGCATAACTTAATTGTTATGTATGCAAAGTTAGCATACGTAATTGACTGACACTCAACTTGTCTAAGTCGTTCGGATACTCTATTTCTGATGTTATAGGCCTAAACATCAAATTGAACTGTTGCAAGATTACCTACTCAGCCCCAAAAATGAAGTACCATTTGGCCGCCATTTTAGTAAGCAACAAAGCTATCTCTGATGTTATTAACATCAAATTCAACTGTTGTAGGATGAACCTTTCACCCGAACTATTATCAGTATTATTAAGGCCTATTATTATTATTTATTCAGCCAGGATCACACACCAAATTAAAACAGTAAATTTTGCTTACTAAAATGATTGCCTGTGCATTGCCTCTCATTGCGCGTGATTTTGAAAGAGTAGACTCTTGCGCAGCTATAGGATTTTTGGTCATGATAAAAGCTGTTGGTGCTCAGTCAGTGATCATTGAACCTTGGTTGGGTGGCCATTCATTTTTACATTATGTGACATCAGGGACCAATTTCAAAGAGCTGCTTAGCACAAAAATTTGCTAAGCATGACATTTCTGTCTTTGTAAAAACAGGATTAACAACCAAATTTCCGTGTGTTGTGTATCACTTGCAATTGTCCTTTGGCTGTTGTTCGCTGACCATGAATATCAAAGGGAATTTTCAATGGTGGTTTGTTTTATTGGCCAAGCTATTGTTGTGCTAAGCAATTTTTTGTGCTAAGCAGCTCTATGAAATTGGCCCCTGTACCTGGCTTATTCAGAACATGAGTAGTTGTGTATTGTTGGCAGTCATTGTTCACGTCTAGCCTGTCGGTTTATAATCTTCTCTACATTTCATCAACTGATGCAAACTGTTCCCAAATGGCATTTTTATCTCAGCAGGATCTTCTTGAGAAACTGCATTTTCAGCTTTTGAGCCAGATCCTGCTAGATTGTCATGTCAGGCCCAGCTATTTCAAAACCGAATGAATTCTGGGCAATTGACATTCTTTTTTTGTTGATGTCTTGTCTCTGTGCAGTTCGGTCGTCCGTAGCGATGAGTTCACAGCACTGTCAGCTGATCAAGTTAGTGAGCTGATCAGCAGTGACCACCTGACAGTACCAACAGAAGAAGAGGTAAGAAAGAAACTGACTCAGCAAACTCAGGTTACCAACTAAAATTGCATGTAAAATGCATTGCATGTGACCGGTACTCTGCTGATTGGTGACAAGCGTAAACATAATTGTTGAGCAGTGTTGTCTGCCAGGCGTATTCAAGACCAACTTACTCTTGGATGACAAATTAGTAATGATAATATAGGGTATTTATATTTCGCAGCTACTTTATGAATATACTCTACTGCGCATTACAAATTAATTATTATCCCTTGTCATTGGGCCATAATTTACATTCCTGAAACTATCTTAACTCCCTGGGGAGTATAAGGTGCACAGAGGCAAATCAAACCACAAAGCCATCTCTACCCACCCAGGTACACATTTATTTTACACCTGGGTGAAGAGAAGCAATATGTTACAAAGTATCTTGCCCAAGGACACAAGCACCACTAGCCCACAACTGGATTTGAACCCACTATCTGTAGATTGACTATAAGACCTTGAGTACGACACGCCAGATCTCTAGGCCACAGCACCCCACAAATTATCTATAGCGAGTTTGATAGACTTTGTCCTTTTAAAAAAAGAAAGTTGTTTGTTTGAACTGTAGGTCTTTGAAGCTGTGGTAGGCTGGGTCAACAGCGATCCCCAGAACCGCTGCGACTACATGCCTCGCCTGGTGGAGCATGTCAGGCTACCCCTGCTGTCCCGGGACTACCTGGTCCAGCGTGTAGAGGAGGAGCCCTTGATCAAGACCAGCAGTAGCTGCAAGGACTACCTGATCGAAGCCATGAAGTATCACCTGCTACCCAAGGAGCAGAGGGCCCTCATCAAGAACCCCAGGACCAAGCCCCGGACACCCATCGGTCTGCCAAAGGTAGGAGTCATCACCAAGTCTCTGAAAAGTGTGTTTCTACTCGGCCAAATGGACAAAGTAACAAAATTCAATTAAGATTTAGCTGATCAGGAAAATGCAATTTACAGTACTTAAGAAGAACGGTACGGTCAGAATATTTTTACAGGGATCTCGCAATAAAACAATGCATGCATCGTGTTTGGTGTGCTCGATGTTGGATGTTTTGCTTGGCCTATCATGTCGGTAGAAGTAGCAAAAAGTAACATTCTGTGCACTTATTAAAAAGTTGAAATCTGCTAAAGGTCTGGGTGTTTTGGGAGGGTCATGCAGGTCAATTCAATGATCTGTAATTTTTTAGCACGTCTGATGTGGCACCCCAGTAGCTACCAGCAACCATTATGCAATATACTTTCACATTCTTGTATTTCCTTTAGTTTTACATTGAATTGTAAAATAATTTGCCAATTTTTGTTACAATTCGAATACTAAATTATCCGTTAATTGACAATCTTAAGATTAACACAGATTTTGGACCAAACATGGATGCTCATCCTGTGTGTATTGGACTGTTTGCCCGACTTACTATTTGGACGTGCATATGCACAACTTGCCATATATGGTTATCTGCTACTGGGCCAGATTGTATAGCTATCCATCCATTATCTTACCTTGTGTTTGTATTTTTCCATGCAGCTGATGTTAGTGGTGGGTGGCCAAGCCCCTAAGGCCATTCGTAGTGTGGAGGTTTATGACTTCAAAGAGGAGAAGTGGTCTCATGCTGCTGAGATGCCATCCAGGCGATGTAGGGCAGGTATGAAACCCCTCCTTCAAACACTCTCAACTCCCCTCCTGCTTCCCCAGAAAACTCACATTGTGTAGGATTAGATAGTCACCACTAAGGCTATTAGACTAGAGCCAGTTCATATTACGTCACTCTCCTGAGGACGAACAGAGCACAATGTATGGAACGTCGAGATAGGGCCGAAAAAAAAAAAATTGTTGTGTTGCCCTCAGCGACAGACCGTAAAATGCCAAAACTTTGCGTCGGGATTTTTTTTTTTTTTTTTCTCCGAGTCCTAAAGTATAAAAACTCACCATTTTTGACAGAAAATGTAAGATTTAGCAGTAAAAAAGCGTGTCTCCTCAAAACGTCCCAAGACCGTTGATTTATAAGCCCTGGGGCCGATTTCATAAAGCTCTGCGACGCGTCGCAACTCGATTTGCGACGCATCCTAGCTGCGATGCGTCGCATCTATGCGGTGAGTCCATAGAGAAAGGATGCGTCTTAACTCTGCGACGCGTCGTAAGTTTTATGAAATCGGCCCCTGGTGACCATGTATATGAACGACACAGTATTTATTCTTAAATGTTTGAAAGTCGGCCAAAAATTAAAAAAAAAAAAAAAAAAAAGACAATCGACCGACCGACCCAAAACTTAAATTTTTCCACTTGCGGGCAACACAACATTTTTTTTTTTCGGCCTAATACCAATGGGTCTTCTAAGAACCACACACTCTCACAGAAGAGATTACATGGTGTCACCGCAAACCTACCTTCTTTTAGTTCTTCCGCCATGCATAGCTTCAAGTCTTACTTACAATATTGGTAACATTTCAAAACAGAAATGTTCACAGATTTATGTATAACTTACAGGGTATAAAGACGGTAATGGTAGAAACTTTGAAAAATGTTCTGCCTGAAATGCTGTATTTATCCAGAAAAGAGTAAAACCAAACATCAAAACAACTAGACATTTAAGTGTTCATGGACAAACACAGAGCTGTTCCGACTTTATTTAATTAGCTTGAAGTTTTTTTCCTAAAAGTTCAATCAAACTGTCATCACAGAAACAACTAAGTCTTGGAGTAGCACAGACATCACACCTACCAGGTTTCATGACAATCAGACACTGATTACTATATGGAAAACAAATCAGCATTTGTAATGACGTCATGATGACATCAGAGGTAATTTCACAGCATGCATACCTACATGATCTAACAAAGCTTTTACAAAAAGAACCAGTACCGTAGCAATTACAGTTCTCAAAATATGCTGCTAACAATAAAATCTGCCTTTTTGATGACGTCATGATGACGTCACAGTAAATTTCCTGGCAGCATACTCATGTACATAATGTAACAAAGCTTTTACAAAAAGAATCATTACCATAGCATTTGTCGTTCTCGAAATATGCTGCTAACAATAAAATCGGCCTTTTTGATGATGTCATGATGAAGTCACGATAAATTTCAAGTGGCGAAGAACAGGTTTAGTAGACTTTTATTGCCGTATATGACCAAACAATGGTACATGTACTTCACTCCACAGGGATAGCTGTGCTCAACGGTTTGGTGTATGCCGTTGGTGGTTTCAACGGTTCCCTGCGAGTCAGGACGGTTGATGTGTACGACCCCATCAGGAATATGTGGTCATCGGTAGCCTCTATGGAGGCTAGGCGTAGCACGCTGGGCGTGGCTGTACTGCAGAACAAGATTTATGCTGTGGGAGGATTTGATGGCACCACAGGTAGGCGTGGCACTCCCATTTATGCTCTTGCGTACCTGGGGTCGATTTCACTAACACTTTGCGATCATTGCTAAAGCCCAAATCCAATGGAAAATCGATCACTACTTTGCATAGCAGTTTTCCATTTAGCAATGGATTTGGCTATAGCGATGATCGCAAAGCGTTAGTAAAATCGGCCCCTGGAGTCAATTTCACCAAACTCATCGTTAGTGCTGTGCATCAAAAACGGATTCACGGGCTCCCGCTTAAAATCTTGCCATCCGGTTTCAAAATTTCAAAAACGGAATACGAAACCAACATTTTAAAAAGTAGACTGACGTTTGCCCAATAAATAAACAACCCCAAAAGTGTATACTGTATAATACATACTTGAATTTCAGTCGTTTTGGGTCCATTTTGCCAAGCAGAAACAAACTTTTCGCAAACTTGATTAAACAAATATTGCGAACAGCCCTCCGAACGCGACGATCGCTCGAAAGAAGACGTAAACATATCGCGTACGATGCATCATGAACACCGCATGCCCACCACGTGGCCGCATGGCCCGGCCCATGCAGCAGCAGAATTGCATCCAGAAAATTCCACGATGTCTATCCGCGCCGCACCATTCAAAGCATACGTTGTACACCAGTACACAGTCGCCAATTCGCAATCAGGCCGGAAGTGCAAGCCTACATGTCATACGTACAACGTGTGTATTTGGTGCATGCATTCAAGTTGCGCTCGGTACCGTGGATTTCGGCCTGCTTCAATGCAGATTTTTCGGTAAGAAATGTGACATGTCACGCTGAGCAAGTTATGAAAGATTCTGACTGAATATTCTGTAAGGTTGCCGGCACCAAATCATCGCAAGATTCCCAAACACGCACGTAGATCGAGACCAGAAACTGAATGTATACGTCGGCCGGCGCAACGATCGTTGTAGCATGTTTTACACACTCCTACATACAGCGCTATGCATCATTTGATCGTGCACATTATCGACACGTGCGTAATATAGCGCTATCATTCATTTTTATGAATCGGAGCTCGGGCAACCGCTAATTTTTTCAAAGCGTTTTCCGGTTTTCAAAAGCTCTGAAAATGCACAGCACTACTCATCGTAAAGTATTATCAATCGTAGGACCTTTGATGCATTGCAGTCCTACGTAGGATAGGCCCCTACGATGGGTTATCCTTCATAACTCGAGTTCTGATCGATCGTAGGGCTTCGTTAAATCAACCCTGGTATCACAAATTGGACCTAGTAAAAGCACTTAATTCGACAGGCCTGGGGTTGACTGCACCAAACTCATCATTACTATCAATCCTAGGACTTATGATGCATTGCAGACCCATGTAGGATACGATGGGTTGTCCTTCATAACTCAAGCTATGATCGATTGTAGGGCTTCATGAAAATGACCCCTGGTCAGGCTGATTTCAAACCTGTTACCAGTGCTGGGGTCGATTTCGCAAAGTCCTACGATCAATCGTAACTGGAGTTATGAAGGATAACCCATCGTATCCTACGTAGGGCTGCAATGCATCATAAGTCCTACGATTGAGAGCAAGTTACGATAAGTTTGGTGAAATCGTCCCTTGGGGCCGATTTCACCAATGCTTTGCGATCATCGGTAAAGCCCAAATCCATTGCTAAATGGAAAATTGCATGCAAATGAGCAATTGATTTTCCATTTAGTGATGGATTTTGGCTTTAGTGATGATTGCCGCAAAGCGTTAGTGAAATCGGCCCCTGTTCCTCTTAAAAGTTTCACTCACCCAGACATACACATAAAACATAATATATTTATCATTATAATGATATCATGACAAAATGCCATTCTCAGAAGTTCGCCAGTGGCACTGATTTTGAAACTGGTCCAAAATTTGCGACCAAGCCCCTATTACAAAGATACTGGTGCATCGATTCTATAAAGTCAAGTCACTTTGTGCTTACAAATCCTTGAGTAATACCAGATGGCTAGTGAGAGAATTCAGAATTGGTTCGCCTCTGCATATGACTAATGATTGTGCTTTGAATGTCTAAAATGCTGTCCAGGCTTGAGCAGTGTTGAAACCTATGATCCAAAGCTGAATGAATGGACATCAGTTGCTAGTATGAACACCAGGAGAAGTAGTGTGGGTGTTGCAGTCCTCAATGGTGAGTAGGTCCTACCAAACTTATTAATGCAGATTGTTAGTCATCTAGACAGTTAGGCCATATCCCAATTCTCTGGTTGCGATTGCAAATAACACACAAGTCTATGGAAATGGCTGCAGTCACTGGCTAGTGGCTGCCATAGGTAAATGCGTAATTTGCAGCCGCGGCCAGAGAATTGGGACACGGCCTCAGTTTTAAAATCATATTGACTTAATAGCCATGTTATCAATCATATTGATTAAAGGTAATATCATACTTTGGTGTTTGTCAAAGAAATGCAGATTCATGGGCCAAAAAATCAAGGAAGAAACAGTAGCATAGAATAACTAGTTTGTTAGTTACTAGTCATTTATCTAATTACTAGCTATCAATCTAGTCAACCAGTTATAACTTACAGGTGTTCTATTTTGTCAACTAGCTGTTGACAAAATCTGCTTTCTAATAATAATATTTCTGAAAAGTGAACAAATGGAGCGGGATTCGAACCGGCAACCTCCTGAATACCTTACAGGCGCTCTACCAACTGAGCCATCCAGCCGTACGTTGGTGGTGACCCCAATTATCTTTGTTCGTGGTTTCATGGCTTCTGACTGCCAAACAAACAAAGATAATTGACTATTGGGGTCACCACCAACTTCAGACTGGATGGCTCAGTTGCTAGAGCCCCTTTACGGTATTCAGGAGGTTGCCGGTTCGAATTCCGCTCCTGTAAATTTGTCTTGTTCACTTTTCAATGACATTAAAATTGAGTCAGTTTCCCTTGTGGTTATTTGATAATAATATTTCTAGTATAATATGGAATTTGTGTTGGCCTAGATTACCTGTATGCCGTCGGCGGGTACGATGGTGCATCCAGACATTGTTTGAGCTCTGTAGAACGGTACGATCCATCGAAGGATGAATGGTCCTCAGTCAAGGAGATGAACACTAGGAGAAGTGGAGCAGGTATTCATTCAAAATAATTTGTTCTATTACCATTTGTTTCCATTTGTTTCCCTTTACTACTTTAAAGGGCATATAACATTGGTAACAAACCAAAACAGAAATGTACACAGATTACAGGTAATCTGAAATAATTGAAAAGTGAACAAGGGAAATTTGACTGGAGCGGGATTCGAAACTGTGACCCCGGAATACTGTACAAGCACTCTACTTACTGAGCTATCCAGCCCTATGTTGGCTTTTACTTTTTTCAAGTTTTTTGGTTTTTGGTTTAAGTAAAGTTTGGCAGAATGAATGAAAGTTTGTTGGCGTTTTGTATCTTGGTTGTAATTCAATTACCATTTTCGTTCAGTGTTTAATGGGTATTTGTATATAATATTTAGCAAGCAATTTTATGCAAATTAGGCTTGCCCTTCACCGACGTGGATGAGCACTGTTTATCTCAGTGCTTCTGAGAGCACGTGAGAAAAAATCACATGCTTGCTCAGGTGGGATTCGAACCCAAAAGCTCCTGCTTACTAGTGCAGATGCCTTACCTGTTAGGCCACCGAGCTAGCTGGGGTCTGCAGGGTGAATCGAATCCAATATCGCGGCGGGTACCACAGTAAATCATGAATATTTATGATTTTGGTCGGGAAATAGCAATTTTACTTGGATTACTAATCTAAAAAGAAATTGCAAATCACTATAAATTTAGTTGTGGAGGTAATTTAGTGTCTGCTTAGCAGCTATTTAATTTAATAGACAGGGACCAATTTCACATAGATTGCTAAGCACGTGCAGTTGCTAACTACAGAAAACTTCTGCCTAATGGTTACTGACCAAAACTCCATGTGGTATACACTGCCTGAATTTTGTCTGTGTTTTTCCTCAGCAAAAAAAACTTAACAAAGCAATATAAGTGAAGCAGTAGTTTACTAAGCACAATTTCCTTCTTAGCTGCTTTTAGAAATTGAATTCTGAACATTTATCCAGAAATTAGTAAAACAACGACCAAAAGAGAAAAGACCTAAGAAATACTGTGGCTATTTTTCACTGTTTTCTCAAAAAGTGGGCACCGTATGGGACTGAAATTTTCACAGATGACTGTTACTGTATCTGTCTTGATTTTTTGCCCATGAATCTGTATTTCTTGGATAAAAACCAAAGTATGATTTTACCTTTAAACAAATCATATTCAAATAGCTCATTTCTCAGCGGTCAACAGACATGTTTATTTCTATTTGCCATTGCACTTCCCTTCTCTTTCTTTCTCCAGGAGTTGGTGTTGTGGATGGCATGCTGTATGCCGTAGGGGGTCACGACGGCCCCATGGTGCGTAAGAGTGTAGAGATGTACAACCCAGATACCAATGAATGGACATGTGTTGGTGATATGACACATTGCAGGAGGAATGCTGGTAATTTGACCCCTCCTCCATCCCCCCTGCCCCTCCTTCGTAGATTGATGGATTGGATGAGATGGATGGCTTGGGATGGGATGGGATGGGATGAGATGGGATGGGATGACTGACTTCATCAGTCAGTGACCATTTGCCAATTGTTCATTGGTGGCGTAGTGTGGACCAGAGCCGTAAATAAAGAGAGTTTGGCCAACCCGGTTTCAGGCATCTCATTTATGATTGGTCAATAGCCCTCACGTGACTACAAGGCCAACAGGGGACTACAGGGGACCAACTTTGTGTCAATCAACTGCAATATTTCACTTCTGTCTTTGCCCTATATTCAGGGGAAATGCACATTCCTTGGTTTCATGATCACAACAAATGGCACACCATTGTAAAGAGGAATAAAGAAGCTTCCCAATGATGTCAGTTTCACTGTTCATAGATCCGTAACAAAAAAGATATAATCCCTCAAACTTGAGTTGCAGAACTTTTTTGAGGGGTTTATTAGACACACAACCATAGCTAAAATAGTTTGCGCGCCCCCGTGGAGGCGCGCGTGTGTGCGCGCCTCCACCGTAGGTCCCCAATATGGTGCAGTTGGCCAAACTCTCTTTATTTACGGCTCTGGTGTGGACCATTAACCCTCGTCCACTCCTAATCATACTATACTGTATGTGTAAAGAAACCATCTTGTTTCCATTTTCAGGGGATTTATATCTTCACACCTCCCTATACAGGGTGTCCCAAAAAGAACGCAACACTTTGTATCGAGAACTTTTATATGAAAATTAAACTGTTTATCACTTCAAGATTCAGATATGTGATACAGCCATGTCTTGGCTATCACCGTGTAGAATTTGAGCAAAATTTAGCTGAAATTGAGGGAAAAAATTATGACTGAATCACCCAACCTCAAAACCTAATTTTCATCTTTCCTTCAATACATATTATGTGTGTATTGACCGCTTATTATGGAATACTGCAAATTTGTTTTTAAAGAGTACTCTTTCAATTTGTCATATTTTCACCAATTTCAGTCAAATTTTGCTTAAATTCTACATGGGGATAGCCAAAACATGGCTGTATCATATAGCTGAATCTTGAAGTGATAAACAGTTTCATTTTAACATAATTGGTCCCGACACAGTGTTGCGTTTTTTCTGAGACACCCTGTATACAGCAGCTTTCAGCTTGAATGTTCATTTAATAGCCTTGTGTTTGATATTTTCCATACATTGTTATATTGTACAAAATAAGTTGCCCTAAATCAACTACATGTAGGCCTATTCGGTCCATTCTTGGGTTACTTACATACACACGGTTTGCCAGTGGACGAATGACCTTGTTTAGAATAGGACAGATTTCATTTCATAACACCATACTCTATTTGCTAAACACTGAATTGCTGCAAAACAAACTAAAATGATTATTTATCATTGAAGGCGTGGCAGCCGTCAACACTCTCCTGTATGTGGTGGGCGGGGACGACGGCTCAGCCAACTTATCCTCCGTCGAGTGCTACGACTCGCAGGCCGACACCTGGGTGGTGCTGCCCTCCTACATGACCACCGTCAGGAGCTACTCGGGCGTGGCCATCATCGACAAGCCCACATGACATGAGGAGGGCGCCCCCAGTGGCGACACCTACAAAGACGGGGCACGCGGCACGGACAAGGACACAGAGTTCCACATTCAGTGGGGCTACTGGTGAATCCACAACTTCCAACATTTCGGCTGAGATTGCAGCTCATCTAAGCAGCGATAGTTGGCAACGAGCTTACCAACATTCCTATGTGTATGTTACGCAAGTTATTCATTTGCCAGGTTACTCAGATTTCCTAGTAAGTCTTAATGATGCCGTATAATCAAGAGTTTCATTAAACAAAATTTGTAGTGGCTGTACCGAAAATCTGAAAAACGTCTTATATTCTGCAAGCTGCTCATTTTCTTCAAGTTTTCTCGCTTAAATGTTGTTAAGTGCATGTCTTCTAGCTTATACTGCACATAATATCAAGCATGTTTGCAGAGATTCTGTGTTTGAAGTGGACTGGTGCCCTTGGAACACTGAGCTTTTCAATTGTAGTTACCCAATATGATTCTTGGAGCTAGACAGGGGATCAGAGTCAAAGGCTGTGTCAAAATGATCCGGCTGTGGCTAGAATATTCATATATGTCTAATTAGTATTGGCTTCAGCACTTCACATAGACTTGTATTTAATCGGGAGCCGTAGCCATACAATTTAGACACAGCCATAAACAGTTCCTTTTTCAAGCTTGTTTGTGCTGGAGGAATTGGTTTGGCACTGTAGTAACCATACCAGGGGCCGATTTCATGAACGCTTTGCGATCATCGCTAAAGCCCAAATCCATCACTAAATGAAAAAAGCGATAGCTACTTTGTTTAGCAATTTTCCGTTAAGCAACGGATTTGGGCTTAGCGATGACTGTAAACATTAGTGAAATCGGTCTCAGGGACTCTTACCACCGCCCGTGTTAGACAGCGAAAGTTCAAATAGTCTAGCATGAGAATAGTGTCCCATAACCCTCGGGTTCAAGTCCAGGGGTCGATTTCATGAAGCTCTGAATCCCCCACTTACAAGCAGAGTCCATGAAAAAGCCTGTTATCCTTTGCAAGGTAACAATTTAATTGTAATGATTCACTGTAATTGAACATTGTGAATTCAACCGTAAGTCCACCAGAGGGCCTTCGCAAGTTCATGAGCTTTTTGCGGAAGACCTGTGTTCATGTCAGCAATGATAGCAATACGGATCTAATAGTGAAATCAGCCGCTAGTTCACTTAAATTCTCTGTGTGCCACCACTAATGACATAAGGGCTTTTCACACTATCCAAAATCTCCATGTTGGAACCGGATCGAACCTCAAAAGTTTTTTCAACCCTTTTCACACTTGAACATTTTCCACCCCCGAGCCAACCCGGGTAGGACTGCCTAGCTGGATCAAAATCAACCCTGGTAGGGAGCAGGGTTGAAAATCGCAACCCTGTTCCAAACTGCATTTTTTTGCCGTGATCTGTGTCGTATGAGCCGGTTCACCATAAACATAGTGTGAACGTTTGGTCTCTTCGATCCGGTTCACAAACTTGCTGGACTGAACCGTGGTGGATCCGGGTTGGTTTCAACACGAATCAAAAAGGAGAAAGAGTGAAACTTGGGCCTTTTTTAGCAGTAAATGAGTTGTAAAAGAGACAATTTTACAACATTTTCTTTGCCAAGTAAGTTGCCATGGATTAAACTATTTTGTATCATAAGACAACAGCACAGTACAATTATAATTACATGTATATGTTTAATGTTTCTGTTTTTTTATCGCAGTGAATGATAGTTTGCTGATCTTTAAATTGGAATTATAATGGCATTACATTGCTTTGTTAAGCCCCTTTAACACTGGGCCTATGTAGAGTTGCGTAGTGCGGCGTATCGTGTACGCCAACATTAGGCTGTGTACTCAAGGTGGTGTTACAACGGGCCTACGTAGATGTGCATAGTGCGATGGTGTATGGTGGCGTACCCTTTGCAGAGGCACCTCATTATAGCTACCGGCATAATATAGTTGCCGTACGTACCCGTAGGATTACGTATAACAGGCATATATGGTTGTGTACCATTGCGTAGGCAGGGTGTACAGTAGCGAAGTGTTGCGTACACTTGCTTAAAAACTGCATACTGCTGGCGTCCAGTGTTCTACCCCAAAAGTACACAAACAAACAAAAAAAGTTTGAATTGTTTGCGTCCATCTCACGTACTCCTTCTGCGTCCTCTGCCTATTGTTACGTAAGCCAGTGTAGAATAGTGTAGGAATGGCGTAGGGCAGGGTAGTCACTACGCAAGCTACGCAACTTTACGCAAGGCCTGGTGAGAAAGGGAATAAAATATGGCTGTAGTAAACATCTTGGGTTCCCTCAAAAAAGAGAACCAGTCCACTGTGACAAAGACAATCATTCTTTCCCGAGCCAAACCCAAAGTCAAAACCCTCCTTAAGCCTTATTATTTTGTAGTTTTCCTCACGAAGCACTTTTGCCATTTAAAAATTGATAATAAGGTCAGTGTGTAGCATGTAGGTTGTCGTGCCAATGAACATTTTAAGGTTTATTGACGAAGCCTTCATGATTAATTTATTATATCGATTTCGTGCAATGAAATGTTTAAAAAGTAAGACAGTTCTTCGAAGCAAGCACCTTGCTGGACCAATAAGCCAGTTGATTTGTAATGTTTTCTTTTTTGGTACTAATTTATTCATGGATTACCTTTCGTCCAATTGTTGATTATTTGAATAGACATTTTTTTTTAAATTGTGGTTTTTATAAAGGGGCACTTGTTATTAAATAAGTCTAAAACACTTTCTTTGTTTATTTGGTTGAGAAATAGAAGTTCTAATTTATAGAGATTTGGATTCGGTTCTTATGTTTAGAAACTTCCAGTCCCATGCAGTTTTTAGAAAAGAGTGAAAAACACTCACAATATTTTCAAATCTTTTCACAGAAATTTTGATCTCCGCACCCGAGATCAAAACTGTTTTTAAACTTTGTGGTAATCTTTTCTGAAACAATACAGCATTTCAGGCAGAACAACTTTAATGGTATGTTTCTACCATCGCCATCTTTATACCCTGTAAGTCATAGGCAAATCTGTGAAGATTTCTGTTTTGGTATGCTACCAAAGTAAGATAGTACATTTAAATAAGACAGCATACTTTTTAACAATGTGAAACTCACTGAAAACAAACAAAAAGGAACACAGATGTTGAATATTTTGTCAGATGTGGTGTTGTAATCAATCTACATAGCATTACTAATTATTTTGTTTTCATTTATTTTATGTTTTCTTATAAATTTGTAAATACATCATATTTTCTACTCACTTTTTAAGCTGTTTATTTTTGATGAGGTGCTATTTTGGGTTTTTTCTTTTATTTATACTTCTGCGCTGTTAGATGGCCGAACTGGCCAATACACCGATCCATTAGGCCACGCCCACCATAGCAACGTCCAAGCAACAACGCACACGCGCACGCACATAACGTGCCACGATCGGCCACACACGAAGCATCGCATACTCTCAACCACAGAACGCACCTATCTCTGTTGGACTTTTGTTTTGAAAAAGGCCAAAAATGTACATTTCCTCTCAGCCAGGGCATCGAGAGTCAGGAATATAATGTAAGTATAAACACTGCTTGACCATGGTTCAGAATAAAACTCGGATTTGTCATAGAATTGCCTTGTACATACGAAACAAAAGTAAACTCAACGAAAAGAGTGTAGTAAAGAATACACAATTTAAAATGGCGGCAATTTGTCGGACCTTAAATAACGCGTTGTGATTGGTCAATTTGTCAGGGGGCGTGGCCTACTGCATCGGTGTATTCCAGGCTGCTGTGTGATCATGAAATATATGGTCCACTGATATACGATATTTGTTAAAAAATAATGCTACACTAAAATGCTATGACACACTTTACATTATGGGTCATTCCACCATATTGACTGATCCGACAGCACGATATACCGTCCGCCATTACTGCGGTGTCCCGGTCCAATTTTGTGTGGCAACAAAAGAATTATGACCAGGGACAATAACATTGCAGGCACCTTAATCGGGTTTATGTGCACCATATATAAATCTATATTATTGGTATTATGATCAGATTAGTCATTATGAAAATTAGTGGCTAGTTACTAGGTGCCATTCGGTTGGCCAACCGTTTAAAAGCACAATGCTTACTATGATAAAGTCAATTGGTATGTGTTAAATATCAACTCATTTCAGTGTTTATAAAAAGAAATGAAGGTTTCAATTTTGTGGGAATTTTTTTTTAATTATTCCAGGGATATAGTGGTGTGTGAGTGGTTTCATGGCTTCTGACTGCCAAACCATCAAAGATAATTGACTATTAAGGACACTACCAACATAGGACTGGATAGCTCAGTTGGTAGAGCACCTGTACATAATCCCG
The DNA here is from genome assembly GCA_963971285.1 of Astropecten irregularis. NCBI lineage: Eukaryota > Metazoa > Echinodermata > Asteroidea > Paxillosida > Astropectinidae > Astropecten > Astropecten irregularis. Next base: position 5,501,905 of record OZ020263.1, on the reverse strand, counting down.
AGGGTCACAGGTTCAAATCCCGCTCCTGTAAAATTTGTCTTTGTTAGACACTTCTAACTTCTGTCATTGAGTAAAACAAAAATGGTTACTCTGAAAATTTTACTCATTTTTATCGTCTGCTTGCCTTCATCTCAATTGTACTGGTTTGGCGGTCTCAGCTGTCTCTCACTCTCAGCTGTCCCCCCTGACGTATAGCCGGAAACAGCACTTCACTTAAAACTGAACATTGAACATTATGTTGGTTGTGTGCAGAGATGGCATGACATATTTTACCATATTTGGTAAAGGGGACCACTGAGACTGGGGGACAGCTGAGACTGCCACACCGGTAATCACTGTCTATCGAAGGAAGTGAAAAGCTTTCCCATCATGTTGGAAATAAGAATCAGAAGTAGAAAGTCTTATGAAATGCAGTTATCTTCTGTCCGCTGCTCAATTTATACTAGAAGATGCTTTATACATGTAACGTTAGTGTGTACCATTTTGATACTTTGCTGAATTCAATACTAAATTATAAAAGTTCATGGTATTATATTTATGAAATGTCCAACCAATGTAACTGTTATAATCTCTGTTCATATGTGGGAAATGTGAATGGGTTGTAGTGTGTGCATGATACATACTCAGTGTGTGATACACACTCAGTTTGCAGTTAGGCCATAAAAAAAAAATTGTTGTATTGGCGTAACCCGCCCGACCCAAAAATATGCCCCGACCGTAAACATTTTAAACCAAAAAAAATAAATAAATAAATAAATAAAAATCGAGAAAAAAAATAAAATAAAATAAAATAAATCGCAAATTTTTATGCAGATTAAAAGCTTAATAGGAGCAAAAGATGGAAACCAGACTGGTTAAAGTTGTTATGTCATTTCTTGTCTTTATTTGACACGTCAAATACTGTGATATACAGGGGAAAAAGCATTTAATACCCCAGGAAAAATTAAATTAAAAAAAAAAACATCCGCCCGCCCTACCCTATTTTCCAAACCTCTGTTACGCCAATACAACAATTTTTTTTTTATGGCCTTATTCAGGACAAGTAGGCATTTTAGGAGAGCTGTCTAACCACAAAAATTTGCTTTGCATGAAAAGTCTTTCTTTATAAAAAAAAAAGACAGGATTAGGAACCAAATCTTACAATGGTCATTGTTTTTGACCTGCATTTGACCATTGACCATTGTTGGCTTTTGACCTCTGTTGGCTTTGATCATTGTTTGCTTTGATCATTGTTGGCTTTTGACCATTGTTGGCTTTGATCATTGTTGGCTTTGATCATTGTTGGCTTTGATCATTGTTGGCTTTGGCCATTGTTGGCTTTGACCATTGTTGGCTTTGACTATTGTTGGCTTTGACCATTGTTGGCTCAGCATAAAATTCACTTTGGTTTTGGCTGGTGACCTAATAATCTAATTCAGCAGAAGTTTCTTTGTGCTTAAGTATGCTAACTGTCTATTGCTTAAGCACTCTATGTAAATGTCCCAAGCTAGCCTTACTTCAATGAGCATGCAGAACAGTGCAAAGAGTTAAAGGGTGTGTACAGCATTGGTAAAGGTAATTGGTAATTTGCCTGTGAAATTTTCATCTCAATTGATCATTGAAAACAGTAGAAAACATGGAAAAACCGTTGCAATTGTAATCCCAAATTGTGTGAGAATAGCTGTCCCGTTTTTTATCTTTCCAAGATCAAAAATGTTTTGGTGTTTGGTTTTACTCTTCCCTGGATAAATACAGCATTTTAGGCAAAGACATTTGTACAGTATATTTCTATCATTACCATCTTTATATACTGTAAGTATGTGAATCTGTGAATATTTCTGTTTTGGTTTGTTACCAATGTTGTATATGCCCTTTAAAGCCAGGCAATTTACAGTATGGTACAACAGATTAGAGCATTAACAATTGTAAGAATTGAATGCATTGTATGAGGACTTGACACAATTTCTGAATCACTTGGTTCAGACACTTGTAGATTGTATCTGCTCTGTGCAGAAGCATTATGTCTTGTTGCGCAACTCCTTCTGAACAGAATCAATTGAAATATTAAAGGGCGCCCTCTTGTGATTATGAACAGTGCAGAGTGTCTATAGATTTCTTCCCACATTTTGGTAGACGAACACAATTTGATAGAAAATGTTATTATCCCTCAGATATTTACATCTTCCTATTTTTAGTGTGCAGAATGAGTATCACAAGATTGGAACATCAATTAAGCTATGTCTGTATTTGACTTTTGTCAGATGTTATATTAAATTATGTAAAGTACACACTCTGTATATAGATGATAAGATTAAAAGTTGAAAACCGCTAATTAAGATAACAAAGGGAATTGGCTGTGTTTATTTCCTGTGTGTTGGTCTGTGGTGTTGGACATTAAGATTGTTATGTAGAGTTGTGGGCATGTTGCTATGGTGAAATAACAAACAACTGCACACTGACTTGAGTGTTTTGGCCAATGTAATGGTCTGATATGTCACAATTAGGAGTTATTTTTAATAGCTCCATGGTCACACTTTTGATCTTGTGGTCAATCTACAGAAAGTGGGTTCGATTCCAGTTTGTGGTGCTTGTTAATTAATTCAAATTTAACCTTGCTAATATTGAAGAGGACACCTCCAACATATTTAGGTGAGTTAGTTTACTCGGGGAGGTAGAATTAGATAATTCTACCTCCATGGTTTACTGTAGAAGCCATAATTATCTGAAAATATCCTTTAGTATTTAGTAATTAGTATTTATTTCATTTCTCGGGAAGAACAAGTTACAAAGCACAAGAACAACAATTAACACTTTCAATAGAACAGGACAAAACAAATACAATAACTACATAATAATCCAATCAGCTCCCGAAGGACTCTGCCCAAAAGGAAATATTCCTGTCAAAGGGGCTCTCCAGACTAATTGATTTAAATAAATATAATTGAAATAAATAATCATAAATAATATAAATATAATAATATCCTTGTGGACTAATGCCATGTGCACACTATCCCCATTATATTCTTAACAAGAAACTTGGCAACTAGAAATTGTACTTTTTGTAAAATTGTGTATCAAATGGCAGATATTTGGCGAGCCATATTGCCCCCGCCCCCCCCCCCCCCGAAAAAAAAACACGCCTATGTCCAATAATATTTCACTTGCAACAGACAGTTTAGATGATGAGTATCGATACTATACTACCTACGTATTCGATCCCATCCCACGCATTATAATGGGGCTATTTTTAGACATGGGCAGAAGTTCTACACAGTGCAATGTGCATTCAGCTGCAGCATGCACATTCAGTACAGTAGTAGTAATCAGAAACGAAGTGAACCACATGAAATACGCACGATTCCTGTCACTCATCTCGTGAAAATTTGATCCTGTGTGGCAATTTTTGAAGATCAAACACTCGAGGTGCCGCCAGCTTTCGATAGAATACGTGTCCAAGTGGTGTCTGGTGTCGTCTATGCGAGGGGAAAGGGGACACTGAGGCCAGCCAACACGGTAGGGAAAGTGACTGGGTTGTTGGACAAAAAGTTGTGACTTTGTGAACTCCGTGCGTGTAATACACGATACGTGTACGGTGTGTCGAGTGCATTACAACTACAAGTAACAATCACTGCACAAACAGTGGCAAATACCGATACAGGTTCCTCGCAATTACACTTCCGTTTGCCTTCTATTCTGTGTCATGTAGAGAGAGATTATTTTAACCGCAGTGAATTATTTCTGTCGTCACTGGACATTTTTATAGCATCGTGACACTGGTTCATGATTAGTACTTAGCCTTAGGCCAGTCTTAGGGGGCCTAGCCTACTTGGAGTTGGAAGTGACTAACGTTACATCTCGAAAGTCTACATGCAGTGCTGTAGTTAGTAGCCTAATTTAACGTTAGTACGTACGAGTGTGACTGTTGTAGTGTTGTACCTACACTACTCACTAGAGCAGGCTTCATACAGCCTACAGTTCTAGTTCTACAGTAGCTGGGGCCTACTACTGCCTGGCCTAGCTAGGCATTCATTCGTACGTAGTTTTTTGACACTTGACTTGAGACTCGAGTATCATTCATCATTTCGTGGACATGGCTGCCAAGATACGAGGCATGGTGAGCAAGAAGAAAAGACGATACGTGGACGGGAGTTTCGACCTAGATCTGAGCTGTATCCTTTTGAATTCTGTTTCAATTTTGTGCCAGTTTTGTTAGTTATTTAGACCTAGTCTTGTTTGTGCAGGCTAATGTTTTGTACTACATGTATGTGTGTAAAATAAGTGGTGATTGAAAAGTCCAGGACACTTTTTATCGCACACCGGAACGACCGTGAATATGTTCCGTTGCGCATGCTGAGCATTAGGATAAAACACAGGAGGGTCCCGAACTGAAAAGAGTTCCGCAGCCGATGACCACTTTGCTGGATGTGCAGAAAGTCTTCTAATTCTATCCAATGGAGAGTTCACATACGCATTTTCTAAATAACCATACATGAAGGCCAATTTTCTGACAAAAATTGAAATATTTTTCTGTCCTAGAAGCATTATTTGCAACGTTTTACCACAATTGAGTTTATTTGTGATGAAAGGAAAATGTTCAAAGTCTGCGGAACTCTTTGGAAATCATTGAAAAAAAAAATTTCAGGAGATGGTCTCCACTCTGGATGCTGGTTGTGTATAATGTTGATGGGAGACCGTCGCGACCATTGGGAGTCGTTATAATTTTACTAATTTCATTTTTGAAAGTTTTGTTCTGTCCAGCAAAATTTGAAATAATTCTTGGAAAGTGTTTTTACCTTCTCTTTTCATTGTATTAATTTAACAGAATGATTATCAGTTCTTACAAAAATTGATCATAAAATTTAATTTTATGATACATTTTGTTACAGTATGAGTATACTTGTAGGCCTACATTGTACATGAACCATGTGAGTGTGACAAACAATTCTTAAAACTATTTTGAATTTTGTTCACTTGTTGAAACTATGTGACTTTGTACGTTACACGAGTAATTCGCAAAGTGGAAACTGTCTGATTTCATCATGTATCATGCGAAGTTGTGAATATTCTGATGTACTGTACATGTTATAATACTCAGGTAAAATCTTCTCATTTCTACCTCCAATTTGAAATAAGAAGCACGTTCAGAAACGTTCTCTTCAACTTTTTCACATACCATTCCTAATAAGTTTTTCACTGTATTGAAATTGGGCCTGCATGGCCTGCATTGTGTAGGCACAAGTTAACCCTCATGGGTGAACGATAGACCATAGAGCATTTGTAACTCTATGATTAGACAGTATCTGTCTTTGTTGGGGGACGGTGGGGTGGGTCCTGAGCTTCACTGCACTGCCTTGGTCAGGGTCGCCCAGGTCACTTCAGACCCAAGCAAAGGTCAGCGACCTACTGGGTGAGTGAAGATGCTGATGACAGTGTGGGGTCCTAATGGTGGTGCCAATCAGTAGGATATGGATACACACCAGGAATGTGGAATTCCTTGAGGTGATGGTACCACTAGTGCCTCTTCCTTTCAGGATCAGGTGGCTTGAACTTTGAAGGATGGGTGTGTGTGTGTGGTCATTGATACTGTCTGGCCAAATGAGAAAGCTGAAAGATTATGTTTTTAAATAGTGTAATTCTGGACACAAGCAGATGTTGTACATGTAGTGTAGGGTAGTGTATTCTGGTGCAGTTTACTGGATGATACCAGCAATTTGTACTTATTTCATAGAAAGATTGATATTGCGTATACATGTACGTGTAATATCAACTCCACATACATTTACAGCAAGCTTTAAAAGTACATTATTTACAGGATTGGTAACATAACCCAAATAGAAATGTTCACAGATAGACGTATAATTTTCAGGATATGATATGATATGATATGGTGCTGTTAGAAACATACTACGGTACATGTATGTCCACCTGAAATAGTGTATTTATCCAGAAATTACTCAAACAAAGATCGAAAACAGTTTTGATCTCTGGGTAAGAATCAAAACCATTCTTTATTATATGTTTTATAAAAAAAATGTAGTCAGGTTTTCGCTATTTTCTCTTGACTCGGATGTCTGATTGAGCTCAAATTTTCACAGGTGTGTTATTTTATGTACATATTGGATTTATTTTAGCCAAATTGTGAGTGCCGTTCTGTGATCTTTACCAATTATGTTTTATTAATTCCTTTAACATGAAAACAATGATTTTCTTTTTTGTTGGGGGGGGTGTCAAATGGTAGCAATTCTGAGCTCTGTGTACCGTGACTACCATCCATGCCATTGGGACAAGTTGGGACACGCCTTAAGCACAAAGAAATTTATTGAAACCTTTGAACCATACTGATACACGCATGATTGAACGCATTGATGTTTCAGTAGCAAATTCCATACTGTATCCCCCCACGCACTTGTCGCACACACATAGAATTAGATTTTACACAACATTAGGGTATTTTTTAATGTGGTGGTGGCCTAAAGCACTGAGAAATGTAAACGGTTTAAGCATGGCGTACCCAGTTACATGTATCTGTAGTGTTAGGGATGCTCAGGCTCTTTTTACAACAAAAATGAGCAGGACTTTGCACAATATGTCGATTGACACACTTCCTTGCTGTGTGTCTGCTTGTGGAGGAACCATACAAATGTCCCGCTACAGAAATAGCATGAGGGGACATTTTGTTAGCTTTCCCACACTTCGTAAAGTTTAGGCATTCAAGTACATTTGGAACACTGACAGTCTTTACAAAACTTCATGTACATTCATGAACTTTATAGTAAACTGTATGAACCCTAGTTAGGTGTAAAAGAAAATGTTTTACAGTAAATGACAGATAATTTGTCTGCATTGATTTTAAGCAAAACATTTTCTAGCTAACAAAAAGGTCTTGTTCTTACACCGTGTAATGTACATGTGTTCTGTATCAAAGGGTTTTGACTAGTAGGCCTACATTATAATGTATACATGTACAGTGTACTGAATGTATGTACCTGTAGGTACTACATGTAAGTACTACTACTAGGCTTGAGAATTCAGTAAGTACTGTCAGTTCGCACAACTGCAATAGAAAAGGAATTTTGTTGTTACTTTTTATGATTTTGTGCAATGATATACATACATGTGTACACGTAGGCCTATGTACTTGTGTACAAAGGATTGATTGTGATACATGTTATGTACATGAACCTACCTGTACATAGTACATATATACGTGTACATAAGTATGCACAACCTTCATGTTATGTGGATCGGTTTGCGGAAACACCATGTAAGAATCGTTTGTACTTTCACACTTTTATTTCGTTCACGCTTCTCGTAAGGTCTCAACGTTTCGACTAGCCTATTCTAATCATCATCAGGAGACCGTCATCTAAAACCTTCATGTTTCCATACAGTGTATGATATCTGCAGTGTATTGGGGGATTTTTGCCATGTACTGTACATCATAATGTACATGTAGGTGGTAGGCCTACACGATATGCACTGTATAGTGTATGTACATATGATTACACATGTCACACGTATACAGACGTGTATCATTTACATGTAATACTGGTAATGATAATGTACAGGCAATGCATTGAGCCCTGTGCTTTATCTCTCCCGTGGCTGCTCGCTGAGGCAGGGCCAGACGTTTACCTGTTCACCCAAATTTTCATTAATTCTAAAAATCATTTCAGGTTGCACCTGGCATGTACATATATATGTACATGTACATATGTACAATTGTACATGTAGGCCTAAACATGTATGTTGCCTTTCTGTTTCATTTGTTCAGATTAAAAAAAAACGAAGAAATTATCTGGGGTTTTTTTCTTTTCATAAATTCATACCCTTAGGCCTACCTTTCCCTTATTACCTTTTTGAACTTCAAGTGAGATTGAGCAATACAAAACAGGGCATGTGATCTCAGGGTAATTCCCTAAACTAATAAAAGTGAGATTTGGAAATGTCTCAATTTCCCCTTGGAACTACGGTGTGTATCCGGACATGAGTGGGCAGAATAAGTCATTTATTCTGCACACAGTGTATGACTATGACTATTGTCCCACAAAGAATGTGTCCAAAATTGTATCATGTTAACATGTACAGTACATACAGTAAAAACAAAGTATTTACATGTACTGTACAATGTACATGTGTCAGGGCCATCACCATTCACTAAGTTTTTTTATGCTTTTAATATTAGACTGTACATTGTACATGTACATGTAGGTCTACGTACCTGTGCATAAAACATGTATGGCAAACAGGCAAGGTTCTAGGGAAATTGTGTCTAGCCCCACCCCCAACTCCCGCCCCCCCCCCCCCCCCCCCAAAAAAAATGCAATTGAAAAAAAAAAATTCTGTACAATACTGACTACTGGATACATGGCAGTTACATGTACTTGTGTAGGATAGGCCTATCGGCCTATGTGCAGTATGTGGGCATATTGTACATTGTATAGGGTTACACATGTGTACATATGATAAAGCACGAAAGTTAGATTTTTTGGAGTAGTCAGTTTTGCCCTTGCAATGTCTATGCATTTCTTTTTAAGCATTCTCATTTGCGGGAAGAGAAACTTAAATGTGTTATTTGGATAATGAATGTATACACACTTAAATATATAAAACTCAGTGAGTATGTGGAAACTTAACTCATTTACTGACATTTATTTCTGAAAAATCAGAGATTATACAAAACGATGTGGTAATTTCACTACTTTGGTAAATTACAAACCACAGACAGTCTGGCTTAAGTGGTCGGGGCGGAAAGTGGTATTTTTGATCATTTCATCCTTGACAATGACACTGCATTACTTTGTGTGAAATAATTTGTAGTGTAGTCCAGCATTTCCTTCCTGTACGCAGTTTTTGTACATATGTGTATTGTTGCTCAGTATGTGTCCCTCTCCTTTTGGGGGAAGGGCACGGCGGGTTTCGGTCTCATTCATCCAAAAATGACATGTGACGTGTATAAATTGCAGGCTATGCATTTCATATCCTTCCTGTGCAGTGTTATTGTAGGATACTTTTACTTTGGATCACTTGACGATATTTACGTAGGTGGCAAAAAAAAAGCTTCCCTGGTGCCATGGGAATGAATGGAGCTCAACTTTTGTCATGGATTTGTTTGTTTTGATATCGTGCATGACAATGTAATTCAATGCTAAATTGTATAATCATGAGCTTTTTATTGTAATTAGACCGTGTGACCGTGTGTTGGTTTTTCAACAATATATTTTTTCAAGGAAAGTTGAGACAAGCAACCTGAATTTAGTTGCATTGTACCATAATTAACCAAATTGAAAATACAGTTTATTTATAGCCCTACACTGTACATGCTGTATAGGGGGGACTACATGTAACTAGTACATAACTGTACAGTACTGCAGTAGGCCTACATACTGTATACCAGTACTCTTGTACAACACAGGTATATTGTGCATTACTACCTGTACATTGAATACTGATAGTGTGATTTTCAATGTAACCTTGCATGTGAAGTGCAACTAGAGTTGCCAATGCACAACACAAGGTATAGATTGATTGAATCATGTATGATGTTACCATGGTGTTGATGTGTATGTAGACCTACATGTTTCATGTACATTACATGTAAGTACAGTACAATGTACACGAAAAATCACGAATACACATGTACATGTAAGCCCTACAGGGTAAGCCTACAATGTACAATGTACTACTGTATACATGTACATGTACATGTACATGTACATGTAGGCCTACATTGCAGAGCGTGAAATTAGACCAAAAAAGTGCTTAGACAAAATGTAATAACACAATCAATTTTGTTCTGCCATTACCAGCGTTTGATCTGCCATTATACATGTAGTTTATAATGTAACCATTGTAACGTTCAGTGTAAAATTACATTTAGTTACTTACTGTACGTACCGCATGTGTATGGGTCTATCATGCATCAATTATCTAAGAATTCTTGCATAAGTTTGTACTGTCACTGTGTAGGCATAATTAACACGAAACTTATAATAAATAGGAAGTCATAATCATATTCATATTTTAAGGGCTGTTATTCATAATTGTGTTGGTCGGACAATTTGTTATTTGATTTTGTTTGGACAAACACAAAAAGTGCTCGGAAAATGTCCGATGTCTGACCGTAATTTCAGGCTCTGACATTTGTACTAATCTAAAAGCAAGATTCAATTTACATGAAATATTCCCTGATTGGTATACAGTGCATTGTAAGTGTACATTATATTACATGTGTACCTCTCTTTTATGAGTCAGCATTGACATGTTTTTGTTGGTTTTGTTTTTTCACATTGAAACAAAATCGTCTATTTCTGTAGTGAAACTTGTTCATCATACACATTCACATTGTAGGGCCTACATGTAATGTGAATTATTAAGTGACCCGTGATGTACAGTTTAACATGTTTGCAACTCATACTCCAACATTGCTGATCCAACAGGGCTTCATGATGTCTATGGACAGTATCCATACTGACACTCTGTACTGGTACCGATCTCTAAACTGCACGTGAGATGCCTAAGGGAGTCAATGTGACAAGTTATGACAACCTCAACCCACGAGTGTAAGAGGTATTTCCTGTCAGCTAGATCTGAGCTACATGTACATGAATGTAGACTCATCCCAAAATAACTATGTGTAACTGTAACAGTAGTCTCTTGCCAAAACTTTACTACATGTGACACTGTGTGTCAGCTACATATGTACACCTTATTTGGACTCGCGTACATACCCTCCCCCTCCCCCCCCCCTGTATGTGTACACTACACTACCTGTTCACTACAAGTAAAATTATACAGTACAGATGGGGCCTACACATGTACATGTATGATGTATATGTACGTGTAGGCCTACATGTAGCTGTGCAATGAAGCAAATGATGACAACAGAATTATTTTTATTTTCACCCCCAAACTTCCCCAACTGGCTTTTGTTCAAGTTTGTTTGTGAGCCAGTGGTGTTGAACATGCCTGTTTTAATATGGAATGTTTGCAAAAACTTTGCATACCAATATTTTATAAATTTATTATAGGAAACTTACAAATAAGCTTACAATCTGTGTCTACCAATAGGGCCTACATGTACATTAGGGCTGTAAGTTTACGAATAATTTTGTAACCGGTTACCCATCTGTTTTTCGGTTACGGTTTCGATTACCCTTATAACAAAGAAAACAAAGAAAAACAAAGAAATAGCAAGTTTGGGTCTTTCAGGAACTTGGTTGACAACATTCTTTTGTCACAACATTTGGCAGTGGTAGACATAGCAAAATGTCTGGCCTTTGCTTTGCATAAGCCTGCTGGTCCAATTTTCAAAAGATCATTTACTTTTTTTCTTTGTGAACTCTAGAAAGTGTCTAAGTTTCAAAAAGAAGAGGCCATTAAAAAGATACTTTTCGATTAACCTACAGTAACTGGGAAAATGTACCCGGGTACCCCTTTGAACGGTCGGTTAACCGGATACAAACTGCAGCCTTAATGTACATGTTACTTGCATTCAATCTAGTTTCATTTCTGGAAGGGGAGGCCAGGAGACAGATTTTGGATTCTCCTAACTTGGATTGGGCACATTCTTAAATTACCGTTAAGTTTTTTATTTTTTCAATCCTCGCACAACACCCATACATGCAAAGCAGTGATTTCAATATTTGGCTAATGCAGGACATCACAGTTGTAAGAAGACGTAGGCCTACCTGTGCAGTGAAAATAGTAATGGAAGCTGCAAAGTTGTTTGAGAAAGATTATTACCTGGGTGTCCCTACCTTTTTCCTTAAATTTGAAAATGCCCTTACAGTGTACACTTGAAGTCAAAGACAGAATAAGGACAAAAGGTATCCTTATGGTTGTACAGACTGAGGCTTTATCTCTTTAAACTGTCAGCAAGTAAAAACAGCAGGTTTTGAAGATCTTTCCCCCCATGTCCCTGAGGTCCAATGTACACAAATCATCAAACTCAGGCTTTATGGTACTGTTTAGTGTTGTATTTACTGTGTTTTTGGGGGAGGGTGTTAAACTTGGTACAGTACAGGTATTTGGTACGTAACATACCCAAACAAAAACTGTTCACAGATTCATGTATATAACTTTCAGGGTATGAAGATGGTGCTGGTAGAAACATACATATTTCCACCTGAAATGGTGTATTTATCCAGAAATTAGTCAAACAAAGACCGAAAACAGTTTTGATCTCGAGGTACATGTAAGATCAAAACCATTCTTTATGTTTTACATGTATAAGAAAAATTGAGTCGGGTTTTTGTTACTTTCTCGTGACTCAGATGTCTTATTGAGCTCAAAATTTCACAGGCTTATTACATTTCATGTAGGGCCTACATGTTTGATCAGACAAACTAAGAGTGCTGTTCTGTGAACTTAACATTCATGTACTGGGGACTACCGTAAGCACTTTTTAATTCAAGTGCGAAAAGCCTGGGACATTCTACTCTCAGTTACTTTATCATGAATTACTTCTATTCGCCAAATTGCTGCACTCTGGAAGAGTATCAACCAAGTAACTTACTGTCATGATACAGTCCTATGGAGGTACATGGACATGGACAACACTGTAAATCAGTACAGGAAATAAGTAAATTTGGCATGGTCAGAACTCAGTAGGCCTACTACACAGGGCTTTGTCTCCTTAACAATTTCACTTGAGATTGTCCAAGAGCAGATGGTGATAGAATTGTTACCATTTTTTCATAAAATATTTCTTTCATCCTTCCAAAATCTCCCCATACCCCCTGTAGTGTAAGAAAAGTCCAGTTGGAAAAACCACAGTCTAGTCCAGGTTCGGCCAGCCAGCCAAGGGCCAGCCCCTACATACACCAGCCAAACCCTACTCCCCCTAGCTGTCCCACCAAGTCCCACAGGGCATAACTGTCATTCATCATAGGTTGTCTCAGTAGGGCCTCCAATACATCCTGACAGCTCAAGGATATTGTGGTTTCTGTTCTTTTTTTCTTTCCCCTTGGTGAAGAGTTTGAAGTTGAGAAGCTGGGGATGAGATTTGAGAAGTTAGTCGTTAACCTTTGCATAATTCACCTAGGTGTAATTTCATATCCCTTATCGGCCTGGCCTGATACACTGTATTTCATAATTAAGTTGGGTCAAGGATTGTATATATGTGCATGTGAAAATGTAGGCATTACTTCTTCCTTCTTTTTTCTTATTTTGTTCTTTGTTCAATTTTACTCTGGCATTTTCTGAAACTTCAAAGATAATCTTAAAGGCCTACTATCATAATGGACTTTGTGTATTTTTTAGTTGAGAGAACAGCTGCCGTCTGTTCATAATTTGATTTGTCGTGGAGTAATAACAAACCAATTGTGAGATTTTCAGCTCAATCATTCATTGGAAACAGTATAAAACAGCAAAAACTAATTGTTGCAATTGTTAGGCGAAATTGTAAAATGTAAGGTATTTTGTAATTGTGAGGTTTGGATCTCAGAGATCGAAACTGTTTTCAGTATTTTGCAGTTTTACAGTACATGTATACCGTGCACTGATCCATGTACTCATTTCTGAAAAAAAATACAGCCTTTTAGGCAGAAATATTGTAAAGGTATGTTTGCACCAGGTCCATCTTTATACCCTGTGAGTGTGAGTTATACGTACGTGTACATGTAAATCTGTGATTGTGAACATGTCTGCTTTGGTTTCCTACCAAAGTATGATAGCACTTTCAACATCCAATTCTTTTTGTGGAAATCTGTTGATTATTACACACCCTGTACATGTACATGTAGGCCTACATGTAGGCCTTACTGTAATTATTATGTTCTCATCATGGTGAAAATTGAAACAAAAGGGATTTACATGTATAGGAATGCCACATTGGCGCTCATTGTATATAAATTATGTATGCAAATGAATATATCCCAGTCCTACAAAATCTGTCATTTATAACACCCCTCATTTGCAATTTGGTAAAATCTGGGACTGTGCAATGAAGCACCCAGACAAGGACTAATGAGTCATTTTTCAGGGGGGGATTAGGGGTGCTACTGTTACAGGGACCAGTTGTGATCACCTGACCAGGTGCAAAGGTTTTGCGGTATTGGGTTAATACATGAACATGAATCATGTTTTTGTTTGCACTCTCTTTGACTTTAGTCTTATTCAAGTCATTGCATACAAGAAAAAAGAAAAGGATTTGATTGTGTAGTCTTTTTTGAGACAGGTTTAATAGTGACTTTATACTAATTTGCCCATGAAATGATTAAAAATGGTTGTGAAAGGCTGTGATTGCTCTGGACATTGTACATTCATTTGTTTGGAAATCACAAATGTTGCCTCACTTTACGTTTTGTAAGGAGACTATGCAGCAAATGTACAGTTGTGTAAGAATTGTATTTTTTTATGATTATCATGCGTACAAATCAGTTCATATGAAAACAAACCTTGGTTTACACATGGAGAAATAAGACATATGGATGGTTTACATAACCATTGCATTGCACAAGACATACATGTATGTAGGCTATTTACATAATGTAGTGCATACTTGTAGTTGTACAGGGCTCGAATTTCGTAAAAAAAAATCACTGGACAGCAGGTCTAGTAACTGAAGCATTTCACTAGACCTGAACTTTTTTCACTAGACCTGTGACATTAATGTACATTATGAGAAAAACCAAAATTGTGTGCAATATTGTGTCGAAAATCATCAACCATTTTATTTGTGCAAGGAAAAAAATCACTAGACAGCCGTACTAGTGTGGCACACACTTTACTAGACCGACACTGAAATCACTAGACTCGGTCCACGGTCTAGTGGATATTTTGAGCCCTGCTTGTACTACATTCATTTCAAACAAGCATACATGTAGCTACTGTGTAGGCCTATACCATATCATACTGTATACATGTACATGTACATTGTAGGCCTGTACATGATATAATGCCATCGATCTCTTCCCGATTCAGCTGTACATGTAGTACAATCTATTGTAAGTTACAATGAGTTTGGTGAAATCGACCGATGATGCCGTGTAGTTAATGCATTATTTATGAATATAAAGAAAAATTGACTAGAGCAGGATTCGAACTGGCGATTTCCTGAATACCGTGCAGGCGCTCTACCAGTACCAACTGAGCCATCCAGCCCTACGTTGGTGGTGACACCAATAGTCAATTCAGTCAGTTTCCCTTGTAGTTATTTGAGGATTATTTATGTATGGGCCTGGCTGATTGTTTTGCTAAATTCATATGTGAAAATTTCTCTGCATGGGCATACTGTGTTTTATTACTTCCTTGACTTTTGGCTAAACTTCAGATATCTATCCCAATATCATTGCTATGGGCTTTCCTGCAGAGAAGCTGGAAGGTGTGTATCGGAACAACATTGAAACAATCGTCAAGTAAGTAAATCCTAAAATCTGTGTTTTTGTTGTTCTTGTGTTTTCTTTTCTTTTCCCTTTTTATTAACAAACAGTGGGGAGTGGTCAGTATAAAGCTAACTCAAATGGGTAGAGACAATGTAACTTTAGTTTTGAGTTTGGGATTTTTTTTTATTTTTTTTTACAAAATTTGGAATTACCTGATTTTACATGCAAAATTTGACAACATGGCTGTCATTTGGATTATTTTGGAGAAAAAAAAAACATTTTGGAAGCATGCATTTATTCACATGCACGTTCTTACATTATTCTGACTGTGTCCAACCTGTTGTTCCCAGTTTTCAATTTTCTTAAAGGTACAGTACAGGATTAGTGACATACCGGATTGGTAACAGATGTTCACAAATGTTCACAGATTTACGTATTACTTTTAGGATATAATGAAGATGGTGGTGATAGAAACATACCGGTAAAATATTTCCGCCTAAAATGGTGTATTTATCCAGAAATTAGTCAAACAGACTACAACAGTTTTGATCTCGGGGCAAGAATCAAA
The DNA here is from genome assembly GCA_963971285.1 of Astropecten irregularis. Taxonomy (NCBI): domain Eukaryota; kingdom Metazoa; phylum Echinodermata; class Asteroidea; order Paxillosida; family Astropectinidae; genus Astropecten; species Astropecten irregularis. The sequence continues at coordinate 5,486,032 of OZ020263.1, read as the reverse complement.
ACCATTCTTTATATTCTTATAAGAAAATTTGAGTCGGTTTTTTCACTATTTTCCTGTGACTCAGATGTGCGATTGATGCTCAAATTTTCACAGGTTTATCATTTCATGTACATGCTGGATTAGGAAAAGTGCGAGTGCTGTTCAGTGACCTTTCCTTTACCAATCATGTATGATACCTTTAAATTGTATTCATCTTCAATGTTGAAGCCATGCTGATTTTCATTATAAGATTTGTAAAGTCATTTTGTGTTATATTTATAGTCAATGCCTTTGTCTAATTGCTATACAGTGAATCGGCAATTGTCACACTAATGATACAATCAAGGTTAGCGAGATCATTAAAAAGAAAACTCTCGAGAACTCTCCAGATGTCTGCATTTTTTTAATATTTGTTTTTCTTTTGATAGCGAAAGAGAGTCTCATTAAGACCGTATTCGTCATTATCTTGCCAAGAGCGTCTTCTAATGACGCAGAGTATTTCTGGCGGAGTCACAGCCTTGATGCATATCTCCCCAGCCATGACAATAGGACAAAAAGTTCCTCCCCTGTATCAGGAGCGCGATCCAAATCCGTCCCTCACGTGAGGGACGGACATCAATGCATTCATTGCTTTGCTAAAGATTTATTGAAAACTTATTGTAAAATAAATCAATAATAATAATCTTATATAGCACCAAATTCATTAAACATTGTAGTATCATACTTTGTTTTTTGTCAAAGAAATACAGATTCATGGGAAAAAATATCAAGCAATATACAGTAAAAGTCATCTGTGAAAATTTCAGTCTCATACGGTGGCCACTTTTTGAGAAAACAGTGAAAATCAGCCACAGTATTTCTTATTAAGTCTTTTCTCTTTTTTTTTTAAATCTTTTAAAAGATCAAAAAGATTTTCGGTCATTGCTTTACTAATTTCTGCATAAATACACCATTTCAGGCAGAAACATTTTAACGGTAGATTTCTACTACCATCATCTCCATACCCTGAAAGTTATACGTAAAACAATTTATACAATTCTATATAATTTCAAATCTCTACAAGTTATTACATACCATAACCATCATAACAGTGACAGAATATTTTAATGTTAAAGCACATTATAGAGCATTATAGCCTAAGGCAAGATAAATAATGGTTTAGCTTAAAATTATAATTTTAAAAATCACATAAAAACTTCCTAAGTTTCGTTTAAAGTTAATAACAATAATATCAAAAATGTTTTACTTACTATAAGTTGATATTGATAGAAATATATCGATAATATATTGATATACATGTAAGATATCGATTGTCAGTAAAAAAACATGTCAATGTTTAGTTCAGCCCTGACACCAGTGCAAGTTGGCCACATTCCATTTTCAATTTGTCTATTTTGGTGTTTTTTTAAAGAAGATTTTAGGGCGTGAGTGACGGACTTCAATAAAAATGACTACCTCCACCTGAGCCTACGGATTTTTTCTTATTATTAAAACTTGGAAACATTTTCAACTTTGGTTTATTAGATAATATAAGAAATTTCTTTTTAGATTAGACACACATCATCCTGTCGTATTGAAAAGAAGTAATTTTTAAGGGTGTTGAAGAAATTTAAATTTATGTTTTTGAGTGTTAACTAATTTTGGATCATGCTCTCAGGTTTTAATAAGGGGATGAGTTTATACAACAAAGCTCAGAGATATACACACACAGGAGAAGGTGGATTGGCCATTCATGCGTAGAGCCTCATCTTTTCAATTTAGTGGTTTTTCCTAGTGCTATCCCTAGCAATGTGGTCATTGTGTCCATTGTTAACCACCAGCCCCAAAATGAATGAGCATTGAATTCTAATAAAAGAGCAATGCCACATGTGTGTCTGCTGTCATTACATGTATATACCACAGGAAGTGATGTCAAACCACAATATTCATTGGGGAATTCAGACAATGACCACATTTCTGATTTCCACACTTGGTTCTCCTACACAATGATGTCAGGATACTTTTCTCTCTACACCTGGCCTAGGGTTAGAAATTCCTAAGTCATCGCAAATCAATCAATGGAATCTTAAAGGTAGTATCATACTTTGGTTTTTGCCAAAGAAATAGAGATTCGTGGGCAAAAATATCAAGGAAGATATACAGTAAAAGTATTCTGTGAGAATTTCAGTCCCATACGGTGCCAACTTTTTGAGAAAACAGCGAAAAACAGCCACAGTATTTCTTAAGTGTTTTCTCTTTTATTTTAGATCTTTTAAAAGATCAAAAAGATTTTTGGTCGTTGTTTTACTAATTTCTGGATAAATACACCATTTCAGGCGGAACAATTTTAACAGTATGTTTCTACCACCACTGTCTTCATACCCTGTAAATACGTAAATCTGTGAACATTTCTGTTAGATTGGTCTCTTACCAAAGTATGATAGTACCTTTAATGAAAGGTCTTCTTTTTTTTCTCTAGTTTTCCCAAATACTTACATGTAGGTTGTGGGTAATTTTTCACTTTGGAGTATTTTTCACTTTTTGGATGGAAATTTGTAGAATTATCAGAATTTACAAGGAAGTAATTTTTCCGTTTTTCATGATGGGGGACACACTGTTGAAGTTAGACACTTTCCCTGATGACGGGAAATGTGAGGAATTTGCTTAGAATCTACCTGTTTTACATGAGAAGAGAAATCCCTCAGTGACCTGGCTTCTAAAAAGACCCAGGGCCCAATTTCATGGAATCCATTACCGTTAGCAAAAAGTCTTCGCTTACGGTAGCAGACTTCTTTTGGTTACGGTTAGCGTATTTCACGGGAAAGTTTTCTTTTTGGTAACGGTATCAGCAAGGGCTTTGTGCAGAATGCATATAATATGACAGCGTGTTAGCGGAAAATAATCACGGTTCCCCTAGAAATTTTTCGCTAACTGAAAGTCTTGCTTACGATTCCATGAAATAGATTACACGCGTAGCAGTGCCCGTAAACACAAAAATAGGCCGTAACGGATTCCATGAAATTGGGCCCAGGTCCCAAGACTACTGCAGGCAAGATTCCTACCACTGGAAAGAGAGACTATTTCCTGTGATGTAGGCCTATTCTGCCTGAACCCAACAAATATTTTTCATAATTATTACATTCTGATTTCCAGAAGGAGACATTCTGAAGTAAATTAGTTCTTTGGCCAATGTTCTCCTTGTAATAATGTTTTAGCAACTTGAGAATTTATCATTTACGGCATTGAAGCAAAAATAGGCTCTAACGGATTCCATGAAATTGGGCCCAGGTCCCAAGACTACTGCAAGCAAGATCCCTACCACTGGAAAGAGAGACTGTAGGCCTATTCTGTCTGAACCCAACAAATATTTTCATAATTATTACATTCTGATTTCCAGAAGGAGACATTCTGAAGTAAATTAGTTCTTTGGCCGATGTTCTCCTTGTAATAATGTTTTAGTTTTAATTGCACATTCCAACTTGAGAATTCATCATGTACGGCATGGAAGCAAATTGGTTCGAGTAGGCCTACATTCATTAGCTCCCTCTAATGTTAACGTACATAATCTTGGAAATTTGTGATTTTCTTATCATCTTATCATCATTAAAATTAATGAAAACCTCTACTTATTTCACTTTGGAGACAGAATTAAAAATTTCTCCCCAAGAACAGACCTTGCTCTGAAGGCGAAAATGAGTCATTTTCACTTATTGATTTACAGTAATATGTTTGGAGAAATTTATCATGATGCAGACATGTAGGCGTACATACCGTAACCAATCATAACAGAATAGGGCCTAAATGTATTTTGAATATTAATCATCAAATAACCACAAGGGAAACTGACTGAATTAGGGTGTTCAGGAGGTGGCCAGTTCGAGTCCTGCTCCAGTCAATTTTTCTTTGTTCACCTTCATATTTTTGAAAAATGTGTTCGTTTGATCTTTTTCATGAAAATTGCCCGATGCAAGGTTTTGTCTGAGCTCATATGTACACATGTTATTATATACATGTATAACTGCGGTATCTAATTTTGTTCAATTTTTTCAACCTGCAGATTTCTGGAAGAGAAACACGGAGAACACTACAAAGTTTATAACTTGTAAGTTGATCCAGATTCAGTCAGATTCATACAAATTCATTCAAAACTGCTGTACTCACATATAAATCTTTGTCCAACTTAGCCCCATCTTATCTTTGTGATTTATTTCATATGCGCCAGTCTTCGTACAATCTTAGGTCCACTTCTGCTCCTGTTTTAAATACCCCACGTGTTCGTATTAATATCGGCTCTAAAGCCTTTTCAGTATCTTGTCCTAAATGCTGGAATCGTCTACCTAATGATGTTCGATCTGCAAATAGTCTCAATGGATTCAAATCTGAACTTAAAACACACCTGTTTCCCAATCTCATTTAATTTTGTTGTATACCGCGGATCTACCTTGGTAACTTGAATGTTTGATTTACTTGTTTTTGTTGTTGATATTGTTATTGTAATTGTGTTGTGCTTGTTTTTGTTAGCGCTTTGTATCGTTTTGTAAAAGGCGCTTTATAAATGTGATTATTATTATTATTATTATTATACATAATACATGTAATGATGATGATGATGGGTTCTTGTATAGCGCCGGTATCCGCCTCTGCTGGGCGCTCATGGCGCTTGCTCAAAAATAGGAAATATCTCACAAATTTCAATGTCCTCAAACAGTGCTTAGAATCATCATTCAGTTCAGTTCAAAATACTGTCCTCTGTACGCTCAAGGAGAAGGGTAGGAGGGGAGGTGGGAAGTGAAAGGGAGGGGTGAAAAGAGCATTGCCAGATGGGTTGTGTATAAAATCAAGGGATGTAACCGAAAAATCTGTGGCAGCAGCAACACCTGCGTTGCGTCTTGGAAGGCCGAACACTGGGCAGGAAATCCTGACTGAGTTTAGCTGGCAGCTCCCATTGTCTTGAAGAGATTGAGACCTCATTCTGACAGCAGGGAAGACAGGAACTTGAGGAAGACGGGACAAATTGCCTATTAAGGGTTGATGATAGACAGACAGGGTCGGACACAGTTTCTCCAGACAAGGAGGAAGGGTAGGCCTGATACACCCTGGGGAAGGAAATGAAAATGAAGACTTCACAGTAGCCAGAAGCTGTATGGAGGTCATAGTCATTTAACACCCACGCTTCACATTAAGGAAGAGCAACATGATATGCCTATTCACAAATATGTAACTCCTGTAAAACTCAGTCTGAGAGCCAGTCTCGGGTATCGTGGATGGGATTATTTCACCATGGTGACGAACAACACCATGGCAACTGTATCACTAGATTTTATTTGTAGTGCATTATCTCAATGAGCAATTGTGGTTTTTGTATAGGAAGTTTTATTCCCCTCGGATTTAAAAAAAAAAGTGTTCTTTCTAGACGATTCTGACAGCTTTTGTGTTTAATTTCTTTGCAACACATATTCAATTGAAGAGTTATTTTGGGAGAATACGCCTATAGATGGACATTTTCAGTTGAACAGATTTTTTTTAATATACGTATTTCTTCGGACAGTTTTTAGTCACTTAAAAAAAATGGTTTTCATAAGAAGTGTTAGGGACTGTAAAACCTGCACACTGCATAGTGGCATTTCCACGGTTTTGTTGCATTTTGTAATGCGAGTTAATACACTGTACCTCTTTTTTCATATTTACATGCATTTAAAGGAACCATAAGAAGTAAACTAGCTGATTCTAATAAAACATTTTCTAAATTTGAGTCTTTCAAGAATGATTGATCAAGGAATAGGTCAAAGTCACTTAACAGGTAACTTGCGTTACTGTGGAATTGCCCGTAGCTTATTCCTTCCAATATTGGGAAAAGAAAAAGAAAAATTTAAATTAAAACCTATATTATTACACTTACAATTAATTAAGTATTATCTTCTACATAATAAGTCAGTTTAATCATGTGCAGTACTTGAAACAAGTTAGAGACTGTCTCTTCAGTGAATGAACATGAATTTGAATGTTTTGCTGAAACATGCTCTTCAAGTTCTTATCAATACTGGAAGCAGTTAGACTTGTTGTACCAGTCTTTCTACTGTGCAACAGTGGCACACTGTGTGAACTGTGCAATAGTGGCACACTATGTGAGAGCGGTTATAACCATTTACAAGGGTAAGCTTAGAATCAAGTCTAGGACTTTGGTGATTTCAGTAACGCTCCTATCCATAAGGGTTCTCAAATAATGATTTTTTTTATCTGTGAAACTACCTCATCTTGACTGAAAGACTTACAGTAACATGTTTTTGGTGCTTGCTTTTTTTTTGTCAGGTGCTCGGAGCGGAACTACGATGCCGCCAAATTCTGCAACAGGGTCGCCAACTATCCCTTCGATGACCACAACCCGCCGAGATTTGAGCTCATCAAACCCTTCTGCGAGGACCTGGACCAATGGCTGGCTCTGGAGGGCGACAAGAATGTGGCGGCTATTCACTGTAAAGCGGGCAAGGTCAGTTGCCAAACCTAAACCTCCCATATTCTCCCCCCCTAACTCTTTGGATTGCACAACTTCAAATGACACACTGTGTCTGTTTGCAGTTTTCGCGCTGATGCAGTCGTGAAATTGTTTCCGTAGCTGCCGTGGTTATAAGCACTTTCAAATCGGCAACAGATTGTGCAATTGAAAGTGATTTCTTTTATTGAATTCATGAATTGCAGGATGTGTTACTTAAGTTTTGCTTTCATTTTTATAAACAAGGGTTTGCTTTGAAATCTGGGGCCTTTCTCAGAGCTCGGTTGCGGCTCAGGCTCCGGCTTCGTCTCTGTAAATCCGTATGCTGAAAATATAGGTCATGGTTTTTTATTGGAGCTGAAGCTCTGTTTTCTTTTTCAAACCAGAGAATCTACTTCCGAACCGCTGCCAAAAGTCTCTATTTTGATACCTGCAATATTTAGAATGGATTCACGAAATGGAGCCGGAGCCTGAGCCGGAGATGAGCTTTGAGAAAGGCCCCCAGAATTTTGTAATGACGGTTCTGTGTGTTAATTCTCTCCATTTGTCCTTTTGAATCCTATGAATCACTAATGGACAATGATGCTTTTGTCTTGGTTTGATCAGGGTCTTCCAGGGGTAATTATGCCTATGTCATTGAAGGCATAGGGGGCTTCCGGTTAATTCTCCCGTTTTAGCTGGGGAAAAATTGATATAATGAATCACTAATGAATGACAATGCTTTTGATCAGGGTCGGCCAGGGGTACATGTAATAGTTTACGTGCTTCAATGAATACATAGGGGTCTAGTTCTGTTAATTCTGAAAAATTGATATAATAATGCATCACTGATGGATGACAATGCTTTTTTTGTCTTGATTTGATCAGGGTCGGACAGGGGTGATGATCTGTGCCTACATGCTTCATCGAGGACTGTACAGGACAGCCGAGGAGGCCCACAGGCACTATGCTTCGGCAAGGACCATGAATGGAAAGGTAAGGCAATGCCGAGATGAAGCAGACGGAGGGGTGCTATGTGGATAACTAACTAACTAAACTGGAAAGCTTCATGCATTATCTGCACTTGCTGCCTGATTTAAGAAAAAAACTTCCAAATGGACCGGTCTTGAGCTGCCACTTCTGCCTCTTCAACTGACCACCCAGTGTCTAGGAGTGAGAGATCTCTCTGAATGACATCTCGCTGTGTAGTTTTAGGCCGACCACGTCTGCGTGGAAGCCGTAGGACATTAAGTTTGCTAGGATAGAAAAGTGAGGAGAAGGCTGCACCCTAAACAAGTTGGCACTTAACTGTCTCGAGAGACAATAGTATGCGCTAGTTTAAGTTCACTCAGTCACTTTACAGCGTCTAGTATGGCTAAGCAGGCCAATACAAGAGCGACACTGCTTCCCACATTTACTGGCAGGGAAATACAGCTGCTGGTTTCAGGATCTGATGCTCTTTGCTTCCTGCGTGCTCTCCTTTGATTTGTCATCTCCTCCATATTCTTTTCACTCTGGTTTGTTGATGCTTCCTAGGGCAGTTACGGAAACCTCTGCTTGGGCTTCGGATTCAGCTCCGGCTTCGGCTCCATTTCTTACATCCATTTTAAACTACCAAGTATCAAAATAGAGGTTGTGAGGTCCTGTTTCGAAGTAGATACTCTGTTTCGAACAAGAAAACAGCTTCAATCTCAGGGTAAAACCACAACCTGTATTTTCAGATTATAGATGACGGAGCCTAAACCCAAGCCCAAGCCCAAGCCCAAGCTGTGGTTTCGTAAAGGGCCCTAATCTGTTGTCTAGAGTGTGATTTATTCATGTTGTGGGTTGTTGTTTTTTTTCCTACAGGGTGTGACGATACCCTCACAGAAGCGCTACGTGGAATACTACGGCGAGCTGATCATGAAGCAGCTGGAGTACAAGCCCACGACGTTACTCCTGAGGAAGATCCAGCTGGAGACGATACCCATGATCAGCGGGGGGTCATTCTGCCCCTCCTTCACCATCTACCAGCAGAAAGTCAAGATCTTCACGTCACAGACATACGACGTAAGATTTCCAGGCTAGCCCTGTTTTACTCCCACCAGGGGCCTATTTCATAGAGCTGCTTCAAGCACAACATTTGCTTAAGCATGAAAAGTCTTCCTTGATCAAACAGGATTACCAACCAAATGTTCATGTGATGTTTACTGCTTTTGACTTGTATTCAGACATTGTTGGGTAAGCATAACATTCACAAGGAGTTTTGGCTGGCATACTGATTTTAGGTTTTTGGTGCTTAAGCAAAATGTTGGTGCTTAAGCAGGTCTATGAAATTGGCCCCAGCATCACAATGTCAGAGTCAACATTTCTTAGACTGAACATGCTTACTGTACTTGGCTTTCACCCGACTTTGATTAAGGTTCATGCTGCGTTATTGGATCACACATTAACAAGTACCGGTTCGAATCCAACCTTGTGCATGGTTGTTCATTCCTTACACCTTTCATGCCATGTGCATGTTAACCCCTCCTCCTCCTCCAAATGCTGTTAGACTACAGATGAAGGTTGCAGTGCAGCTTGGATTGCACTATTCCCGAAACGTAACATCGAGTCTCATTCAGTGAGTCCGGGGTTCACATCTTGAGCATGGCTCCCTGATCAGAAACGCATTCAGAACATTGTTGTTTCTCAAGTAACTATTTGACATTTCAGACATGTGAACCTGGGCAATTCCATGGTAACGTACATGTAAGTAACACCTTTAAAGTGACTTTGACCTATTCCTTGATCGATCAATCATTCTTGAAAGACTCCAATTTAAAAACGTCTTATTGGAATCAGCAAGTATACCACTAATGGCTCCCTGAAATGCGTGCAAAAATGCAACAACAAAAAAGAGGTAACTTACGTTACAAAATGTCCCAAAACCGTGGAAATGCCCACCTGCAACCATGAAAGGGACAGATTTGACAAATTCCGCAACCTTTCGTCTGCCCAACCCACCTTCTATTGAATAAAAAAATTCCTGACGTAAATTCATAGTCTTGGTTTCAAATAGAGGAAAGGAACCCCCCCCAAAAAAAAACCCACCGAATCCGTTCCCCTGTTCTAACTTCTGTTCTACCCACCCACCCCCCACCCCCACCCCACCATGTTACCATGCCAACTAAGTTTCAGTATCCATTCGCGTAGGTGGTATTCTGAAATAGATACAATGGGCCTAATGAGGCAGACGCGGGGGAGTGATGGGGAATCGTACGTTATCCCCGCAGGGGATCCGAGGGAGTCCACTAAAAACAGCAGCCATACAATATCATATCATTTTCAATAATCATACCCTAATACCCAGCATGTGGGTGGCCTTGCCAAACTAGTTTATTTTTATCTCTTTCTCCTTCTCATGTTGCACACACACACACTTTATGCAGATCATAAAAAAAAAATGAACATGAGTGGAACTTCCTGTACTGTTATTTTTACCTCGCTTGGAGTTAGGAGGGCCTGGCGCGTTTTGATCCTAGCATGATCTTTATTGAAGGGTTGGAGTTACATAGGAGGGCCTGACACGTTTCAACATGTTCAATCTTAGCAGGATCTTTAGATCATGCTAGGATCAAAACGCATCAGGCCCTTCTATTTATGAATTTTAGGTCATTATTTTGGTTGATGAGCAGTTTGCAGCAGTTTATTATTTGTATTATTTTTGCATCCATGGCTATTTTTAGACTTTGTATACGGCAATTCCCTCCCGTCCCTTAAATTCGGAGGGCCTGATACAGTATGTCAGTTCCAGCAGAATCTTTAAGAAAGTTCCTGCTAGGATCGAAACAGAAATGGAAATAAGCCTATAGATTATCCCACAATTTATTAACTGTATCTTCATGTTTTATGTTCTTTGTATCTTGTTGATAATTCTAAATAAAATATTAATAATAATCAGGCCCTCCTAAACTAGCATTTTATGAACTTTAGTTCATTACTTTGTATGATGAGCAGTTTGCAGCAGTTTATGGACCGTTCCGGCTTTGCTCTTAAGCCCCGCCCACGTGTGTGTTTTACATACAGCTGTGACTGAGTTTGACCGAGGCTTTCGTGGTCACCTGATTAAAAGTCGTTCTCCGATTGGTCAATGCGCACTGTTTAATTGACAGGCCGGAAGGGTCCATTACTTGTCTATTTCATATATTATTGCATGTATTAGGTCATTATTTTGGTTGATGAGCAGTTTGCAGTTTCTCACATTTTTAATAATTGGATACTTGTTCTTTGACACTCAGCCCGTGAAGCGAGGAGTCAAATCGATGGACTTTGTCCTCCCCCAGCCCGTTCCTGTCTGTGGCGACATCAAGATAGAGTTCTACCACAGGCACAACATGATCAAGAAGGTACGAGACCTCCTACAACCCTACTCTAACCTCTCTCTCACTCTCTTGCTGTCTGACTCCCCCTCAAATCATTTCGCAACTGAAATGCTAGACATGGTCTAATTGTGAACTCATCGTTTGTCTTCATCTATTTATATCTGATGATATATCTTTCTTCCTGTCCGACTCTCTTTTTAGCTTGTACCTTATTGAAGTATTACTGTAGCGCTTCCTTATTTTCTTTCTTGAAAACCTTTTCTGCGACTGAAATGCTAACAAGAGTCTACCGGTAATTGGAAATTCTCAGAGTGATGTTAGTTTTCCTTCCTAGTAAAATTGATGAATCTGACCTTTCCTTGATGCAGCTTCATTTTTGGCGGGCGGCAAAGCGAGGTTGGGGATTATGGTGGATAGTGGGAATAAGTCGGGCCCTTTTCACACTGCAAATAATCTCTGGGGTTGCACACGGGTCTGATCCTTACAAAAATGGCTGACCTTTTCACACTGTGAGATTTTTAACCCGGCGTGGACCCTTGAAAGTTATGACACTGTAAACCCGACTCGCAAGGTCGGTTGAGAGCAGTTGACCCACGTATTGTGAATCCAGAACATGATTAACTTACAAGTAAGAAAAATTTGAGCCTTTGCATGGTGACAATTGGTATGTGGATCGGTTTGTGGAAACACCATGTAAGAATCGTTCGTACTTTCACACTTCTATTTCGTTCGCACTTCTCGTATGGTCTCAATGTCTCCTGATGATGACTAGAGCAGGCTAGTCGAAACGTTGAGACCTTACGAGAAGTGCGAACAAAATAGAAGCGCCAATGTACGAACAATTCCTACATGGTGTTTCCGCAAACCGATCCACATGATTATTACTTGTGTTTTGAAATAGGAAGAGTTTAAATGGGTTGGACAGGTCTGTGTAAAAGATACTGTGGTATGAAAACCCTATGGGGCACTCTCCCTTGTAAGGACAGGTTGTGTTACAATAATCATCACCTTCACTCTCTAATGAGCAATATACAGAAACACCACATAGACCACCTTGAAGCTTCCTCCTGAAAGGTCAGACTGGTGCCTCAGGCTGTTATCCTAACCCACCTCTCTTCTTGGAAGGGTTTGCTCACCTGGTCCGCAGTAAACTATGGGGCGTTCAGACACAGTACTAAAAGTGTACTATCTTTGGTTTAAACCGAAAAAGGTCTACCTGCTTGTGTCTGAACGGTCTATGATAGACTGTTTTGGTTGCTAAAAATGGTTCATCTTCAAAACTTAGACCGTCGAGGAGGGACGGTCTAGACTACATAGACCAGTGTACACATTTATGTGCCTGAAGACATCTGAACAATCCAACTCAACCACATCTGATTTAGCTTGACCACAAGCGGGTGCATAACTCACCGGTGATTTACATGTATGTCACTACTTGTGAGTTTTATAAAGGTATAATACATGATTGGTAAAATCACTCACACTTTCTCTGATCCAATATGTTCATGAAATAATACACCTGGAAAAATTTGAGCTCAATCGGACATCTGAATCCCCAGCACCATCGTCATACCGTGAAAGTTATACGTTAATCTGTGAACATTTCTGTTTAGGTATGTTACCGATCCTGTACTGTACCTTTAAGGGAAGTTCGGATTCAGAGTTTTGCGACACTAGTGACCTCTTAACACCAGAGATAGACTGTTTTTTGTTTAACCCTGTGTAGTATGGACACAAGGGGTTTGGGATGAAGTGTTAACCTCCCACGCTGTGACCGCAAAGGGTAGACCTTTATCGGTCTCCGGAGTACCGTGTCTGAACATAGCCCATAAATGTATTAATGGAGTCTTGCATCCATCCAAATCCGTCAGTCTCACGTAACCCACTTGTTCTTCCCTTACCTTCCCTTCTTCCACTCTTAATGCAGGACAAGCAGTTCCACTTCTGGTTCAACACGTTCTTCGTGCCGAGCTGTAAGAATGCAGCCCCGTCTAACGGCATCGCCACAGACCACAGCCTGCCAAACAGCAGATACACCATGGTGCTGTCGCTCAAGAAGGATGAAGTCGACAAAGCGAACAAGGATAAGACTAACAAGTTCTTCTCCCCGAATTTCAGGGTGAGCAAGCCAATTCAAAGTTTGATCAAATCCCCCTTTTATGCTACAGGTATAATACATGATTGATAAAGGTCACAGAACAGCACTCACACTTTGTCTGATTAAACATGTACATGAAATGATAAGCCTGTGAAAACTTCGAGCTCAATCGGACATCTGAGAAAATAGAAAATAGCAAAAAACCAACTCAACTTTTCTTATAAAACATAAAGATTGGTTTTGATCTTACACAAGATCAAAACTGTTTTCGGTCTTTGTTTGACTAATTTCTGGATAAATACACCATTTGATTCGGAAATATTTTAACGGTACGTTTCTACCAGCACCATCTTTATGCCCTAAAAGTTATAGGTAAATCTATTAACATTTCCGTTTGGGTATGTTACCAATTCTGTAATTGATTCACGAAATAGAGCCGGAGCTGGAGCCGAGCTTGAACAAAGGCCCATGTCCTGTTGCCTGAGTGTAGTAGTTGATATCCCATGAAAAAGACAACCATACTTAAAGATCTCCTGGACTCAACGTCACCAAACTCATCATAATTTACTATCAATCGTAGGACTTATGATGCATTGCAGGATACGATGTGTTATTCTCCGTAACTTGAGTTACGATCGATCGTAGGGCTTCTTGAAATCAACACCTGGTCTTTTTCATCATACTGGCTTAATGTACAGTGTACGTGCAAATCAGTTGTGTTGCAATTGAGTGGAACTCTTTAAGTACAGACGTATATCAACTTCCTATCCCCTAATGTCATACTGTAGTAACAGTGCAAGCATGAAACAAAGATCTAGGAAGGCCATATACTTCAGTGTCTCTGTCACTTGCATACAGAGACATACTGAAGTATTTGTCACAGAATGTAAATGAGTAGGACGCTAGCCCTCTTAATCCCCATAATGCATTGAGATCACAGCAATTCTTGCCATAGTAACCCTTGCAACTTTTGACCTGAGTCATCGATGCCAAACCTAAGCCATACGTTGTGATTTCTGTATTTTAATAAAAACTTCATTTACATGTACATCCCTCTTCCCTTCCCTACAACTCCAGATAACGTGCATTTTCAGCGATGTGGACGGCGAAAAGTCCCGCAGGACGTCGGCGGACAGCGGCCAGTCGTCCGGCACGGGGAGTGACCGCAGCGACATCGAAGACATCTCGGACACGGACTCGGAGTCGGAGTGGAGCGCGGCCGAAATCACCCACGTATGATGATTTCACCCCCTGGAGAAACCTGCCCAATCACCAATCCGGTGACCCCCCCTTCCTACCTTCAGCATTAGACCCAGCGGTTGCAGGATGACCAACGTTGCAAGAAAGAAATTTAGTAAGAACCATTATAAACGTGTATTGAAATAATTATCTTCATAACCATTCCTGCCAGAACCTTTTCCATGTTTATGAGCGAAGTATATTTATAATGAGCAACTCACTTGTAGATTTTCAAAGCGGTAATCCACAGCAAACAACAATGGCCTATTGTTTCACAGAGTAACTGATCATAAGCATCTGAAGAGACAGACTGTCCCCTCTGTTGACTTATTTTCACAGTTTGTCATTGCATTGGCGGGGCCAATTTCATAAAACTGTTAAGCACACAAAATTGCTAAGCATGACATTTCTGTCTTAATAAAAACAGGGTTAACAACCAAATATCCACATGTTGTGTATCACTTGTGATTGTTCTTTGGCTGTTGTTTGCGGACCATGAATATCAAATGAAATTTTCAATGCTGGTTTGTTTTATTGGCCATGACATTTTTGTGCTAAGCAAATTTTTGTGCTTAACAGTTTTATGAAATTGGCCCCAGATCCACGGGGAATAGGCCATAGTGCAATCTGAATTCCCTCTCCAACTTAGGAAATACGCTTATGCTTATAGAGATACTGCTATCTTAAGCACATAAAATGTGCTTACTTCCCGGTAGATCTGTAAGCCCTATTTGTACATGTTACAATGAAGTCATCGATTGATTAAGCATAGCAATATATATATGTTCACGCAGCTGCTTAGCACCAGCAATGTTATCAAATGCAGAGAAGGGTTTGCCCGGTGAAATTACACTTGACAAATCTTGTTTCCCGGTTACTCAGTTGACTTTCTGCTAAGCGCGGACATTTGCTAAGCGTTCTTTTTTTGCCGAGGTTAGGCAGAAAAAAAAAAAAATTGTTGTGTTACCCTCAAGTAGAAAAATTTAAATTTTGGGTCGGTCGGTCAATTTTTTATTTTATTTTTTGGTTTTTTTTTTATTTTGGCCGACTTTCAAACATTTAAGAATAAATACTGTGTCGTGCATATACATGGTCACCAGGGCTTATAAATCAACGGTCTTGGGTCGTTTTGAGGAGACACCCTTTTTTACTGCTAAATCTTACATTTCTGTCAAAAATGGTGAGTTTTTATACTTTAGGACTCAGGAAAAAAAAAGAAAAAAAAAATCCCGACCCAAAGTTTTGGCATTTTACAGTCGATTGCTGAGGGCAACACAACAATTAATTTTTTTGGCCTTATGTAACTCTGTGAAATAGGACCCATTCCGTCAACACCCTCCGAATAGTCACATCACTAGTGAGTGGAAAACTGTTTACATGTATGTGTCTTGCCGTTTAGGTTTGATTGTATTGCGTGATATTGATCCAAATTGAGTTTGGTACAAGTTAAGAAGTATTAAACGTTGATCTTGGCATTCTTATTATATATTGTATATTTTTGGACTAAAGAAAAAATAAGCAAGTTATACATTTTGTTGAAATAGTTTCCTTGTTTTGTTTTTTTGTATGGTTGTTGTTTTTTGTTAAGTAAAAAATGCCCAGTGTCTATTAACTCAAATGTTTTTGAGAAAATTCATGTTTGGCATTATTTTCCATTCCTAAATGTGATTATTTTTAGGAAGAATTAGGGGCTTTTGTAGAATTATTGATATTTTGCACACAAAAATTAAATATGGGAAAAATTAAGTGCTACAATATCATTTGAATCTTGGAATGCCTGCATTAATATACAAAAAAAAGTAAATGAAAATTCATGCTTTTGCTTGTGACTGTTAACTTGACGTTCCTTAATTTTTCCCAGAAGGTTGTCAAATATTGATAAATTTTGAATATTCATAAGAAGTCTTTAACTTTATCTTGGCCATAAGCATTTGCCTTACCAGCATTCAACTCAGATATATTTTTTTAGGTTTAAGATAATTATTTAGTGATCAATGTTTTCAAAAAAAATGATATGGTGCTACAAGTTTTTTTACACAAAAAAGGAAGAAAAATAAAAATGGTAAAAAGGCTTTGAATACTAAAAATAGTTAATTTCTTCTCGCAACAAATTTTGTATTGTCAGATATACTTAATCCTTCTTCTGTGAATGACAATTAATTTCTAAAATAGTACAACAAAATCTTGATGGAGATTATGAATGTAACTTAAAGGTAACTTCATACTTTGGTTTTGTCTGAAGAAATGCAGATTCATGGGCAGAAATATCAAGGCAGATACAGTAACAGTCATCTGTGAAATTCCCAGTCCCATACGGTGCCCACTTTTTGAGAAAACAGTGAAAAAGGGCTCACAGTATTTTCAAATCTATTCAAATAAATTTTGATCTCTCTTAGATCAAAACTGTTTTGGGGGTCATTGGTTTTACTCTTTTTCTGGATAAATACAGCATTTCAGGCAGAACAATTGTAACGGTATGTTTCTACCATCACCATCTTTATACCATGTAAGGTATAGGTAAATATGTGAAGAGTTTTGGCATGCTATCAAAGTATGATACTACCTTTAACACTATCAATCTGAGATTCTTTACTTGAGTGAATGGTTGTTATTCCACTTGGCCGTGAAGTCAAGCACTCACTTTACTCTTTAAATGCAAAAGAGTGGAAAGCCACTCTTTGAAGAGCCATATGAGGGACTACTCTTTTTCGAGTTGTCTTCCACTCTTTTAGAGTGAAGTTTGCATCGTTTTGAGTGATTTTTCACACTGGTCCAGAGTGAAAACCACTCTAAAAGAGTGAAATATATACCACTATTTTTCAAGAGCCATAATATGAAGGGCAACTCGATTTTGAACGAGTGGTATTTTTCACTACCTTGCATTGAGTAGACTTGTGGCAGTTATACAGAATTAAGTATGTGTATCATGAATGTATACCCTTCATGTAATCTTGGACAATGGTGGTCCCAAAACACACCTTCATGCAACCTCCACTGTTAATATTAAAATTCAATTAAATGCATGGAAATATGTGTGTGTAAATTATCTCACATGAAATAATTGAATGAATTGCCCTAGCTGATCCCAGTAAAAAAATATCTCTTTACCACTCAGAATTTTTTCAACACGTCTCCCATGAAAAGGGATAAGCAATCTTCCATTCCGTTCTTGGTATTTTTTTATTTTATTTTGACAAAGAGGGCTTATATTCCACTCTATCTACTTAAAAAAAAAACTGTTAAAAATTTATGTTAAAACACTCGCACTTCCAACCAACCCCATTATCTAAACAAGTATTTCTGTTTACACTACTCTTCTAAATTCACTGCCTGGGTATATTTTAATTTTCTATGGGATGGGCTTTCTCTAAAGGGGGGGGTTAAAGTATCACATGGATATTGGTGCTGTTGTCTGAAATTATGCAAAATTTGGAAGGTGGTTGCATGCAGCCGTGTAACAAAGGGAGATAAATGATTATATTTTTATGGTTGTAAATTTGTATTATTTTTTTTGTTCGTGTGTGCAGAATACACAGAATTTCGTATCACATTATAAGATTATAAGTGTCTGTTGTAAATATTGATGTTACGTCTGCATCATTTTGTATATGATATAAGTATAATTTATGAAAATGTATTATGTTACATAACTGTTCGGAGTTCCATTCGTCTTCTTTTTTCCTCTTTAAGCCTTTAAATATAAAAATCTACTTAAATAATATACTTTGGATTAAGAAGGAAAGTGATGTAGATTCTGCCATTGTCAACTCATTGTCAATTGTGCACATTCAACTCGCCTAAAAAAATCTGGACTTTGGAGAATTTTGGCACGAATTTTGGTGGTTTGTGTCACTAATTTCTTTACATTTTTGGAGCGAAACCCGTTCCAGAATCCTCCCAAATACTGCACATTATATCTCCGTGCATTTATCGCAATTGTTGGAATTAGGCGCTCAAACCTTGTGTAAAAATCACGGCGGCTGAGTCCCACACCTGTGCATCTTACCGAAAGATTTTTGTCGAAGAGAAAATGAATTTGGCCTACCCTTCACATTTTACCAGTTGCATTTATAATGTCGTGCACATGTTTCGAAGTATTTTCTTCTGATACAGCATTTGAAATTTATTTCAGTCTCAATATATCCTGTTTTTCTGTACAATGTATATGCAATGTCTCACGGACCATCTAAGTTCCGTGACGGTTCTTAAGAAATTTAGTTTTGGGTTCATTTTTATTATGTTACTTTCGAACGAACGGTTGTGCATGAATAAGGGACTCGTCATTCTCTTCATTGCTTTATTGGATTTACAAAGTGAGGGCGTTTACGAAACGGAGTCTGAGGCCGTGTCCGAAACGGGCTTCCAGAGCTACGGCTAGGTCTATTGTCTACGTGTCTCTACGTATTTCCAATGGAGCGAAATACCTAGACCTAGCTCTAGACAACAGATTCGGATGCAGCCTCAGGCACAGGCTTCGGCTCCATTTCGTGAATCCATTCTGAAATAACAGGTATCAAAATTGAGGTTTTTGGCTGCGGTTCGAAAGTAGATTATCTAGTTTCAGCATATGGATGTCAGAGCTGGAGCCTCAGGCTCAGCCTCCGTTTCGTAAATTCCCTTAGTACGTGTATTGAGATTCTATAAATACAATGTTAGATGTATTGCCATATCACCAACACATTTTTGTTTCATTTTGTTACTCCAGTTTAAGTGATAATAGTCAATTCATTGTCATTAATATATCAAATTATAATACGCAGAGTTATTGCCATGGTTAAGTTCTGTTATTAAGAGGGTGAACAAAAAATTATAATTGTTGATAAATTATTGTCAATATTGCATTGTATGACTCGATGTAATTTATGTTATGGGTAAATAAACAGGATTTTAGATAGTACATTGTCTCACGTTCGTCTGTTCTGATTGTGAAACAAAACCGTGAACTAAGAAAAATATGACTGGAGCGGGATTCGACTTTCTTGAAATTAACCACGTGGGCTGTTTCATCATCGCCCACACCCGTCTTACCCAACTAGCATGGGTGTCGGTCATGGGGGGGATATATCACGTATGACGTGTATTATCACCCCCCCCCCCCCCCCCCCAATATTTTGAGGTCGAATGTCATTCAAGATTATTTTTTAGAAATATTACATTTCAGTATTCGCAGTGAATACGTAAACGCTATAAAATGCGACTTTCCGACTCTGTTTTTAATAAAAAGTCCCTGGTTTGGGAGGGAGTCTCCCATCTCCCGCAGCCTCTCGGCTCGGTGCGCGCTTCGCTCCCTCGCATAGATAGGACACAAAATCACCAATCATCCCCCCCCCCCCCCCAATCATGAAAAGAAATCGACACCTATATGCCAACTATAGTCTTGTGCACTAGAATCACTGTGTGCCATGAACCAATCAAAAGGTGCAAGAGAGATACATATGTCTTCCAGGCGCGGTTCTAGAGCCAATATTTTGGAGGGCTAGAAGAGGCATTTTTTGTTTGGGGGGGGGGGGGGGCTAGAAGACCCAATATTTTGGGTTCTTCTAACACTCGCTTCTGCTATGTCTTATTAGGGGTCGAAAAACATGTACCGGTACCTATATCATACCTACTACGCGGTTGTTGTTTTTTTATGTAATTGGCGCCTAATAACTGAAAAGATCCAGTATTTTCAAGATTTTTGTTTTCAATTGCATTTTTGGGGGGCGCTAGCCCCCCGTAGAACCGCGCCTGATGTCTTCATCTTACACCCCCCCCCGATCATCAGCAGGGGCCAATTTCATAGAGTTGCTTAAGCACCAAAAACCTTGGTAAATAAAATCAGTATGCCAGCCAAAACTTCTTGTGAATGTTATGCTCAGCAAAAATAACCGAATATACGTCAAAGGCAGTAAGCAACACATGAAACATTGGATGGTTATCCTGTTGGATTATTAAGGAAGACTTTCATGCTAAGCAAAATATTGTGTGCTTCAGCAGCTCTATGAAATTGGCCCAGTTCGATGACACACATTTGTGGTTTGCTATAATCTTATAAACCTATATTTTCTTTCCTGGGGCTTGAAGTTTGAGGCCTGACGCGTTTGGATCCTAGCTGCAGCATCTTTATCAAAGACTTCCTTTTTTGTAAGTTTCCATTCAGTCATCATATACACGTGGCTATGAAGAAGAAACAGAAAGTTGTGTGGTTGGCCTACAGTGGTTATCCCCCTGACTCACTGACGTACGTCCATTGACGTCAGTGCCGTGATATACTGCAGAGCTCCACGGGCAACGACATCGTCAAAATCAGGAGAGGGAACGTCATGCCAGGATGACGTCATCGTTACGTCGTCTCGGTGGCCTATAGTGGCTTTTGATGTGCCTTTTTAATCTTTCTCAAGTAGGCCTATGCATAGTCCCTAGAAACTAATATAACAATAGTGAAACAAGGAAATGTATGCCGTCAAGAGCTTACCATCGTCATCCTTCCGTCTTCGAGAGACGAAGTTACGATGGAGTATTCTCCGGGGATAGTCACCGTGACTTTCGAGAGTGGCTGAAGAGTCTGATTTTTGAGTGGCAGTCTCTTTTGCACCTGCTGCAAACAAACAACGAAGCAAGCCGAGGTTGCTGTTGCTTCTCCTTCCTCCTGCTGGTCCGCTTGGCCATGCAAGTTCTTATTTCTGACCAACTCGGGAAAAATAATTATTCGCACTCGTTGCATGATGCTCTGATTCGAACCTGATCAGAGTGTCATTATCAATTTAATCCAAATTATACTCAAAGATTTACAACAGCAAAATACTCAGACGCACGTCGGAATTCAGGCCTTGACTCAATGGCCACCTGACTCTACAGAAATCACTATAATAGATAAACTTCCATTGACCTTATTAGTGTATAAAAGTCCACAGTGAAACTTTCCAAAAAGACTGAAAAGTGTAGGCCTACCGAATCTTAATCTGTCAATATTCGCTGATTAGCCTACCTCTAGAAAAAAAACGCCAGAAATTTCTCAGACAGCCTAACTGTCAATTCAGGGAATATCCCTCCGCTTCCAAGGCCAAGCAGAGCAATCTTGTGTAAAGTCTAAATTTCAATCAACTCTCCCCAAAGGTACAGAGCCCAGTGGATGTGTTACTTGTTATAATTTACCCATAACTGCATGATCAACTAATTATTCAAAAATGAACGAGGTGGGATGATTAATTTTGCGCATCAATTTTAGCCGATTTAGTGTGATGCGCCGCCCGCCTGTGTAAATAATTCTTAATATGATCTTCATTCTCCGCTTACAACGCCGAACTTCTATACGCCAGCGCCAGCTCAGTTAGCGAGAAGTTCTGACCGTACAGTACACGTGAGCACATACGTACTTAAAAGTAGTATCATACTTTGGTTTTTGTCAAAGAAATACAGATTCATCGACACAAATATCAAGGAAGATACAGGAACAGTCATCTGTGAAATTTTCACTCCCATTCGTTGCCCACTTTTTGAGAAAACAGTGAAAAACGACAACAGTATTTTTAAAGCCTTTTCTCTTTTATTTCTGATCTTTTAAAAGATCAAAAAGATTTTGTTGTTTTACTAATATCTGGATAAATACAGCATTTCAGGCGGAAACATTTTAGCAGTAGGTTTCCAGTACCAGCATCATCTTCATACCCTGAAAGTTATACGTAAATCTGTGAACATTTCTGCTTTGGTCTGTTACCAAAGTATGATACTACCTTTAAAGGGAAGTCATGGGTGCACCACAGTAAATAGCTCAAAAATCAATGCGCCGAGCTGATTATCATAAAATAATTATTGTGTGTATCCTTAAATTCTTTTTAATAACATACAATTTGTCGGGTCGTGTAATTAATATAATTATTGTGTAATTATGACGGGTTATCTCAACCTGGGCTGGGGGTTCAGTCTGTGCTTCAGCCTGTTGTGGAGACTTGAGAAATGTTGGCTTAAAATGTGGCCCTACATTGTTTTGAACGTGGAGGGTTGCTTCATGAAAACCGGCTGCAAGTTGGTTTGGGAAAATGGTCATTATTTTGGGGGTATTTTTTTTTGGGGGGGGGGGGGGCAATTAGCAAAAATTCTGATCGGCTAACAAACAAAATTGAAAAGAATCGGGTAGATGAGGATTCAAACTACCATTTGCAGTACTTGCACCAAAAACTGGCGTTGATCGTGTGCGCCCTCTGTTGTTTTCATACTTATTTTTGGTTGAATCGTGAATTATTTTCTGGCGAGTGATGGCGCCAGATACAGATTAGGAGGTAGGACCCAAAGTGTTGTAATAATACTCACCGGGAAAATAAAAATCAAAAGTGCGTGCGCTGCTCCGACCTTTACATTTACATTTAATGTAATAACATACCGTTTGGCTTTTGACAAAGGAATGGGCAAAAATATCAAGGAAGACACGGTAACAGTCATCTGTGGAAATTTCAGTCCCATACGGTGCCCATTGTTTGAGAAAACAGCTAAAGGTTATACTTTGTGGCTGGGGGGTTGTCAAAGAAATACAGATTCATGGGCAAAGATATCGAGAAAGATACAGTATCTGTGAAATTCCCAGTCCCATACGGTGCCCACTTTTTTTTGTTAGAAAACAGTGAAATACGGCTACAGTATTTATAATGTATTTTCGCTTTTAGTTTTGATCTTTAAAAGATAAAAAATGTTTAGTCATTGGTTTTACTCCTTTCTGGCGGAAAAGGTTTAACGGTATGATTCTACCGTCACCATCTTTATATAACCCTGTAAATTATAGGCAAATCTGTGAACATTTCTTTTTTGGTGTCTTACCAAAGTATGATACTATACCTTTAAAGGTATTCTGGGCACACACTTCCCGGACATGTAAATATGGACAGAGATGATTATTATTACATTTTTATGATTTTGAAGTTCTCCAGTGGAAATTTCTGAATATACGACAGTACTCACGACATAAGCTCTAAAATTTATACATTTATACAATGGCAAGCTTTTTTAAAAATCAGTTGACATAGTACATGTAAGGTGGTCCTTTTATTTTGGTTAAGTTTAAAATTCCCAGTCCACACACAGTGCCCACTTTTTGAGAAAATAATGAAAAACGGCCACAGTATTTTTTGTCTTTTCACCGTTATTTTTTATCTTTAGAAGATGAATTTGATCTTTAAAAGAAAAAAAAAATTGTGGTCACTGGTTTTACTTTCTTCGGGTAAATGCAGCATTTCACGCTGAAAAATTTCAATGGGTATGTTTCTACCATCACCATCTTTATGCCCTGTAAGTTAGAGGTAAATCTGTAAAGATTTCTTTTTGGTATGCTACCAAAGTATGAAAGAAACTTTAAAACGGCCACAGTATTTTTATAAATCTTTTATTATTTTTGGTCATTGGTTTGACTTTTTCCTGGATAAATGCAGCATTTCGGGCAGAAAAAAATAATTATGTTTCTACCAACACCATCTTTATTCCCTGTAAGTTATAGATAAAATCTGTAAAGATGTCTATCCCTTTATAATTCCTATACCTGGAGGAAGGATAAAGGACACTACCGTGACGCGTTTTTTCCAAGCCTCGGCTGCGGCTCCAAATCTTCTTCAATTCTAAATTAACGGATATCAAAATCCTCTATTTTGATACCCGTCGGAGGTAGATACTCTATTTTGAAAAAGAAAACGGAGCTTCAGCTTCTACGAAAAAACAATCCACATCATTTGGATGACAGAGCCGAAGCCGGAGACGTAGCCGAGGCCAGGGCCCTTTTCCAAATCTCAGCTCCGGCTCCGACTCCGGCTCCGGCTCCGGCTCCGTCATCCATATGCTGAAAATAGAGGTTGTGGGTTTTCATTGAAGCTAAAGCACCGTTTTCCCTTTCAAACCAGATAATCTACTTCCGAACCACATAGCCAAAAGTCTCTATTTTGATACCCGTTATTTTAAAATTGACTCAAGAAATGGAGCTGGAGCCGGAGCCTGAGCCAGAGCCGAGGTTTGGAAAAGGGCCCTGGTTTTTGAAAAGGCCCGGCCATTGGACTGAGCGCCCTCTATGCTGCTGCCAGCTGCACAGCCTGCATTTTTTTTTCCCCTGGTATCTACGCAGTACCATTCAAATGCCATTACCATTATAAACGATGCACACGTACATAATGCACACAGTTACCTAGTGCAGTACCAACGAAGTGAAAGTTTGCTCATGAGTGAAATGCCTGAGTGCACCGTATATAGCAACAACGTGCAACAGATATAAACAACGTAGTATAAATTGAGTGGCACCTGACTCGACTGCAGAGACAAGTGTATAGCACTTTAGCAGGACGCAAAATGTGAGATTGAAGTACATCTTTCTGTTAAAAAAACATCAAACGTCGCCAAGATGTCGTTTGTCAACCTTACTTATGAACAGTGTGAGCTAACTAACTGTCCGGATCCCGAGTGTCGGGAGAGATATTGGTTCGTGTTTCTGAGTTCTAGCCTGATTTCGTTCATCGGTGGACTAACATTGATTTTGCTGTTCCGTCTGGTGGTGCTCATCAGCTGCAAGCGGCGCGTGCACGATGCACTGCCGCCGACTCCGAGCTTCAATGGCCCGGTGTTCAACGCCAAGAGCCCGGACATCGAGGTTCCGTGGATGACGGCCGTTAAGGACTGGGCTGGGGCTCTTATATCGGCACAGACGAAAATTGGAAAATTCCTGGTAAGATTTTTTTTAAAGAAACAAAAAAAAAGTTCAGTATAATGGGGTTAGACCGTTAGTGTGCTTTGGTCCGCAAGGATTCTTTTCAATTTTTACATGGCTTCTACTAGTGAAGTACTACTAGTTCTACAGTAAACTAACTCCCCTAAATATATTGACCAGTTGTGATTTTCTCTTCAATATTACTATTAGCAAGGTTTAATTTGTGGGGAGAAGGCAGGGCTTTGATTTTCGAGGGAATTTATGGGATCTGAAAATAATCCTTGTGGACTAAAACACACTCTGATAACCCCAGAATGATTATTTGTAATTGTAGGCCCAAACCACCGATAGTACTAGTTTGTAGGTCTACTTTCTGTACATTGAATGATTAAAAGTGGGGTTTGTATAAATTGGTGATATTGTAGTTTAGAAAACATATTGACTATTGTAGTTTAGGCCACTGTTATAGGAAAATAAAGAAAACTCACCTAAATATTATTGGTGGAGGTGTCCTCATCAATATTAGCAAGGTCAAATTTGTGGAAAGAGGACATTGCTTTGATTTTTGAGGAAAATTAGATAAAACGGTAACAATACGTAACTTTTCAAATCGAATTTAGATTTATCTCAGTCACAGATAATTGTTTTAACTTGCAATTTAAATATTCAGTAGCTGACTTAAAGATTGTCTGCATTAAATGTAGCCTCATACTTTGGTGATGCATCTGAAAAAAAAAATGGAAGCCTGATAAAAAGATAATAATAATCATCATGCGAAAGCATTTCGTTAAAAATGTTTCCATTGATTTGAAATCAATAGAAATACAAATTCAAATGAATTTTTTTTTCAAATTTCAAAAAGTTGCCTGCTGACGACTTTTGGAAATGTTTTGCGGTTTTGCAGTTTTTAACCTCACGTGTCCCATTACGAAGTTCGGCGCTAGCTGAAACCAATTCAGAATAACTGCCAACCTGCAACAGAGCTAAATCCGCAATCTGACGGTGAATGGATTTGACGATCAAAATACTGTGAGCATTTTTCAGTATTTTCTAAAAAAGTAGGCACTGTATGGGACTGGAAATTTCACAGATGACTGTTTTGTTTTGAAAATTTTGCCAATGAAGGCAAAGTATGAAGTTACATACCGGTACCTTTTAATTCTTAAATATTCTGTAATTTTCTGTTTCCGTATGAGAGGATCTTGTGACCATCAGCAATCATTGGTATTCAATCTTAGGTACGATAGTTAAATATAATATTTTTGAAAATAATATGTCAGTAGGCCTATAATGATTTTCTAACCCATTTATTGTGAACTTTGAAACACGTTTTGTTTGAGAAAGGTGTCCTAGTATCTGTACTGTCAGGCCTACATACATGTAGACAATTGTACATGTATATAATTTGTAAACTTGTGGTAAACTATTCTCCAGGTATATTATTTCCAATTGTGTATGTATGTATGCAATTCCATTGAATGCGGAATTCTAGAGTACCTGCACTTTTACCCAAGGTTGTGTCCAAAGTTTATGAGTTAAGCATATTTTTTACTATCAAATAGAATGTATTTTTTGTTCAGTCCTGAATAGTTTGGTTCAAAGGCTTAAGACTGACTGCTAAAATGCTCCACCGTAAGTACACATAACGCCTTTTCACACTATTTCCTTTTGCGATCCGTGTTGAAACCAACCCGGATCCACCCTGGTTCAGACCGGCAAGTTTTTGAACCGGATCGAAGAGACGCAATTATTCACACTACGTTTATGGTGAACCGGTTCATACAACACAGGTTGAGATTTTCAACCCTGCTCCCTATCAGGGTTGATTTCGATCCGGCTAGGCCGTTCTACCCGGCATGGCTCGGGGTTGAAAATGTTCAAATGTGAAAATGGTTGAAAAAAATCTTGGGGTTCGAGTCGGTTCCAACCCCAAGATTTCGGAAAGTGTGAAAAGCCAGATGACATTTATACGTACATCCATGTTGGGGCATATTTTGTGGTAATGTCCTTTCACTAAGTGACTAATTAAATGTACCATCTACTAAAATCGCGATAAGCACAGATTCTCAGTTGTTCTTCAGGTTGAAATGAGATTATTCGCTACATCAATTTACAATGTATTGCAACAATGTTGATCTGGGGCCAATTTCACGGCCCTGCTTAGCACATAAATTTGCTTACTATGAAATTGGGCCCTGATCATTAAAGTGAAACAAAACATTAATGACACGCTTGAAGACCCTTTGAGGGATATATGCCATCCTATCCCATGTATGATTGCTTTTTTATAAAAGTAGAAGGTAGTACTTAAGCCTAAGCACAAATAAACAGGAAAGTAGACCTTTATTTTATGGTTGTCACAGCCATGCAAATCATACCAGCAAAAGAATTCTCCGTTTGACCAGTATTCCTTACATCCCATAAAGCTAGGAAACTAGACTTCTTAGTACATAAAAGCAGTCAGTGAGTTGCTATTTATTTGCAAAAGGACTGCACCCAGTATTTATTAATCATAATTATTGTCGGGAAGCGGAGATTGAAATCTTTCAGAGCAGCCCAAAAGGCCTTTTCATTCTTTCTAACATGTCTACAGGTACAGTACAGGATTGGTAAAATACTCAAACAGAAATGTTCACAGATTTACGTATAACTTTCAGGGTATGTAGATGGTAATGATAGAAACATATCGTTAAAATATTTCCGCTTGAAATGTTGCATTTAGTAGAAATGAGTAAAACAAAGACCGAAAACAGTTTTGATCTTGGGGTAAGATCAAAACTATTCTTTATGTTTTATATGGAAAATTGATATGGTTTGTGGAAACACCATGTAATAGTCTTCGTAATTTCACACTTCTGTTTTGTTCACATTTCTCGTAAGGTCTCAACGTTTCAACTAGCCTGCTCTAGTCATCATCAGGAGTCTCAAATTTGAGCCCAAATGTTCACAGACTGTTTTATTTTGTGTTGTTCTGTGACCCTTACCAATCATGTATTATCCATTTACCTTGATTTAAAGCACAATGGGCGGGCGAATCCTTTTTGTTTCAAATGCAAGAGGGCAAGACAATTAAGTTAGTGATGAGTTAAGAAAGAATTAAATGTAGATTTTCCCATTCTCATAGGAAAAATATTTTCATGAATAAGATTGGCACTAATGTAGAAACCATTTGTATGAAATCCATGTATAAATAATGATTGCATAAAGAAGCATGGAGCTGCTAGCTCTTGGGATTTGAGATAAAACTGGAAAAGGCTTCAATTGGCAAATTGCCAAGACTCGACAATGCAAGCCGGCCTTCGATATGTGTATGCTGGACGAATGCACATTCAAGGCTTTTCAGGTCTTACTTTGGGCAATCAAGAATTGACAATTTACATACATGTTCAAGAAGTTAGAACATCAAGTGCAGAACAGTGATTTTCCGTAGGAAACGTCGGACAGAATCAAAGAATGGCCACTTACGGATGCTTTTGTCCAGACTGTGCTGTAATTCAGTTTGACAGGTACATGTATATAGTGACAGTTTGGAAGCAGTTGAAAGGTAAAGCAAATCAAGGACTTCTAAGTTCTAGAATGTTGAAATGTTTAATAAAAGTCGTTCTTTTTTCTCATGGTACATTCGCTGTATTTCGGAAAAAGCATCAAATAACCACAAGGGAAACTGACTGAATTTAAAGTCATTGAAAAGTGAACAAAGAAAAATTGACTGGAGCGCTGGGCAGGATTCGAACCTGCGACCTCCTGAATACCGTACAGGATAAAGAAATGATTGTAAAAGAAAAAAGAAAATTTTGTGAGATTAGTCAATTTAGCTCAGGTTGAAAATACCGAATTGAAAACTCAGAAAAAAATATTCAAGTCTCCATTAAATACATGAATTTCAGCCTCAAATTGCAGAAATAATGGAAAGCAAACCGCATTCTTCGGTGACGATATACTTGGGTGAAATGAATCCCATCAGAGCCTAATGTTCAAATTATCCCCCAAATGGCCATTTTATTTGGAAATAGCCAAATTAGTCGGCAAATAATTGAAGTCTCACTCCCTAGATATTACGGCCTAGTGGAATAAATTTGTGTGATTAGGTTTTAAATTCCATTTCTTTTTAGGCCATAAAATTGATATTATTGTTATAATATAAGGCTATGTCTTCATTTTTAATGCCGTCTGATTGATTGTTTAACAATGCCACTGTCATGGGCAATGTTTGTGTGTCTTATCTCGTGGTGACATTTGGCCAACAATTGAAGGGGATGTGCATCGTACATCACGTGAATGTGTACAAAATACGGAATGCATTGTACTGTGAACGGTGAAATGCAGATTGAAAAAGGAGATGCTCGTGGCAAATTGGAAAAAAAATGGAATTGGTGGATGATTTGCAGGAGTGGGAAGTGAAATGTGGATCAGGAAGAATGAAGGGATGAAAACGCGAATGCTATTCAAATTGTAAAATGGAGGTGGGTGGGTGAAGGGTTCAATTTCTGCTGAAGCGATGAATACATAAATTGCATTTATATTATCATATTACGCATCATATCCGCATTATGAATTCTGATCAAATTCATGATATTCGGCATGTAAGCTGAAACGATCGGACATTTTGATTTTGCAGCCTACATGCTCTCTAAATGAAAGAGAGTGAAAAGCCTCTCTTTGAAGAGCCATATGAAGGACAACTCTTTCCACTCTTTTAGTTTGCATCGTTTTGAGTGATTGTTCACTCTGGCCCAGAGTGAAAACCACTCTGAAAGAGTGGAATAACCACCACTCACCACGATTTTGAATGAGTGGTATTTTTGAAAAGCGAACAAAGAAAAATTGACTGGAGTGGGATTCGAACTGCTGACCTCCTGAATACTGTACATGCGCTCTAGGGGCCGTCCATAAAGTACGTACGCACGAAGGGGGGGGGGGGGGGGGGGGGAGGGGGGTTTGTTACCGATGCGTACGCCATGTGTACAGGGGGGAGGGGGGTTCAGGCCAATGCATACCGTACGCAAACAAAAAATTTGCATAGCATTAACGCGCGAAAAGAGAGGTAAAAAACGTGAAAAAAGTACCAGGATTGTTTTGTTTTTTCCTTTTTTTTCTTCTTATTCAACATGATAAAACATAGTAAAATCCATCTGTAAATGTATAAAAACCTGTTAAACTTTAGAAAGAGTCCCTGCGTACATGTATGGAGCTAAATTAATCATTTGTGTCACTCGTACCCTTGGCATTGACAGCCATGTACGGCAGATTTGATGTTGCCATAGAAATGGGTTAATACGGGAATACACAATAATATAAATCTCCTTATAGATATTGCATGAATGCAGCATTTCAGTACAATGCAGTACAAAATTGCTAGCCCGAATAGGTGTATAATGTGAAATATTGACAGATCTTTTAGGGAACCTTGTTGGCATTAAAAAATGAGGTTATTCCAGATAAAAAGGTAACTCAATCATATAGGCTTATGATTACTACTAAATGGGCAATTTCTATTATGACTCACTGTCATTAACAATAAAGAAGATTCATGAGGTTTTCAGATTACATAGATCTTCTAAAATAATTACGGTTAAAATACATCATGCCATTATAATCAAATCAAATAACCAAATAATTAAATAATCAAATAACTTGTTAAGTTTCCTGATGCTTTGAGTCTAAAGATACTGTATTAATTACCAACGTTTTGATCCCGTCCCCTCCCCCCCCTCAAACAAAAATATTGTTCCACATTTCTGGATGTACTCCCAGTATTAAATGCAAAACTTGAGCTAGCTATGTCGGGGGCGTAACAAAAGTATAAATTGTTGAAAACTTGAAATCTTAAATTAGTGTATCATTAATTTGAAAAAATTAATATGCTGGTCAAAACCAGTGATGAGCAGAAAAATGTTTTAACTTGATACGCTGGTTAGATCCTAGGAAGAAATTTGAGTTCATTTGTAAGAACTGTGTTTCTCCACTGCCTCAGGCTTTCCACACATGAGGCACGTTCTCACACACCAAAAAAGGGCGACTATTTGGGTCGTGATTTGCAGCACGACCCAAATAGTCGCGCTTATTTGTGTGGGGACACAAATAATCGTGACTATTTGGAGCGCACTTCAAATCGCACTTATAGTGCGTCTTTTTGCAAATAGTCGCGATTATTTGCTGTGTGAACGGTGCACCAACGGTGTTTTTTATATCCCATCATGCAAGGCGAATCCACGAGTTTAGCACAGGATGCATGCCAACTTCACGCTTCACTGCGTACAGGCAGTTTGATAGAAATCGTACCGGTACGATTTGGGTCACGTTTTTTTGGCTGTGGGAACACAACAAAAAGCGTGACTATTTGGGTCGTGATTTGGAGTGCGACCCAAATAGTCGCGCTTTTTGGTGTGTGAAAACGTGCCTTTCATGGTTGTAGACATCCCCTCTATTTTCCTGTGTTTGGTAATGACTTCCATTACATTAATGAGCTTGACGGTTTCTTCCAACGTTCAGTTGATCCTTTTCTTATATCCTTTTCAATGGAGATTGGTGCAGGGAGGTCTTATATCATTCAGACTACACATTTGGTACCATTTAGGGCGATTGTGCATCATCAAGAAAAACAAGCGTGAATTCGATGGTTGACGCCATTTAAACAGTCTGGATTGTTTCATTTTATTGGTTTTCAGCAGCACATAAAAAGCGAAAAATCGTATGAGATCTTAACTGTTCTATGTGAGATGCATGCATTTGGCTTAGGTCTGCATTCACCCGAACCAACAAAATTCTTTCCATTTTTAAAAATTAGTTATAAATAGTTTGATGTTTGTGGTTGGTTTTTATACTGCTTAATACTGGACTCATAGGTTGTTCAGATGAATCTTACTAAAGTAAACATTATCAGCTCAATGTCTCATCTACTGTACACAATGTATGCCATTTGACATTACATGTATCAGTATGCATACATTTTTATCTTATAATTCCAATTAGTCCTGCTCCACTTTCCTAGAATTTTACTTTTGCTATTTTTGGTCCGTGTATATTATGGCATATTTTTTACTGTATATACCAGTATATTACCTAAATGTATAAAAGTCGCACACTGTACATGTGCTGTGCAAGGCCATGTACAGTAGTAAATATTATTGTGAAAGATTTACCTTGTCCCATTCTTCATTTATTGAATTAATAAATTTCCATGCGCTGGAAAAATACAAAGCATACAAACAAAACTGAGGGTTAGTAGTTTTTTCTTCGGGATTTTATTAACAGAATAAGGAGTGCAGTCAGAAGCAGAAATGTAAGGGAAAGAATAACTTTCTTGGATTGACACAATATACTGACAATTTGTGGCCTCGGGAGATGGGGCGAATGAATGTTTCTGTTGTGTATTGCAGTAGGGAAACAAAACTGAAATTTCCTCTACAAATTAAGTTGTGGAAGTTGTGGCAATGAATAGCGGGGATCGGGCAGACAGATATGTTTACTGCTGGCACCGAAGATAATTTGTTAATTGCTGTTGTATCATTTCGGCAATTATTTACATTTTACGACTTCTTCTTTTTTTCATACGAGCTTTGTTGGAAGTGGAAACAAAGTAACGAAGCAATTGTCAGGTTTGAGCCTGACAGCCCTAATCGAATCTGACGTTGGTGAAATTGCCAATTTGCTCACAATGTCATTTTAGTTGTGGATAATTGCTAAAGAAAAAGGTGGAGGGCTTTTGATCAGCACTTAAGAAAACGTCAATTTGCATGTGAGCTGTTAATGCTTGCCATTTCATCAGCTAATTGGTACTTAAGTGGGTGCATTCCTGCCAGGCAGGCACTGCTCTGTGTGTCAAGGTTGAGCTTAATTTTTATTGTTTTTCAATTTTTTTAACATAAATTATTGGAATCCTTGAAAAAATTGCACCATTTTGCAATTAAGACTTACAAAGGACTACCTTGTATGTATGTCAATTTCAAACTGATTTAAAAAAGCCCAGCCATTGTATAAATGTAAATTTTGGAGCTTATGTCGTGAGTACTTCGCATCTTCAGAAATTTCCACTGGAAAACTTCAAAATCATAAAAATGTAATATTGATCATCTCTGTCAATATTTTCATGTCCGGGAATTGTGTGCCCAGAATACCTTTAATTTAAAGGTACTATATCATACTTTGGAAGCATACTGAAACAGAAATCTTCACCTAGAATTACTTATCTTACAGGGTATAAAGATGGTGATGGTAGAAACATACCGCAATGCTGTATTTATCCAGAAAAGAGTAAAACCAATGACTAAAAACAATTTTGATCTTTTAAAGATCAAAATTAAAAGAGAAAAGACTTAAGAATTACTGTGGCTGTTTTTCACTGTTTTCTCAACAAGTGGGCACCATATGTGACTGAAATTTTCACAGATGACTGTTACTGTATCTTCCTTGATATTTTTGACCATGAATCTGCATTTCTTTGACAAAAACCGAAGTATGATACTACCTTTAAGCATAGTTTCCTTCCTCTATGCTTTAAGCTTCTTGCAGCACAGGAATCAATATGCAAAATGTTTGGTTACCAAGGAAACGTTTGTTTGTCTGTATATGCAGTGTATTTGTAGGATAAGATGTGATCTAAAGGATAAGAACTAAAGAAGTCAACAAAACATACATGTACATGTACACGTAGATGGCTATTGTACATTTTCACAATAACCAATGCCTGCCTACTGTGCTTAGATTCAATACCTTTTCATCTGTGCCGGTATGATTCTGCAAATAAGAAATTGTCACTGCGTGTTTAAAGACACATTTCTTCAAGTTCTTGGATACCTTTGATTTTGTACAAACATTTACAAGATCTTGTAAAATAAAAGAAGAAGTCGTAGCCTAAAATTAGGTTATTCGTGACCACTCTGGTGAATTACCTGTACAGTGTTCTGGAAGTCACAGGTTCGAATCCTGTTCCAATTTTTAAATTTGTTCACTTCTTAACGATTGAAGTGAATCCAGTCAGTTTCTATTGTGTTTTATTTTTGATAATTTCAAAAGTAGCATAAATAATTAGGTTTGTTGTCATTTTGTCTTTGTTTACAATGCACATACTTTAAGTATGCAAAAGTTCTGTAAGTAAATTGTGATTTAAGCTGCATACTGCTATTATGAACACTGCAGTTTGTATTGTGCAGGGATGTGAAACTTCAGATTTAAATCTGAATTCCGATTTAAAACAAAATTAGTTTTCAACTCAGATTTTCACTTTTTTTTTGTACACCTGCTCTGTACAAAAGTATACATGTAGGAACATTTAAATTTGATCTTTTTTCTTGGTATTTTTTTTGTTCGTGTGGCCACTCACATCCCTGAATGTGGGGAGGGGTGATCATGCTGTTCTTTGGCTGAATCTGTGCCAAGGACTGGTTCTGTTCTGGAACTGAATCCTAGTTCCAGAGTTATATGCATGAACATGTACATGTACATCTGTTGTCGTTCAAATTGAGGACCTCTCACAATCAAGCAATTGTTCTTCAAAATGGAATAACATTAATCTACCACCACAAAGGAAATATCATGTACCAAACACTGACATCAGTGCAATATGTATTGTACTGATGTACTATAGTTTGCAGAGTGTGCACTGTGCACTTTATAGATTGTTGTGTCACAGCAGGCCTCATAACCTGTCTCTGGTCTCAGGATTGCTGTACCAGGAAGGAAGTGTAACCTTGTCATCAATGTCATCAAGGTATTTTAAAGGCATTGCATACGTTTGGTAATGAATCTGAAAATTTATGGCAATAAAAACTTACTTGGTGAGAAGTACAGCTGCTTTGGATAGTATAATGCATAATTGAGAAACGTTCAATTCGAAGTACCGCGGTTATGGAAAAATATGTCACTTTTTATCTCCAAAAATTATGAATCTGAGAAGCGTTATGGCCGTAACGCTTCTCAGCTATTGACTAACTGTTCTCTGGCGTGAAATAACCGCTCTAGTTTGTCGCCCAAATCTCAAAAACGCTACCACCTTTTGAATTGAATCTTTCACAGGTTAGTTTTATGGTATATATATATACAATTATATTGGTTTGAAACAAACAGTAGGCTCAAATTACCAAACGTATGCAATCCCTAGTTTGGTTAAACAAAACAAGAATGGCATTACCATTTACACGTGCAATGATGTAAATTATGTAAATTGCCACCATGTTTGTATTCTTTAGTGCACACTTTTTGTTGAGTTTACTTTTGTTTTGTATGTACAAGGAGATTCTTTTACAAACCTGAGTTTTGTTCTTAATCACGGTCAAGCGGTGTTTATATTTTCATTATATTTCTGACTCTCGATGCTCTGGCTGAGAGGAAATGTACCTGGGTGCTTTCGGTGGTTGAGAGAGTGTGCAATGGTTCACGTGTGGGCGATCGTGACACATTGTGCGCATGTGTGATGTTGCTTGGACGTTGCTATGGTGGGCGTGGACTACTGGATCGGAGTATTATGAAGACCTACAAACATGCACCCATTTTACATAATTTACTTTTTTTTATAAATACATTCAGTTAATAGCGTTCCGCACTAATGACGTCACAAAATCCCCGGTTGTCAGACAAACATTGACTCACACACGTAGTGCACATGCACGCGCACACCCAACAGTCACCCAACATGACCCAGCAATGTAGCCTACATGCATGACATGTTGCAATATGGTACAATTCTACAAATGAGTGCATTTGTGCAGTATTTGCAGTTATTGAGTGTCCGGATGTGGGCTCACATGTATACATACATGTGCGTACATGCATTGATTGTGGCACTGTTATATACCATACTATATATTTAATGACAACACCTGTTTCAATATCAGCCAGCCATGCAACCATTTACAGTCGAACCTCGTTAATACGAGGTCGCCGGGACTTACCGAAAATGCTCGTATTAAGCGGGGCCTCGTATTATGCGGGATGCATATTTTGTCAACCAAAATGCACGTGTGTGCAGTACACTGCACATACAGCATGCACTATCCCTCCGGTAACTCATAATTACGTGTCAAGTCCGTGTTTACATTTTAGAAGTACTTAATAAATGTGCTTGATAAATTTCATTTTGTTGAATTGTCACGGTTGTAAAAGGGATTTCATTACAATTATGTAAGAATAATAAAAACCAAGTAAATAAAAATAATGCAATACGAAAACGACATGAAAATTGCGAGTGGATGACAGCAACGAACGTTAGCACCGTATCGTACCGCACGTTCGGACAAGTTGGTTGCCAAACAATGTGTGCAGTATGAAGCAATGTGCACCGCAGGGAACCAGTGATATTATGATGGACACGAGAGGGCGCCATTTTAACTTAAATTAATAAGTGCGTTCGTGGTTTTTTGACACGGATTATTTTTTTTAAGATGTCGGGGTTTTTAGCAGTCCAACATCTGTCTTTTTTCCCCTTCCCTTCATGTAGCCAATCACAAAATTTGAGCTATGTCGGCACTTCGTAACGGTTACCAATGCGGAAGCATTGCATGAACGAAACCCATGCTGCAGTTTAGCCACATTATATCCGATCACGTGCATGGTGACCACGTGTAGCTGTAACATCGGCCGATCGGTCGGGCCGCAGTCGGGTCGTATCGGTCCGTTCATGGAATATTATTTTGTTCGGATACATGTTGGCTACACTTTGAAGAATTTGTTGTGACCAAAATCCTTCTTACACGTCATCAGCAAGGTAAAATTGTCTGGAAATTAGCGTGGACTTTGTTTGATTTTTGAAAAAAAAATGAAGAAGTTTTTCTCCTTACGAAAACGAATCGACAAAATGGAAGAACTCGCCGTTTTCCTCGGGCGGGTTTTGACTTTCGTGACAGCCAAAAAACCCACGTGGATCACGCTCAATAAAAGAAAATACTATGGGCCGTACGTTGTCTGTTTTTTGTTTACACTTTCCACTGGGCAAGCCGCTGGTAAAACCGCAGGAGGGGATTAGTGGGCATTAGCGCTGCGGTGAATTTAGCTTTCGGTAACATGAAACAACGGCGACTTGGTGGTGGTGGGATTTTTCTTAATCTGTACAAAGAAATCCGAAAATCGATTCTAAAAGAAGCCAGATTAAAAAATCCTCGTATTAAATGGGTTGTTTACAATGACTTCCACGCAACTGGGTCAGCCCAAAACGCTCGTATTAAAAGGTTTTTCGTATTATCAGTGCTCGTATTAAGCAAATATTTCCCCATAGAAACGTGCACAACTCGGTCGGGACCGGCGTGATATGCTCGTCTTAACCGAGATCTCGTCTTAAGAGAGCTCGTATTAATGAGGTTCGACTGTATTTTGTTTGAGAATAGGAACACACATTTGAAGGCTTCAGAGAGTCTTGTGTACGTTGTAATAGATTGTAGTTTGTCTGATTTGTATTTTTGTACACGTGTCGGCTCGAATGTCAGTGTGGTG
Organism: Astropecten irregularis; assembly: GCA_963971285.1. Classification (NCBI taxonomy): domain Eukaryota; kingdom Metazoa; phylum Echinodermata; class Asteroidea; order Paxillosida; family Astropectinidae; genus Astropecten; species Astropecten irregularis. The sequence continues at coordinate 5,448,848 of OZ020263.1, read as the reverse complement.
CATGAATATAGACATCATCTGCAATAGGTACCATTATGTTTGACAAATCCAACGGCAGACACATGTACATTAATGTATTGGTTTGGTTTGTGAGACTCGAGCGACTAAATTGACACTCGTCTATCATGAAGTGGATAAGAACTCATATATTGTGTGTACATTGTGTCATGGTTTAGGTTTACACTATAAAGTCTTAGCACCTATAACCACACAAGAGCTGCAATTACCACACATTACCACAGTCTCCACAGGGAACTGGATAATAACCCTAACACTCTGTACCTACCACTAGGGCTGTGCATTCACGGGTAATTTTGGATCCGAGTACCCTTTGCCCAAACGGGCGGGTACCCGGGTACCCGCGATATAATATAAAACATAAGAAATTAAGAACCCGGAAGTATTTTGCGTAATGGCCGTTGGTGAGTACCGTATAGCGTATCGGGGCTCCGAGCCAGGCGTGCTAAAAAATTACCAGACCTTCCCAAACACCCCGACCTTTAGCGGATTTCGGCTTTTTTTAGGGGCGCCGAAATTTAGTTTACGCTATTTCTACCGACATGACAGGCCAAGCAAAAGTTAGCGTGATCTTTTTTCCGACATCGAACACCGACATAAAACACGATGTATGCATTGTCAGGGTTGTTATTTCGTTGCGTGTTCCCCGTAAAATATTCTGACCACCCCGTAAATCGCATTTTCCTGATCAGCTAAATCTTACTTGAATTTCAGTCTGTAATTTTGTCCAGTTGGCCAATAAGAAGAAACACACTTTTCACGTACATGTGCTAGATCTTAAGAAATAACGTGAGAAAAATTACTAGGGCGACAAACGCATTTAAGACGTAATCACGATGCATTGTGCACATGGTCAGCATGGTAATCCCGAATGTTCCATGACTGGTATCCGCCCCACACACGGCCACGCGTAATAGCCACGATGTCAAAACAACGTGCACCAGTCTCGACCACGTGTGGGCAGGAAGACTACATACTGTATACACCGTACGTACTGTGTGTGCACGGTGTGGGCTCGGTCTGTTCCGATGATCTGCCGTACGCGGTAGGATTTTTGGTCGGTACATGTAGGCCTACATCGCGGCCGGGGTGCGTCGCGTTGTCGGGTACCGTAGATCGCGGCCGGACTGCGTCGATAATTGTGGCTCGCTGCCGGCTTCGGTACAGATTTGCGGTAAATAATCTGCTTTTGACATTGCAAAAAACTACAAATTTTGCAGGTCAGTGATGTATTATATGAAAAAGGGCATGGTTGTTATTTTTTTACGGGTAATAGAATCGAAAAAATGGAGCCGGGTACTCGATGGTTTCGGTCGGGTTTCGAGTACCCGGGTAGAACGCACAGCCCTACCTACCACACAAGACAAGAGCTGCTTACCACACATTACCATAGTCTCCACAGGGGGACTGGGACATAAACCACACATTACCACTCACGAAACCTACACTGTCGTGTATTGTGGTATTCAGCTAGGATACCACACTAAGCACAGGAAAAATGTGTGAAAACTGTGGTATGTAGGTGGGTCAGGGTGAAGGTAGAAATGGAGGAGACATCCTGCTGGAACAAGAGGCCATGCAATATGTGCTACATGTGGAAGTTCATGGGAAAAAAATATGTTACATCAGCTGTCGCTGTTGATGTCAATATTTTGTAGTTAAATGAACACAACACTGTGTGTACAAAGTGCTTAAGAGTAAAGTGGTCTTGCTGAAAATGAGTGAAAGTCACTGTATAAATGGTGACATTCTGATCAGCACATTTGGTCATTGTCTAAATATTTACTGTAACTCAGAACAAAAAGCAACAGACGTGATGTCAACAATTTTTTTTTCTCCAAATATACTGTATATCTGTATTTGATAGGATAAAAGACTTGCGGCATCATTTTTCATCGAACATACACTTAATTAAAACAAACAAAAGCAAAACACTTAAATTTGAATGGAATATGGAACATATCTGCATAGACGAAATTGACAACAACAACATCTGGTATTAAAAAGCTGTAGGTTTACACATGTATCATACGTGCAAATACTCCTCGCCTTTCACCTCTGGAACCGGGTTCAAGTCCGGCTCGGTCCACAAGTGGATTGGGTTTTCTGTCCCTGCCTGATGCTGTGGGTTGATTCTGTGGGTTTTACCCAGAATATTACTCTGGGTTTTTCCTTCCACCTCTAAAACTGTATCTTCTTCTCATCTTCTTTCCATAATAGGTTTCATCAGGCTTGCGATCTACAGTGCCTTGGCTGCTTTTGAGGAATCCTTGGTGTTATTACCAGAAATAAATAATAATAAAAATAACACGACCACAAACAGTAGCGCTGCGCACTTGCGCTACAAATAGCACCGAACCTCAGACAAACATTGCAACGTGGCCATGCAAACGTGTGGTGAGTGGAAGTATAATGAGTGCGCGTCGCTCGTGGTGTGACGTCATTAGTGCAGAACGCTATTGCAACTTTCAAAGAAATTTTGATTGATTACTGAATGCACTCAATTGATTCCAGTTTAGTCTTGACACACATCACTTGGCTGGATCTCGTTACGCGGCTTATTAAGGAGATCAGTGACATGTTATTTTCTCCGATGGAAGGAAGTTGATACTTTGACAGATAAGGCATCAGACGCCCTTTAAAGTGAAAGAATTTATTGTATGCACATCATGTTAAAACATGTACATGTGGAATGTTACCAGAGGCCAATTTCACAGTGCTGCTTAAAGGTCCAAAAATCGTTTGGACGAACAATCTTTGGAAAAGACCCTAAATTTTGGTTTCCTTGAAAAACCCAGCATCTGATGAACCTAGATTTTCCATGTTGACTGTTTGCACTGTTTACAAACTATTGAGTCCATTTTCTGTCTCAAACTCATTAAATTTTTTTGGAGGCCTTGCAAATCCTATATGCTCCCTTTAAGCAGACAATTTGCTTACATGTAAGCGTGAAAAGTCTTCCTTGATCAAACAGGATTACCAACCAAATTTTCATGTGATGTTTATTGCTTTTGACTTGTATTCGGCCATTGTTTGTTTAGCATAACAAAAGGAGTTTTGGATGGCATACTGGTTTTATTTTATACCAAGATTGTTTGTGTTTAAGCAAATTTTGGTACTTACCGGTATGCAGCATGCAATATTATGAAATTGGCCCCTGAAACTTGACTGGCTGGTTAATTTCAGCTTGTCTGCACTATTCATGCATTCATTTCTTCATTTAGTGGTATCTAGGCCTATGCACTATAATAAAAAAAAATGACAACATTAATTATTAAACTGCTCACAGATCACAATGTGTCAGTGTGTTTGAATTGAGAATTGTTTACATACATCCATGCAAATTTAATGTGTTGAGCGTTTTGTGAGAGAGTTGTGTGTTCAGTACATTTACACGTTATATTTACATACTGTATATGTGTCCCATATGCATACATGTCTTCACTCCATGTTAAGAGTTTTAATTAAGCGTCGTAGCTGGTCTGATAAAAGACAAATTCAGCTCTCCGCCACCTCATTTCATTTTCCATGTCTTGCTTTTTTATAATTGCCGTTAATTAAGACGTGATGGGAGCCGATGATAGCAGGAAGTTGACATTGCACTGTGTACAGGTTTACCAACCATTCACGTACACACACGACACTTTAGGAAAAATAAATACACACACCATATACAGAAATGTCCGCCTGCTTGTTTACATACACGTACACGTTATATGTATGGCACAAACGCAGGCTGCAGGAAAATTGATTTTTTATCGGGGGAAAAATTATGTAAATTTATGTTATGCGTTAAAAACTTGAATAAATCTGCCAGATGTTATTTTGGTTGAGCCTTTTGTTATTTACATATATTATCTTTGTCTGCATGAGACCACAAATTCAAATTTCAGATACGATATAAATTGTCTCTTTTCTGCATGATAAATAACGGTTTCAGACTTTAGGTGCAAATTGTACCTCTAGGCCTAATATAGCTCACTTGGCATCTTTTTACCATTATACATATGTAGATTTTCCCCAGTGTTTTTGTGGTGTTAAAAACATTTTTGTTTGGCTTTCATTTTGTGTGTGTACTCCTTAACCAATTGTACAAATACATGAAGCATGAAACATCCACTTTGCATGATATCATTATTGAATCGGAATTTATTGTATTTTTTTTCAAGTACATGTACAGTTTCTCACAGCTAGACCTAACGAGGCGAACACATATTATATGGTACCTTATGGAGACCAAGGGCCTGTATTTTTATTGCACGGGATTCCAAATCTGCAGATTCACGTCCCATGTAGGATAAGGTGACCATATTTTGTTGAGATGATCTGGGGACAGTGATCCGTGTCCTGGGGGAGGGGTATAATTTTGAAATTTTGTTTCATCCAGATGGTGCCTACATGCAAAATGGTGGCATTTACGGACATCTTGTCCAGTTGATATGAGTGGGTTACATACTTACATGTCTTAGGCAGTTGTCTTCGCATACTTCTCTGAAGAATGGATCTTGATCTTCTTCAGCTCAGCATTTGTGTTAGGTTTTTTTTTTCATTGAAAAGTGAACAAAGAAAAATTGACTGGAGCGGGATTCGAACCGACGACCTCCTGAATACCGTACAGGCGCTCTACCAACTGAGCCATCCAGCCCTATGTTGGTGGTGACCCCAATAGTCAACTATCCTTGTTCGTTATTTCACGAACAAGTTTTTTTTTTATTTAATAGGACAGTTAGAATTTTCAGGGGCATTTCGCCGAATCTGGGACTTTTCTGGGACAATTTTTCATCGGGGACGGCACTGTCAAATCGGGGACTGTCCCCGGAAATCGGGGACGTCTGGTCACCTTAATGTAGGATACGGACAAATGGAATCCGGATCAGTGGGATCTGTGATCTTGTGCATGAAACAAACAGGCCCTAAGCACAATAGGTTGAATTGAATTATGTATCCACAGGGAAATTCTAAAGGTGTATAGGTCTGCACTTAAGGTTTTCACAAAACTCATATTTCCAGAATTAACTTAAAAAGGAGGAATTTCTAAGGTATACTTATCTATCACAAAGAGAAGTATTTTATATAAGGGACATTCATTAGGAATTTCAACCCAGGAAAGTGATTCTGGTTCAAATGGCAGCGATTTCAATTCTACACTTCGGAGAGTGTTCATTAGTACACGAGAACAAAGCCATGTCTCCACAAGGATACAAATTCCGATATGTACTGGCAGTCCTTCAACAAAAAATTTTGAATGAAAAAAGACAGAGACAGTGGTTTAACTCTGAGGCCTGTTTCAGACGTCATGCTTATTCCGTGGCGAGTAAAATTGAATTTAGCGCGACTTAAGCACTGTGTAAGTAAGTACGGCAGTGGTTTCAGACGTCAAACTCAATTACAAATGTGTGGGCGAACTTAAATGCATCCAAAATGGCAGACCATGTTGTATTTTCAATAGAATCAGAGTCACACGAAAAAGAATGCTGCTTCAACCATGTCAACAGGCACTGATTAAAGGTAGTATCATACTTTGGTAAGAGACCCAAACAGAAATGTTCACAGATTTATGTATAGTTTTCAGGGTATGAAGATGATGCTGGTAGAAACCTACTGTTAAAATGTTTCCGCCTGAAATGGTGTTTTTATCCAGAAATTAGTAGAATAACGACCGAAAATCTTTTTGATCTTTGAAAAGATCAAAAATAAAAGAGAAAATACTTATACTGTGGCCGTTTTTCACTGTTTTCTCAAAAAGTGGGCACCGTATGGGACTGAAATTTTCACAGATGACTGTTACTGTATCTTCCTTGATAATGTTGCCAATGAATCTGTATTTCTTTGACAAAAACCAAAGTATGATATTACCTTTAACGAACAATGGAACCCATGCCACTCTTATCATCATCATCATACTCTAAATCAGTTGAATAATCTAATGTACTGATTTTCTTATCTACTGCTCAGTGTGCAAATCTTGAGAAATGCCCGTCGGCCGTCACCATTTTGTTCAAGAAAGAAGTTTGTTTCCTTTTTAACAATTCTGTTCTCGCACACGTTATTGTGAGCATGCGCATTCCTAAATATGACCGATATTCAGGACAAACTTCAAATTGAAATTCTAATTGATGCGGTATAAGTACGACATCTGATACTGCACCGTGCTACTGCCGTGCTAAATGGCATTTAAGCACGGTAGACCCTGTCGAGCTAAAAGCCTCTGCCGTGCCCAATTCAACTTGCCGAGCCAAATTGGTTTCAAATGACGTACTTATGCCGTGCCGAATACAAAAATCCAAGTTGATTTGTATTCAACGCGACATACGCACGACGCCTGAAACAGGCCTTAGTGGTTGATAGCACTGCTTTATTATACTTGATTGAACAATCTAACCTGGTACACTAAAAGCAACCCAAGGGATGACTTCTAGTTCACCTTTTTTTAGACAAAAGTCTAAAAGATTTTGAAACTAAGATCTTGAAAATGCTTCAAATTGGTAAACTCGTGACCATATTTTACAGCAGATATCATGAATAAGGTGATAAAACAATTGCTGTACAAAACTAAGTTCTTGGACAATAAGGAAAGGTTTGCGGAGGCACCATGTATAATATCTTTAATGGATGTGTGGTTCTGAAAAGAACCGGTGAGAAGTTGATCTCGACGTTCCGGCCAGTGTACTCTGGCCGTCCTCAGGAGAATGTGTGCCGTGAAGCAAGACGTCAGTGGGTTATAAAGGAAACCGGATTCAATGGAGCGTGGAGTTGGAATTCTAGATGTGAGTGCAGTCAGCTGTGGATGGCGGGAAGTTGGTTTGGGTATAGGAGACCCTAGCCAAGATTCACTGGCCGGAACGTCGAGATCAACTTCTCACCGGTTCTTTTCAGAACCACACATCCATAAAGAGATTATATACATAGTGCCTCTGCAAACCTTTCCTTATTACGTGACTTCCACCATGCAAAGCTTCAAAACCTACTTTTCTTGGACAATGTTCAAGTCTAGGTTACTGACTCTTAGGGGTTTACGAAATGGAGGCTCAGGCTCAAGCTTCAGCTCTGACATCCATATGTTGAAAATATAGGTTGTGGTTTTTCACTGAAGCTGAAGCTCTGTTTTCCTTTTCAAACCAGAGAATCTGCTTCCGAACCGCAGCTAAAAGTCTCTATTTTCATACCTGTTGTTTCCAAATGGATTCACGAAATGGAGCCGAAGCCTGAGACGGAGCCTGAGCCTCCGTTTCGTAAATGCCCTTAGCTTCATAGTTGATAATTGTACCTGTACTTAGGGTTGACCTTACGAATCCAACTTGAATGATGATCATTCTGAAATCTTTACAACTCAATTTTTCCAAATCGTGACAAAAATAATTATCATAGGAGGAGCCAGCAAATAATGGCCCATGTTTTCTTTATACCATTAAATACAACATATACAATATGATGATGTCATCATGTAGTGATGTATGTACTGTGCAACATCTGTTTGGGCCGGTTATAATGTTGTTTAATGTCAGCATGTAAGTACATAGTCTGACTAAGCCCGTATGGAATTTTAGATGACATACAATGTGATGTAGGTAATATGGACAGTGAAAGGAGTCCCAGACAAAATTCCCAACTTGGTTTGTAATTTGAACGATGTGCCTTTTTGAACCATGCCCATCAATAATACACTGATCCAGTAGGCCACACCCCTTGACAAATTGACCAATCACAATGCGTTATTTAATGTCTGACAAATTGCTGCCATGTTGTTCGACATAATGTTTTAAATTTTGTATTCTTTACTACATGTACACACTTTTTGTTGAGTTGACTTTTGTTTCGTATGTATCTAGGTATTTCTTTTACAAACCAGAGTTTTAATACTCGTAACATGATGGTCAAGTGGTGTTTATATGTTCATGAACTGACTCTCGATACCCTGGCTGAAAGGAAATGTACCGTACTTTTTTGGCATTTTTCAAAACCAAAGTCCAGCGGAATGAAGTACTTTCGGTGGTTGAGGATGTGCAATGCGTCGCGTGTTGGGGATGGGCGATCGTCGATCGTGACACATTGTGTGCCTGTGCGTGTACGTCGTTGCTTGGCTTTGTCATGTTGGGCGTGGCCTACTGGATTGGTGTATTGTTCAGAGGCGACAAATTACAGGACCTCCCCTCCATTGTGTAATATGATATGTAGTCTTCCTATTTAGATTGCTTCAACAAATAAATACACCGCTGCTTGTTTGCGCTATATGTCATGCTGTACTTTATTTTATGAAACATTCTTGAATGTATTTTGAAGTGTTTCCTTGTTTTGTTTCCTGACATTTTCTGTTTACTAGACTGTAGTTTAAAAACCCTGTTGACATGTAGAACTTGCTCTGGGGAACGTCACGTGTTCAGTCCACTCATTATGTTTGTACTTCTCGTACATGTATGTACATATATGTACATGCACATGTATTGTACACCAAGATATTCATAATACATTTACTGGGCTTGCCCTTCACTGACGTGGATGAGTACGAAGTGCTTGTGAATGGACATACTGTATGAAAAAAATCATGCGCTGCCTCAGGTGGGATTCAAACCCATGATCTCCTGCTTACTAGTGCAGATGCCATACCGCTAGGCTACTGAGCTAGCTGGGGTCAGCGGGGTGAAATCAAATCCAATATCGCAGTGGGTACCACAATTAATCATGAATATTAATGATTTTGGTCGGCACTAGTAAGCAGGAGGTCATGGGTTCAAATCCTACCTGAGGATTGATGATCAGCACACTCACCAAAATGATTCCAGAAATTCAGGCCATTTATTTCCATCTCAGGAAATTTCGCTTAGATCAAGTTGATTTTTTGACTTCTTACACCAACTCACACCGAAAGTTTCATTTTGCAAATATGGGAAAATTTGCCCGTTTTGAAAAAAATCCTGTGTTAAAAGCATGTTATGTTTGTTTTTAGTTTAGACTACCTGTATGTAAACAATTAAGAAAGTTTGGAAAAGAACAAATGTCTTATGACTTTCCCAAGGTCAACAATTTGAAATGTTTATTGCATTGAGAGTTAACCGTTCCTAGTTTTTTAACAATTGTAACAATTCACGTGTTCACTGGCACGTGCACATGCATTCTATATTACAACTTCAAAGTGTGGATGAAGTCGTTATTTATAGGCTCAGGTTGCACAGCACAATGTAATACAATCAGCAAGAATTATTGGATTTTGAGTGGATAGGCGGTTTATTGTAACTTCATATCAGCATTGGGTTGGCCATATTGAACCTCTAGAGGCAGATATTAAATCCTGACTGAACACTCGGAACTTATTTGATTGCAGTTGGAAGTGTAGTACTTTCAAAGGTGGACCATTTATGTTGATTTTGTTGAGTCTTTTGTGCTGTTTTGTTTCTTTGTTGGTTTTTGTTAAATTTGTTTATTCTTCTAAAAGTGGAATTTTATTTTGCCTGCCAAATTGTAAAATGAGAAGACAAAAAATTGAGAATGTGTGAATTTTTCCTTCTGAAATCTTTTTCAAATAATACGTTTGTGTTGATTGTTAATAGCCCCTGCCAAGCAGTAGTCTGAGTATAACCCATTCTACTCCTTGCTACTATGTACGAACGTCTGATACATGCGTGCATGTAAATTTTATGCAACTCGGAACATCAGACAATGAGATCTGTTTTGAGAACATTTCCGTCTGGATCGTGACGGAGGATGTTGATTGGTCAATTTCGCGTGTCCACGCAGCAGCAGCTATCTACGTGATAGACGCACTCGTCATACAGTACGATAGTAGATGCCCCTTGATTGGTCAAAACCTAGAGGTCAGTGCTAGGTTGGCTTGCATAATTAATCATGAAATCTGCAGGCATATGATAGACGATCGCTCGCTGCATGTATGACGAGTCCGTCTATCACATAGACTAGGCAAGCAGAAGCAAGAGGTCGAATTCCACCTGAGCCAGAGCATGATTTTTTTTTATGTGCTCTCAGAAATTAAAGCAAGTACGCTGTACTAATCATCTACGTCATCGGTGAAGGGCAGGCCTAATTTGCATAATTCTATCTCCCTGATGAAAAATCATTACTTACAATGTGGTTGCTCTTTGAGAGATGCGTTGGCATGGCAACAAGGTCTAGATACGTGCTACTTGTTGCTAAGATAATTTTGCTCTTCGCCACAAACGAAACAATCTGTGAATTGATAAACGTCGTCTACCACAGCCAGGAAAAATTAAAAAACCATCAGGAGATTTTGGGGGCTGTACGGACAAAAGCAGAAGACAATTGAGGAATCCAAAAGGCCAGTTGCATTATTTGACGTCACTAGGACATGTAGGAAGAGAACAATGTGTTATTGTTATAAGGACCCATCTTTATAAACAGTTGTTTATCAGTTTGTCATGTGTCAAATTACCTGTTTTTAAAAGTAGTTTTTGCAGTAAGAAGTTTTTTTTGCAATCTCCACTCTCCAGTAAAAACGTGATAAATGAAAGATGAATGTTATTTCCTCTTGGAGATTGCCTGGAACTGTTTACCTTTAAATTGCCTCGTGTTACAGTACATGGGCCTATTACGGCAAGTCTGGAATTGGGTCCTTGCAATGGACGGGCACGGCCATTTTCCCCTTTGCAATTCAGAACATAAAGAAAATTTGTTTACCAGCAGTGATGTTCCTATCCTGCTTGACTATCAGACCAAATGTATATAAACTTTGAATGGTTGGTGTGAATTGTTGCTTGTGAAATACTTTTACCTGTTTGATTTTGGTTCTCTTGCCTCTAATTTGGTTTGCTGTGATTTTAAGCCTTCGTACACGTCACTCATATTTTTGTGAATATTGAATTTTACTGTAATTTTTACTTTTTTTTGTATTTCACTGTAATCTTAATGAATTCTTACTGCTATTTTTAATTGATTCTGTAATTGCGCCTTTGAACATTCTCGGATGGAAATGGCGCACAAGAAATGTAATAAATTATTATTATTATTATTATTAAGACTCTGGCCAAGTTGAACCTAAGTCACCATTGATCTATGCATGGCCTGTGATGTCGGGTTCATGAGTGGTAAACCGGGCATGTGAGGCCTCAAATTGTGAACAGGAGTATATCCTGGCATACACAGCCTCAGGCAATAAACGCACACTGTTATTCCATGTTGCCTTGAAGTTTAAAAGCTATTCATCCCTTATAAATCAACACTGCCACATAGTAACCCCTTAATGTATTCATGTGATCACGAATAACTTGAAGCGAAACATCTGCTTGCTGGAGTCAGGGCTCGGAAGATTTGCAGGCCTGAGATGACAAGGTATGCACAGATTGCAAAGGGTGCATGGTTCTTGGAGTAGTACATGACCATTGGTGAACTGCTTCATGTAGACAAGGCCTGAATGACTTTCCAATTTGTGGATAGACTCTGAATACAGCATATCCTTAATTGCACTTAAAGGTAGTTTCATACTTTGGTAAGAAACCAAAACAGAAATGTTCACAGATTTACGTATAACTTAATACAGGGTATGAAGATGGTGCTGGTAGAAACATACCGTTAAAATGTTTCTGCCTGAAATGGTGCATTTATCCAGAAATTAGTAAACAACGACTGAAAATCTTTTGATCTTTTAAAAGATCATTGAAAAGAATCATTGCGTGACTGAAATGCAGATGCGTGTGCATGCACGGCGCTAAATGAAACGCGCATTTACCGAAGGTGCATCGGATTTCGGGCGTATTGGAATTCGATAACGCACCTGTATGGAACACAAACCCAGATATGCAAATAGACGTACAAAAGATAGACACAATTTTGGGTCTTCCATAGGTTTGTGCACAAACATAGATGCACCCAGTAGGCATCACTCTGTACATGGAACTAGCACTCTAGTAATTTTAATATAGCTCTATGATCTGAACCTACTTGCTAAACATGTACGTGACTGAAGTGTTCGTCTATAAAACAGTAGACCTGAAACCCATCTTTGGAAGATGGTCTGCCCCTACAGCAGCAGATCAACAGCAAGAGCATCCCTCTTAAGTTACACAGCTAGTCCATTATGCTCAGGAAATGCCATTCCACTGGAGCCAATTGGTTGGTGTGCAGTCAGTCTTCCCTTAGATCTATGGTCTCCCTCTCTAGCTCCACGGCCATCACTGGAGGATGGATACAGAAACCGCATCAACGGATGAACTCGTACATCTGTAAACATACTATGTATGCACATCATTGACAGCTTGTTTGCATTTGGATTAGACAGACAGGTTTAAAGTACTTACATGTATGCACATCGCTGAAATGTTTTAGGCGGATGGCACGTCCCTTCATTTTCTGAGGAAATGTCAGTCCAACCTGTCTTCAAATTTTGTCCAGACCTTTTATCCCCTGCCACTTTTTTCCATTGCTTATCCACTGGGTCAATATATGAAAGATAGGGTGCAGAGATGGTAAGGGGCAGGGGCAGGCGCATGCTCACAATTGCGTGCGCGTGTGCTGTTGACTTAAAAAACATTTCTCCAAAGAGTAAAATCTCCTAATTATGACTAGAGTAGGCTGGTCCAAACGTTGAGACCTTAATACAAGAAGTCTGGATGAAACAGAAGTGAGAAGGTACGAACGACTCTTGGTGTATACATGGTGTTTCCGCAAACCGATCCACATACCAATTGTCACCATGCAACATGTGCAAAGCCTCAAATCTTTCTTAACTCATTCACAAATGGCTTATTATTATTTTTATTTTTATTTATTTCTGGTAATGACACCAAGGATTCCTCAAAAGCGCCCTAGGCACTGTAGCTTGCAAGCCTGATGAAACCTGTTTGTTATGGAAAGATGATGAGAAGAAGATACAGTTTTAGAGGTGGGAGGAAAACCCCAGAGTAATATTCTGGGTAAAACCCACAGAATCAGGCAGGGACTGAAAACCCAATCCACTTTTGAACCGAGCCGGACTTGAACCCGGTCCACATAGGTGAAAGGCAAGGAAAGAACCGCTACGCCAACCTGAAAGCATACTTAGTATGTTTTCAGCACTGTTGGTAATCAGGAAAGGATGTCATGTTCTTCAAGTGACACAACAGCAATTTTTCCATTCTTTGTAGTATGGTATGCATCATTAGGCATAATAACATCCGCTGCCAACACATGTTAACATCGTTGGGCTTGGTTAACGCTTTTGAACAAACCCCGTGATATGGATATATACATGAACACACGACTCAAAGATCCAGGGCCCAATTTCATGGAATGCATTTACGGTCTATTTTTGTGCTTACGGGCACTGCTACGCGTGAAATCTATTTCATGGAATCCATAAGCAAGACTCTCGGTTAGCGAAGAATTTCTAGGGTAACCGTTATCATTTTCTGCTAACGCGCTGTCGTATGCATTCTGCACAAATTCCTTGCTTACCGTTACCAAAAAGGAGCTCTTTCATGAAATACGCTAACCGTAACCAAAACAATTCTGCTACCGTAAGCGAAGAATTTTTATTTGCTAACGGTACCTGATTCCATGAAATTGGGCACTGATTGATGAAAAGTTTGGTGGTGAAACATGTCATGAAACATGTCATCAAACATGCCAACCGTGAAGTGAATAATCACAATCAAAGTCACGGATGGTGGACAGATAACAGACAAAATAGACAAATAATATTTTGATAATGGAATCTCTCCTTCCACCAGGGGCCAATTTCATAGAGCTGCTTAAGCACCAAAATTTGCTTAAGCACCCAAAACCATGGTAGATAAAATCAGTATGCCAGCCAAAACTCACTGTGAATGTTATGCTCAGCAAACCATGGCCGAATACAAGTTAAAAGCAGTAAACATCACATGAAAATTTGGTTGGTAATCCTGTTTGATTACGGAAGACTTTTCATGCTTAAGCAAATTTTGTGCTTAAGCAGCTCTATGAAATTGGCCCCAGGCTGAAAATGAAAATCATTGAATTGATTTTTTTCCCAAGCTATACGATAAACCGAAGGCCACAGTCAAAAAAATAACTGGAAATTGACGATATCAGATCTTTGTTGGCAGAAATTAGGGTTGGATTGCCATAGTGACCAGGGTTAACTCCTTTCATGTCTGTTGCTATGACTACTGCTAGAAGGAACTGAAAACTGATTGGCAAAATTGAATCGGGAAAAAAAAAAAGTGAATTACAGGAATTGCAAATGTCGGTATGTTTTTAATGACTTTATGTTGAAATTATTCAGATGTAGTGAAGAGAGCAGATTAAGTGGCCAATTTCATGCAGCTGTTAAGCATAAAAAAAATTGCTTAGCACAAAATGACTTTAATGAATTAAAACAAACCACCATTAAAAATTCCATTTTGATATTCATGGTCAGCGAACAACAGCCAAAGAACAATCATAAGTTATACATAACATATGGAAATTTGGTTGTTATCCTAGTTTTTTTTAAGACAGAAATTTCATGGTTAGCAAATTTGTGTCCTAGGCAGAGCTATGAAATTGCATCCAGGGGCCAATTTCATGGCGCTGCTAAGCACAAAAACTTGCTTAGCACAAAATATCTTGTTTAATAAAACAAACCACCATTAAAAATTCCATTTGATATTCATGGTCAGCGAACAACAGCCATACAACAAGTCATAAGTTATGCACAATATATGGAAATTTGGTTGTTAATCCTATTTTTTTTAAGACAGAAATTTCATGGTTGGCAAATTCTTGTCCTAAGCAGAGCCATGAAATTGCATCCAGGGGCCAATTTCATGGCGCTGCTAGGCACAAAAACTTGCTTAGCACAAAATATCTTGTTTAATAAAACAAACCACCATTAAAAATTCCATTTGATATTCATGGTCAGCGAACAACAGCCATACAACAAGTCATAAGTTATGCACAATATATGGAAATTTGGTTGTTAATCCTATTTTTTTTAAGACAGAAATTTCATGGTTGGCAAATTTTTGTCCTAAGCAGAGCCATGAAATTGCATCCAGGGGCCAATTTCATGGCGCTGCTAAGCACAATTAATTTGCTTAGCACAAAAATTCTTGTTTAATAAAACAAACCACCATTAAAAATTCCATTTGATATTCATGGTCAGCATTCATGGTCAGCCAACAACAGCCAAAGAACAATCACAAGTGATACACAACATGTGGACATTTTGATTTTTAATCCTTGTTTTTTTTTGGGGGGGGCTCGGGCTCAGGCTCAGGCTTTATTTCGTGAATCTATTCTAGAACAACGGGCATCAAACTAGAGGCTTTTGGCTACGGTTCGGAAGTAGATTCTCTGGTTTGAAAAGGAAAACAGAGCTTCAGTTTCAATGAAAAACCACAACCTATATTTTCAGCATATGGATGACAGAGCCGAAGCCTATAAGCCCGAGCTTCCGTTTCGTAAACCCCTGTTCATGACTGTTCATGTTTGTAACGTATTTCCTGACATTTTTTTCTGAGAATCAAAACATCAACGTATTTTGTGCAATTAACCTTGTATAGTGCTAGAAATAAGCTTTTAGATTTTTTGATTTTATAGTTGCAAGGCCAGGTGGACAGATATATACATGTACAGGCATTTTGATGTATACATGTATCTTGTTCTGTATACTGCTGGGCCTATCAGTAGAATATTTTATGTGTCGAATCATCATGCAAAGGTTATACAGTCGTAAAATAATACTCTATGGTATGTGTACAATGGGATTGGCGAAATTAAAAAGTAATTTCATTCAAGTAAAGTGTGTTTTGAATATTGGAGTTGCTGGTACTGTATACTCACACGGCGTTCACGCGCACTGAGCTCAATTTGTGCAGGCAACAAATACATTTCCTCTCAGGTGAATAGACATGTACCGAAGTGAATTCCTGCACTTTTAAAGGTAGTATCATACTTTGGTAACATACCGAAACAGAAATGTTCACAGATTTACCTAGAACTTACACAGTATAAAGATGGTGATGGTTGAAACAATCACATACAGTTCAAATATTTCTGCCTGAAAGGCTGTATTTATCCAGAAAAGATTGAATCCTGTGATCAAAATTATTTTTGATCTTTTAAAGATCAAAAGTAAAAAAGAAAAGACTTACTGTATTACTGTTGCCGTTTTTTAATTTTTTTTTTTTCAAAAAGCGGGCACTGTACATGTATAGGACTGAAATATTCACAGATGACTGTTACTGTACCTGTCTTGATATTTGAGCCCATGAATCTGTATTTCTGTGACAAAAATCAAAGTATGATGTTACTTTTATTTCATAACTATTGGGAAATGGTATCATAAAAAATGCAAACATTTGGTAGATGTTTCACTTTATAGCTCTATACATCCGTGCATACACTTTTCAATTAATTTGCATCTTCATTTTATGTACATCACGTAATTTGTTATTTCATTATCCATTCATGATTTTGAAGACGTTAAAGTTGAAGTTGGGAACACCAAAATATATGAAAAAAATGTCATCAAATAACCACAAGGGAAACTGACTGAAATTAAAGTAATGGAAAAGTGAAGAAAGAAAATTGACTGGAGCGGGATTCAAACTGGCATCCTCCTGAATACCATACAGGCGCTCTAGCAACTGAGCTATCCAGCCCTACGTTGGTGGTGTCCCAAGTCAACGAACAAAGATAATAGACTATTTGGGACACCACCAACGTAGGGCTGGATAGCTCAGTTGGTAGAGCACCTGTATGGTATTCAGGAGGTCACCAGTTCGAATCCGGCTCCAGTCAATTTTTCTTGGTTCATTTTCAATGAAAAAAATGTAAATATAAATGAAACAAATGACACTGCTGATGAAAAATGGAGCCTAAAAAATATTAAGTCTTATTTTGAGGCGTAATACACATTTAAATTTATCATCAGCTCAATATAGGTTTCTTGAATATGTCTCCATTTAAACTTCAGTTTGACAACAAGGGAAATGGAAAACTGGCATACATGTGGTTTTTAGACCCACAGTGTACAATTATTATGCAGGAATGGTAATTTCTACTTTGCATTTACATGTAGGCCTACACCGTGTACACTGTGTGAAAATGCATTTATAGTATCAAGCACAGTACATGTATGAGTGTCATTCCCAATTATAGCGTTTTGTTCTTTGTACAGGTATGCATTTTGTTTGTTAACAATTCAGGCTTACGCCCTGAACACTATATAGTTCTTCCTCCATGCTCAAACTGCTTCCATGCTAAGCCACAGAAACAGAAAGTAACAAGTTGATCAACAGATAACAAACAATGCATTCTGTTTTGTATATGTCACGAACAGATCATTCCACTGACATGTGTACAGTTACATACAGTTACAAAACATTTATTATTCGTTTTATATAACACCGTCAAGTAATTCTGCGATTTCCTCGTCATTCAGCAACACAAAATTGCTTGAACCCGCTGCTATTCGCGGGCATATCAGACGCCCTCTGTTGACCAATTACGCATTGAAGTCCCTTGCGTGCAATGGAACAAACTGGATAGAACCAAAAAATGCTCAGCCGCGAATTAGTGTATTTATCAAGGATCACATGACATACAATCCTCCAATCAAATGACAAGGATCTACTAAGGTGATATATGTAAAGTACATGTATTTTGACATTCATTTAGCTTTAAAGGGAGCATATAGGATTTGCAAGGCCTCAACAAAAAATTATTGAGTTTGAGACAGAAAATGGACCCAACAGTTTGTAACCAGTGCAAACAGTCACCATGGGAAATCTTGGTTCATCAGATGCTGGGTTTTTCAAGCAAATCAAGATTTAGTGTCTTTTCCAAAGATCGTTCGTCCGAATGATATTTGGAACAAACATAAAGTAAACTATTCTTCATGTTTTATAAAAAAAATCGAGTGGGGTTTTCGCTATTTTCTCGTGACTCAGATGTCCGATTGAGCTCAAATGTTCACAGGTTTATTATTTCATGTACGTGTTTGATCAGACGAAGTATGAGTGCAGTCCTGTGACCTTTACCAATCATGTATTATACCTTTAATGCACATTTCATATACATGTACATCTCCCCTTACTTCTTCTGACTCCCTTGCCCCCACCCACCTCCCTTCTCCCGCTAAACTACCGTCGGTTTTTGACCCATATCCTTCCGTTCCTGAATCCCTGGGGTTCCTTTTTTCCACAGGTTTGACAATTAGCCTAATGCAGTATGTTGAGTAAAGTTCATAGTCCTGCGTGGCATTTAACGCTTAAATAAAAGCGTTAGTACACAAGCTGGGATGATGGTGAGCATTTGAAGGTCAGTTGTAGCGTACAGCAACCTTGCTTAAAGGTAGTATCATACATTGGTTTTTGTCAAAGAAATACAGATTCATGAGCAAAAATATCAAGGAAGATACAGTAACAGTCATCTGTGAAAATGTCAGTCCCATACGGAGCCCACTTTTTGAGAAAATCGTGAAAAACGGCCACAGTAATTTCTTAAGTATTTTTCTCTTTTATTTTTGATCTTTTAAAAGATCAAAAGATTTTCGGCCGTTGTTTTACTATTTTATGGACAAAGACACCATTTCAAGCGGAAACATTGTAACAGTATGTTTCTACTACCACCATCTTCATACCCTGTAAGTTATACGTAAATCTTTGAACATTTCTGTTTTGGTGTTTTACCAAAGTATGATACTACCTTTAAAGGTACAATCATGATTGGTAAAGGTCACAGGACAGCACTCATACTTTGTCTGATCAAACATGTACATGAAATAATAAACTTGTGAAAATTTGAGCTCAATCGAACATCTGAGTCTCGAGAAAATAGTGAAAACCCGACTCAATCTTTTTTTATAAAACATGAAGAATGGTTTTGATCTTACCCCGAGATCAAAACTGTTTTCGGTCTTTGTTTGACTAATTTCTGGATAAATACAGCATTCAGGTGGAAATATCTTAACAGTATGTGTCTACCAGCACCATCTTCATACCTTGAGTCAAATGGGACTAAAACAACTCAAGTGAGGGTGTCCTTTAGTATGTTTGTTCCAAAAATCGTTCAGACGAACGATCTTTGGAAAAGACACTATTAAAATCTTGATTTCCTTGAAAAACCCAGCATCTGATGAACCAAGATTTCCCATGGTGACTGTTTGCACTGTTTGCGAACTGTTGAGTCCATTTTCTGTCTCAAACTCAATAATTTGTTTTTGGAGGCCTTGCAAATTCTATATGCTTCCTTTAATGGTTGGAGTTGTACTGGTATCACAAAGATACATGTAACTGGCATGCTGAGGCAGTGAACTGTGTATTACACTTGTGCACCGGCCATTACCGTACTCCATGCACAAACTGTTGCAGTACATGTACACATAGCCCACGTCTTTAACTGATCGTCGTTTGAGTTGGTCTTCTAATTAGATTAAGACGTGTATGTCAATGGGCGACAGGTACCTAGTCACATGATAAGGTATGCGTGTACATGTATAGTGCACATGTGCATGCACATGTACAATAATGTACAGATGATACATCATGTACGCTAGGCAATATACCAACCAAAAATGGCAATACCAACGTATAGAGGCGTGTATACGTGTACTAGACACATTACCACCTCCATGTGCACACCATGCATGCAGTATGTGAAACGTAACATTGCGTACATGTACATGAATGCAGTTTTATATCATGACATGCATACTGCCAACTGAACAATAGCACTGTGCACTTGTGCTAAAAATAGCACCGAACCTCAGACAAACATTGCAACGTGGCCATGCAAACGTGTGGTGAGTGGGGATGTGTGTGCGCGTGCAAGGGTGGTGTGACGTGTGACGTCATTAGTGCGAAACGCTATTAGGCAATTGATGACTATTTTACCTACCGGTACATCAGCATTACTTTACTATGCATTATCATAAATGCATATTATACATGTACAGTTTTCCATTCAGTATATACTGTATCCTGCAGTCACCGGTTTCCGATGGGATAACGGGAAAACTTCTATAAAACAGAAACGAAATAAAATTTCAGAAAATCACTTCACTAACTTTGAACTGTACACTTCCAGATTATACTCTGAAAAATCATCGAAGTTGAAGTCTTTTCTTTGGAAATATTGTCCGTCATTTACAGCGACATCGATTCCGCTATGTAAACAAAGCGTCACCAGTTTTCGATAACTTGGTTGTGCGGCAAAGTTCGTTGACATCGGAGTAGCTATGGCGTGCCAAGTCACTCAAAAATTGATGAAATATTGTCCTGACTCGATTTGATCGAACTGGGTCGATGGAGTTATTTATAAAAGGTCCTGAAACGGTTTTGATTCAAAGATCGTGAATGATAAATTATTTTTTATATATAAATGGTTGAATCAACAAAATGAGAATTTGGTACAGATCATGGTAGGTAAAATTATTATCACAACATTTTTATAATATCTGGCATCATTATGAGAGGCCTAAACGTGGATAGCTTTGGTTCATCAGCTTAGCAAAGTTTCAAATTAAAAAGAGAAAAATAAAATTATAGCACTTCGATTTGAGAAAGACTTTAACACTTTTGTTACATTGGCATGCCATAAAAACCCGATCGCACTGGGATCACGTGACCTGCCGTCTGACATCGGAAGAATGAAAGTTGTTCGAGAAGACGACAGTTTAGTTTGAAATATTTGACCACAGATTGTGTCTTTTATAAACGTTTGAACATTAGCCTTAAAATGCATTAGTAATCTATACCCAAAATTACTTAGTTTTTTACTTTTGAGTATCACTCACAACTGAAAACTTTATTCTCAATATCCTGAATGTCGGAGATAGCCCTGAGTGTAGTCATCACTTCAGGCATACTGATCACGAAGTATCACGCACGGTCTCGCGGTAAATGGGAATCAAATTTCGTCATCGGAAACATATGTCCATCGGAAACTCATGACCGGACGATATGCCCACACAATGAACATGTAATATTCACAATGGTGCATTATAATAATTATTAATCAATACTGTCTGATAATATTAATGAACCGGATACTGTATGTGTTGCTGGCAGTAACTGACTTACTCATCCAGCGTTTATTTCAGCATTGCAGTATTGCAGGACACATACGTACTCCTCATAGCTTGTACAAGAGTAGGCCCTACCATCAAGTACTCGACCATGTACTTGTGTGAATATACTTGTATTTACAAGGAGACATACTAGTACATAATAAAGCATTCACAGTCATTTAGATTTAAGTATTAAGATTTTGATCTAAATGTAGGGGCCTACAAATGCCATTGATGTTTGAAGTGATAAGTTGACTCTTTTCACAGATTATAGCCTGCCTGTGGGATTTTATGAAAGCCTTATCAAGTGATTTCCTTTACCTATATAAATTTAACAAGTGAATCCCCATCTGGAAAATTTTATCCAATATGTGAATCCAATGTGAATCCAGTGTGATTCCAATGTGAATCCAGTGTGAATCTAATGTGAATCCAATGTGATTCCAATGTGAATCCAATGTGAGTCCAATGTGAGTCTAATGTGGATCTAGTGTGAATCTAGTGTGAATCTAGTGTGAATCTAGTGTGAATCTAGTGTGAATCCAGTGTGAATCTAATGTGAATCCAATGTGATTCCAATGTGAATCCAATGTGAGTCCAATGTGAGTCTAATGTGGATCTAGTGTGAATCTAGTGTGAATCTAGTGTGAATCTAGTGTGAATTGCCAATGTGAATCCAGTGTGAATCCAATGTGAATCCAATGTGAATCTAGTGTGAATCCAATGTGAATCCAATGTGGGCTCAGTAACTTCCAATCACCACTCTGATTAGATATAACTGCATTAATGCACTTAATACGTGTTCCTAAATCTCATCAACTTTTCGTCATTCTCAGCATTTGAAAATGACATTTTGTTGATGAAAATGGCAACAATAAGAACCCCTATTCTCCTCTTCCATTTACACTTTTCGAAATTTACCAATTTGTTTTTCTTTCTGAAAACTTAGAAGAAACATTTAAAGCCTAACTTATAAAAACTGAACTGCATATTGAGGTTATTCACCGACGTCATAAAATCACGTGATTGGCCGTCAAGCTTTTCTATGTTGTCCATGGTTACCCGTAGGACACTGAACGTTGCATGTGCACTGAAGCGTATTGATTCGCGTGTGCAATCATTGTGCTTGACGGCCAATGACGTCACGTGAATAACCTCTATTGGTCTCCTGTCGAAACGTTGAGACCTTACGAGAAGTGCGAACAAAATAGAAGCGCGAAAGTACGAACGATTCTTACATCGTGTTTCTGCAAACCGATCCACATATCAACTACATTGGGTAGTAACTTTGTTTGATGCACTGAAGCCAACTCATTTTGTATGTGTCTATAAAAATCCAAAGATCTTTCACAAATAAGCAAAGTGTCTAATACACAGGTACTCTGAATAAGTTTCTGCTGCCTCTCCTTTCTTATACCGTGACTAAATGGGCTCCATAATCCCGTAGCAAATTTCTGATCCAGCAGGATCCATTGATTTGCTTCAATTTCATCGAAGATGATTTAAACGACGCCGTTCAAGTCCTATTCCATACCAATGTCTGCATCAGACAACAAGCGCGCACATGACTGCCTGCTCTCTTTCATGTATGTCAGAAATCTTTTACGTCCCATCTGAAGAACTGACAAATCCATGTTCAATCGACGGAACTTTCCGAGTAGCTAATGGACAGCCTGAAATCAGCCTCCTCACATGATTGGGCGGACTTTTATGCTCTCCGCTGTGTTTGTCCTTTGTTTGTTCGTGAAAGGGCCAGCCGAGTCTGTGCTATATATATATATTCTTTTCAAACTGCGACACAAAGCTCTGACAAACCTGTGTGCACGTCTGAAGTGCCTGCCACTAATGGAAAGATAGCTGCATACTTTTTGTGGGTTTAAAAGAAAATTTATTTCTTCTCTCTTTGCGTGTGAGTGAGCGCCACACACTTGGTGCATTTGCCTGTTATTAAAGTCTGTGCTGGCTGGCTGGATTGATAATGCTTTTGAAAAAAAAAGATGCACTAATTTTCATTGAATTATCAAGTAGTTTTGCCGTGGTGCGTCATGTGCAATTTCCATGTTCAATTTAAGTGGTAAAACTTAATTATAGCCCCACGTGCATCGAGTGATGTACAATCTACTGCTGTGCATATGTCATACCCTTCCCAGCCAGGACCTTTTTTTTCAGGATCATTTAAAAATCACTGATTTCTTAGAGCCAAAATCTCTAAATTTTGAATTGCACAGAATCACTTAGAATCTCTTACAATCAAATTTACATAGAATCACTTATGATCCAAGTCACACATAATCAGTGTAATTGAGAAACAGAATCAATGAGATCATCAAAATTACTTATAGTCAGTATCACTGAATTACATAGAATCACTTATGATCACAGTCACACAGAATCAGTATAATTGAGAATCAGAATTACTGAGATCATCAAAATTACTTATAATCAGTATCACTGAACAACAGAATTGTCAAGAATCATAATCACTTGAAGGCCCTATTCAAAATCACTGATAATCAGATCAAATCACTTATAATGAGAATCACTGAGAATCTGAATCACTAAGAATCTGAATCACTAAGAATTTAGAATGCCCATAGCTGAGAATTCTAATTACTGGTACTCAAAGTTTCAATCTGGATCATCGCAATCACGCACTGCAAATCAAAATGACAGAATAATAATCATGCAGAACTTGTCAAGAATCAGAATTATACAGAATGAGAATTGTTCAGAATCAAAGGACACTGTATCAGAAGTACACAGTCATGACAGTATGAGACTCGGCGACAATCAAAATAAAAAACACTTAGGCTGTGTTCGAGCGAGCTACTCGTGTTAACACGAGTATACTCCTGAGCGCTCGAACGGCCGGAGTACGACACTCGGGTCAGCGAGAGTATACTCTCCACCGTTGGGGAGTATACTCCTGCACCGGAGAGTATTGCGCGCACATCACACTCGTGTTACCGGGAGTAACCGCTCGAACGCAGCCTTAAATACACTCAGAATCACTAAAAGAATCAGACACAGTTCAATACCAGAACAAAAACAGTAAATTCATACACCCCAGTGCATGTTCTGTATGAGTGCATTTGATTTGTTCCCCCAGCACTTAACTCAGGGAATTATTAAGTGCGACAGTGTTCGCTTTGACTTTGACGTCATATCTCACGATTTTTCGGGCCTGGCCCGAAAGTGACAGTAATGGGGGAATGACATGTCCGAATAATGCTTCTATCGACGATTGGACTCCATATTTATAAAGTATTTGTAACGCACGACCTCTTTGAGTCTTGACCGGTCTAGTTGACACTTGGTCAAATACTGTACCTTCAATTGTGCATGTGCACCATATACCCAGGCTAAAAGCACAAGTAATTGCGGGGAACAAATCGAACACACTCTATGTAATTTCCATTACATCAGGGATGTGAAAATTTCAGATTTAAATTGAATCTAAATTATGATTTTATGGTTAGATTTTAAAGTAGATATTTTCAGCTTTTTTGTACACCTGCTCTGTAGGAACTATAAAATTCCTTGCTGTTCCTTGCTTTTCCTTGCTGTTTTCAGATTTATTTTGCGTGGCCACTCACATCCCTGTTAATTAGTACATGTATGGGTGTTTATATCATATTTATATCACTGATGGAAACAATCAGAATTGTGAATCAGACTCAAACCTCTTCGTATTGTTACGTAATTAGCCAGCGTAGATTAGCATAGGAACAGCATCTATAGGCAACGTAGTCGCTACGCAATTCTACGCAACAGTATGTATAAAGCTAAGGTAACCATATTTTGTTGAGATGATCCGGGGACAGTGATCCCTGTCTTGGGGGAGGGGCACAATTTTGAAAAAAATTTGAATCCAGATGGTGCCTTCATGCAAAATGGTGGCATCTATGGACATCTTGTCCAGTTGGCATGAGTGGGTTAATACATACTTACATGTTTTAGGCGGTTGTCTTCACATACTTCTCTTAAAAATGGATCTCCTTCAGCACAGCATTTGTGTTCAGTTTTTTTTTAGGACAATTTGAATTTTCGGGGGCATTTCGTCGAATCGGGGACATTTTCGGGGACTGTCCCCGGAAATCTGGTCACCTTATATAAAGCCCGGTGTGAAAGGGGCTTTAGAATCAATTGGTACTGGAACAGCAATTGTGCGACCTTGCACAATTTTTTATTTGTACACAATGTAGCATGTGAATGCATGCCGTATATGGAAACTATGCCAATCAATTAGCACATCAGCCGAGATACATGTTGATCGATCTTCCACTTGATCTACTTTCACATAATAGACAACAATAGATTCTATTCATTGATGATTAGCTGTACTAAACTACACAATGCACTGTGGGTATTCTGGCTCATTCGAGTTGTTTAGCCCATCAATTTGAAGGCCAGATATTTGTGCATATATGCAAATTGACACAAGAGATATGCTACATGTGCATACATGTGTTGTTCCTGACATAGTTCACACACCCACATATACATGCGCATGAACTATGAACTTTTTCCATCAAGTCAATTTGAGTTGCCTCCTAAAGGCTACATTCGAGCGAGCTACTCGCATTAACTCCTGAGCGCTCGAACGGCTGGAGTATGACACTCGAGTCAGCGAGAGTATACTCTCTAGATATGGGGAGTATACTCCTGCACTGGAGAGTATTGCGCGCGCATCATACTCGTGTTACCAGGAGTAACCGCTCAAACACAGCCAAAGATGTCTCTTGATCCCAGAGCAGAACTGGGCGTCGTTTCACTGGTTCCTGTATATATGAAAACCCCACAGTGACTAATTACATTACACTATAGGTGTATACCATCACTTTGGTTTGTCACAGTCATCTGCCAAAATTCTTCTTCTTTTTTTCTAAATCATGCAAGCTTCATTTTATGCTTGTTTCTTTTTGGTATAATTTTTTGTGCACTTTCTTTTCTTGAAGGGTTACATTTCCTCCCTTGCTTTTACCTTTGGGCATTGTGGAGCTCTCTGATATAATAAATTGTCATAAATGGGAATTGAAATGTAATTTCATACTTTAGTTTTTGTCAAAGAAATGCAGATTCATGCCAAAAATATCAAGAAAGATGCAGTAACAGTCATCTGTGAAATTCCCAGTCCCATACAGCATGTACAGTGTCCACTTTTTTTAGAAAACAGTGAAAAACGCCTATGGTAATTTTTAAATCGTTTTATTTTTTAAATCTTCTGAAGACCAAAACTGTTTTTGGTCATTTAATTGGCTTTACTTTTTTTTTGATAAATACAGCATTTCAGGCAGGAAATTGTGTACAGTACATTATGTTTCTACCATCATCATCTTTATACTCTGTAAGTTAAAGGTAAATCTGTGAAGATTTCTGTTTTGGTTCGCTACCGAAGTATGATACAACCTTGAAACTGAGTTTACTGAGACTTAAATGCCAATAAGATGTGTCATACTGTACAGAAATTATTTTTCTTTTATGTAACTAATACATTGCTTTTTGAAGGATGATGAAATATGCACAGTTTCTATTGAGTGTTGTAGAGTTATGGGATGTTATGTAGAAATGTGAACCCAGCATTATTATTAAAAAAATTGAAACCAAAAACAAGTATTGGTAAGGCACAAGGTAAATTAGCATGCATGTATTCAGAACGTCCCATCTGTTGTGTTCTACAGTTAAATCTACCTTCATGATCAAATTGAATAAGATGGTCCCCCCTCCCCCTGGGAAAAAGACAATTAGAAAAAATAGCAAACTGATTGGTAAACTTAAATCATAAATTTATAATGGTATGATTTGCACGATCAGTGTGACAGCCGTTCAAAATATAGGCCTATGTATACGGTGGTTTATTTATTTATCTGATATTCTATGCAAATGTTCTTATTTGAAAATTTTTTATAAGTATTCTTTTTAATAAGTATTCTAGTAAGTCTAGTTTGTTTTGCACCAAGATTGGGCATGGTTTGTGACGGTGTCCACGTTTCTTGTGCTGATCTACATGTACACTGTACATAGATGTACCTGTACATAGATGTACCTGTACACGAATGTACATGTATGTACTTCGCATCGGCAGCTGAATATTCTCAGGATGAAATCTATCTTTTCATGTTGAATGGGAAAAAATCTTTGATGCTGCATACATTACCGGTTAACAAAGACACCGTCACCATTTTCCCCCCACCTGCCCGCATGGTGAAAATAATTTATGTCATCAATAAAGGTTCGAGTAGCTTGTTTTTGCATTGCATATTGGGAAATTAATGATATGTTAGCCAGGCTATGCTCATTTAACATGTCCATGTACAGTGGGTAATACATAAGTCATCTGTAATGTATTTAAATGAAGATACAGTTGTTTTAAGAGCATGTTGATAGGATACACACAAGTTGTTTAGTTTTGAAATTGTACAAATTGCTATTTGGTGAAACTAGCCACTGCAGGAAAAAACTACATGTATACAGGGTGTCCCATAAAAAACGCAACACTGTGTCTGGACCCATAATGTTACAATTAAACTGTTTATCACTTCAAGATTCAAATATGTGATACAGCCATGTCTTGGCTATCACGGTATCACCATGTAGAATCTAAACATGTTGGGGCTGAAATTAGCGAAAATATGACCAATTGAAAGAGTACTTCCGAAAAAACATTTTTTGCTAGGATAACAAATATAAAATAAAATTTGCTTTGATATAGCCAAGACATAGCTGTATCACATATCTGAATCGTGAAGTGATAAACAGTTTAATTTTCATATAATAGTTCTGGACACAAGTGTTGCGTTTTTATTTTGGATACCCTGTATAGCAAATGCAATGTATTATACAGTGTGTAATGTGAAACTGGGCACACTTTTAACTTGACTTCAGTATGAAGCTCTTTCGTGGAGGATGTGGCATAAAAATAATATCCAAAAGGGTGGCGTGAGAGCTACTCATTCCCTTGGTCAAATATAAGCCTTATTGGATAACATTATTTTAACCTTTAAAGGCATAATTTACAGGATTGGTAATAAAGGTGACAGAACAGCTGCAGGCTGTTCATAATTTGATTTGTTATGGAATAAAAGCAAACCTGTTAAATTTTCAGCTCTTTCAAATCTTTTCACAGGAGTTTTGATCTCATCCCGAGATCAAAACTGTTTTTGGTCGTTGTTTTACTCATTTCTGAATAAGTACAGCATTTCAGCAGGAAATATTTTAATGCTATGTTTCTACCAGCACCATCTTCATACCCTGAAATTATAAGTAAATCTGTGAACATTTCTGTATGGGTATGCTACCAATTCTGTAAAATAAACTGATTGGAGTTCATGTACATACATGCAGTATAGTCTCAACTCTTGCTGCAAAAAAGTATAAATTTGATTCCTTGGTATACAGTAGACCTATACACATAGGTAGAACAAACCACCAGCAAAAAGACTCATTTTTTCATTCATAATACATGTATTCTGAGAAAGAACAAAACCTAGGTGCATAAGATAAATTTAGATATCATGTATACTGACTGGTATATGTTTAATAGCAGATTCAAGCTTAAATACCCAGGCATCATGTATATGTTCTGTAGCACTACTTAGAATGGGATGTCAGTTTTACAGAAAACATGCAAAAAAATGGTTGTTGTAGTGTACAAGTTTATATAATTTGGTATTAAAGTTAGCAAAAAATTACATAGGTTGCAAAGTGATGGAGAACGATATATCCAACAAGGACTCGAGGTTAGGTCCATCATTTGCTAGCAGTATGAAGGTACTGTCCAAACTGGTCAGTTTGAGTCATGGGGCCTTTTTCAAAGCTCTGCTCCGGCTCAGGCTCTGGCTCCATTTCTTGAATCCATTTAAAAATAACGGGTATCAAAATAGAGGGTTTTGGCTGCGGTTCGGATGTAGATTCTCTGGTTTGAATAAGAATACAGAGCTTGAGCTTCAATGAAATACCACAATCTATATTTTCAGCATATGGATTACAGAGACGAAGCCAGAGCCTGAGCCGTAGCCAAGCTTTGAGAAAGGCCCAAGGTCAGCATGTCTTGGCTTGTAGGTCTGGCATGGCTGGCCGCACCACAAATCTGAAACTTCAGAGTGAGCTGGGCCAGTTTGGTGGCACTCCTCAACCACTTATTAGAAAATTGTAGGGCCTGTTTGTTTCAGGCATGCGTTCAGTGATCTCGCTAATCCACACCCCATGCAGGATATGCTTGAATGGGATCCGGAACAGCTTCTGCACACAGTATCACTGATCTCGTGCCTGAAACAAACAGGCCTGTAGCTCCAAGTATAAGCAGCCGGCAAAATTTGCTTAAGTTAAAAAATAACTGTGTGTTTGTACATTCCAGGAGTGTGATTTATCAGGATTTTTCCTGATTTCAAGATATTTTGTAACTAAAATTTTCGCAATTCTGCGATTTTGAATTTGTGTGTTTTAGCCCAATGTTACGCTATTTTTATACAGGATAAAAAAAAAAATTGATTTCAGGATTTTTCCTGAAAAGCTAATCACACCCCTGACATTCTCTTTTGATTTACATCACTGTGTTGCACATTTCTCTATAAACAATAAGCCACCAAAAGGTTAGGATACTTTTTTGTTAACAGTTAGCGGCACTGTGAAATTGAAATTGAGCAGCAACTGCACAAATTATACAACCGTTGATTCAAACAGTGCTACAAAATTGCTATGAGCTTTTTCAGTATTTCTAACATCTTAATGTTGTGTGGGCATTTTTCCACCCATTTACATACATTGGTTTGTGTTTTACCAATCTTGTTGTCATTCAAAGGAGCTGTTACATCATACATGTATGTTATTTTCAAGCAGTAATTGTATTACGTATAATTGTATGTAAGTAGAAGTATTCTGGGCGCAAATCATGCATGCAATGTGTGAGCCTGATCAACTGGACTATTGTGGTATAGACCTTTCTTTTGCTACGTCGCAGCCGTAGTTTTTGCCAACCAAGATGGCAGAAACTATGGAGAGCCGTCAAAGCCGGGCATAACAAAAATAACCAAAATTTGTACACAGCGATTCATAAACATGAAAAGATAAATTGCTGAATGTAATGAAAACAACACAAGCAATGATGGTATGTATTTTGTACAGTTATCGAAAGTTTGCAGAAACTTTGAATTTGGTTACGCTATCTTTCGAGAAGACAAAATGAAATGCATTTGGCCGCCCGTGCCAACCACAAGTCGATGTTTGTAAATAAAAGAAAGGTCTATTACCTTTCCTTCCTAACCATTTTTTAGTGGGAATTACCGGTATTTTCTAACCATGTTCATTTGTTTCTTTCTCCACCCTCCACAAACGCAACCCCACTCTTTGTACAACTATAAACCATTTCCACCCCCATGGGTACATTTGCTGCCCCCTCTCCCTGGTGTCATGGGTGTTACAAATGGTCACGCACCCCCATACATGTAGGTATTAGTTTATTTCGCAGGATGCATGGGATCCCATGTCATTTACATCATTGATACCAATAGGTGAGTATATTCCATCGGATAACATTCTCAACAGTGACAGCATCATGTGATTGTCAGCTCAATTTTTTTGTTTATTTTGTTTGGTTGTTTGTTTTTATTTCCTCCTCCCATTACTCATCTTAATTTGTGTGTTTGAGGGAAAAGCAAAGAGACGTTTCCTTGTTGCTTTTTAAGATTTGCATCTTGTGGGCCAGCGATTTTATTTCTTGCGTATGCTGTACATGTACTTGATGTTTTTTTGAGTGGCCGATCATGCGAAGGTAAAAATTCCGACAGACAAACGCAAAAAGGTGGTGTTGAGGCACAAATGATTCTTTGATCAAATCAAGTACAATTGCACTTGAAACTATGAAAACATTTGCCATAATATGTGACATTTGAGGTTATACATGGCAATATTAAACACTTAAATGGGTACGATTTCTGGTAATACATTGTATACTGCTTTTGGAGTGTACAAGTGTGGTTCTGAAATGGACCAGAGATTCCAAAAAAGAGTTAACATGATGTTTACTCTAATCAATTTGTTGGGTTTCTAATCAATATTCAAGTGCTTATACCGCCACATTTTTGGTTTTATTGAGAACGCGTTTACAACAGCAAGATGTAAGACAATACATATGCATGCAGAAGCATTGGCAGTCGCGGAATCAGTGTTTTAGGGTGCCTTAAAAATGAAGCACATTGAAATAAAACTACCAAAACAGAAAAAAACTACGAAACGCAAAAAATATGATTCTTTGGGGACAAATCAAACAGGGGATATGCAATCAAAACAATGTGCAAGGCCGATCATCCCATACATAATGTATGGAAAGCACAGAATCCTTAAGGCTAAGATGGCCAGGTCAAAATGTTGATCGCAACGGAGATTATTCAGGATTGAGCTTTACTCTTTACTTTGAGACTCATGCTGCAGCGCATTACTTGTCAAATAACATTTCCGATTATCAAAAAGAATAAAGTTTTTTGTTTTTGTCAATGCATCAAGTATTTAAGGTAGTATCATACTTTGGTAAGAAGCCAAAACAGAAATGTTCACAGATTTACCTATAACTTACAGGGTATGAAGATGGTGGTGGTAGAAACATATCGTTAAAATTGTTCCGCCTGAAATTGTGTATTTTTCCAGAAATTAGTAAAACAACGACCATAAATCGTTTTGATCTTTTAAAAGATCAAGAATAAAAGAGTAAATACTTAAGAAATACTGTGGCCATTTTTCACCGCTTTCTCAAAAAGTGGGCACCGTATCCCCGCGTATGAGACTGAAATTTTCACAGATGAGTGTTATCTGTCTTGATAATTTTGCCCATGAATCTGTATTTCATTGATACAAACCAAAGTATGATATTACCTTTAACTTGTATGCAGGCATTAGAAAACAAAAAATCAAACGTGTTTGACATTGTAAATGTAGTCAGTTCGCTCCAGTGTGGTTTGTAAGATCGGAGAGTGCATTTACGCGTGTTACTGCCAATAACTTCTGGATCATTTCCGTTCAGCCTCGTAACTTGTAAACGCGCCACATTTGATACCAGTACATGTACAGGTACACATAAGTAGTAGGCCTATATACCTACCACCATGATTGCTATGGTTAGTATAAAAGAAAGCTTGCGTAGGTTATACGTACACATATTTTATTTTATATGTGTATTACATACTGGGTACGTGTATGTTCATGGCTGCCATATTTGATTTCATTTGTTGCATTGCATGTGCCAACTTCCCGCATCTTTTCGCAACTTAATCTGTGCTTTCAAATGGAACTTACTCTGGGCGATCAAGGGTCTTTCAGCCTCAATGTCAGAGGAATCTTAGAACTGGGTTGTCATTCATAAGCAGGAAATGAGAGAGAAATTTACCGTTAATTTTGCTTGTAAAATGCTTCCGAAAAATTTAATGATGTTTTCGTTTTGAACTTTCCAATGTAAAAATTTACATAGGTAGGTTAATATTACAATTTGTATACATAATATACAATATTGACTCAGGTTTAGGGCTTGTTTGTTTAACGCACAAGATCACGAATCCTGCCCATTTTAGCGTACCCTGCATAGGACGTGGATCCGCAGATCTGGGATCCTGTGCATTAAACAAACAGGCCCTAAGTTAGGTAGATGGTAGAGGTGTGCACATTATTGATGAATCTGACCAAACCTTCATGGAGGTTGCCATGAGTGGGGGCCATCATACAAAGGCATACCACACTTGTGCATTAATTGCGTGCCTGTGTTCAAAGCAGACGATTGGTGAACGATTTTTCCTTTAAATGTTGTTGGTTATAAACAATGTCACATTCGTATGGATTGAACGCACCCCTGGACATTGAGGTACATACAGGTTCGGACCTGACTGGTTTTTGACGGCCACCAGCTATATTCATGGCCACCTTTTACTGACCAGGGGCTGATTTCATAAAACGTACGTCGCGTCGCAGAGTTAAGACGCATCCTTTCTCTATGGAGTCACCGCATAGATGCGACGCATCGCAGCTAAGACGCATCGCAAATCGAGTTGCGATGCGTCGCAGAGCTTTATGAAATCGGCCCCTGATCAAATTTATCTTTCCTTGAGTGCAACCTGCTTTGTAGCCAGGGAACATATCCATGCAAGCTTATGAACCCATGGAAACCAACTTTTGTCTTATAAATATGTATTTATTTGCATATCTATGCTTATATATTCCTGGTTGGGGAGAGGTGGGCAGGTGTGTCCAGATCTGTATGCTCATGTTACAAGTTTGCATTGGAGTAGTCAGCATTTTATAATAATAGAAAAGTGTCAATTTTCATATTCTGTTCTCTCGAGGCCTTTATTTCTGCTGAGATTCATGTACCATGTACGCTACCATTGCATTTGACACAAGTTAAATTTGTTTTCTCCAATCATTCACTCAATGAGCGCAAAATGTCTGCATGCCTCTCGTGAGTGACTTCACCAAGCCTGTGTCCATTCACCCAGAAAGACTGCTTCATTTAATAGTTAAAAAATATTTAAACGACCGTGTGATGTGGACACCAGCCGCTTCCATGGCAACAAGGAGTGTTTGTAGCAACAAACGTGTCATAATTGAGTGCCATAGGCTACAGTTTATAACGTTTCCATGGCAATGGAACTCTCCATAGCAGAGATACTGCCTGGAAAATTACATAATTTGATTCAAAATTTCATCTTTGTCGTATAAAACAGCCACAGGATAAACAAGGTTTCGTCTTGTTGGGTTTTGATATTAAATCTTGAGGTTTAATTTTTCTAAATCCTTTTTTTTATTTGGCCAGGGAAGTCGTATACGATGTTTTGCTTATTATTTTTGATAAAAGTCTTTTGTTTATCATTATCATTAGATTATATTTGGCATTTTGCCAAATTCAAGTCGGCGGAATTCTTCAATTAAGTGGCGACAGGAGGTACATGTACAGTAGTAGTGAACTGCTTGTACGACTGGTAGTGTGCAAAATCCTACTATATATTTTTTTAATTGTAGAGTTTTCCTTTTTTTAAAAGAAAGAAAGAAATATGTGCGTTATGCCTACCCCCCCCCCCCCCCCCACCCAACCAAAAAACAACAAAACAATCTATGTTTGGAAAAGAAATAAAAAAATTGGACTACTCAAAAAACCTTGTAAAAAAATAATTGACTAAGAAATCTGAACCCTGTGTGACGAACACTAAAGAGTAAAATTATGTTGTTGTTTTTTTCAAATTTTTTATTTTTTTTTATTTTTGCCTAGAGCTGTTTGAATCTTAATTTACAATGGAGCACAGACCAATTGATGTAATGTCCTTGCTTAATCTTTTGCAGATTAAGTGGAACAAGACTTCCCTTTTCCTTCCCAGTGAAACCCCACAATTCTTGAATCCATGTTCATTTTCCTCTTGACTGCGAAAAGTTCACGGAAAGTAACGATTTCAGCCCCGAATGAGGCCCTTTAAGAACTTTGTTGATCTTTAATTGACTGTCTGCTGAAGCGTAAATGGAAACTTCAAAATTTGTTAACCTCAATTTTCCTCAGGGCCTGTTTGTTTCAGGCATGTGATCAGTGATCTTGCAAATCCACGTCCCATGCAGGATACGCTAAAATGGAATCCGGAGCAGCTTTTGCGCGCCGGATCACTGATTGCGTCCCTAAAACATACAGGCCCTCAGTAAAGTTTTGCCGGGGATTAAAACAGTTCTGGTTATGACATTACGCGTGGGCAGGAAAATTACAGCATCTCAAGATTCCACAAAGTAAATGCAAGTAAGCGTGACGTATTCAGCCATTTGATATGAATGAATTTTCCTGATATCGGCCCGGTTATTCCATCAGAGGAACATTCATGTCAAATGATGTGAAATTAAAGTTCCGAACTAGAGCACAACCAATTTAGTAAGGATTTATGAAAGACGAAGAACCAAATCGGCAGCCAAAAGGCACCCCAGTTCTCCGTGGACCGAGACATGTCTGTCATCATGACGTCGTCTGTTCGGCAATCAGATTATGTTGCCCAACCTGGCTCCAAAATGTAATTAAGTTGCTCCTTGATTCGAATCGTGACATTTGCTGGGTCTTAATATTGTCATCTGCGGACCCAGACAGCATGTAGATCATACAGATCATATGTTCTGAAAATGTTTTATTCCACTTTTGTTGTACACATGTACGTACATGTATTTATCCGGTAAATGTACATGTCTTGGACTTACTGAATGATGCATGCTAGAAATCAGGCATAGCCAGCACATTTTGAGGTCCCTGAAATTTCTTGAAGTACATGGGTGTTGGGAATCACAGTTTGGATTGCATCAAAGAGAGGTACTCTTCACACTTCACAGATCTCCAGACATTCCTCCTTCATATTGCTTTATACTTGTCTTGATTCCCCTATTTAAATCTCAGTTTTAGTTTCATAAAAAAAACTTGGGTGAATCTGCTAGCACATTCATTGACTATTCATACAATGTGGTTTCATGGCTTCTGACTGCCAAACGAACAAAGATAATTGACTATTAGGGATACCGCCAGCATAGGCTGGATAGCTCAATTGGGAAGAGTGCTATAGTATGGTATTCCGGTGGTCACTGGTTCGAATCCTGCTTTACAGTCAATCTTTCTTTGTTCACTTTTGAATGACTTTGAAAGAAGAGAGTGAAATCTTAATCCCTGGCTGTATTTTTGATAGATGCTAAAAGTTCCTTTAAATTTGACGCATAGTGTTGAGCCTTTCCGGTTATTAATTGTTCCGTTGCCGCAACAAACATGTTAGGTTCGGGGACAATGTTGCGGTGATAGGCTCGTAATTGCATGTAGCATTGCACAGGTGTTTTTATTATAATGTGCGCAAGTTCATTGACGTAACGCACAGCCGAAAGCCCACAACCACTTCAGCCGTGAATTGTCCCCGGAAAGCAGGGGGTATACGAAAACAGTATGGACGATCGGTCATAAAAAAGATAAGCCGTCTCCAAACTGCCCTTGATAATCGGGATCTAGTCTGAATGCAGGAACTGTCCTGGGTTGCCAATCAGGATTGGTACCTTGGTAATCATGTGTGACATGAGACATCAGGCCTCAGCATCACACCTGTGTCTCATATTATTGTTGTCTGATTGGGATGGTAGATATGTATTGCAGATAATTGGCAGATTGAGGCTGCTATCAGACTGGGGTAGATGCAATTAGGTTAGTAGTGTCCAGGGTTGTTGTTTACACTGTCTTGATTTTGTACACTGACCAGTGTTAAAGGGTACCTGAAATCAAAACTCATATGAAGTTAAATACATCTGTATTATCTTAGAAGTCAACATGTTTGTGCTATTTTACACCCATAATTGAGCACCCGACTTTTCGCGACTAAAAACCTTGCTACGTCACCTGCAGAACGGCACACAGTATACAAGTCGCAAAACTGCCGACCCCGTGTTTTTGTTCAAATTGAAGAGCAAAATCCGACATACATTGTGCACGAGCCAGCAAGAGCTACTGCTGTGCAAGGCTACTTGTTCTGCCGGTGACGTCACAAGCATTGTTGCGTGGACCAGTTCCGAGGGGGATTTTTTGGGAGGCGGGGCATACATGTATGTACTGATTTTTTAACTTTGGGGCCAAAATGAAGCACTTACATAAAAGTTAAAATTTATATAGTCATTAATTATGCATTAAGCAATAATCTGAAGGCACTTTCATCCCTATTACAGGTAATTTTTAAACTGAAAAAATAAAATTTTCAATGTGTAGTTGATACGCTGTCGGCTGTCTGCAAGGTTTGAAAATGAAAAATTATATATCCTTGAGGCCAAGAGCAATATTTCTGAAAAAAAAGAACACAACTGAAGATTCTACGAAATCGTGCGCTTGTAAATATATAAACCTGTTAATTTTACATGTGATATACACTGTTGGTCATATCGCCAAGTAAGGACATGATTTGGGACTTTGTCAAATTCATTAAATTTATGGAATCAACCGACAGTCTTTAATAACAAAATTTGGTGAATTTTGTTATGCAAACTGTAAAATGCATGTTGATTTCATTTCAGCATAAGGAACTACTGTACTGTGCATATGCGTTCATTGATGTATACAAAATTATTCAGGTAACATGGACGCCGTCACAAATCATGCCCCATATTGGAGGAATGACCCATTTTACTTTGTATCACGCAATGTAAAAAATTTCCCCCAAGTTCACTGCAGAGATGCCATTGTGTGCATGTCGCCGAAGAAAAACCCGCTTTTCAAGCCCCCTAACTCTTAAAGAAATAAGATTAAATGCTTTACATTGGGCAAGAAATCTCCCTTCAAAATAACAAAAGTGAAACCAATAAAACATAAACACCAAAACCTATTTGGAACCATTTTACAAGAGGACTACTAAAAGAAATCAAGCGGATTCCCCTTCATCCTACATGCGGTTTCTAAGCAACGGCAAACTAAGTTGGCTGTGTCGATCAAATTTAATACAGAAAAATGAATTTGTGAGCAGGAAGCATTCGTATAGTCTCCTCCACCGGTGCCGGAGATCTAACCTTGAGGTCTGGGGAGGGATGGTACTTGCATTCATGGGGATTGTTAATTGATGAATATGGATGGGGAAGTAGATTATATCGGAATGAAT
Organism: Astropecten irregularis; assembly: GCA_963971285.1. Taxonomy (NCBI): domain Eukaryota; kingdom Metazoa; phylum Echinodermata; class Asteroidea; order Paxillosida; family Astropectinidae; genus Astropecten; species Astropecten irregularis. The sequence continues at coordinate 5,411,240 of OZ020263.1, read as the reverse complement.
TAAGCATTTGGAGTATTGCTTCATCAATCATTAGTGAAATTGAGAAATACTGTGTATAATTTCCTGGCTTTTACCCTCAGAGGTAACATGAGCATATTTTCGTTTCAAAAGAATCGTCCATTATGAAAATTATCAATTCAGTTTTAATAATGAAAAGTAAGGTTTTGTGGAATGTGACTGAAATAACAAAGTATTTGAATCTTAATTATTTGCATAGTTCTATATCCCCGATGAAAAAATCATTATAACAGATTATTTTCTGCGCCAGCCGAGACAAGGGATTCGACTCACTCCACTGACCCCAGCTAGCTCGGTGGCCTAGCGGGTATGGCATCTGCACTAGTAAGCAGGAGGTCGTGGGTTCGAATCCCATCTGAGCCAGCTCATGATTTTTGCATGTGCTCTCAAAAAGCATTTAGTGACATGCTTATCTACGTCTGTGTAGGGTAATTAATGTATATCTTCAATGAAAAAGTTATCTGAAAACTAGATTCATTAGTTTATCTAATTCATCCCTTATTCGCTAGCAATACACAAAGCAGCAAGGACAAAGGATTTGTCTGACAAACCTTTTTATTAGTTTTCAGACTCTTTTAGGATATGGCTCTGTGCATTTGACGTTCTGACCTTCGTGTTGCTTTATAAACTAGGCACGTTCTCACACACCAAAAAGCGCGACTATTTGGGTCGCACTCCAAATCGCGACCCAAATAGTTGCGCTTTTTGTTGTGTTCCCACAGCCAAAAAAGCGCGACCCAAATCGTACTGGTACGATTTAAATCAAACTGCCCGTGCGCAGTGAGGCGTAAAGTTGGCATGCATCCTGTGCTAAACTCGCGGCCCGCCTTGCATGATGGGATATAAAAAACCGGTATTTTTTGGTGCACTGTTCACACAGCAAATAATCACGACTATTTGCAAAAAGACGCACTATTAGTGCGATTTGGAGTGCGCTCCAAATTGCACTAATAGTCATGATTATTTGTGTCCCCACACAAATAAGCGCGACTATTTGGGTCGCGCTCCAAATCGCGACCCAAATAGTCATGCTTTTTTGGTGTGTGAGAACGTGCCTAATGTGTACGTGTAGCCTGCTGAATTCCAACAGAAATTCATTGGCACATGCGAGGTTTCATCCTGTGATTTCATCCGGCAGAATTTACTTGCTGATCTTGTTGGGTTCAATGCGCGGTATTTTTGAACGCTTGAGGGCGCTTCGAATTACTTCCGGGGGTCATTTGACAATGCCTTGTTCTTGTGTACCGCTGTGTTAGAGTAAAAATATACACTTCTATCGTATCCCAAAAGACAAAATTGTCCATAAATGACCTCTGCTTAATTGACAATTAACCGGACCGTACCCCCGGAAGTAAATAAAGTTGTACACCTCACAGCGCCCTCATGCGTTCAAAAATACTGCGCATTGGCTTGTTTAGAAACAACTTTTTGTCTAGAAGTTCATACATTGTAGTATTGTACATGTAGTACTGTAATTTGAAAGACATATAGTTATTGCAGTTTATATTGTAGGTATATATGGATTATTAGTTAATAAAGTAAAATAGTCTTTAATTAATCTATTATCTATTATCTAAATGTGTATATTTAGCTTTGCAGTTCCATGAAGATTTGATGATATTTTGAATTCATTGTGCTTTTTGAAGCTCTGAGACATGTATGCATTTTGTACATGTGATCAATGTATTCTTTATGGTTTTTGAAATCCAGTATTCTTGTAGTGTGCCATGAAAATTGACGTTTGTATCAATATCCTGTTTGATGTACCCTTGGTATGATCCAAATCTCTTACCGGTATTTGATGTTGGCATTTTGTAGTTTTTCCTTTGAACACAGTGAAAAGTTGATTTGATTTTCCGTTATTTATGATTTTCTTTTGTTTGCTTTTCTCTTTTCTTTTTGCTTGATCCTTCTCTCTACCCTAATTCCCTTTGTCTTGTTGATTCTTGGCCCTTTGTTCTGGAATGCTCTTCTTCCTAATTCCTGCCCCCCTCCCTCCCTCCCTCCCCCCTGCTGTCTGGTATTTCCTTTTTATTGTCTCCCGCCCCCCTTTTCTTCGTTTGGTTGTTTGCCTTCCCTCTTTGTTTATTTCCTTCCTGCCTCTTGTCTGGTTTCCGGCCTCGTTGCTATTAGGTTCTCATCGTCTTCATCGTTAGCGTGGCGTCTTTTGTAATATACCTACTGCAGGTTAACCAGTAAGTTGTGTGCGTTGTGGCATAGCCTGGGCTTGTCTCCTCCCCTCACAGCCAGCTATGGGTGTCCAGGCAAGAGGAGACAGGCCCAGGCTATCATGTTCTGTTTTGCCGTGTATTAAGCTTCTTCTTTTTTTATGATTTTGTCAATTTTAACCCCTCCGCAAGCTTTTCCTTTGAAAAAAATCCTGAATGCTGATGTGGCTTTGTGTATGCTTTGCATGGTGAAAATTTCTGTACAAATATTATCCCTTTCACCTTTAATTTTGACGTCAAAAAAGGGAAGAAAATCAATGGATTTGTTGCATTTCCTATAAAGCAGTATTGATTGCAAGCTAGAATTCCTCTCTGCATATAGATCCTATAGTCCTTCAACTCACTGGGCAAATAGAGTGAAACTTTATAGGAAAGGAAAGAAAAGAGAAAAAAAAAATTACCGTTGTTTTGATGTTTGTATTCTGCGTTCTTGAAATCGATGCACGGATAGACGTGCTTTCCTTGTTAAACAGCGGGGAAGGGGAGGGGGAAGGTTCTGTCAATGAAGCAGATTTCAAGCAATCCCAAGTCTCTCTTTAAAAGGATTGGATTTATTTAATTTCCCATCAGTGAAAGGAATTCTGCATTATTTTCGGAAATGCACCATTTCATCATTGTCATAGATAATTGTAGGAATATATTTCTTTTTCTTTTTCTTTTTTCTTTTTTGGAGGGGGAGTAATTTTTATTTTGGAGGAGTCTGGCAACTGATGATATTTTATGTCAAATACATCCAAATTTGGTCTTAATTTGCTGTGCATTTTGAGAGTTTGTGCAATTCTTTCATAAAGATTTACACAAATTATGGATACATTTTGATCCATGGAAAGATAAATTTATGGAAATTATACCAATTTATTTCTTATAAGTTACAGTCATTACCCCTGGACTGGGTTTGAGATATTTGATAAATTACCTGTGCTTAATGGGAAGGAAATTAATATCCGGAAACTTGGCAAAAAGCCAAAGTTACTTCAGAATATTTATGACACAGCATCATCATCAGTTCATCAGACAATTTTGAAATGAATTTATTCCTATTTTTTAAATATCTATTTGAGGTAAAGCTTGTTTGGTAGGTACATGCTAACCATCTTCACAACAAAATCTAATGCTTTTTAATCCCTTGGGTGCATATTCAGTGAATATTGTGTGACAGTGACCGTGACAGGGACTGTGACTGTGACAGTGACCGTGACAGGTGTGACTGTGACTGTCATTACAGTTGTGACTGTGACTGTCTTGGTTGACATTGTCAAGAGATGAATGTGATGGTACAAATTGGCATTTAATTTCACATCTGACATGACATAATGACATTGAATGACGGTGACCAATGGACATCTAGCCAACTGACAAGGACATGTCATAGAGCTTACAATGGCCATTGTCCACCGCCGCAAATAACACGAGAACAAATAATGACACGACCGAGCACCGAGTTCCTCCTGATGTTGGATGACTAGAGCAAGCTAGTCGAAACATGGAGACCTTAAGAGAAGTGCGAACGAAATAGAAGTGCGAAAGTACGAACGATTCTTACATGGTATTTCCGCAAACCAATCCACATACCAATTGTCACCATGCAAAGCCTCAAATCTTTCTTGAAACCAGCAATTTTTGCAGTTCAGCCCGAATCTGAAAACCGACCTCGGAACAGTAATCTCACAGCGTTGTTTCTCCGTATTACTCGACACAACTTGCTCATTTGATTCTAAAACCTCATGTCAGTCAGTGGCTCTCTGCTAATTCAGAAGACACGTCATGAATTATTTACGGCGGACTTCGCAGAATAGTTCACTGATGTGCAGAGGTGCAACACAGAGGTGTCGGTCTTCTCCCCTAGCGCGGAATGAAGAAGGATGACCAACTTTATACAGAAGCAGCAGTAACCAGAGTGACAAATTAATCAATGCATCGGCGACTGCAAAAAACACCTCTCCCTAGCAATGGCTTTTTGTCAATACTTTTTTCACACCTCCTCGTTGTCGAGGTGACAATCAATAACCATTGATGACTTGCGAGAAAGCAAGAATCACCTGTCATGTCATGATGTGCCCGTTGTCCTCTCGTCTCATAGAGACTGCTAGAAAGGTTGATAACAGAATGCACAGGTACTCCATAACTCAATCCCAGCCTGCCACTGATATCAAGTTATGTTCCTGCTTAAAGGTATATCATACTTTAATAGCATACCAAAACAGAAATCTCCACAGATTTACCTATAACTTATGGTATAAAGATGGTTATGGTAGAAACATACTGTTACAATTTGTATGCCTGAAATGCTGCATTTATCCAGAAAAGAGTGACCAAAAAATCAGTGACCAAAAACAATTTTGATATTCGGAAGATAAAAAATAACAGTGAAAATATTTTTAAAATACTGTGGCCGTTTTTCACTGTTTTCTAGAAAAAGGGGGCACCATATGGGACTGTATCTTTCTTGATATTTTTGCCCATGAGTCTACATTTCTGTGACAAAAACCAAAGTATGATACATGTATTAGCTTTAAAGGTTATTGCGTACTTTAGTTTTTGTCAAAGTACAGTAACAGTCATCTGTGAAATTCCCAGTCCCCTACGGTGGCCGCTTTTTGAGAAAACAAGTGAAAAATACCCCTGGTATTAAATCTTTTCACTGGATTTTTGATCTTCCTAATATAAAAAGTATTTTTGGTCAATTGATTTGACTCTTTTCTGGATAGATACAGCATTTCAGGCAGAAAGATTGTAACAGTATTTTTCTACCATCACCATCTCCATACCCTGTATAAAAAGTTGTAGGTACATGTGTAAATCTGTGAAGATTTCTGTTTCAGTATTAAGCTACCAAAATATGATAGTACCTTTAAATATCGCCATAATTAAACAGACAAATTCTGTGGATCTTGCTGGTGCATTGTTATTGCTTATTTAAAATGTCAGAGATAAAACAGGATTGAATGATATCTTGGTATATACAGATTCTCACTGTACTGAAGCATGATGAAAAATCCGTCTGCGGATGGTTAAAATCCCTGCAGCATGGTGAGGCCTATACATACACAAGGAAGACATGAACATCATGGAACTACAAGTGCACAATCTAATATTAAAGGTCATCCATAAGTCACTGCTGTACCTTTCAGTGTACATTGAGAGTGGAAGGAAACATAAATGATGCAAATATACCTCTTCCCACTCTCAGAACAGAGTAATACTACACGTGTGCATCCACCAAACTGCATTGATCTGTTTTTCTCTCTAAAATCGGCTACAACTGCTCAGGAACAAACATGGCCTCATTTTGCTTGTAGCATCTTTAAATATACATGTAGTCGGAACGCTGCTATTACTAACGCTGCTATTCCGAACATTTGGCTATACATCGATCCGACGGCGCGAATATCGAGGTAAAAAACACCCGCCATTACTGGTGTGTCCCCACCCGTATTTTGTCCGGCGGCAACAAAAGAACATACGCTTCGCCGCAGTCTATAATTGCAGGTTATACGTCCAATGACTAGGGGACATACACCCTGCAGTATAGAGTGTGGCGGAGCAGACTTTTGTTGCCAGACAAAATACAGGCGGGGACACAGCAGTGGCGGGTGTTTTTTACCTTCATGTTCGCGCCGTCGGATCGGTGTATACCGAACATCATCCTTTGCTCCCAATTCTTATGTACAATGATGCATACTGAACATTATTCACTATAACGAACAACCACTATAACAAACAATTTTTGTGCATCCCAGCATGTTTGTTATAGTGGCATTCCACTGTATTCCCCCCCTTTTTTTTTGGGGGGGGGGCAATAATCCAGATTTCCTTGGGACATTATTTCAAAGTTTGTTGAAATCCACTGCTGGGAAAATGCAATCATAATAGGGCTGATCATGACACGCACACATGCGCATACAAATATAGCTGCGGTTATTTAGGTCGTGATTTGGAATCACAATTCAATTTAACATCAGTGGCAAGTTCTAAATTTGAAATGAGGACACAAGGATGGCCTAAATGGTTTGAGGTCAGTTGATGTGTCTCCTGCCAGCTTGCCAGCTAGTGAATCATACATTCCACAGAATCCATTGTGAAGGCTTACAACCATGCACACAGACAACAACTGTGATTAGCATTTTAAAATCCGGGCTGTGAACAACAATACAAGAATATAGGACAAAAATCAATAACATGAAAATAATCAGATTCGTAGAATTCAGTGCTGAAATCAATTTGTGCCACCTCAGTTTGATTCACAGATGGGAATTGCGATTCCATGGCAACCAGGGGCCAATTTTATGAAGCTGCTAAGCACAAAAATTTGCTTAGCACAAAAATGTCTTGCCCAATAAAACAAACCATCATTAAAAATTTCATTTGATATTCATTAGCGAACAACAGCCAAAGAACAATCACAAGTGATACACAGCACATGGAAATTTGATTGTTAATCCTGTTTTTATTAAGACAGAAATGTCATGCTTAGCAAATTTTTGTGCTAAGCAGCGCTGTGAAATTGGCCCCTGGCTGCTTTGTCAGAGGGTTAGAAATACTTCCATTTGTGAAGCCTATAAGATAGAGTGAACAAGACAAAATAAAATTATAAATGTTGATAATTCTGGCTATGGAGTCACAGATTCACGCTTGGTGTTTGTGACAAATCTGCGGGGTATTCTGAAATTATCGAGGTATTGGACTGCCTATGATGTTTGTACAGTCTGCCAAGCCTCATTGTGTCACGTACATGTACATGTATCCAGTGTATCTCAGTTTGACATGCATTGGCAGGGATAACACGTTATATCACGTACATCTATAATAGCATCCTATGTTCACAAATGCAAAGTACATGAGTCCCTGCTGTAGGTGAACATAAAACATAAAAATCATTTAGTGTCTTATTTTATAATGTAAGTTACCCAGGGATGAGATTTCTCAGATTAAAGTCTGATTTCAGACTTTTGTGTTTTGGATTTCAGACTTTTTTCCTCACAGGCTATGTACAAAAGTATAGGAGATTCTAAATTTCTGACTTTTTATGTTTCTGCCAGCACCATCTTCATACTTTGAAAATTATACGTAAATCTGTGAACTGTGTGGGTATGTTATACCAATCCTGTAAAGTATCTTTAACAGTAAATCTTCACTTTTCCCCCTCCAACCCCACAGAAAGATATTAAATAGATGAATGAATGTAAACCTAAGAACTATTAAAATCAATTTCTGAATTGAATTTTGCTCTGGCCTTCAGATGAACATTGTTTCAGAGCACGCCTGTGGGTATTAATCAAATTTCATTCGAATAATCAGATCAAAAGGCCTCTTTAGTTGATGGGAAAAGATGCAGATGTAGAAATGAAAAGTTCAAATTCAACCTTGATTTCTTTCAGAACCACGTAATTTCCAAATATTGAGGGATAATCACAGGGTGCACAATAAGCGTTTATTTAATCTGACAGAACATTTTGAAATCAGCCCTTGGGCTGTCACTTTACTGCAGTTTATGATGAAAGGACAGAATTGAAACATTGTATTACAGTGGAACAGTGCTTTAACAAACACCGCTATACCCAACATTTGGCTTTGCTCATTGGGCTTTGCAGCCTCCTTACTGTCTCCTGGTTTTTGTGTACAAAACAGACCAAATGCTGAAGCACTGGCAGCTAAATAATTTTTTAACAAATGGCTATTTACGTTAAGGTGAGCAGACGTGAGCAGACAGTCCCCGATTTGACAGTGCCGTCCCCGATGAATAATTGTCCCCGAAAATGTCCCCGATTCGACGAAAGGCCCCCGAAAATTCCTATTGTCCTAAATAAAAAAGCTGAAGAACACAAAATGCTGTGCTGGGGAAGATCCATTCTTCAGAGAAGTATGCGAAGACAACCGCCTAAGACATGTAAGTTTGTAACCCACTCATGTCAACTGGACAAGATGTCCATAGATGCCACCATGTAGGCACCATCTGGATTCAAAACAATTTCAAAATTATACCCCTCCCCCAGGACACGGATCACTGTCCCCGGATCATCTCAACAAACTATGGTCACCTTACTTTGCGTTCAATTTCTGTGGATACTCCCATGTTCGTTGTTGCAGTGTTCCACTGTAATTACTTGTATAAAGGATTATACAGTACACTGTAGCTTGAGAGCTGCCATTTTTTATTTCACACTCACAAGTTATTTTAAAATTGCTTACAAGGAGAATAACCAGGAAATCAATAGCACTGTGCACTTGTGCTAAAAATAGCACCGAACCTCAGACAAACATTGCAACCGGCCATGCAAACGTGTGGTGAGTGAGGGGTATGTGTGCGCGTACATGCATGGTGTGATGTCATTAGTGTGGAACGCTATTGTCAGTAAACCTATGGCATTTTTGCAAAATTATCAACTTGCACACAATTGGATTAGATGTTGCTAGGCCTATTGTATCACCACACAAAATTCACAGTTTTTCTTCTGCGGAAAATGCTTGCCAGATGACAACAATTAATGATCAAAGAAACTTACTGAATCTACAATCCAAGATACTACTTGGAGTTAGGAGGGCCTGACGCATCTTGATCCTAGCAGGATCTTACTTGTATAAATCCGAAATACTGACAGGGCTATTTCTCACAAATAATCTAAAGCCTGTTTTCAACACTTATTGTGTGACAAATGGTCTACATATACAGTATTTGCATAAAACTATGTACAGTTGCATTTACATATGTATACACACTCAGCTCTCTTGGTTACAAAAAATGCAGTAAATTAATCATATCTGCCATTCATTTGTTACCAAGCAACCTACTACCAGTTACCTTGGCAATAAAACAAACCATAATATAGCTTGTTTACCATAAAGCACATTCATTCTAATATATGCAGATATAAATACATGTTATTCATATCTTAACTTTTTGTGATATATCATAATAAAACCATGACTTTCACAAAATAAACAGTTGTATACAAATTGAATGAATTACATCTTGACCATGGTTTTGAATGGCATGATTGAGTGTACGGTAATTTATTCCACAATTGACCCACGGCAAATCAGAAAAAGAAAAGAGGGCGCGGGCAGAAACAACATAATGCACCTATTGTTGTGGTGTCGTGCTATCATACTCTGATTCCATGGCAACAGCAGGCCAAGCTTTAATGGGCATCCAAGCATGATCAATTTGCAGTACGGACTGTCACAGATAGCACGAGCCACAACAACAGCTACGATTTAAAACCTTTCCATTATTATGCATCTCCCAGTTGACTCATCAGGTTTGTGCATGACAAACCTAATGATTATTGCTCTCATGCATTATACTGTTCTTTGTGGTGACACAGTGACAAGCCAATCTACCTATCTACCGCACAACATCACTCCGATGCTTTTGTCAACATCCCATGTCCTCCGAGACTTAATCAGTTGTCGTTAAAATTGTCTCTAGGCAATAGCACAACCTTCACAGCAACACCTGTTCTTTAGGTTTTCAATTTGATGATAGAAACATTAATACTCAGTGTACAGGGTCATGAACAGTCATGCTAAAGTCGTGATTAAAATCAGATTAAAAAACAAAACACATAAATTCAAATGGTTCTAACGGCTGTAAAAACGTTCTCTGCGGAAGCCGTAGAAGATCAGTTGTCTGATTTTATGGGCAATCCGACCTTCAGAAATGAATTTGCAATTTAAATCAGTCAATTTTGTGAAGGAGGAAAGCTAACAATTTCAAGTGGCTAAAAACAAGTGGATTCGTATGGCAGCCGTTATTCCTATTCAAATTTCGTGAGAGGCATTTTAAAATTCTTCCCATGTAACTCCAAGGTCCTTTATTTCTTGATAAAATTTCATCTTCTCTTATACACCAAAACCATGAGTGTGAAATAGCGCTCTGCACTAATGACGTCACACGAGTGATTTGTCCAGCGCGCGCGCGTGTATGCACACACACACCCACATTTGTAATGTTTGTCTGAGATCCGGTGTGCTATTTTTAGCGCAAGTGCGGAGATGTAATGAAAAATAAGGGTGGGAACATATGAACTCTCACAGATTCTTGATATTGGATTTGTATAGTGCATCATGGGTCAGCTGTATGATATCTCTGTTTATTTTTGTTTTGGCAGTCGATAGTGCTCTGCCCATAGGATAGGCAACTAGCCCACTCTTGGACTGCTGCCAAATGTGGTCACAAAAATGTGTAATTATATGGAATGCAGACATTTAAAAAGCAATATTCATTGCTGTTGTGATGCGGTTTCACATCATGCTGCACCTCTCGTGACATTGAACTAGTTTCTAATGTTTCCCCCGCGATATTATCTTTTCATTACAGTCTCGCGGCCCTCACTCAATCTCAAAAACATACAGTGCTGTTTGATCTCCCCAGTTTAATAGTTTGTATATACTTCCCCTATTACATTCCCGGCCGGACGCACGTATAATGGAATTGTGGAGTGCTGTGTAAATATTGGAGAGTCGTTACTCGTCGAGGATTCCCATCGAAACGGACATGTTTTCTTGTCGCGGTTGGCAAGTGGTCACAAGTGGTGTGCTTTGTCGTTGAGGAGCCACAGTTCCAGTGTGTTGCATTTTTACGTTCTCTGGATTTTTGATAATAATAAACAGTGCATTTATTATGAAAAGTACCATTCAAAGGCGCAGTAGTACATGTATTATTATCCCTGGTCATCGGCCACATTTACATTCCTTAAACAATCTCAACTCCCTGGGGAGTATACAGCCCTGGCTGCTACAAAGCGCACAGAGGCTAATCAAACAGACATCAAACCCATCTCTACCCTCACAGGTATCCATTCCCACCTGGGTGAAGAGGAGCAATATGTGACAAAGCGTCTTGCCCAAGGATGGAAGCATCACTAGCCCATGGCTGGATTTGAACCCACAATCTGTAGATTAACCGCAAGACCAATGCGCTCTGTGCTCATGACGTCACACTCAGATGGTAAACAATAATGGTCATGGAAAAATAACACATTGGTTTCTCATACACATGATAATGAGGCAAGCATTCAACATTTATTTGTCACAATCTGATTTACAATTCATGTCAAATCCTCCAAAGTAAATTTTTGAAAGTAATAATTTTGACCATGGATACATATCCATGCATGAATTGTTATTTCCACAGTACTAATCGTGAGCAGCTTCATACACCTTGCGATTTGGTTTCTTATAATATTCAAGCAGATTTTTGTGTCTTCTTTGGCTTAATATAATACTCTAAGTTTAGAGGGTTGAGTAGAAAAGTGAGTGCTGTTGTTAGATAGTTGATGTTTTTCTGGATTAAACAAAACAAAAACAAAACAGCTAAAGGTCTCTAACTTTTCGTAGGTGGAAAGACATATCTTTCATTGCCATCTACGAAAAAAGAGAGGAAAAAAGAAAGAAAGAAAAACAAACACATTCAACAAAATATAAAACAAACAAGATGGCAGTGACGCACAGAATCTGCATCCAAACCGATTTTCAGATTAAAATTTTGTGAAAACAAGAAGACAAAAGCCACACACAATGAATGCGTAGGGAGGAAAGAGATGCCTGTACTTATTGTCCAAAAAAATGAAAAGGAGAGAAATTAATGCCTTCTTAGTGAGAAATTTGTCTTATTTGATTCATGGTCAAGAGTTAAAGATAACTGAATTATGCAGGGAAACTACAAACATTCTCTTATTGTGAGGAGCCTCTTAAGACAGGAAGCTTGTTTGGAGAAAAAGTCAAGAAAAGGCCTTTTCACACAACGATAAAAAATACTCTCAACCATTGAGAAATGCTCTCATGGTTGCGAAATCTAACAAAACGGTTTTATGCTGGCTACTTTTGCATCCTTTCACACGGCACAGTGTAACATTTCGCAAGCCTCCCTTGAGATGGAACGCGGGTAATCGATAAGCTATGCATTTTATGAATGTAAAATGCTGCTAGTACCATCACGACGCTGAGGTAGTGCATAAAGCGCGCGGGAGTGCGCATGGTCTGCAAAGGCCATGTAACACGTAGAAAACACACGCATTGCACATTGCAAAGCACTTCTCAATTTTTTTGTCGTAGGTCTGGACCTCGGTCAAAATCTCTCAAGGATTCAGCAGAGACGTCGGTCACTCTCAAGCATTGGTGTCCTTTCACACAATTACATTTTTGTAAGATTTTGCAACCGTGAGAGATTGGTTGAGAGTTTTTTAGCGTCGTGTGAAAAGGCCTAAAGTATCTTAAGGAAAATATTCTTATAAAGCAGCCTTGTGGATAGGACTGAAATGACCGGGAATGACTGGTCCTGGACGTACATATGCTAACATACCTCCAACCTGTAGATAAACAGACAAACTCAGAAAAAGAACAAACAGATCCAGAGAGACGCACATTGACTTGAGACTATGCCTATTATTACCTACGATTGTTGCACATCAAGACTACATTTGCAATGTCCTTCAGTTAGCTTAGAGTGACATTGACTGCAGCTATATTGATGTTTTTTATTCTTCTTTCCCAAAAAAAAATTTCACTGAACGTTCACACTGTTTGGATAAATTGACTAGACCGACCGACAGGCAAACAATGCCATTATGACTCGACAGCTACATGGAACGCACCAAGGGAGAAAGCATTAATCACACCCCATCCGTTTCTACCCTGACTGCACCCGTCTGAAAAAAACATGCGAGCGGCAATTAACGAATGAGTGGAAAGTCTCTAGATGACCATAAAGACTGTAGAGCTGCAGATGAAATTGGCTTTTATAGCCATCAAAATCTCCATTATCGTCTCGGAAATTGACAGTCAGTATTAAAAAGATCCCCCAAATGTTGTATATCTTTTGCAGCAGACCCTTTTTCAGCTCATCTGACAATTTTGATCAATCCAATTTTCCACTCATTCTGTGGCGTCAAATCGCACAAGATTAAATCCTTGCTTTGTATACACCCAGCAGCAAAAATGTCATATCGAGAACTCATTGCCATGAGGACATGTATTTTCTAAAGGTAATTGGTTTTGCTGTATTAACCCCATGAGACATATACTCTTTTATGAGTTTGGGTGGCTCTGGAAAGATCCGGTTAACTCGACGTTTTTAACAGTATGCTCTGGCCATCTTCAGGAGAATGAAAATCTTCAGTATTCTCCTGAAGATGGCCCTGTCCAATTTCATGGAATCCATTATGGCCTTTTTTGTGCTTACGGACACTGCTACGTGTGAAATCTATTTCATGGAATCCGTAAGCAAGACTTTTGGTTAGCGAAGAATTTGTAGGGTATTAAACTGTGATCATTTTCTGCAAATGCATTCTGCAGAAAGTTCTTGCTTAGCATAGCGAGAAAGACAGCTCTCCCATGAAATACGCCTACCGTAACCAAAGAAAGTCGCTATCGTAAACAAAGAATTTTTGGTAATGGTAACGGATTCCATGAAATTGGGCCCAGATCATGCTGGCCGGAATGTCGAGTTTAACAACTCTTCTCAGAGCCACCCAAATTCATAAAGGAGTATAATGATGTATCTCATTCTGTCACAGCAAAACCAATTACCTTATGTACTTCCACTATAGCCTTAAATCTAACTAATGAATTTTCTTGTGCTCTTTTCCCACAGACCCATAGAGAGGTGTTTTCAGTTGTCCGAAGATTTCTTGTTTCAAATAGATCTAGCCCTCAACATATTTTTCCTACTGTATTTTGCACTACGGGTAAGTTGACCAGCATCTTGGAATTAAAGCCCTGTCCGCACTGGACTTTTTTTCTGGCAAAGTTACCGAGACTCTGGGTACTTTACCCATTTTAAGTCCAGTGCGGACGTCTCAGGAAGTCTACCTCTCAGTTATTTTGCCCGAGCCGCGTGGGTATTTCTACTGGCCAACTTCTGCCCGGGTAGAATGCACGAGACACTTTACCCGAGACGAAAAGTCCAGTGCGGACAGTGCGAGTCGGGTACCCTCGTAAGCCTAGTATTGTCAGCTCGGTAATTCTTCCGTGCGTGCACGGTTAAGTTACCCGAGTCAAAAAGAGTCAAAAGTGCGGACACCGGTAATATTTGCCCATTTTTCATTTACCCAGCGGCTCGGTTAAATCCCCGAAAAAAAAAGTCCAGTGCGGACAGGGCTGAAAGCTTATGAGAATAGTTATACCAACTGAAAGAGATGATTAGGAATGACTGTTGTTCTATCTATCTGTTTGTTTGCCATGTCTACGCTCCTATCAGTGCCAACTTGCTGTATGCTTATCAGGACATGGCTTCACCACTCTTGTTTTTGTTCTTTCTAATCAGTAGTCCAACCTATTTATGTTATTATGTAATTTGTGCTTGGAGTTAGGAGGGCATGACATTTCAAAGTACCTAGATCTTTCTGATGTTTCAATCCTACCAGGATCTTTCTCAAAGCCTTTGCAAATGATCCTCGTATGTGACGCCTTTGAGAAAGATCCCGCTAGGATCCAAAACTCATGCAAACCTAATTGCAAGCATTTTACATATTTCAAGTCATTATTTTGGGTGATGAGCAGTATGCAGCAGTTAATTACTTGTATTGTTTAGTTTCTATGATACTTCAATGTATGATTGTAATGTATGATTTGTGCATACTTGATGCAGCAGAATGCAAATTTTACATTCACAATTCACACCAAAGTCAACATATTAATCTTTCTTCATTGGCTATCCGAGGTATTAAATATACATTGGTAATACATGTACATGTTAGTGAAGGGCCTATTGGCATGTGCTGTGTAATGGAAGTTGTGATGCAGAAATAAGTATCGGAATAACGAATGTTGAAAAAAAAATGGTCCGGTATATACTGTGACATAAAACAGTTTTTCGTCCTTTTTTTTTTAAAGGATATTTTAATTTGTTGAAAATACCAAAGTGTTGGGATGCTGGGTTTTGTATCAGAATTCATAGATCTTTAGTTAAAACTGGTTAATATAGTGCATTATTTAGTAATTTATGTACTTCATTAATATTAACCTACTGTATATTATTGCATCGGAACAAAACAAAAATAATGGAAATTTTTTGATATTGTTTTTTTCTCATCCAGTTTGTTGCTGCACCAGACAAGTTTTGGTTCTGGTTGATGTGGAATTCCATTGTTGACTTCTTCACCATACCACCAATATTCGTGTCCCTGTACCTGGGAAGAACATGGCTCGGTAAATATGCTACAGACACAAAGGACACCCATGACTGATAACAGGCCCCGCCCATGACTGGCCCCGCCCATGACTAGCCCCACCCATGACATGCCCCGCCCATAAAGAATTACACCCAGGTTCACCCAAAAAAAGGTATAATACATGATTGGTAAAGGTCACAGAACAGCACTCATACTTTGTCTGATCAAACGTGTACATGAAATAATAAATCTGTGAAGATTTGAGCTCAATCGGACATCTGAGTCACAAAAATAGCGAAAACGTGACTCGTTTTTTTCTAATAAAACATAAAGATTGGTTTTGATCTTACCCCGAGATCAAAACTATTTTTGGTCTTTGTTTGACTAATTTCTGGATAAATACTCCATTTAAGGCGGAAATATTTTAACGGTATGTTTCTACAAGCACCCTCTTCAGATCCTGAAAGTTATACTTAAATCTGTGAACATTTCTGTTTGGTTGTTACCAATCCCGTACTGTACCTTTAATTTTGACTTTTGACTGGACATGAACTTCAGCGAATCAAGGCTAGTTTTGCCTGATCATATTGAGCTTCGGAAGATTGTTTTCCTATGAAGCAAATCAGTCATTTGTTGATGCTGCGATATTCAAAACATATGGACTGAAAGCCAGTCCGATACAGCAGACATGCACTTATGCTGTTTTTATTATGCATGAGATGACATATTGTTCTTATATTGTCCTTGAATGCAGAATAATAAAGAAGTTGAGTAATGGCTTCAAAGCTTGTGTTTAATATTCTGGACTCTGGGACTGAAGGCCATTATCATGTCTGCGCAGCATATTCGAGAGAGATTTAATTTTTGAATTTTGCTTTCATGCCCTGTACAAACTAAAAACATGGAAGTTGGGTGTAAATTTGTAAAGACCAAAGACACTGTCATATGTTTCTTCCACAGTAAAAAACTGAACAAAAATGTTACCTGGGGTTGATTTCACCATAGTCATCGTAACTTACTATCAATCGTAGACTTACGATGCATTGCAGTCCTACGTAGGATACGATGGGTTATCCCTATTCCTTCATAACTCCAGGTACGATCGATCGCAGGGCTTCGTGAAATCGACCCCTTGGGTCCAATTTCATGGAATCCGTTAACGTTAACAAAAATTCTTTGCTTACGTTAGCAGACTTTTTATGGTTAGCGTATTTCACAGGAAAGTTTTCTTTTTGGTAATGGTAAGCAAGGATTTTCTGCAGAATGCATATGTGCGTTAGCAGAAAATAATCACGGTTACCCAAGAAATTCTTCGCTATCTGAAAATCTTGCTTACAGATTCCATGAAATAGATTTCACGCTAAGCAGTGCCCGTAAGCACAAAAATAGGCTGTGACGGATTCCATGAAATTGGGCCCTGAATATGAGAACAAAAACTGAGGATTAGTTCGTCCCTTCACTTATTTCTTTATTCAGGTCTACGTTTCCTCAGGGCTTTGAGGTTGATCCAACTCTCGGAGATCCTGCAATTCTTCAATATACTCAGGACCAGCGACACCATCAAACTGGTCAATCTGGTGACTATCTTCTTCAGTATGTGGCTGACTGCAGCCGGGTTCATTCACTTGGTAAGTATGATAATGACTTTTGATAATGATAGAGCGTATTGTCTATTATTAACGGTGTTCTGTGCGTGGTTTTATGCTATTTATTCATGAGATAAGTTGTTGACTGCAACTGTTGGGATCATGCGTGGGTCTAGAGCCATTTTTTAGGGGAGGCTAGACCCTTAGCATGTGAAGTAATCTTTTAACAATTGCTTCTGCTATGTCTTATTTGGAGTCGAAAAGCAACCTATAGCATATACACAGCGCGTTTTCCAAGTAATGTCCGCATTACTGAAAAGATCCAGTATTTTCTAGGATATTTTTATTGGTGGGGGGGGGTGTTGGCTAAACATAATTTTGGTTAAAGGCTAGCCACAACCCCCACCCCCACCCCAGAAGCACCCATAGGGTCGATTTCACCAAACTCATCGTAACTTCCTATCAATCGTAGGGCTTATGATGCATTGAAGTCCCACGTAGGATATGACCCTTACGATGGGTTATCCTTCATAACTCGAGTTACGATTGATCGTAGGGCTTCGTTAAATCAACCCCATGTAGGATTAGGCAGTCTTAGAATTGTTCAACTAATACGCGTTTAGAAAAGCACTGTTTGTCATAAGATTTCTTTTTTTTTCTTTCTATCTTTTTTTTTTTTTTGTGGGGGGGGGGAAGATCGAGGAAGCGAATTATTGAAAAACCCAATTTGAATGGCAGATCATGAATTTTTCACATTTCTTGGAAAAGTGAGTTTGCAGGGTATTGTGAATTTGCTAGAGGATGGGTGATTACAAAAAAAATCTCATGCTTAATTTTCCTGTGAAGGCATGATACAACATGTGCATACATTGATACACTGCATTGTGCATGAAGCTTCTTTTTTTAATACGTTCCTGCTGAGTTGGATACATTTGAAACTTGTTTTCACCCAGAGCTAACTAAGCTTGGCAGGCATACCATGGTTAAACCATAGAGTCTCTTCCTTACTCTATGGTTAAACCCCAGTGGCCCCAGGTTTGCTTCCACTCATCCTCCTGAGTCCATTAGATCTTCATTCTCACGTTGCTCATCTTAGCTGTGCTTGCCACAGAAGATACTGACACCTAACCGGTAACCCAACAACCCAACAACCGGTAACCTGACACTGTTATGTCAGCCATCCAGCCTAGCTGTTGGGCTCAACTGGCCCAGTCGTACGATACGATACGATCCGGCCTGATCAAGGCCTTGTCTTGCATTTTGCAAGTCGTGCCACGTACGTTCCTCCCAGCCCTACTTGACATTTAACGAGGAATTTAAAACACCATTCTTCATCGTCACTGCCAGCAGCTGAAATGATCTGTCCCAAGTCCAGCTCCTCTTCAAAAAAACAAGAGGATAAAATTACAAATCAAGAAGAAGAAAAGAAATTCTTACCCGAGGTATTTTAAATGCAGGTATTGTTAGGATTTGTACATTTTTGTTTCAGATGGTAACCATGATAAATTTGGATCGGTGTATCAAAGCATTGTGGACCCCCTAGTGTCTAAGATTCCAATCCAGGATCGGGTTCCCATTGGATACATTCACTGCCCTTGTCTTAACTTGTGCAACCCATTACAATGTCACAACGACAGTTTACACTGCTGTTATTGAATGAAGCTAATTTTGTGGATATTGGATCTACCTGCAATCAAATTTTTGACTTACTATCAATCTTGTTGATGAGATCTATTCTACACCACTGAATTTTATTTGTTCTTATATTACTCCATTAAACAATGCTGATACTGAACTTGACAAAGTTGATATTCTTAGAAAATAAGAATAAGAAAGTAAGAAGAAAATAAGTATTTTCTATTCATAGAAAATACTAACTGCAGGTTATCAATGACTTATTATGAATTTCAAGTCAGCCTTATGGTATTGTTTCTATTAAAGGTATAGTACAGGATTGGTGGCATACCCCATAAAGATATGTTCACAGATTTACCTATATTTTTCAGGGTATTAATATGGTGCTGGTAGAAACAAACCGTTAAAATATTGCCACCTGAAATGGTGTATATATCCAGAAATTAGTCAAACAAAGACCGAAACAGTTTTGATCTCGGGGTAAGATCAAAACCATTCTTTATGTTTTAAAAGAAAATTTGTAGTCAGGTTTTCGCTTTTTTCTTTTGAGTTAGACATCTGATTGAGCTCAAATTTTCTTTGGCTTATCATGTAAATGCTAGATCTGACAAAGTGTGAGTGCTGTTCTGTGACCATCACCAATCATGTATTATAGCTTTAAAGGTAGTATCATAGTATGATACATTAATTATACTTTGGTTTTTATCAAAGAAATACAGATTCATGGGCAAAAATATCAAGACAGATACAGTTATAGTCATCTGTGAAAATTTCAGTCCCATACGGTGCCCACTTTTTGAGAAAACAGTGAAAAATGGCTACAGTATTTCTTAAGTCTTTTCTCTTTTATATTTGATCTTTTAAAAGATCAAAAAGATTTTTGGTCTTTGGTTTACTAATTTCTGGATAAATACACCATTTCAGGCGAAACAATTGTAACAGTATGTTTCTACCACCACTATCTTCATACCCTGTAAGTTATACGTAAATCTGTGAACATTTCTGTTTTAGTGTCTTACCAAAGTATAATACTACCTTTAAATACATGGTGTGACCGCAAATTTCCGACCCTAGTGTCAATCCACCATTTAAAACTTGAAGTGCTTCACAAATATTTAACAAGACAATGTATAAACAATCATTAGGCTGGCTATTAGACGGTGAAGAGTGTTCAGCAACATATCATCACCATTAAAGTAATGATACCATACAACATGTATGACTGGGGTAACTAATATTGAGGTGCACTTGTCAGTTTGTACAGTATGTAAAAATGAGGATATTATGTAAAAAAGTTTAATATGCGCAATAACATGTGGACAGATTTTAAAACAGCTTACAGGATTTACAAGGCCTCCAAAAAAATGATTGAGTTTGAGACAGAAAATGGACTCGACAGTTCGTAAACACTGCATATTTTTTCCAATCTATCATGATAACAGCTTTTTTTTTTAATAGTTGGTTATTCTTATCTTAAAAAACAACAACCAATAACCAACAAAAACAGATAACAAAGCAAACGAAACCCCAAACAAAAGTCTTCTTTCATTCGTTCTTATTATTTTTTATTCTCGTTCACTTTCTGTGTGTCAATTCCCAACCCAAGGTTGAAAATTCTGGTGATTTCTGGACCAACTTTAGCAACCCGGAGGAAATCAACTATTGGACCTGTGTGTATGTCCTAGTGGTTACCATGTCAACCGTTGGCTATGGTGACGAGACAGCAAAAACTACCCTTGGGAGGCTCTTCATCGTTGGATTTATCTTTGTCGGTTTGGTAAGTCGTGTTTCTTGAACTAGGTGTCCTGAGTCCTTTCAGTATTCACATCCACATCTTTTGTTCCACATCCACACATTTTCTGTTCACATCCACTTGTTTTCAGTTGTCCCACTTCCATACATTTTCATTCCACATCCACATATTTTTTTCTGACCACATCCACATGTTTTGTTTAATATCCACATATTTGTTTTCCACATCCACACATTTTCTGTCTGCATCCACATGTCTTTCGTTCCACATCCACATATTTTCTGCCCACATCCACATGTTTTGTTCAACATCCACATGTTTTGTTTTACATCCATATGTTTTTGTTCCACATCCACACATTCTGTCTGCATCAACATGTTTTTTGTTCCACATATTTTCTGCCCATATCCACATGTTTTGTTCAACATCCACATGTTTTGTTTAATATCCACATGTTTTGTTTAATATCCACATATTTGTTTTCCACATCCACACATTTACTGTCTGCATCCACATGTCTTTCGTTCCACATCCACATATTTTCTGCCCACATCCACATGTTTTGTTTAACATCAACATGTTTTGTTTTACATCCATATGTTTTTGTTCCACATCCACACATTCTGTCTGCATCAACATGTTTTTTGTTCCACATATTTTCTGCCCACATCCACATGTTAATTTGTTCAACATCAACATGTTTTGTTTTACATCCACATATTTTTTTCCACATCTACAAATTTTCTGTCTGCATCCACGTGTCTTTCGTTCCACATCCAAATATTTTCTGCCCACATCCACATGTTTTGTTCAACATCCACAAATTTAATTTCAGCATCCACATGTTTTTCATTCCATATCCACATAATTATTTTCTACTCACATCTGCAAGCATGTTTGGCACGGTGCCCAATTCCAGTCAATCAACTGACCTTGGTAGGATCTCTGTTGCCTTTATGCCATATTGCATAAACGACCATGGAGTGGTACTTGCACTCACACACACATTGTTTTAGGAATGGTTGCTTTCAGAGCGTTGCACATTTTGAGTTTGGAAAGATAAAATACATGATTGGCCTTGTGAGACGTCAAGTCAATAACGTCAGACATATAGCACTGTGTGGAAATGCATCATGGTCGGAAAAATTGAGATACAAATATTTCTGTCAAAAGTCCATCATGATTATTAAAAAAGACAGTAAAAAAAACAGACAATTTACATCTCAAGGATATCAATTTGAAAAACAAATTGAAAGAAAATATTATAGTTATTCTATCTATTTTAATATTATTTTATTTTATGAAGTTATTTTCTCTCTGTGACTTTGATGGCCCAGTTACTTGAATCTGTCACAATTGTTTGATGAGGGCTTAATGTGAGAGCTGTTCTGTGACCTTTTATACTACTCATTCTTTATCTCTTCAAAGCCAAACCACTTGGCTTTTATATAAAAAAAAAGCTCATTTGTGAATTTAAGGTCACACATTCGCCCTTTTCATAGAAAATGATTAATTTCCCTACTTCTTTTGTATTTCGATTTGATCGGATTCTTTTTATAGGAGTACGAGTGAAATACATTTAATCAAAAACCCATCAGGCAGGAAATATGACCTTTAGATAATTCCAGCCTTTTAAACAGGGGCATTGTGTTGGCAGAGGCATACAAATCATATTTTGGGAGAAATTTTGTCTGGAAGATAGTATTGTTATGTTGGCCTAGAGGGTTGTTCAGTTAAATAGATTTGTATAATTACTGTGTGAAATATTGCATACATGTCATGTTCATTGCATGTGTTATCATTTTTTTATGTGGGAATTTGTTATATTTATACAATATTTTCAAGGCCTGTGGCAGTGTTGAGTTTTTCATTTGGTAACATTCATATCAAGATGGCCCTCTCATGCACACGGTAGATTTGTTTCAGTGTCGCTTTTGATGCAGGGGTCAATTTCATCAAACTCATCGTAACATAGGGCGTTGACAAAATGGAGACTCAGACTCCGGCTCTGGCTCCGGCTCCGGCTCCGGCTCCGGCTCCGGCTCCGGCTCCGGCTCCGGCTCCGGCTCCGGCTCCGGCTCCGGCTCCGGCTCCGGCTCCGGCTCCGGCTCCATTTCGGGAATCCATTCTGAAATAGCATGAATCAAAATACAGGTATAGGCTGCTTTTTTATTTGGCTGCTGTTTGGAAGTACATTCTCTAGTTTGAAAAGGAAAACAGAGCTTCAGCTTCAATGAAAAACCACAACCTATATTTTCAGAATAAGCCTGAGCCTCCATTTCGTAAATTGACCCCAGGGTCTACTTTCATGAAGGCTGCCAGGTACCAATGAACATCCTGCTAATCAGAAGAATGCTTTACTTGACGGGAAAAACAACACGTTACCAGCTAGGATTCCATTATGTTTTTTTTTCATTCATCGTGCTAGCAAAAAACATCTTGGTTCCATCTTGTGAAATTTTGCCCAGCTTTGTATTTATTACCCTGGTATTCCTTTTGTATTTTGGAATGTTCCCACTTTTCTTCCTAAGGTTTTGTTGATGGTGAGCTGACCTTTTTGAAGTGAACCAAGGCTATCTAGAATTTGCGCGACCTATAGTTACCGGCTTTAATTATTTTCGTTGCTACTTTGGAATTTGCCACAAACACAAGCAATTTATTCGTCCATCCTCTAAAAGCTTTAGATTGATTAAGTCAACATCTTGACTCTTACGTTTTTCCTCAACCTAAGCCGCGTTTCAAAAATAAACTATAATGATAAATGGAGTTTGAGTATTTTGCAGTTTAATTGCTTATTTGGCATTGAACATTTGTTTATGCGTTCTGGATGTTGTTTTTCCTTCTCAAATAGGCCATGTTCACGTCCTACTTGCCGGAGATCTGGGAGATTCTGGGAAGGAGAAAGAAGTATCAGGGATCTTACCAGTCAGAGAAAGGAAGAAAGTAAGTGATGTGCAAAAGCCTTTTTATTTGACAGAGCATCATATGATGTGTTTGGGGATAGTGTTGGAGATCTTGGAAACAGGGCAGACTAGGCCTGATAAACTGGGTTAAGAAGAAGGGATTGCCTTGCAAGGGATTTGTCGTTGACGAACTGCGGTCTGGTTATTTTGTCCTACCCTGGAGGTGGATAATGCTGGAGCAAGTCTCGCGGTCTATTAAGCATCTTCATACCAGCTTGCTTCCCCTGTGAAAATGTCGCGGATCCCTCTCTCTGCTCAGACCATCATTGGACAATTCCTGCAGTCACATCGTGCTTAGAATAGAATGCTTCTGTAAGATATTTTTCACCGACTACCGCCTCGACCCTTGGGCCAAAGTTTGACCTACATTCTCCCCTCTCCTGGGGGGATTTCAATAGTCCTCTGCCCTCTTCCATGAATAAATAATGCCTCCTCCTCCTCATAGGGTCGATCATTAGGATTTACGGTGACGCGATCCCGTTTTATTTTCATTAATCAAGAGTTTCGAACACTAGCTCGGAAAAGGGGCGAGATGACTGTATGAGAATCAATACCGCACGTGGTGGAACAATTTGTTTTCCCCCTCGGCATTCTGGGTGCTGCCTTTTGGAGCACAATGAAACCCAGTTGCCTGGCAACAAGCAAGCTGTATGTTATAATGAGCTACATGATGAGGTGGTGGGGGGGGGAGGTAGGGAGGGGTGGGGGGGGTGGTGGGGATGGGGGGGGGGGGGGTCATTACTTATGCATGCTTTGACAAGGCCAGTTTCTGTGGCGACGTTTTTTTTTCCTCCACTTCTCATGTGAAAATTGTTTCAAAAACAAATTATGATGCACGCTTGACATAATTGTGCCATTGCATATTACTCACACATAATAGACCCGCACAGATGTGACGTGCACGACTTCATCAATTTTATGTAATGCTAACAGTCCTGTTGCATGTGTGTACGTGTTTTAAAATACAAGTCAATATACTACAAGAGTAATCAACTGCTGCAAACAAGAGCCAATTTCATAGAGCTGCTTAGCACGAAAAATGGCTTGCCCAATAAACAAACCAAGTTGTAGCATTGCTGCATGTGTCATTGAAACAATCCTTGGGGTATTGCGGTGTGTGCGTGGTTTCATGGCTTCTGACTGCCAAACGGACATAGATAATTGACTATTGGGGTCACCACCATCGTAGGGCTGGATAGCTCAGTTGGTAGAGCATCTGTAGGGTATTTAGGAGGTCACCGGTTCGAATCCCGCTCCAGTTAATTTTTCTTTGTTCACTTTTCAGTGTCTTTTTTAAGACAGAAATGTCATGCTTAGCGAATTTTTGTGCTAAGCAGCTCTATGAAATTGGCCCCTGCTCATTAGCCATGACCTGAAATGTATAGAAAGCTTGGAGTTTAGAGAGCCTGTATATAGTCAGTGAAGTGTTTAGAGCATAGCAGAATCTATATGGAAGTGACCAGAGGACAAGAACATGCAAGTAAAGATACACATAAATGGATGAGAGGATCAGAACAAAAGAGGGGTGGGGTTCAGAGTGACCAGGGATTGTGGGGGTAGGCAAGTGTGGTCAGGGAAAAGGGACAAAGCGTATGAACTTGATAGAGACCGTAGTTTCATGTCACACTACTACTCCCAGTTATGACTCATCATGCCCTTTGATTTGGACACGCTTGATTGCTTTATATCTGTTCATATATCCATGGTGATGATGCTTCACTTCATTGCATCTGATGAAGTAGTTGTTAATACTACAAAAGCTTATTACCTATTGAGTTAGTCTTTAGATGCTACCTAAATTTTCCATACTGTTTTGATAGACTATAAACATGGCTACCCATGGATGTAATGAAAATGTTTGGCCACATGCACGGCTTCTGTGATGGAGGCAATGTTTTCATCAAATGACATATACGTGTAGGTCATATGTGTGGTGAATGGTTTATAAAAATGATTGGTGAACATAGCAGGTGATGCGTTAATGCACGTAATCTTCCTGCAGTACTGACGTTGCCCTCAGGTTCTTTACGGGTTAATGGACTATTGACGTGTCCGTGAAAGGTCTCGTGACTTTGGCACTTGCGTGTGTGGTCTCCACTTCCAGTGGCTTTGCGGCAACATTCCACTGAGCCACCAAAGCCATGGAGGAGGCCTTAACAAGACAAAACACTATACAGTGGAACGTCACTTTAACGAACACGCCGGGACCCACAGAAATTGTCTGTTATAGTGGTCATTCGTTATAGTTAATAATGTTCAGCAGGCCTATGTAGATACATAGTACATACAAATTGGGAGCCAAGGATGGTGTTCTGTACAGCCAAATGTTCGGTATAGCAGTGTTTGTTATAGTGGCATTCCACTGTACTGTCATTTTTATATGTGAAGAAGTGAAAGTGCTATCACATATGAGCTCCCTTTGGAAGGCTAGTTCTCGTTATGGATAAATATATGCATTTTTGCCTTGTTTGCTTCATTATTTACATTTTTGTTTGTTAACCATTTTAGCCTATTAGTAATGTATTTCAAGGGCTGCATACATGCATGGTATCCATTATCCTTAGACTGCCTTTTCCCTGTGTTCAGACTAGGTCCCGATCATCCGGGGCTGTTATGGGGACACCTTATCTTTTTTACAACCGACTGTCCGAAGAAAATTCACGGCTGAAGTGGTTTAAGCTGTGCATTACGTCACTGACCGTGGTGTTGTACTGCACTTAAATTGAGAAGAGCTGGGGATATCAATTACCGCAAAATTTCCTCCAAACCCATCATGTTTGGTGGGGGAAAACGGAACAAGTCCCGGCAAGCATCCGTACTATGGGTTTGCCGGGGAAAGTCCTGATTATCCAGATTTTTCTCAATAATTGGGTCCTGGACGCGGTGGTTGTTGGGCACTCTCCAGTGGCTTTTCGGGCTGCTTTTATAAGCCCAGAAGGTCTCTATGTAATCTTGCTGTTTTGTGCTCGATAAGAGATTAGCCATCCCAACCTGACACCAGGACAGTTGAGGCATAAATAAGCAAACATGCTGTCGACTCGAGGCCTGCGGGCAGAAACAAATTACCCTGGGTGTCTAATCATCCAATCATAATGGGCTGAACGCTGTCACTTACACGGATGTCAGGGTCTGCGATCTTTTGGCACGTCTCACAACGTATCAAATTGAGTCCAAAATCGCACACCAATTAATTGCACAGTGAAATTACTTCCATCCACGCGGGAGTTTCAAATTTCGTAGACTTTAAAGGGTCTCTGCAATGAGAATATTATGGCTTAAACATGTGCCAATAAAAAAACTGTACATGGGGATTGTGATTTTACCCACTTCCTCACACTGGTTCAGGGT
The DNA here is from genome assembly GCA_963971285.1 of Astropecten irregularis. Taxonomy (NCBI): domain Eukaryota; kingdom Metazoa; phylum Echinodermata; class Asteroidea; order Paxillosida; family Astropectinidae; genus Astropecten; species Astropecten irregularis. The sequence goes on along the minus strand of OZ020263.1, from coordinate 5,384,597 downwards.
TAAAAACTGTTGTTGTTTTTTGTATGCTAATTAGCATTTCCATATTCATGAGCAAAACTGTGATGTCAACTGGGGAACTGAGAGCAGTAACCCAATTGATTTGTGCACAAAAAGTTGCGGTTGTTTATAAGTTTTCTGACAGACCTTTTCCTCCTCAATGGGTTTTATTTTGCCAAATATGTTCCTTTCACTCAACTGGTGATGGAATTTTTTTACCAAACCATTTCTGTAGGTCAAGTTTGCCTCTTTGTTTTTTATGTTTTTTTCATTATATTTTTGCTGTTGGTTCCCTACATATGAGTATGCGTGAAAATCCCCCGTTTTACAAAGCCATTCAAAGGAAAACCAAATGCTGGTTTGAAATCAAAATAAGACTTGCCATTCATTATTTGTCAGTATATTCTCTGTATGAAGGCAATAAAATAACCTGACTGAAAAAAGCACTGCAGGAACCCTTTAAAGTTGAATCTTGTATGATGGAATTTTCTCAGGAGCAAGAATCAACAGGGAAAGCTGTCTTAATATTTTATGCAAACCAGATGTTTTTGCTCAGTTGAGGTTATTAATACTTTCCGGAATCTACAAATTGAAAACTTGAGCCAGCGGTCAATGTTTGACTGACCTAATTTCCATCGCGAAAACGAGATTAAACACACAACGATGTGAAATCTCCTTGTCGTCCTTTGTATACATTGCATTGAAATTTCAACTTCTGGTTGGGCCTGGGGGAATGCCTTTCTTTTTTCGAAACAATTTCCAATGAGATCTAAAGATAAGCGACAGCCCTGGATGAAAATCCATGTGAGATCCCGTATCGTTCTTCCAAGGACTTTTGTGCAAATTGATTTGCTCGGCGAAATCCATGATGCGCATTTTGGTTTGCTCTTGAGCGACCCAGTTTCACAAATGCAACTTCAGACCAAGAAAATATCCTCCGATAGGAAATGAAATTAAGAGAAAGTAATTACAGAAAGTAGTCACTAGAGATCATGTACGATATAAAAGGGATTGATTTTTCCTTTCTTTTCATTTCTTCAAAGAAATCTTGTATTAAGTTATCCTCATTGTGCGTTTTTTTTAATGAAACGTCATGAATTGGAGACAAAAGTATGGGGAAGTGGTTTTCAAGTGTGCTTCCGATTCTGGCTGCGTTAATGTCATGGATGCTTTTAAAAATGGACATAGAAATGACATAGCAGTGCAGGGGAGTCGGTATTCTCTGCAGTGGACAAATAGGCCTCCTCCGTATAATAGAAATGAAAAATCTTTATTGAATTGAGTCATACAAGGGTCATTCCGATGAGTGACCGAAGGGCAATGACTGTGTTGTCACTTTAAAGGTAATATCATACTTTGGTTTATTGTCAAAGAAATACAGATTCATGGCCAACAGTCATCTGTGAACATTTCAGTCCCATACGGTGCCCACCTTTTGAGAAAACAGTGAAAAACTGCCATGGTATTTCTTAAGTCTTTTCTCTTTTATTTTTGATCTTTTAAAAGATCAAAAAGATTTTTGGTCGTTGTTTTACTAATTTCTGGATAAATACACCATTTCAGACGGAATAATTTTAACGGTATGTTTCTATCATCACCATCTTCATACCCTGTAAGTTATACGTAAATCTGGGAACATTTCTGTTTTGGTTTCTAACCAAAGTATGATATCACCTTTAATACTTGAACTGCAATGTCCATGGTAGCCCTAGGAAGTTAGATAGGCATTGAAGTGGCAGCGGAGGTTTACATTAGTCACAGGATCTCTGTTGGTTTTTTCCCTCCAATGTTTGCTTCGACTTTCAAACGAAAATTGTCCCAATCTTCTTTTTTTTAGAATTTTATTTGACTAGTGAAGAAATTTGACTCTAGTCCTGTACAAAAGCAAAGAATCAATTACGTGCTAAGCATAGCCATGAAATTGCAATGGGCTCTGTTTAGAAAAACATTAAACCGTACCCATGGTATAGGATTTCACCTTTCTTTCTTTAGGGAACAACCAAGTAGCACCACACATATCTAACTGCATATTCAATGCAGAGTGTAGTGCTGCATTTGGCTAGACATGTAGTTGCATTCGTCCACATACCTGGGGCCGATTTCATAAAGCTCCGGGTTGTGTCCGCAACTCGATTTACGACCCGTCATAGGTACGACGCGTCGCATAGATGCGATGAGTCCATAGAGAAAGGATGCGTCTTAACTCTGCGACGCGTCGTAAGTTTTATGAAGTTGGCCCCAGGGAAGCCCAGACCTGGGAATGGTCGCGTTACTACACAAAACAAGCAATTGGGTGGGGACGAGGTTGACTGGTGTCAACTCGTGGAAGCTAAATGAATGCACCCTATGTTACTACCAAAGATTATAATAATAGCACTACGGGCAAGATGGAGAACTGACCATAGGGCACGTGGTAATTTGTATGGAGGTCGCGATCCACAATTCTGGTGTGAAAATAGCGAGTAGTTTGTACACAGGACATATGGGGGCTGGAAGCTGTATCAAAGAAAAGGGGAGTGTTCTAAGGCAAAAGTTTGGCCCGAATTCGATTGAACCCTTTTGATTATTGTAAATAGAAATATTTGACATATTAATGTGAAGCCACTGAATATAACAACGTTGATTTTTGGTGGTTTTCTGAACCTACTTTTGCAAGCACTGCACACATCGCTGACATCATGAGATCGAAACTCAGTACATCGAGAGCCCGCCCTCACACCAGAATGGCGCCCATGGCAAATTATGCATTTCAGTGGAGAGTTATCCATGTTGCGCATAGCGCTATATAATCTTTCGTTACTACTAAGTTATTACTGCATCATTGTGGACGTACAGATCCAAATTTGCTTTGCATTCATGCAACTCAAATAAATTAATAACCAATAGTTTGTCAAATCAAAAAGCACACATTCTATGAATCAAATAAAAAAAAATTATTCATGAAGTGACATGTAAAACTAATCTTTTAAAAAACAGCCTAGTTCCATACTTAAACAGACTTGTTAATGATGCTCTAAGGGTGCACCCAAGTAAATAGTGCCAAAATCCGTCCACCAAGCTCATTAATAAAAGTTAAGCACTCAATATATTTTAAATAAGAGAGTTGTGAGAGCTATGAAAATGAAGGATTGAAGAAATATGGCACTGGACATCCTGCCTGGACTCTTGGCTTCCATTTGTGACCATTTTTGATGCAATTGGGTGAGAAAGTGGGTCTATTTCAGCCGCTTTGCAGAGGGATGTTTTTTTGAGAATGGCTTCTTTGACTGGAGTGATCCATACCTTGTTTTAGGGGTGGTCAGCTGAGAATGAGTATATCTCAACAATTCAATGGTCACCCTTCCATAAAATGAAAAGAAAATGAAAGGTGACATGTTCATCATCATTTTTCTGTGCAACTTGAACAGCTGTGAGAGTTAGAGTTGTATATTTAGGTGTTCGGGTTCAAGCCGAACACCTATTGTTATTGTTCGAGTTTTCTTTTTTTTTATTTTTTTCTTCCCAAACTTGTCAGCAGGACTTCTATAGGACTGTTACAAGATATTGACCTGAAACTTGGTGGGAAATTCAGTAGTGATGCCAAGTTGTACCTAGAAGATTGACGTCATGATGACGTCATCGGGTATCAAATTACGCGCGTTCTTAGGAAAAACTTTGGTGCTTTATAACTTGAGAACCACATGACCTATGATTTTGATATTGACATATGTTACTCAACACGTGAATGTGAACAATTAATATATTCAGTGTTGTGTACAAATGACCCTCACTTCCGGTGTTACCGGAAGTTCAAGTTTTACTCAAAATAACTCGAAAGCGGAAGGATTTGGACACATAAAACCTCTCTGGGTAAAAGATAGAGCAGGTCTTGGGCTTTCAGGAAATATAACCGATGATGCCATACAGGCTTTATAGCGCCCTCTACGGTGGCTTAAAGATATACAAAGATTACGTAATCCGAAAGTAAACATCGGATTTCCGCCAAATTTAGTGAGTGTAAAGCACTAGTGCCCCTTGACATGTTTGCGAAGTTTGAAATCAGTGACATCATTCAACCGGAAGTTATGCGTTTTTAAAGGGAAAATGATGTAATTATTCAAATACTGTTTACTCTTTAAGTACATGACGTACATGAGTGAAAATTGCAAAATATATACATCGTACGCATTTCATTATTTCTGCAAATTTTCAGTTGTTTGTGATTAACTAACCGGAAGTTATCGTCCAGGTAAGTATTACATATTTAAAGGTGACACCATTTTCTATGTATACGCTATTTGTCAGTGTATGAATATGGCAATCAGCATGATCAGTATCACGCAATATATTTACGCAGTATTTCAATAATTATGCCATTGATTACATACAATCCCACAAACATTCACATAACAGTTCCACTACGAAATGAAACCCCGAACACCTAGTGGTTGTTCCCACAACCACAATGTCTAGTTTTTAATGATTTTTGAAGTTTGAGGATTTACCACTGTTGTCTATGGGGGTGCAACCCTAAGCACACTCTAATTGCCTCCATAACTCAACTCAATGTATATTTTTAGCATATTCTTTGTTGTGCAATATTTATTTTTACTCCTTTCAGTTCATCTGATATTTCGTTTTATGCCCTCTTTTTCATTCATAAATGTTTTCGGTGTTTTATTGTATTTTATACTGTTTACTACATATTTTAATTCTGTGTCTATCTGTTTTGTATTTTTATTGTAAACTGTCTTGTAATTCAGCCGGCAGGCTGCCATGAGCAGTGTTTTAATAAACCATTATAATTATAATAATATATATAATAATAATATATATAACCATTACCGATAAAGGGTACTTAGGGAGACATTCCCATAGGGACGTGCACACGACTTTACTTACCTTTTTCTAAACATCCTCCAAACCAATGAACTTGAAATTGAAATATGTTCATTTTGAGAGCATTCTCTGTCTTCTATCAAAATATGGACAAAAAAAAAATGTCTTTAAGATGTAGAAATATTTTTGGGGAGACAACAAAATGTCTCCCCATTGACAGGTGTCTCCCAAATGTTAACTTTCAGATGCTAACCTGTCTCCCTATTATACAATTTAGAAAAGTAATTATAATAATCCACTGTTATGGTTTCCTAGACCAAGCTCAGCTACAGTTAGCCTTGGTAGTTCAAGGTTAATATTCCAGTGTCATTCAGCCGTGGCATGGTACCACCATATAGCTGTATATATGCCACAATCAATACCTCGAGAACTGAATACACATGTGCACCGGCTTGCATGCTTTTGCTAGCGCAGTATCTGGGGAATTTAACAAACGATTACCTATATGCAAGATATGAACAGCCGTTGGTTGGAATAATATTAGAATGTTGCTGAATACACATCATGATAAAAACACTATTTGGGGCAAGAAATTAAAACACTGGCACTTAAGTATATCAAATGAAATGTTATCCGGCCATTTCGAAATGTTTCATCAAGTGAAGTGTTCGTGAAACAGTGACCTCGTTTTTTTATTTCATTGACATTGTAAATCATTGATGTCAATTGATTTTCCTTTTTTCCCCCCTGAAAATACAAATACTTCATATCACCAGCATGCTAGTGATGGCTGTAGAAATTCACAAATTAAATCAGAGAATTATTAAAAAAGAAGGAAAATGTAATGGAATTTAGATTTAGATTACAAGTAATAAACATCTGCAAACTGCTCATCAGCCAACATAATGAACAGAAATATGTCAAATGCTTGGAGTTAGGAGGGCCTGATGTTTCTATCCCAGCAGGGTCTTTCTCAAAAGCTAAAATGAAACAAATGCTATAATTTTAGCCTTTTGATGCTACGGTCGAAACATCAGGGGCCAATTTCATTGACCTGCTTAGCATGAAATATCGCTAAGCATGACATTTCTGCCTTAATAAAAACAGGATTAACAACAAAATTTCCATGTGTTGTGTATCACTTGCAATAGTGCTCCGCACATGCGCTAAAAATAGCACCGGATCTCGGACAAACATTGCAACATGCAAACCTGGTGCGTGTGCCCGTCCATGTACACTGCGTATGTGCGACAGTGTTTGTCTGACATCTGGGGATTTTGTGACGTCATTAGTGCGGAGCGCCATTGTTCTTTGGCTGTTGTTCGCTGACCATGAATATCAGATCCAATTTTCAATGGTTGGTTTGTTTTATTGGGCAAGCCATTGTTGTGCTAAGCAATTTTTTTGTGCTAAGCATCTCTATGAAATTGGCCCCTGAAATATGTTAAATGCTTGGAGTTAGGAGGGCCTGATGTTTCTATCCCAGCCAGAGTTGTTGACTCGAGTCGGTGACTTGGACTCAAGTCTGACTTGAGTCGCCAATTTTCGTGACTTGCGACTTGACTTGACTTGTGAAAATTTGACTTGGTTACAACTCTGGAGGATCTTTCTCAAAAGCTAAAATTATTAGCCTTTAATAAATGTTTTTAGCCTTTTGATAATACAGTAGAAACTTCAGGCCATTCTAACTCCAGGGATTAAAGATTAGTAAAATTCACATCTGATTAAAATCTTGTCACCGTGCCGCTGCCCAAACTGCAGCAAGGTGATACGTCTGACCCGGCCAGCAGGGAGATAATATTACTTTACCCCAACCCTGCTGGCATCAATGATGTCTTGATTTATTCCAGGGGACAGACCCCTCTAACCCTATACCTATGTAATTAAGAACTATCCAACACGTTGACATGATATTTCATGAATAATAATGATAATAATAACTGCCATTTCCAAGAAGATCAAAGCGCTGTCCCTGGTCATCTGGCCATAATTTACATTCCTGAAACCATCTCAACTCCCTGGGGAGCATATATACAGCCTCGGCTACTTTAAAGAGCACAGAAGCTAATCAAACCACAAAGCCATCTCTACCCTCACAGGTATCCATTTACACCTGGGTGAACAGGAGCAATATGTGACAAAGCGTCTTACCCAAGGACGCAAGCACCACTAGCCCATGGCTGGATTCGAACCCACAATCTGCAGATTGACCACAGGATCTTGAGTTTGACATGCCAGACCACTAGGCCACTGTTCCCTATTACCTTTGAATCAAGGAAAGTTTGATGTGACTCTACCATTCATAACTGGTGAAATTTTTTAGCACAAGGATTTTTTTTAATATGGATTGTGTCTTTGTTTGCTTGTGATACTCTACGCAGACACATCATCCTGTGTGGACATATCACCTATGACAGTGTGGCTAACTTTCTCAAAGATTTCCTGCACAAAGACAGGGATGATGTGAACGTGGAGATCGTTCTTCTTGACAAGTAAGTCAGTGTGAACAGACCTGTGCAATCAGACGTCATGTTTCATTTTTCCTCCATCGCAGGGCTGGAACTGCTCCAGTATTGTAAATTGAATAATTAAAATTACCTGCGGGTAATAGTTGTTCATTTTACTTTTGTGCTTTCTGACCCACATTAATGGCACTTCTCCTTTTATTATTCAGATTTTCTTTTATTTATTGATTTTTTTAAATATATGGTTTACTCAATTTTGCAGTTTGCTTTTTTTTGTAGTCGAATAAATAACAATATTGTAATAGTAATGATTCCTATGAATTCCGAGGGGACCCAGTGGAATGCCTCTCTTTTTCACAAACAATTTCCAATGAGATCTAATGATAAGAGTGATCTTTGTGTTATCCCCCATGTACTGTTTCTCAGGTTGCAGCATTGCTAATGCTGCGCGTATATAAAATGATCCTTGGGATATAGCGATATGTGAGTGGTTTTATGGCTTCTGCCAAACGAACAATGATAATTGACTATGAGGGGCACCACCAACATAGGGCTGGATAGTTCAGTTGGTAAGAGTGCTGGTACGGTATTCCAGAGGTCGCTTGTTCGAATCCCGCTCCAGTCAATTTTTCTTTGTTCACTTTTCAATGATATTTGCTTAGCATAAAAATTGTCTTTCAACATTTTGGTTTAACAGCAACTTCCTAAAGCCAGATCCCTGCTTTCAGTGGTCGAGAACTTACGTTTATTGTTATTTTTTCCCAATTTTTCATGTTTTCTCAGCTCGGAGCCTGATCTGGAGCTGCAGGCCCTCTTCAAACGCCACTTCACTCAGCTCAAGTTCTTTCAAGGCTCTGTTCTCAACTCAGTGGATCTGGAGAAAGTCAGGGTAAGTCACTCCACAGACATTTGGGGAAAGTTTTTTTTTTCAGACTGCGGACGACGTGAAACTTGCTGCAAAAGTTCATCAGTTCTTCTGCTGGGAGAGAAAGTGAATTTGGCAAATAACTCAAGAGAAACAGTTCACACTTTGTGACCATCTATCCAATAAATGAGATATCTGTTTATTAACCATAAATTCTAAGCAGCGACCATTATCAGACCAACGGTTCATTGCTGCTTAAGTTTAGGTGTGAAGACTATAAATAATCAATCACAAACCCTCGCTTAGCAGACAAAAATATATTTCTTATTTATAGGGAAGATAAAAAAACAACTTAATGACGAGGATGCGAGGTTGAATACTATACAGGATGTGTCAAAAAGAACTTGACCAGGATTGGTGATGTTTTTCAAAAGAAACGAATGACACTCGAAAATTCAGTAAAGCACATATTTACCAAGCATTCTCTCCTGCCTATTAGACAAAAATAATGAAACAAATTGATCATTCCTAAGAGGAGTTATGTCTATTTTAATGAAAGTACACTTTTTGCAAGCTGTTCATAGAATGTTAATGCTTGACTGAATGTAAACATTTGAAAGTATATTAAATTTTTGTAAAGTATTCCATGGACAGCTTGCAAAATGAGTACGGTACCTTCATTAAAATAGACATAACTCCTCTTAGGAATGATCAATTTGTTTTATTCTTTATGTCTATTGTCTAATAAGCAGAAGAGAGTGCTTGTTAAATATATGCTTCACTGAACGTTTGGAATCATTCACTTCTTTTGAAAAACATCACCAATCCTTGTCTTTTTGACTCACCCTGTACAGTGGAACGCCACTATAACGAACATTTGGCTATACCGAACATCATCCTTGGCTCCCTATTTATGTGTACAATGAGGCCTGCTGAACATTGTTCATTATAACAAACGACTACCTGTATTATAACGAACAATGTCTGTGCATCTCAGCATATTCGTTACAGTGGCGTTCTACTGTATACCGTATATGTACATAACGTCAGTTTTTTTTCTTATCATGAGATGGCTGCCCTAGGAAGGTCCCAAGAGAAGAGAGGGGTGGAGTTAGGTGGGAGGGGGGCCAGGGGTGAAGAAACTCGGGGGAGAAATAAACAACTTTCTTAGTGACTCGCTGACTGAGCATTGGTGTCGCAAGCTCTCTTTCATCTCACGCATGATCGCCGCCGGATGATGAGAACATGAAAAAAAAATGATGGCAGGAAGGAGAGGAAAAATCAAATCAAACCGGGAGAACTCCTCGGCCGTAACTGATGGATATAGGGCCTGCTTTTATTTTGTTTTCTCTCTTTTTACGGAGACTGAATTATTGATGTTCGCGAACGTGGATACTCATCCAACCACCTGATACCGATTGATGCGAGCAGCATAATCAATGATATTCCGTCCTGCGGAATGCAATTTTTCCTGTAAATTTGCAGCGCGCATACCTTTTAAGATGCACTGGCAGTGTTTTTATTACATTTTAGTGCTGTATCTATGGGTTGGAGATGATAATGACGCATATTGATCTTTTTTGTGGCGTGAGGGAGTCATATATGCAATGCTTTGTAATGAATTAAAGGAACAGTACGGGATTTGTAATGTATAACTTTCAGGGCATGAAGATACTGCTGGTAGAATGATAAGAATCATACCGTTACTTAGATATTTCCACCTGAAATGGTGTATTTATCCAGAAATTTGTCAAACAAAGACTGAAACAGTTTTGATCTCGGGGTAAGATCAAAACCATTTTTTATGTTTTATAAGAACAATTTAGTTGTTTTTTTTGTGTGCTATTTTCTTGTGACTCAGATGTCCGATTGAGCTCAAATTTCCACAGTTGTGTTATTTTATGTACATGCTGGATCAGACAAAGTAAGAGTGCTGTCCTGTGACCTTTACCAATCATGTATTGTACCTTTAAAGAGCACAAGAGTTCTGAGGATAAGCCATGCCAGTCAGATTGAAGGTTTTATGTCTAATTACCCTTAACCCAATTTTATAAAGCTGCTTATCTAAATATAACAGGTTAAGTATGTATGCTTGGTAGAAATTCTTATTAGACATGTCGCAGGCAGGCGCGGTTCTAGAGCCAAAAATTTTTTTTAATTTTTTTTTTTTTGGGGGGGGGGCTAGAAGAGCCATTATTTTTTGGGGGGTTAGAAGACCCAATATTTTGGGTTCTTCAAACACTCGCTTCTGTTATGTCTTATTAGGGGTTGAAAAACATGCACATTATAGCCCACACAACACGTTTTTTATGTAATTGGCGCTTAATACTGAAAAAATCCAGTATTTTCAAGAATTTTTTTTTTACTTGTATTTATTTATTTTTTTTTTTTGGGGGGGGGGGGGTTGGGGGCTGGACAACATTTTTGGGGCTATAGCCCCCCTAGCCCCTCCACAGAACCGCGCCTGATTGCAGGTAATAAGCAATACATCACATTCGGGTTGCTTACTGGAATCTACCGTACTAAGCAAGCCTTTCATGCATTTAGGCGCTCAATTTTATTAAGCACAAAACAAGTAATAAATGCAAGTAACAAACTGCTACAAACTGCTCATTATCAAAATAAAGACCGGAAATGTATCAAATGCTTAGAGAAGTTGGAGTTAGGAGGGCCTGATGTGTATCTTTACTTGCATGTTCTAGTCCTCTTGTCTTTTAGCCTTTGAGAAAGATCCTGCTACAGGATCAAAATGTAGAATTTGGTTGGCAAGGAAGTTTGTTTATGCAGAAGCAAATTTTGGTGCTTCATGAAATTTGCTCCTAAATCATTTTTGGAATTGAAAATTATTTTCATGTCGCATTCACATCTTTATCATAATTCAAATTAATTAAATTCAAGTTCTCATTTCTGAATTTGAATTTGTGAACTAATTCTTAACGTCACGAAAATAAAGAGTATTATTCATCTTTATATTAAATTAACTTTTGGTTAAAATTGCTCCAGAGAAAAAAACGGTGCTATCTTTGCTTTTTAAATTTTTGTTTTGAAATCAAATCAAGTTTGTTGAAAAAGGATGGAAATTGCATCTGAAATATTATATTACATACTGGTACTTGAACAAGAGGGATTCTCTGTCGCATGTGAAATGTTAATGTAAGTATCCTGAAGCAATTTTATTCTTTTGCACGTGCGATCGTAATTCGATTTTCAATTCTTATTATAGTTATTGTGATGTGGACGTTCCAATTCACATGTATAACAAGGCATACTTGTATGAAACTGACATACTGCTTGAATTTACCGGTATTGGAGATATGTTGATGTATTGAGGAAATGCCGTAACGCATAATGAAAACTAGCGCGCATCTGCTCCACCGGAAATTCCACTGAAGCTTTAATGTGGGGAAATGACCCCCAAAACAGCAAATTACACTAAATCACTTGTATCTTCAGAGCGGAAAGTCGTATAAACCTGGGGGTTGCAGATTATGAAAATTCATTCGTTTGGCTTTAAGTCCATATCTGTCTCACTAAGAAAAACAGAAAAACCAGTGATCATTTTTCTCTCAAAGTTCATGGGTATGAGGCAATTCCCTATGGAGCACGACGAAAAATGGCCGTTTTTTAACAGACCTTTGGTTGTTTATCTCAACGTATCTTGAGAATCCAGAGTCGGATCACGCTGGGGGTAGCAGTTTTGGAAAGATGACAAAATTCCCTTTCCACTTATATAAGAGTCAATTTTATTGGGTAAAAACCCAGTGATCATTTTTTTGTCAAAGTTTTTGTCCAATGACTGGATTTCAGTGTCTGTCCATGGGGGGTGTACTGGACATTGCCATTGTGTTGCATGTGTACTGCAAATCATGTGGTCACTGGAGCGAACAGTGGAGCTGCCTCACACACATTGATCTTTTGCAAGTTTTGGGCCTGAAACTTTTTATTATGTGTTCAGTAATTGGTGAAACAATTTTTGTAAATGAATTCTTCAGTCGTGTAGACTTGATTTGAATTAGTAAAAAACATTTTGCTCATTCTTAATTTCACAGCACCTTGATTATTAAAATGAAAATATTCACAGGGTAATTATCATTATTCTGAATGGGTAATTAGGGAGACATTCCCATATGGCCGTGCACAAAACTTTACTTTTACCTAGTTCTAAACATCCTCCAAACAATGAACTTGAAATTGACATATGTTCATATTGAGAGCATTCTCTGTCTTCTATTGAAATATGGACATTAAAAATATGCCTTTAAAGGTTTACTGTAATCAAAACTCATATGAAGTTAAAAACATCTGTATTGTTATAAAACTCAACCTGTCTATCATTATTTGTGCTAAAAAATATTGTTTATAGAAAAAGGAGATTTTTTAGACCTATAATTGAACACCCCACTTTTTGCGACGAAAAACCGTGCTTACGTCACACGCAGAATGCCACTCAGTATATTGTATATATCGTATAGATTTATATATGAGGCCTAGTCATTAATATTGTATTACTGTTAAGCAATCATTTTAAAGCACTTTCACTTCTTTCCCAAAATTGATTACTATAACCTTTAAAAGGTATCTTAATAATAAACTGATACCTTAGGGATAATTCTCGATGTCTCCCAAATGTTCACTTTCCGATTCTAAGTTGTCTCCCTAATACTCTAATAGGCTAGATGTAATTTGTATAATGACAAAACTGTCATTTATCACTAATGGCCCGTAATGGCTGCGATCTAATCTTTTAGTCAGACCTGGAGATATACATGTACCGATGTAATGCGGATCATTTTTCAAACTATATTGCAGACTTTGTATGTACAGGGTGTCCCAGAAAAAAACCCGCAACACTGAGTCGGGACCCATTATGTTAAAATTAAACTGTTTATCACTTCAAAATTCAGGTATGTGATACATCGATGTCTTGGCTATCACCATGTAGCATTTAAGCATATTGGGGCTGAAATTGGCGAAAATATGACCAATTGAAAGAATACTCCTTAAAAACAAATTTGCAAGGTTGACATGCATATTGGTCAATACACACATAATGTGTATGAAAGAAAGATGTAAATCGGGTTTTGAGGTTGGGTAATTCAGTCTTAGTTTTTTCACTCAATTTCAGTCCAATTTTGCTCAAATTTTACATGGTGATAGCCAAGACATTGTTGTATCACATATCTCAATCTTGAAGTGATAAACAGTTAATTTTCATATTATAGTTCCGACACAAAGTGTTGCCTTTTTTGGGACACCCTGTATGCACAAACTGCCCCATCAAACAAGCAACTACGTACGTGAGTGCCTTGGGAAATCGTTAAGTTTATATTAAAGTCATTGAAATGTGAAAAATGGAAGTTTCACTGGTGACTGGAGCAGGATTCGTACCTGTGACCATCAGAATTCCATACCAATACTCTACCAACTGAGCTATATGTGTACCACTATGTTGGCATTACCCCCAAATTGTTAATCATTATTTGTTCTTTAAAGGGCATGCATTGGTATAAAAGGCGACAGGGTAGCTGCAGGCTGCTCGTAATTTCATTTGTCATGGAATAAAAAAAACGTTAAATGTTCAGCACAATTGGTTATTGAAAACAGTAGAAAATGACAAAAATATGTTGCAGTTGTTACGCCAAATTGTGCGGGAATAGATGTATAATTTTTTATCTTGCCAAGATCAAAAATGTTTTGGTATTTCGTTTTACTCTTTTCTGGATAAATACAGGCAGAAAACTGTTCACAGTATGTTTCTACCATTACTGTGTTTACCCTGTAAGTTATACATAAATATGTGAACATTTCTGTTTTGGTTTGTTACCAATGTTGTATATACATGTACCTGACACTGTGCTATTTCGCCTGGTGCCGGTTTCGCCTCATTATCAAAGTCATGTATCCCTTCTTTTAAAGGTAGTATCATACTTTGCTAAGAAACCAAAACAGAAATGTTCACAGGTTTATGTAATACAGGGTATGAAGTAGAAACCTACCGTTAAAATGTATCCGCCTGAAATTGTTTATTTATAAATCCAGAAATGAGTAAAACAACGACCGAAAATCTGGTTGATCTTTCAAAAGATCAAAAATAAAAGAGAAAAGGTTTAAGAAATACTGTGGCTGTTTTTCACAGTTTTCTCAAAAAGTGGGCACCGTATGGGACTGACATTTTCACAGATGACTGTGACTGTATCTGTCTTGATATTTGTGTCCATGAATCTTTATTTCTTTGTAAAAACCAAAGTATGATAATTACCTATGGGTAGGATTTGTGCCTATGCATTTGGCACATGAAACGGTCTGAACAAAGAAACAAGTCAGAAGAACAGCAAATATATAATTTAGCTTGAATGTGTTTTCCCTCTTTTTTGTTTTGCTTATTTTCATCAGCTGAAAGATGCGGATGCATGCCTGGTACTGTGCGACAAATACTGCCTAGATCCGGACGCAGAGGATGCAGGAAACATTATGAGGGTCATATCGGTCAAGAACTATCACTCTAAATGCAGGGTGATTGTACAACTGATGAACTACCATAATAAGGTGAGGGGAACTTCAAACAGCTGGAATGGGCAAGAACTTGTAATAAGCGCGGAATTGGCGCTTACATAAGTAGATGATTCTGTACTTAAATACAAAATTCTATTTCATGGATTAGGCATAAATTTTTAGTTGAATTTGTGTGTAGTTCATGATACTGAGGATTTCTCGCTTTAATACTCGGTTTGCGTTGAAATTCGGTGCTGGCCCAGTATTAAGCGAGAAATGATTATCATAAGCGAATCATTCTTGCTGCAAACAGTGGCAGAACCTGAGTTACGAGCAGTGAACAGTACATCACATGACAATTTGGCTGATAATTCTGTCTTTTCTGAAGAACAAAATGCTATTTAGGAAGTTTTTTGCTTAAGCAGCACTCAGACATTTGACATTGGCCTTTAAAAGTGGTTTGCCATGGCTGGGTGGCCATTGCATATAAGGGGTCATTGTCATTCCACCAATTCAGGACACATTTTGTAATAGTATCAAGCCTGGGGTACTGTGGCCTAGTGGATTGGCGTGTCGTACTTAAGATCTTGTGGGTAATCTACAGATTATGGGTATGAATCCAGCCATTGGCTAGTGGTGCTTGTGAGGGTTCAGATGGCTTTGTGTGCTTGATAAGCCTTTGTGTGCCTTGCAGAAGCCGGGGGGGGGGGGGGGGGGGTTGAGATTGTTTCAGGAATATAATATTGTAGCCCAATGACCAGTGATAACACTCAGTAATACGTGCATAGAGATATCATAGGTTGATTGTGATATGCTATTATTATTATTATTATTGCATCCTAGGGTAGATTTCATTTCTTAAACCTAAATGCGATTATCAGGTTTGCTGAGGAATGTCAATGATGTCACTTCATAAAGTCGCCATGATGATATTAACAACTGATCTTCAGATTAATCATAGTGTTTTGTGAAAATCAGCCCTGGTCCAATTTCTCTTCACGGGGTAAAGCTACAACCTAAACCAGTTAGAAGGTCTTTGTTCACTCCTTGAGTCCTCTTTGTCTCTTGCATAGGCGCATCTCCTGAACATCCCGAGTTGGAACTGGCGTGACGGCGACGATGTCATCTGCATCGCCGAGCTGAAGCTGGGTTTCATCGCCCAGGCCTGTCTAGCACCGGGCTTCTCTACGATCATGGCCAATCTGTTTGCCATGCGATCCAACAGTGAGGTAAAGAAAACAACAAACCAGTTGGATTTTAATAAGAAAACCTCCTTCTGTCTTTGAAATCGGGTACATTTGGTGAGTTTTCTTGTATTGGCATGATGGTGTGTCCTATTGTATTCGGATTGATTGCACGTCTTCAAAATTCTCTTAACGGGAAAAGATTTTGGCATTTTTTTGGTGAAGCTTGAGGTCTCAAGGATTCCTGTAAAGGCTTTGGTGCTCGGAGTTGATACCAATGCAAGGCTTGAATTTAACGGAGGCCATGTTCTTCGTTGCCCTGGTTCTTGGCCTTCGTGCCCCCTTCAAATGTTTCCATAGACATTATGATTTTCTAATGGAAGTGCCCCTTGCAATGGAAAAGTGGCCTTTTTGCCCCTGTCAGAACCAAATTGAAGGCCTGCATTGCCAAAGCAAAAGTGTCATTGGTTGCCAGCGGCCTATGAAAGATACAGGAAAATTTGTTGGGCCTCTGGCTTTTTTGTGGTTTGAAGGCAGCGATTATTCGATTGATTTTCCTTTTTGGTGTTTTGGTATTCCCAAATTGGTGAGATGTGAGGATTTTTATGCACTGGTGTATACGTTAGAGCTCTTTTCTTACAGTTTTGTTAGGAATTTGGTGCCGAGAATTAGAATAGTGTGGTACTCATCCGTTAAACTGTGTAAGTGGAGAATCTGACCAGGCACGAGACCGTGGGCCGATTTCATAAAACTTACGACGCGTCGCAGAGATAAGATGCATCCTTTCTCTATGGACTCACCGCATAGATGTGACGCGTCGCAGCTATGACGGGTTGCGACGCGTCACTTTATGAAATCGGCCCCGTATGTTACCAGTTTTTGTTTTGTTTAGAGATACATGATTGGTTCCTTCAAATAGCTGCATGACATGTTATACCCTCCCTTGTGTCACTGGTACTACAGTTTGTCCTATATGTTATGATTGTACATGTCCATTTCCTTTTCAAGTAAAACTAATCTTTAACCTGAAGTAGGAAAATTACAGCAACGTTTTCAAAGTTGCACATACAGGAAGTAAACGGTGCACATACTAAGGTTCCTGGAGCTGAAGTAAAATGTACTCAGAATACATTTCCTTAAATTGATACAGGATACCGCCATTTTGTGATTGTGGACTCTCTCGTGTGATAGTTGCACTCATATCACGTGAGACAGGTTTCCGCACTAATGACGTCACACCACGCGCGACGCGCACACATTATACTTCCACTCACCACACGTTTGCATGGCCATGTTGCAATGTTTGTCTGAGGTTCGGTGCTATTTTTAGCGCAAGTGCGCAGCGCTATTTCGATGGAACAAAAACAAAAACAGATTAAAAAGCAAGCTTGACAAAAAGGAAACACCCGTCAAAATAAGGACCCAAATGCATTTTTTGCATATAATCTTCTCTCTGAATTTGACCCTTGTTTCATCATTTTTAATTATCGTTGAATTTCCCAGTTTTGATTGTTTTGATGTATGAAGCACAGAGCGGACTTTGAACGCTGTGTTTATCCATAGTGTCCTACACTGAACAGATACGGTACAGTGTAATCAAGTTGGGACTTGATCAGGAAAATGCACCCAGGATTATTACTATATTAGCATTTTATACATTAACCCTTATTTTCTACACTTACTACACAAGACAAGAGCTGTTTACCACACATTTAATAGCGCTCTGCACTAATGACGTCACAAAATCCCTGGATGTCAGACAAACATTGACTCACACACGTAGTGTATGCACGCGCACAGGCACCCACGTTTGCATGGTTGCAATGTTTGTCTGAGATCCGGTGCTATTTTAAGCACAAGTGCGGAGCTCTATTAACAACAGTGTCCATTGGGGGACTGGATCATAAACTACACATTATCACACAAACCACGCTGTGGTGTATTGTGGTATGCAGGACACTACACTTCCCACATGAAAAACCATGTGTGGTAAACTGCGGTGTGGAGGTGGGTTGGGCTTTAGCACAAGTGGATGACATTCAGTGTTTCACCCATGACTGCAATGTCAATAACCACTCGTAATATTCAATCATTATAAAACTGAAGCTGTCCGACAGGGCCCAATTTCATGGAATCCGTTACGGCCTATTTTTGTGCTTACAGGTACGGCTACGTGTGAAATCTATTTAATTGAATCTGTAAGCAAAATTTCCAGCATTTAAAAATCGGTTAGCAAAGAATGTCTAGGCTAACCTTGATTTTTTTCTGCTAACGTGTTGTCATATGCATTCTGCTGAAAGTCCTTCTTAGTACGTAGCGAGATAGACAACTCTCCTGTTAAATACGCAAACCATTTATATTTATTCACAGTGACTGCCAGCAAAGCATACATTCAGCATGCTATGCATTCAGGGGACAAGACCGTTGTCCAAGTCACTCCATGTTTTACTATTTTGCCAAAATTAAGGGCATTGAAAGGACTCACAGTGGCAGACTGTAAGGAAATCCTTCAACAATGACTGTCTGTGGCCTTCACTTATAGACCATGGACTAAAAACCTTCTTAGCAATGCCCGTCAGTAAGCCTGGCAGGCTTATTTACATCATACATCCGTCAGCGAGCCCACAATGTAGGCAAAGAACACGAACACGAACATCGAGCGGTGATATGTAAAATCCTGCAGACGAGCCTAAAATGTATAGCCAATGTAAATCCAAGGTGATTTTTGACTTTCAATGCCCAAAATTTGCCCAAACTATCTCTTCAGCAGAAATCGTTTGGGTCCAAAGCCCTGTTTGCATTGGACTTATTTTGGGAAAACTAACCGAGCCAATGGGTAACTTACCCATTTCAAGTCCAGTGCAGACAGCCTGGGTAACTTGCCTGACAGGCCGCGTGGGTAGTTTAACCGAGTGAAAGGTGCCCAGGAAGATTGACCAGGGCCCAACTTCATGGAATCTGTTATCGTTAGCAGAAATTCTTCACTTACGGTAGCAGAATTTGTTTGGTTACGGTTAGCGTATTTCACAGAAGAGTTTCCTTTTTGGTAACAGTAAGCAAGGAATTTGTGCAGAATGCATACGACATCCCGTTAGCAGAAAATGATCACGGTTACCCTAGAAATTCTTCGCTAACCGAGAGTCTTGCTTACGGATTCCATAAAATAGATTTCACGCGCAGCAGTGCTCGAAAGCACAAAAATAGGCCGTAACGGATTCCATGAAATTGGGCCCCGGTCAGTTTAAGACTCAATATATTGAAGCAAAGTAGCTCCCCAATGGCATTATGTTGGCCACCTAACCTGAATGTCAAACTCTTGGAAACCGGATTATTCCACCTCTAGTTGATTTGACATGTAATAAAACTCCCACTCGCTGTAGTTAATGTAATTTATACCGAGTCATGAAAACCGGGCTTTCATGTCACATGACGTACGAGCAGTTTCAATCCTTTATTCCACTGCCTCAACATTACAATGCGTAGCGAGCAGACAACAACATGATGAGGAATCTTTTTAGTTCCCTTGAGGAACAGTCGTCGATTGACTGCCCTGGATTGACAAGCTTTGATCTTCATTTCAATCATTCAGCAAATGGATTGAGATCAGTCATATTGAAAGAAGAGAAATGTTTGCAGCAGTTTATGACTTGTGTAAAAATGAAAAAATTCATTTGAATGATGGCATGTGAAATTATGTACATGTCAATGTGGCATTGAACATTGTGTAAGTCAAGAGCTACATTTTACATAATGCACCCACATACATTTGACATGAAATGTAAAATGTACGTTGTTTTTTTAAATGAAAGCTTATTCTAACCGCTGTTTCTCAAATTGAATATGATGCTCTCTACTGCCATAATTTTGCAAACAAGCAAAACAAAACCCAAAATAAACCAAATTTGTAAAGGTTTTAATGAAAAAAAGTTTGTTTTTTTTCTTTTTGAATACTGGTTATATGTAAGACCATGGCTGGATTTCACCAAATATTAAGATTAGTGTAAAGATGAGTTGTCAATATCACCATAGTGACTTGTATTGTGACATCACACTTTGCTTAGCAATTGGGATTGATCTCACATTTAAGATCAGTCTAATAGTGCTTTGTTAAATTGGCCCCAGAGGGATGTGCACAGTACTGTATGTAACACAAATACAAATAAGTGATGTCATTTCATTTTCAGGTTTCAGAAATCACATGACATCCTTGCTTGTTTTGCTACAAAATTTGTCAATTTCAAATCATTGCATCACATTTTTACCTGTATTGCAATTTTTAAAATTTGAAATACAGGCTGCCTTGCAAGGCTTGTAGAATGACTGTAGAGATGAAATTTGCTGTACTATTTTTTTGGATAGACTACCCACAACTCTGCTACCCACAATATACTATACAGATGGAATATAAATAAAATGAAATCACTTTTTGATTTTCAATTTGACTAAAAATCCCCAGTTTACAGTGAGTGACAGAATTTGTGATTGTCTCAGAATTGAGACTTATGCTTCAGTGCTTATGGGAGAGTCTCATGAATACTGAAATAAAAACCCAACTTGACTTGCTTGGTGTCTGAAAGGTTTAAAACCATGTCAATTATGTGCATGTCATGTGCACTACTTGCAATCATGTAGTCTCCATCTTTACTTGCGATGCGGCTTCGTGAAATCAGGGCCCGAGAGATCGCACGATGGAAACAGAAATTGGTCACGTTCACCCCGAAGGGAGGGTAGATTAAGTTACACACAGGCCATGATGAGGAACTGGCAAGCTGAGACGACGATATAAACATGAAGCTGAAACGTCCTCCTCCCCACCCCTGGGGATGGTTTCCGTGACAGTATGTGGATTGCCGAGTCAAGTCATCCAAGATGCATGCATGAAGCAGTAAAAGATGTTTAACATTTTGCGATGCGATTCACTCGCGACTCTCAAAATCCAAATATGCACTCAATCTACAGAAACGATGTCGTGATAGATGGCGAGAATGCACCAGACAGGAATTTTCATCATCAAGGACGACATGTTATGTTTGTTCAGAGAGTGTCACTATCGGTTACATCCTGGGAGTGGGAGTGGGGGTTAGGGGAGGCAAAATAATCCAGCAAATTTACCGTCAGGCAAACATCAATAAATCTGTAATTCAGAACCGGCAATTGAACTGCGGTATCATGGATAAACATGAACTTGCAATTCAAGAAATTGAAAGAGGAGAACGGGGGGAATGTGATTGGAAGGGGGCGGGTGCAGGGGAGGGGGTTCTGGGTGGGGGGACTTGTGCCAATGTCGTTCCTTTGTCAGTGGTCATTGTCCTTTGTTTATCGTCATTTTCCTCTGCAGATTAAGAATGCAGCTTTCAGCCAAGGCGTAAGCCTCAACAATTTGTACGAAGTCACGTCCCCTGATTTTCAAAGTGCTGTATGTACTCTGGTCTTGTCTGTTTGTCTGTCTGTTTTTGTTTGTTCATTTGCTCCTCCTATGATTTGTTTTGTTTATTTGTTTGTTTTTCCAAGAAAAAAACCTGAAACCATGTTTTTTGTTTCAAACAAACGTCACTTATGAGCATTTTGCTAGAGGAAACTATATTGAAGATCTATAGAGATATATATCCAGACATTTTCTTTTGATGTTTATGTTTGTTTGTTTGTTTTATGCAAATTTTGTTTTTGTTATGTTAAGAGCTGACTTTCAACAATATCATTAGAATCAAGCTGCCATATGTTAGCATTTTGGAAGGATTTATGATTATTTAATTAGGACTATTTGTTCTCAAAGTTTGCCTAGCTTTCGATGACAGTATGCTGTCATCATGTAAGCTTTTTGTTTGTTTTTATGTTTTTGTTTGTTTGTTTATTCAGTTGTCCATATGTTTGTCTGTTTGTCCATTCATTCATTCGTTTGTCCTCGGTTGCATTTTATGATCATTTGGAGAATAACATGAGATCCATATTGAACAGACATGAATCAAAATGGCCTTGAGTACGGACAAAACAAAGAAGAATACTTGCCCTCTTTTTACTTTCCCCGGTATTGAATTTGGGATTCTGTTTCATGTCAGTGCTTAATTTCTAGGGCACGTCTTGATCTATGAAGCTCAATCATTATCTAGGCCCCTTTTCCCTTTGGGGAGTCAGGTTGGTGTAGCGTTTCTTTCCTCGCCTTTCACCTCTGTTGACCGGGTTCAAGTCCGGCTCGGTCCACAAGTGGATTGGGTTTTCAGTCCCTGCCTTATTCTGTGGGTTTTACCCAGAATATTACTCTGGGGTTTTCCTCCCACCTCTAAAACTGTATCTTCTTCTCATCGTCTTTCCATAAAAAGTTTCATCAGGCTTTCGAGCTAGGGCTCTTTTTTAGGAATCCTTGGTGTCATTACCAGAAATGAATAATAATAATAATGATGATACGGCCAGAGGTCTGACTGAGAATGATATTTGTCTGGCCATTCATTGAAGTAACCTTGGGGAGAAATTTCCAATCATAATTATCATCCAAGTAGCTTGCTGTAGGCTGATTCCAACAACGAAATTAGATTTTAGGGAGAACATCTGCATTGTGTGATTTCATTACCTTGCTTTCAGTTGATGATTTCTGCCTATTACTCTAGTAGAGGTCCTTCAGACTGCTCTCCGGAAAAGAAAAATGTTGCCTACAGAATTCAAAAGATATAAGACGTTTCTGTCCATTAAAGGTACTATCATACTTTGGAAGGAAACCAAAAAAGAAATGTTCACCGATTTACTTGTAACTTACAGTGTATAAAGATGGTGCCGTTAGAAACATACTGTTAAAATGTTTCCGCCTGAAATGGTGTATTTATAAAAAAAAAAATAGTAAATCAAAGACCGAAAATCTTTTTGATCGTTAAAAGATATTAAAAAAAAATGGTCGGAAAAGATTTAAGAAATACTGTGGGCGTTTTTCACTGTTTTCTCAAAAAGTGGGCACTGTATGGGACTGAAAATTTCACTGATGACTATTACTGCATCTTCCTTGGTAATTGTTACCATTGAATCGCCATTACTTTGACAAAAAGCAAAGTATGATATTACCTTTAAAGCCATCGTTTGATTACAGTGAAATGGCATTAGAACAAACACCGATATACAAAACATTCGGCTATTCCTCGACTCTCAATTTTTATGTACAAAACTTATTAAACATTCTTGTCGAAAAAAAGATCAACAGAATTTACATACTCGGGAAATATTGACTCGGTAAATCAAATGCTACTTGGCAGCGTGGAATTCCCGAACAATTACGAATTTTTTTTTTTATATGTACCTACTTACGTAGAGTGGAAAGTCATGCAAGCATCCCAGCACTTTTACTAGTACCAAGCTAACCATTAGTCTATGTGGTAGACGCACTTGCCGTAAAGAGGGCGAGCGTCTATCACTTGCGTATATACTTCCTGATTAATTATAAAGACCAACCCAGTACTAAGTTTTGACCAATCAGGGGGCATCTACTATTGTACCCTTTGGCGAGCGCATCTATCACGTAGATAGCTGCTGCCGCACAGTCGCACGAAATTGACCAATCAACATCCTCCGTCACAATCCTGATGGAAATGTTCTCAGAACAGATCTGATTGCTTGATGTGCCGCGTTGCATAAAATTTGCATGCACGCATGTATCAGACGTTTGTACGTAGTAGTGGCACGGAGTAGAATGGGTGATACTCAGACTAGTTGACCATTGGCCTTTGCCAAAACTAGCAATTAGGCTGTATTCTCTTCCAAGTGGCTCTTGTGAAACCCGAGTTGCTTATTGAGTCGTACTTTGACTATTAAGAACATTTTTTTTTACTTTTTGCTCCTAGAATATGTGACATCCTGAAGACTCTGCATGAGTATTAATATTCCTTAAATTTCTGTTTGAGATAGCATCTTGTTGCATTTTGTTACATGTATTTGTTAAATGGAATGTTTGTGAGTGTGCAACCACAAATTACGACGTGTCATCCCTTTAAATTTGTTATTTTGTAGATTCCGTTTTACGTACGTACTCGGATAAAAAATGCATTGAGCCCTTCCCAGTGCATGAATTAATGAAACGGACCATTTTTATGTCCCCAAAGCACGTGCATGTATGTATTATTAAACCCAAAACTAATAACCAAAAACTGACCCTTTCTTAAAAGTTCAATATTTTTGCTTCTTCCACAGCCGAACAGAACATTTTTGCAACTTTTTAAAAATAAAATAACATTTTAAATTACATGAAAGTGAAAACAAAATATTGAATTGTTTTAATATTGTTTGACTGTTAATGTAGCGCTTATATAAGGTAACATCTTCTTTTAACGTCACTTTGCAAAGGTTTTCTTCAAAACAGTTCTCATTGTTACAAGCATGGATTGTTCAATATTTTTTATGCAATTTTTTTTTTTTCAGAATGTTTTTTTCTGATTTTGTGTGCCTATCATCCAGTCTTTAAAAAACAATTGTTTCTCTGTTTTGTCCTCACCCGCTTCCTAACTTTCCCTCAATTTCCTCGTATCTTTTTGACCCTATGACCCAACCTTTGACCTTTGACCCTGACCTCAGAATGAAGGTGAAGGTTTTCTCTCGGTCGGAGCAGCTACCTATCAGGTGTGTTAATGTGACCTTTGACCCTTGGCTGACGAAGAATCATCATGTGGTGTGACAAATATAGCTGGTCCCTGATGAAAGAGTTTTTTTTTAATGTTCGTGGTACAACATCATCTTTTAAAAAGTGTAACGCCAACATTTAGGGGGCCCCAGCTTTTTTCCCATTGCACTAAGACAGTATAGTAGTCTAGCCTATAGATGCGTAGGTTTTATAATTCCCCTCCCCCCACAGCCAACACATGACAACCACGCCCACACATGGTAACCACACCCATCTTCACCACGCCCTGCCCATCTCCCCATTGAATAAAGATGCAAATTAACATGATCAGCAGGCCATGTCTGAATGGGTTTATCTTCAGGCTTAAAAGATGGGACGTACTGTGGGAGTGACGATCATCGATTAATGTAGAACCAAACCAAAATGATTATGGAACATTTTTGGGGTGGGGTTCAGGTGGTAGATTTTGTTTGATGTTATAGTGGGCTGTTGTTAGGTACAGTTTATACATCTGCATGTTAATTTGCCACTGGGCAACAGAAACGCCCTAAAGCTAGAATACCCCGCCCATTTTTTCACCCATTTTCTTTGTTTTTGTTGGGATTTGTATGGGGAACTAGTTAAATGCACCATTTGCTGTCATGGTACATTACACACCATTCTTAACACACTCATCTGACCAATGTACAACAGTACACGGACATCTTTCATGCTCGCATCACTAACCAAATCGGTGATCAGTGTTGCGCACTTCATCACAGTAATTTAGTCTTTCTCTGTGAGCGATTGCTCAAGATTCCTTAAAGCTGGCAAAATGCTTTGTAGGAGCCGACGTCGAGAAGACAAGGAATTCTGGAATGACTAGTCACTGTATTATTACCCCAATCCATCACCTACATGTCAGGGGACCACGTGCAGGATTCGAACCCGGGTCACTGGTGGAGTGAGCATGCAGCCATCTTTGACACTACCACTTTTCCTGGTCATCTTGACCATCTCTGTCCATTGTCCGAGGCTGTCTTTCTCCAGACTGACCGCAGTCCTATCCTGACATCATCATCAACTTCCTTTCTCCCTATCCCATCATGCCTTGCCATAATTTTTTTCCGTTTTTGCATATTTATGATTTGCATCATGCCCATTAATCATCATTATTTTCATTTCATTTTTTCTTTCCCTGTAGAAGCTTTACACATCCTATGCGACATTTTTTGTTATAATTTCCCCACATTATCAGGATTTGATTGCCATTATTGTGCCTTTCCAGGAACTTTTATTCATTTCTTTTGGTACTTCATTTGTTTTGGAATTTTCCTTTTTATTATTTTTTTTTCAGTTACTCATTTCACAAATAATGCCATTGTGTAATGTGTTGACTTCACAACATGTTTCTTTTGTTTGTTTGTGTTGTTTTTTTGACAGTTTTCAAGGATTTTTATTTTGAATTTTTGAAATGTTCAAAAATGTTACGTTATCACTAACAAATTGTTTGTAATTGAAGCATTTGAGATACTAACCAATTGTGTCTTTATACAGTATTTATGCTGGTACAACTAGTTTTTGTTCAATACATTTTTATCAAAGTCATCACACTTATTAGTTGTTAGGAATTTAAAAGAACAAATAGTAAAAGTAACGAAAACAAAGAAACTAATTATTTTCCTTGCATTTCCTTATTGTTTTTTGTTTTATATACAATGTCTCTCATTTGGATTAAAACAGTAATGTTTATTCAGAACAAATTTCAGGCAAATATAGAAAATCGAATATTTGTCTAGAACATGTCCAAACTAAAGCTGCCTTTCCATATGCGAATTTTTTTCATCCGCTGCGTATACGTTATTTGTGTGTTTCATTGCAAAAAAATTGATCATTGTGAAGAAGCACGTGACAATTTCCATGTGTGCGTGTCCATTTCATTTGCGCTGCATATCTGGCACATTCGTGCGTCAAAATCGGTTCTTGAGAGATTCCGACACATATGCAAAGCATGATGCATGCGCAATAGCGAGACTCATTTAACGTTGGCACTAGCATTCCATATGTGGAGTGCTGTGGCCTTGTGGTCTGGCGTGTCGTACTCAAGATCTTGTTGTCAATCTACAGATTGTGGGTTCGAATCCAGCCATGAGCTAATGGGGCTTGAGTCCTTGGGCAAGATGCTTTGTCACATATTGCTCCTCTTCACCCAGGTGCAAATGGGTACCTGTGAGGGTAGAGATGGCTTTGTGGTTTGATAAGCCTCTGTGCGCTTCAGGCTGTATAGGGAGCTGTTATTGTTTCAGGAATGTTTATGGGCCCAATGACCAAGGATAATAATAGTGTAAAGCGCTGTGATACCACTCTTGTGTTAGAACGCTACATAAATGCCTAAATTATCATTATTATTATCATATCCGCATACCTTATACAAGGTTATCTTTCTTGATTGCAGCTAATAATTTTCTTGTAAACAACAACTTTAATCATGAAACACATTTAATGTCGGAACGCCATTTTCCTTGTAGTTAATGGATTCTTGCCTCCACATACTTCAAATGTAAATGATGTGCGCTACACGTAACTCATATACAACCCACACGCTCGGGCATGGGATGAAACAAACACGCATATGGAAAGGCAGCTTAAGTCTGGTTGAATATCTTGAATTTGATTTTTTTTTATGTATCCTTTTCTCCTTCCCTACCTCCCCTATCCCCTTACTCTGGACCAGGGACGGAAAGTTTCATGGCAGACGCACTACTTGCAAGGATGTGGCAATGAGATGTACACTGAGTACCTCTCCAAGTCTTTTACGGGGCTGTCCTTCCCTGAAGTGGCTCAGTAAGTAGTCATTCCTTAGCAACCTTTCATCAGTCTGAGGACTTTATACCTCGTTGTCCTAGTTCTTTCTGCCTGTCTCCAGTGCACGCAGTCTCTCATGATTAGGGCTGTAAGTTTACGAATAATTTTGTAACCGGTTATCCCTCTGTTTTTCGGTTACGGTTATGATTACCCATTTAACAAAGAAAACAAAGAAAAACAAAGAAATAGTAAGTTTGGGTCTTTTAGGAACTTGGTTGACAAAATTCTTTTGTCACAACATTTGGCAGTGGTAGACATGTAGCAAAATGTCTGGCCTTTGCTTTGCATAAGCCTGCTGGTCCAATTTTCAAAAGAATTGACATTTTTTTCTTTGTGAACTCTAGAAGTGTCTATGTTTCAAAAAGAAGAAGCCATTAAAAAGATACTTTTCGATTAACCTAACCAGGAAAATGTACCCGGGTACGCTTTTGAACGGTCGGTTAACCGGATACAAACTGCAGCCTTACTCATGATTTGCTGATGTGTAATTTGGTTTGTCCATGTTGGCTGTTACCACATTGCATCAGGGTCAGGGAGTTGTGGGGGAAATGTTCAAGGCTTCATGTTCATACTTGATGCCAGTAGCCCCATGAGGAGCATTCACACTAGACAAATTCCCCGGGGAATACGGGCATTTCACAATTTAGAACGCAGGGAGGGCAGCAGGGAGAGGCCGATTTACGCGGTGCATGATGGGAAATTGTCGACATCGGAGATTTTCCCCCTATACGTTCAACGTTATTGCTAATTCTTGGGTCGTTTTGTGCGTTTATTTCACGTGTTATCACAATGGTTTATGTTTGCGAATCTTTCGGATGCACAGAACACACATCCAAACTGGAAAACATTGAGAACTACCTATGGATGAAAGATATACGGTGGGTTAAATGGCGAAGACGATTGAACGTATAGGGGGAAAATCTCCAATGTTGACAATTTCCCATCACGCACCGTGTAAATCGGCCTCTCCCTGCTGCCCTCTTGGTGGCGCTCTAAATTGTGAAACGCCCGTATTGGTGGGGCATTGCTGGGGTTATTTGGTCGGACCTTTCACACTACCAATGAAATCCACGGGGAATAGCTATTCCCAGGGGAATATTCACCCCGGGCCTGCTCGGGAGTAGGGTTAAAGCCGAAATCCCCAGGGATTTACATTTTCCAGGGGAAAAGCAACTAGTGAAAAAGTGTCCCTGGGAGTTTCCATGGGTCTAGTGTGAATGGTTGCTGGGGTGTTGGTGGGGTAAAAATTCCCCAGGAATTCCCCTCGGATTTATTTCCCAGGGATTTGCTCTGCAGTGTGAAAAGGGCTATGGTGAGGCCACATGATACGGTGCACTCTGTGGCACTATGGGACAATAACAGCACAGTCATTATTATGTCAATGTTCTTTTTTTTTGGTCAAGAACTGTCTTACCTTGCTTTTGGATGGTTAGTTGAAAGTATAACCCTGTAATCAGCATACCAATCTTTCATGTGATGATTTCAAATTTGGGTGTCTTGTCTGCACTCTCCAATCCCTGAGAGAAACAAATACACAAGCCTATCTTGCTCTAATTAAATATTCTTTCATTGAAAAGTGAAAAAAGAAAATTGACTGGAGCGGGATTGACTGGGATATGGCGGTGTGTGCATCGTTTCATGGCTTTTGACTGCCAGATGAACAAAGATAATTGACTATTGGGGTCACCACCAATGTAGGGCTGGATGGCTATTGGTAGAGCGCCTGTACGATGTTCAGGGGGTCGCCGGTTCGAATCCCGCTCCAGACAATTTTTCTTTGTTCACTTTTCAATGACTTTAAATTCTGTCAGTTTCCCTTGTGGTTATTTGATGGTTCATTTTGAACCAGCCATTTTGCCTCCCTTTTGCTAATGTTCTGAGTCTGTGTCAGACTTATTGTGTATTATGAAAGTCCTGGTACTGGTTTGCATCAGCGGTAGAGAATTGTGTCAAATTCATTGAAGATCTCTCGGATTTTCAGTTTTTTTCATCTGGAGTGGTTGTAATGAATTCCCTTGTTATTGTTTTCTTGCCAACAGGATATGCTTTCAGAAGTTGAAATTACTGCTCATTGCTGTGGAGTCCAACATTGACACAGTGGAAAGCATGTGAGTTTTGTCTTTGGTTCTAGAATATAACCCAGAACCTTCACAAAATATAACCATAACCTCATGAACGTAGAACCCAGAACCTCACATAAATTGAACCCAGAACCTCAAGAGAATAGAAACCAGAACTTTAAGAAAATAGAGCCCAGAATCTCAAGAGAATAGAAACCAGAACCTCAAGAAAATAGAACCCAGAACCTCAAGAAAATAGAACCCAGAACCTCAAGAAAATAGAACCCAGAACCTCAAGAAAATAGAACCCAGAACCTCAAGAAAATAGAACCCAGAACCTCAAGAAAATAGAACCCAGAACCTCAAGAAAATAGAACCCAGAACCTCAAGAAAATAGAACCCAGAACCTCAAGAAAATAGAACCCAGAACCTCAAGAAAATAGAACCCAGAACCTCAAGAAAATAGAAACCAGAACCTCAAGAAAATAGAACCTGGAGCATCAAGAAAGGAGAACTTAGAACCCAGAACTGTATTTGTAATGCAAAGCCGGTCGCATGTTTTTATCGTATCATGTCCTTTTTTAAACTGCTTGCCATGCTGAACCTTGGTCAAACATTATAAACTTTTTATGTTAAAGAAAAGGTAACGAACTACAGTTTTGCTGAAGTTTCCATTCAATACTTGATTGATTGATACAAATGTTGGCACCGGTAATTATTTTTCAATGGAAAAGTATTTCGTATTTTTAGACATGCTGAAAGCATTCACTTGCCCCCTGCTAGTTTGGTGGTCAAGTCGGTAAGACATCTTTACAAGCAAGCAGGAGGTGGTGGGTTCGGAACCCACCTAGACCAGCATACAATTACTGGGTGCTGGTATGGATTGGTGAAGGGTGAAGTCATCGGCATCAGTCATTTTAGCTGCCTGAGGGCTACAAACTGCTGTTAGGTCAGAGACTGAAATATGCCGGTGTTTGTTAACTTTTTGCAACTTTCATTCATTTGCAGAATTGCGATCAATCCCGGACCGCACATCAAGATTCTGGAAGGAACATTGGGATTCTTTGTGGCTCCATCAGCCCAAGAGGTCAAAAGGTCAGAGTCGTGTCTCTTTTTCATGTGTAGACAATGTTTTCTTTTATAGTAGTAATAAAACAGGAACAGAAATTTAAATGAACAGTAATCAAAGTTAATAAATGTAGCACTGTCAAATCCTATTCAGTTTAATATACAAAGTAATGTCATCAATTGGGCCACTACTGTTTATCCATTTTGCAAATTATGTGACAAATTTATAGTGTGCTCTGAGTTAATATGAGGGCCTGACATTTCGATCGGAGCAGGATCTTTCTCATAGGCTAAATGGCATCATGCCCACTGCCACCAAAGCATGCTTCCCCTCCTTCCCTGGTCACTCTGTGCCCCTTTTGTCCTGTGCCTCTCATTCATTTATGTGTATCTTTACTTGGATGTTCTTGTCCCCTTGTCATTTAGTCTTTGAGAAAGATCCTGCTAGGATCGAAATATCAGGCCTCTAACTCCAAGAATTATATATCTTAGGTCATTATTTTGGTTGATGAGCTGTTTGCAGCACTTCATTTCTTGCAAATTTAAAGTAAACAAACTTTAATTTTCCTTGTATTTTTCCTCTTTTTCTTCAGGGCTTATTACTACTGCAAGGCATGTCATGATGATGTTTCAGCTGTGGAGAAGATCAAGCAATGTGACTGCGATAATGGTAAAAAAACTTTCCAATAATTGCAGTTTTTTAATCTGAGGTTAACTAGTTATCATACTATAAATTCTGTCATAAGTTTACAGCTCTTCCAGACTGTTTAATGTCACAGATAGTGATAAACCTTTCTCAAGTTGTGTTGATATTGTAACATGCAGATTCGTTATTTTGGGGTAACAATCCTTGAGGTCTAATATTTTTGTCCATTCAATTCATTTCATCATCATTATCATTTTGGGGGTGTCGGTATCTTTTCCTGGTTGCATGGATTAAGTTTTGTTCAATTATTCATCATCTGTTAAAAAAAATCAATTTATGACACTCATTTTTTTCAAAAGAATTGTATAAATGCTTTGCAAAGTTTATTTTCAACTTAGAGTACACAGTTTTCCTTTCTTATATTGGTCAAGTTCGTTTCTCTAGCAAATACAAGTTGGTGACCCAGTCATACTTTTGTCTGTCTTTATCTACTACTGAACCTATACTGTAATTTTTGTGTGATCTTACTACTGACAAGTAGCCTCTATGAAAACGTGCAGTAAACATACTTTGGCAAATTGATAGCTCATAATTATTTCTGATCCGCTCGAATTATAATGTAAGTTTTCAACAATTGCCTGCTTTTTTCTTATTGCTCTTTCAAAACCAATTTTCCCCTATCTGGTACTGTGCATATGGTACTACATGTACCATGCTAAATAG
The DNA here is from genome assembly GCA_963971285.1 of Astropecten irregularis. Classification (NCBI taxonomy): domain Eukaryota; kingdom Metazoa; phylum Echinodermata; class Asteroidea; order Paxillosida; family Astropectinidae; genus Astropecten; species Astropecten irregularis. The sequence continues at coordinate 5,352,842 of OZ020263.1, read as the reverse complement.
TCAATTGTTGTCCTAACATAATGGAAGATAGTAAACGTTAGTTTGTGACTTCCTGGTTTCATATCAAATCAGGCAATATTATATGTAGTTCAGATTTGACCCAAATTGTTTTGAATGATGAAAAATGATAATGAATCTAGGAAATATCACTTCAACTAGGATTAAAGGTAACAGCTGTCTCCTCTGACTGTAATCATACAAAATGGAGAAGATACCTTTTTGACATTGACTGATGTTATCGAGATAAACGGTTTTCACCAGTTCCTAAGAAAAATAATAATAAGAAACATTTGTAGGCTTTGCATGGAGACAATTGGTATGTGGATCGTTTGTGGAAACACCATGTAAGAATCGTTCGAACTTTCGCATTTCTTATTTCATTCGCACTTCTTGTAAGATCTCAACGTTTCAACTAGCCTGCTCTAGTCATCATCAGGAGACTAGACCGGGCTAGTCGAAACATTGAGACGTTATGAGAAGTGTGAAAGAAATAAAAGTATGAAAGTACGAACGATTCGTACATGGTGTTTCCGCAAACCGATCCACATAAAAAAATGATTATCTTTCCCATAATCTAGGAAAGCGATATTTTTTACCTTAACAAAACAAAACGAACAAAGACCAGCCAGGAATCATTTTGTACGAAATACCATTTAAGAATTGTCCTTTTCCCAGCCATCTTTAAGTTTCACTGGTACTTGGTTTACCTGTCCCTAGCCGGTAGCCGGTGTCCTCTGTCTCTATAAGAAACCACTTGTCTTTCAGCCTGGTTCTTATTCCTTCTCCTAGCGGACTATTTAGGTCGGCGTACCAAACGTCAGGGCCTGCGACGCCTCTTGCCGTGCACAGGGAAACGTAAACATCATAAGTTTTCAGGTTTCTATTCTTTCTCTCTTTTTTCCTCCTTTCAACCTTCCCTCACATTGCATGCACTTTACGTCAGATTAATTGCACGACAGATTTCCCCTCTTCATTCTTTATTTGTTTGAGAAAATAAATTTCAAAAAGATTCAGATTTTTTTATTTTTGGTGAAGAATTCAGTGAAGAATTAAGATTATGATTTTGTTTGTCTATTTTAGCCATTATCTGCTGTGGTCGGCTGGATAAAGTGGTTGACAGTTTCATTTTGGTTGACCCTTCCACCACGGTTGACCACTCCACTAACATTTGACCAGTGGTTGATGACCATTCCACTACAGTTGTCCGTTTTGCTATGGTTGACCATTAATTCCATTCAGGTTGACCATGACTCTATGGTTGACCATTCCACTGACAATTACACTAACAGTTGACCATTGCGTTATGGTTGTACATTTCGTTATGGTTGACCATCTCGTTATGGTTGACCATTTTGTTATGGTTGACCATTTCTCAGTGGTTGACCGTTCCATTCAGGTTGACCATTACTCTATGGTTGACCATTCCACTCACCATTACACTAAAAATTTCCCATTCCACTGGATGCTGACCGTTTTGTGATAACGGGTCATTCCACCATGTGACAGGTCAAATTTGGTCGACCATTTCATTTATTTACAAGAACACTGCTCTCAACTTTTTTATTTTGGGCTAATAACTTGCATAATATTAGGACGAACCTAAACGCTGGACCATATTAAATATCCTTATTATAATTATTACATGTTACTTACTTGAATCTTCCACTTTACACTTCAAATTAAAAAAAAAAAAAACGTAAGAAAAGGGTAAAAATACCAATCTGATACACTTTAAATCTATGCACTCTATGATTTCTGCACAGCTTTCACTTGAATCACACCAATTTATAAATAGGCAATTTTTTCTCCACAGCTCACATATTCAATATTTGTTCAGTCACAGCTTGTTCGTCACTGTAAACATGGAGCGACCCCCGCATGCAAACAGACAAAGTGAATTAGTGCACCTGTATCACTCGAGAATGAATTGTCCACAGATTTATTGTCCAGCTTTGTTCAAGTCATGTCTTAAGTCTAGTTTTGACAAAATGTCCATTTCCTTACCTGACTTGGGGTCGATTTCACAAAGCCCTACGATCGAACGTAACTCGAGATATGAAGGATAATCAATCATATTCTTCGACTTCTCCGAGAGGTTGCAATGCATCATTTGTCCTACGATTGATAGTAAGTTACGATGAGTTTGGTGAAATCGATCCCAGGTTTTGTTTATGTTCATTGTTTTGTGATATTTTGGGGGTGGGGGAATTGGGGGTTGGGAGGGGGTGGGGGACAGAAGCATTTGGAATGACACAAGTTTGTACAATGCCATGGTATTACCATGCGTACAGTGCACAGGATAATTATGGTTATTTTTATGGGGTTACCATGCTATGATTGTCATGCTATAACCATGCAAAATGGTGGTGTTTTAATCCATGATATGTTACCATCAGGCGCGGTTCTAGAGTCAAAATTTTTGGGGGGCTAGAAGAGCAATTATTTTTTTGGTGGGGCTAGACGACCCAATATTTTGGGTTCTTCTAACACTCGCTTCAGCTATGTCTTATAAGGGGTCGAAAAACATGCACATTATAGCCCACACAACGCATTTAATTAAGTCATTGGCGCTTAATAACTGAAAAAAATCCAGTATTTTCAAGAATGTTTTTTTTTTCACTTGCATTTTTTTTTGGGGGGGGGGGGTAGACAACATTTTTTGGGGCTACAGCCCCATCTAGCCCCCCCTGTAGAACTGCGCCTGGTTACCATGGTATAAAATAGCACTGCTAATACTACTGGATCACCATATTATCACCAGGTATTACCAACAAGACCAAAGACAAGTAAAGCCTTGAAATAACCATGGTATTATGTTCCCATGGAATAAACAACAGTACTGCCATTATCTTTATATTGACAATATGAATTTACCACTGAATTCATGATAATGGCATAATAACCGGGAGATCCTCAGCTAGAATATTGAGCTTATTCTAAAGCGGTTAATGTAGCATCTGTGGGTTTTTATAAGCATTTTGTTGTGTGAAATGGGTATAAATGTCCGGGGGTCGATGTCACCAAACTCATCATAACTTTAATACTATCAGTTGTAGGACTTGTGATGCGCATTGTAGTCCTATATATGTAAGATACGATGGGTTCTCCTTCATAACTTGAGTTACGATTGATTGTAGGGCTTTGTGAAATCGACCCCAAGTAAGGAAATGGGCTTTTCTATGTTTTTTAGCCTGTCCACGACTGTTTAATGACAACCCATGCCAGTATCAACCGTAACTGTTTTGTGTACCAATGCTATTTGACCGTAGGTCGCTTGAAATCATCCACCTTTCAGTCGATGTCAATGGTTCTCGCCTGTGAGTACCGGTCAAGCTTCATGGTTCAACTCGACCCCACACACCTCTTACTAAATAAGTTTTAAAAAAAGCATTCTGCCCCCATTAAAAAAAGGAATGATTAATCCGCCTGTCTCCTCTGTTTGATGTGTTCAATTCTAACCCTAAAGTTGCTGACATGAACCAGGCTATTGCCAGACATACAACAGACGAGAAGATATTAAACAGTATTAATCGGAGTTCGGGTAAGGGGGTATCATTGTTGAATATTCATGGTCCCCCAGTACATGTACACTGCCGTTCATTCAGTGTTGTGATATTATGCTAAAGAGCTGTGTTGTCAATTTCTCGATTCTCAGTGCTTCTTTTCTCATTTTGTTAATCTGGGCCATTCATGTCACACATTGTGTTCGTGAAAAGTCAATGTTCAGTGTTATGATTATAGGATTAGAGTGCTCATTTGCTTAGATGTTTGGCAATAGATGCCATCTTTTCTGCTTTTCCTTTTTTTGGCTGCACCAAGCGCCGCAATTTTTTAACTGACCAACCGTGAAAGTTTGTGAAATTTCCCCATGCCGTGTAGGCAGTTCATATGCGTATAAACACAAAATTGTGAACTCAAAATGCACTGTCAAAGAATATTTATCTCATTTCATCGATCGGTCAGCAACAGGTCACATGATGTATTGTAATAATGGTCACATGATCTCTGGGGGACCTACAACTTGATAACAAACAAGATAACAAAATAGGATCTGGGCATAAGGAATGCATTTCATTGGTACTACGTATTTCACTGCATATTTTGATGCGATGTTTAAGCGAGGAGCAGTTAAACCTCTCTATCTTGACAATTAACATCAACCAACTGCCATTGTTATTACAGTACAAAACATTATGCCTGGGTTTTCAATTGTAGCATTTTGCCAGTATAGTAAAAGTAGCATTACTTAAGTAGTAATGTCATTACCAGTATGTGGTAATTGCTCCCTGACACTGTGGCTTAACAAAGCAATTCTGTCTTGTTGCATAGCAGTAATTGGTTTTGTACGTCCTTGAATGCTAATCAAATGTTGCCCCCTTGAGCATAGAAGAATTAACACATGAACCATTACACAGCAGGCAGCATGTGTTTAATGCACTGAACATTTTGGCGTGTCCATATGGTGATTCTTATGTAGGTTCTTCAGTGGTACGTTCTTCAGTGGTACATGTACAGTCTTGCTACAAATCCAGCATGGAACGAATTTTGAGTTCTCTTATAAGCAAAATAACCAGAAAACCTGTGGAGAGAATGTCTCCTTCCTATCTTCTAGAGTTTAACCATGTAGAAAAAACAAACAAATAATAATGATAAATTTGTTGTAGGCATACAAGTACCCAGTAGTTTCAAGCTGGTTTATTTTGAACTCATTTTATCTGTGCTATGTGAGTGCAATATTTAAAAGCAAATTAAAGCCTGTATTTAGATTTGAATGAACTATTTAACATCCCTTTTCAGTAGTCAAATGTTCCTTTAGAGTAATATTTCATAACACTGATTCTTCTGTTAGAACTAGCCAGAGTTGTAACCGAGTCAAATTTTCACAAGTCAAGTCAACAAGTCGCAAGTCAAATGTTCTCAAGTCAAGTCTTGAGTCATTTTGTTCCAAGTCAAGTCAAGTCACAAGTCACAAAAATTGGTGACTCGAGTCGGACTCGAGTCCAAGTCACCGACTCGAGTCAACAACTCTGGAACTAGCTGCTATAGGGTGCGTTCGTTTAGCTTCCACGGGGCAGCCCTGACCTGGGAATGGTTGCATCTACTGTGCAAAACAGGCGATGAGGTGGGATGAGGTTGACTGGTGTCGACCCGTAGAAGCTAAACGAACGTACCTATAATGCTTTTTGTATCTGCTTAATAACACCTAGACCTATTTATTTTTCTAGCCTATCACTGTCGCACTGCTTTGTCACCTGATCACAGCTAGCCAATCAGTTACCTTACAGCAAGCCGCCATAGTGCCACCTGTGTTGTTGGAATTGTATTAACCATTTAATGCCGTTTTGTGAATAGTGGCATGTTATTTTTTGTTTCAGCATCGAGCGATGTCAGCTACCTAATCAACTTTCAAAGTGAAGCAACATTTTGAACTTATTTGTTTTGCTTATTGTTTTTATGTAATGCAAATTTGTTTCCTTTTATTTATTTGTTGAATTAATGTTAATGCTTCTTGAAAGAATGACATTCTTGGGTTTATATAGGAGAATGGCATGTCATATTTGTGAGAACTGTTGTGATGCAATTTTGTTTTGTCGATGTGCAGTACGTCTACTTCCCACTTGCATATTGTGACATTTGCTGTGAATGAGGAAAATGGACACAGCATGCATTGTGCAGAACATTCAGTATATCGAGACTCACAGGCTTTTGGAAAAGGCTCTGTGAAAATGCTGTACTGTAAGCAATCATCAAGAGCCCCAGAAGCGTTAATGGACCAAAGCCTCACCACGTACCTATTTTATAATCGTGCCCCACGCGAACTTTCTAATCTCATTCATTCTTTATTTGGATACATGTGAATGAATGACCGATTGTTTTTGATTTATAGAAAATTAATTGATTAATCAATCGTTAAATTAGCTGATTTATCAGTTGATCAGTGGACAGATCAATCAGTCCACTGGAATGATTTGATTTGATTTGATTTAATTTGATTTGATTGATGAATTGATTGATTGAATCAATATTGATTTCAGTGATCCATCCAGTTTTGCAATGTTCTACTAATAAATTGATTCAGTTTGAACAAACACACAGCATCAAAAATGAAGAAAACTTGAAAGTGCATGTGGCAAACAAAATGAAGTTAAGTTCTCAAAGGGCACAGTACGTGATGATGCTAGGACTATAGTCCACTGACTGCGAGGTTTCTAATTGTTCTCTCTCCGTTTGCTCCTTGTAGCTTTGAGCATTCCGTCAAACCTTGAGGGCAGCAGACAAGACAAGAGCAACGGCGTGACCCTGGGCAATGCAAAGTATGTATAGAATGCGTTTGGTACGATCCGAATGTCTGAAATGTGTTTGCTGTGTGCTAGAGAGTTTGAGTGTTGGTGCTTTGCATAAAGCACAGTGGTTTAAGGTGCTGCAAGTCAGGGATGTGTTGTTGTTTTGCAAAGTGGACTTGGGTAACGTCTGGTACCACAACTTCAAGTGGTTATCAGGTGTGCATTTGGTATGAGTAGTAAACTGTACTTTGACTAACTTCACTAGGGCTCTGTCCAGTTGGTTGGACTAGTCTTGTAGCCCACAGGAAAGAGTTGTGTTGGTTATCAATTGCTACCTGTTTATGATAATTGCGACTAATTACAACAGCAGTAAAGGAAAGTACTGGCCACCATGGAACCAACTCATGGTGTACACACTGTGATATCAGTCTGTATGTCTGTGGTTACATATTGCAACCAATTATTGATTGAACTTGATTAATGGTTGATGCTCAGACTTACTTAAAGGTGAAACAGTCAAAAAGCAACAAATGGCAATCTTAAACACAGATCATCCATCAAACAATAATAGCTGCATTTACCTGTTGAGTCTGTTGGTTTTTATATTGTGCCTTTTAACTCCATCACCATCTTTATACCCTGTTAGTAATATAGGTAAATCTGTGAAGATTTCTGTTTTGGTAAGCTACTAAAGTATAATATTACATGTACCTTTAAAGGTGGAACAGTCACCAAGCAAACAGAGCAGCCAACCAATCAACAAATGGCAATCTTCTTAACTCATCACCTTCACACAATAACCACAGTTTTTACCTATCAGTATTTATCGTGCCTGTTGAATACCTGAAATAGGCTATGGAATGTACCTTATGCATTATTTCCATTTTTGCTCCGTCTTAACTGCTAAACCAGCCTTAACAGCTGCATACCAATTAGGACACCTTCCCCGGTACGCACTAAGAAGCAGCAGAACCCCTCCGATGTGCCAACCGACGACGATTTTTACGCCGGGCCGAGAAATCCCAAAGCCGCCCCAAAGCGGCATACAAAGCACAGAAAGAAAAGGTTAGGGGAGCGGCTCTCGGAAAGAGACCTTTCTGTGCATTTGGTGGAGGGCAAGAAATTGATTCGGGTTGGCTGAGCTAGATGGTTGATTTGGTGATGGGTAGGAGGTACTTGTCGGTAGTAGGCATTACCAGTGATATCAACTATCCCTTACATATTGAGCTACACCCTTTGGCAATGAGCCACGCCCTTAGATATTGAGCCACACCCTTACACATTAAGTCACACCTTTATGGAATGAGCCACTCCTTTATATTATGAGCCACACCCTTAAATATTGAGCCACACCCTTAAATATTGAGACACGCCCTCATGAAGTGAGCTATGTTCTTAAATATTGAGCCACACCCTTACACATTGAGCCACACCCCTATGTAATGATCCACATTCTTAAATATTGAGCCACGCCCTTAAATATTGAGCCACACCCTTACATAATAAGCCACACCCTTGCATTGTGCGCCACTGTGCGCTGTTTTTAGTCCCACTCTTCATATTCCAGACTTCCCAGTCATTATAATACTAAGAGACCTCTATACACAAAGTGCCTCACTCATGCTGATTACATGAGATATTATTGAGCTACATCTATTCGTTATGGCACAGTCCTTACACCATAAGCTCCAATATTTTAAGCCACGCCCTTATGGGGTAAACGTTACCATTCCCTACAATGCTTTAATAGTGCTTCTTCTGCAGATAATGTTACGGTGATTGGATTTCTTGCTTAGTGCATGTATTTTGATCTTAGCTACATAAGATTCATCTCGAGTGGTATTTATTTCGGACATGGAAGGACAAAGACCTATAAGAGCCTATTGCAACTGTAACTGCATGTGCATTTGGTGATGGGTAGACTTTACTGAGTAGTTGATTTGACCTTGTTTCCATGCCAGTCATGTCAATTTGTTTTTCATTTATGAACCACTGCTGCAAACTGGTCATCAACAAATAAATATACAAACAAACAAACAAAAATAATGACCTAAAATATATAAAAATTCTTGGCGTTTAATAGGAGGGCCTGATGTTTTGATCTAAGCAGGACCTTTTTAAAACGCTGACATTCTTTGAGAAAGATCATGCTAGGATCAAAACGTCAGGCCCTCCTTACTCAAAGCATCTGAATTTAGTTACACTGACAAGCATTTTACTTATGACATTTGGCAATGTTTGGAAACTTTGATGAGAATGCCTTGTGTGGAATTTTGGAATATCACCACATTGCTCTGTACATTCATGATACTGCTTACCGGTACATATCAACTTTGCTGCACAGTGTAGAGTGTCTCTAAGTCCTGAAAGCTAAAAGCGCTGCGCACTTGCACTTAAAATAGCACCGAACCTCAGACAAACATTCCAACGTGGCCATGCAAACGTGTGGTGAGTGGAAGTATAATGTGTGCGCGTCGCGCGTGGTGTGACGTCATTAGTGCGGAACGCTATTGGACTTCAGTTGTACAAATGCTCTTTTTGTAACTTGTCTGATTTCAATTGTCAACTTTTTGAAAGAATTTGTAGAGTTTGGACCTCATTTTGCAGTCCATTTTGGTCTTATTTGAATATTGTAGGTCATGTTTCTACAATGCAAGCTACAATTCCTAGTTTATGCAGTGCATAGATAGGCACTGCAATACGAACATTGTGATATATACGGTGGCTATTTTTAATGGCAGTCAGTTGTCATAAAGCATTATGACTATTACAAATTCCTAATGTGAGACACAACAAGGGTAACTATTGTATAGCAAGGTTGTGGAAATAGACCTTTCTTTTTCAACGTCACAGCCCAAGTTTTTGCCAACCAAGATGGTGGCAACTATGGTGAGCCGTCATAAAAAGTAACCACAATTTGAACACGATGTATACACAACGTTTCATAAACATGAAAAGATATTGCTGAATATAATGAAAACAACACAAGCAATGATGGCATGTATATATGTTACAGCTATGGAAATTTGGCAAAAACTTTGAATTTGGTCACGCTGTCTTTTGAAGAGACGAAATGATTTTCAATGTTTGGCCGCCCATGCCAACCACGAATCAATGTTTGTAAATAAAAGAAAGGTCTATAGCAGTTTATGTTAAAGAATTCTCCTGGTTTTAGTGGATTATGTGCATGCTGGACTAGTTCATCAGCTTAATTCTTAAAACCTTCCTATTTTCCCTGAAAAACAAATGCCTTTACAAAATGGCTGAAATTTTGTTAATGCTTGGGGGCGGGTACTTCAGCTCTTCTGTAAGAGTAGTCTTTGATAAGTAGATACTAGTTGTTATGTTTTATGAAATATTTTTGTCTTTAAAAGCTTTGATGTTGCCCCAGTCACACCAAATCACGTGTCATGCTGGTCTCTGTGACGTATTGCAGGACTCTGTCTTGTTCTGTGATCTCCCGACAGGAATGGCTAGTTGTGGGACCAATTGGGCAGTCACAGGACTTTAAGAAAGACCTGTCTTGTCACTAGACCTGAAAAAACTCTTGAGAATGTCCTGCAACTGTTTTGGTCATATGACGAGACCCTGTCTTGGTTTTAAAACTTGTCTTACCAAATATGTGAGTCATAACCACAAAGTAAAACTTGCAGGTAGTAGGCCGCAAAGTTTGAACATGATCAAAGAACTTGACACAGATGTGTCTGGTTGTAAGACCATACAGGACATCAAGACCTGTCTTCAGATTTCCCACAACTTGCCCAACTTTCCAGTCATATGAAAGTCTTTATACTTTGAACAAGGAACCAGTGTGACTGGGGTTGTACTGTATTTATGAGTAAACGTAGCACTTATTTTGGTTATATCATTTTATGAGTTGCCCCATTTTTCAGTTTGACCTTTGTTTTTATACTCACCCTATCCTTACTCATAAAAGTTGCAATTTTGTAAAAAGTAATAACTGACTCGCAAGGTGTCACTTATAGATCTGGGGCCAATTTCATGGAGCTGCTAAGCACAAAAAATTGCTTAGCACAAAAATGTCTTGCTCAATAAAACAAACCACCTTTAAAAATTTGATATTCATGGTTAGCGAACAACAGCCAAAAAACAATTACAAGTGATATACACAACAGATGGAAATTTGGTTGTTAATCCTGTCTTTATTATTGAGATAATTTTCGTACTTAGCAATGGTTGTGTGCTAAGCAGGGCCGTGAAATTGGCCCCTGCTTTAACTTAAAGACTGACCTTACAATGGTCCTGTTATTGTACATTTTAATTTTGTACATTACAATTATTATTCGCCAGGCATATGCACTAATTGCACTTTGACATAACGAGCAGACCACTTTATTCATTCACAATTGAGTCACTCCTCATGGGGTATTCTTGAATTGCACAACATTCATGGCTCTTAACAGTTCCATCATCAATTGCTAAAAAAAATCCAAAATGGCCGAAATTTCACCGTCAATTCAACTGGATATTTTTGTGTTTTATTTTTGATTTTGTTCCTCCTCAATTCCTGTTTCCCACCTCCCCCATTTTCCCTCTCCTTCGCCCCGTTTTCTTCTTTGTGTACCAGTTGCGCATTTCGTCGTCCGATGCGGTTCGACCGCCCGCGTCCCTGCGTGGGCTCGCTGGGCCAGCTTCTGCTCAGGATGAAACTGAGCAATGGCGACCGTAGCACAAAGCCGACTTGGTGGGTGCGGTGTGTGGGTTTGGTGAGGGGAGCAGGGCGGGGCGGGGCGGGTGTGTGTGTGTGCCTGTGCGGGTGTTAGTTTTCATGGACAGAGTTGTTTTCATCACCAAACATGGCTGCCATGGCAGCTTTTCATTCACCGTTTATATTAACCAATGCACATAAACAATGGTGTCGTCTTTAAGAGTCATTCCCATGAGTCTTGGTATAGCACCTATAATAAGAAAAGATGTTTCCCCCCGTATTTGTTTGTTTTCAAATTCATCATCAGATTTTGCATTTTACAGTCCACAGTGCCAGTGCCCTTGTAAAATACACACCCAAAAAGAAATCGGCAATTAGCAATGGGTGCTTGTAAAGTACTTGTACATGTTACATTGAAATTGATTCTTGTTGAACAATTAAATAAAAAAAAAACGTGCTGACAAATGATTTTTGGATGAAAAGCAGATTGTAACGATACATTGATGATTGGGTTTTATATTATAGGTTCTTTGCGTAAGGAGCTTTCAGTGTTAAATGCTGCAGATAAAGAATCCATTAAAAACATACATGTGGTTGAGTAATATTCATTATCTCACTAATGGTAGAGGTGCACATACAATAGACTGATCAAGATCCGGACAAGGTCATTTTGGACGTTTGAAAAGTCAGATTAAAACACTTTCATTCCTAAACAAGAGTAACTCTCCCAATTCAAAAGAAAAATATCGACCCCCAAAAAAGGTGGGAACAAAATTTGCCGCATTTCTTAAAAGCACTTGCATGTATATCATGTTGCACTGCCTGTTGTGTGTGGCTTGATATGCATGCAAATAATCATGTGTTTCTGACATTTGATTTGAGAAGTGTGTGCACCTTCAATGGCATCTGCTCACCTGTATGCTTCAATGGCTTTAATTGGCCGGTGTGCCTAATAGCAATTTAATAACGCAAACAGAAAAGTCAAATTGTATGAGCTATTTGTGGTCAATCACCATTAATTTCTTTGTGTGCAGCATCACATTGTATTGAAGCTTTTAACTCTAAAGTTCCTGGCAATTAATAGTCGGTGTATTTTGTTCAGAATCTGTTTTTCACCCGGAAATGTTGTCAAAGCACAATAGAAGATACACGTGTGTCTCTTAACAAGTCAATAAATATTACGTTTCATCACTGAAGACTGTATCGTTTCATGCATGATTGGAAAATGAAGAATACAACGTAATATATCAGAGAAATTCACAGATTGGAAAAGCAAACCTTATTTACTGGTATTTTTTTTCATGAAATGAAAGGATACTTTTTGTTCCAAATCACGTTTATTCTTTTATTTCTGTTTTTAGAAATGTAATTTTTTAAATTGAAATTTGAATCAATAGAATCATATGGACTCTTGACATCTTGACATTGATATTAACCCAACATTGCACTTGACTAAAGACATTCCCTTTCCAGCAGGGTTGTGTGATTAACATTTCATTAGTTAGATAGATAGCAATTAACAGTCTAACCTGATTCTTGCCTCTGGTGGAAAGAGAACAGCCAAATAAACAATGTCATTGTTTTTTAGCCTGTTTTTTGTAGTATACATTGCTGTTCACTTCTTGAGCATACATGATATATATCTTTTTGAATGAAAATTAAGTCACAGAAAAGATTACATTAAAAAAATGTATTTTTTATTTGTGTTTTGGGATTTCATCACGGGAGTGCAAATACAACTTTCCAACCAGGCTCTTGAATGGTCCAGATGAAGGTGGTCACAGGATTCACTCTCGAGCATCTTAAGAAAAAATGTGACTTTCCATTACTCAACGAAATTTGTGATGAAGTTTTGTTAACGCTTATGTTAAGTACTGTTTATTTGAATAACCGATTATTAAAGTATAAATGGATATTCATTTTAATAATGAATGTCCCTCTTAACTTGGACCATATGATGCCTGGTTGGAAAGGTATATAATTTATGCATATTTTTTTCCAAGTTCATGAAAAAGTTTTGATACAAAGTCGTTTTGATTCAGATTTCAACATTTTACTTTGTATCAACATTGCTTTTGGTGAATGGACAGCTTTCATTCGATATTATTTCTGGTTTGCATTTTTTAAAGACATTTTGGCAATTAACTCCTAAAGTGTGTTTTTCTAACACAGGTTGCATTTTTGCTTTCTTTCTCATCCTTCAGTGGTTTTTAACATCCGTTTGCTAACAATCTGATGTTTCATTAATTTAGGTTTTGTTCTAGAAAATAAAGGTTTTTTTATTTTGGGAAAAGTATCTTTTCTATTTTCCCCCCAAGAATGAGGTTGTCTGGCTGTGATAACACTGTATATATAAAAAACATGAATAACTCACCTTACCCATCATTCCGTCTCCTTAGTAACCAACCAGCATCTTTGTTTCCATAGCAACCAACTCACTAAAAGTTTCAGTGGTGGTGGTTGTGGTTAGTGGTGGGCACTATTATAGCTTTCATCATTGTCTGTCATCACTCATCACTGGTTGTGGGTGTGTCTTATTCTGTTTTTTTTTCCAACAGTGCACCAAACGACATCATTTTGTCCGAAGAATCATGATATCGTGCTTGCGTTTGAGTAGATGATAGAGTTTGTTGCTTAATACCTCCCTTTAATGAGTAATAACTATTGTTTTTTTGTTTTTGTTTTCTCAATGCGTCCATCACCCCGAACCCAATGTTATTGTGTCTCCTAACAATCCCACGCACAGCACAAGTAGGTAAGTCGGGCAAAAAAACAAATCAAGTTGTGTTTTTGTTGATGAGGTAGAGTCAAACCTGTGTGTTGCTAGCCACTTTGGCCTCCTGTGGCCACTTCTAATTGCCATAATAGCATAATGGTCATTTATGATCACTCTATACCATTAAAAGCTTTCCCATTTGGATGGCATGCTGTGTTGCCATACTGTGGCAGCTGCATGAATTGTTCAGAATATGGCATTCGTTTTATTTTTCACAATCGCTTTCATGGTATTCTTCCTTGAGACATAGCCTTTTTTCGGTGTCCTAAATTTGTATTAAGTCCATTTTGTGTGCATTTAGTAGAAGTTTTTAGATCATTCATCGACTAATTGGACCCACAGAAGCTTTAATAGGTCAGCTGGGCTTGATAGCAAATGAGCTCACGATATGCTGTCTTTGTGAAATCAGTAATCCCACAGGCCTAGCACAGTGAGATTAAAAGTGGCAATAAGCCTCTGGTTAGTGTCCGATATAAAAGTAAAAGCGTAGAGACATTAGATAAATGTGTCTCCTTCTTTGGCTGAGCAATACAAATTATAATTACATGAAATCAAGGCTGAACAATTTCTAAAATGTGTGTGTGACCTTGACATCCATTCATGAGGCATTTCCTGTTGTAGTTATGTAGTTATGACAGTATTTTTCCAACTCTGAATAGAAAAATTGTGACAAAAGACCGACTGTCAAATGTGGTATATAGATATCATTTGAAAAGGCCACAGTTCTGTCCCCAAAGACCTATTGTTGATGTGTATATCAACCTTCTATTTTAATCTGGTTGGAAAAATTAAATAGGAGAAATCATAGGAGTCCTTGATAAGTGGACTCCTGACGATATTCCTACCTTCTTATAATGTCTCCCGTTATTAAAGGTACTATCATACTTTGGAAGAAACTATAAAAACAGACATGATAGACCTGCATGATACAAACACCGTTAAAATTGTTCTGCCTGAAATGTTGTATTTTTCCAGAAATTAGTAAAACAAAATATCTGATTTCCGAGATCAAAACCTCACAATTACAATGACCTCACCATTTCTTGTAGCACTTGCAACGGTTTTTCGCTCAATCGATCAATTGAGCTGAAAATTTCACAGGTTTGTTTTTATTCCATGACAAATCAAATTATGAACAGACCGCAGCTGTTCTATCAACTTTGCCAAAATATGATAAACCATTTAAGCTACTTGGGTTTTCCACCCTCAATGCTGGTATTTGTCATACAGGTTTGACTCTACCCTGAAAACATTGTACTTCTGTGAAAACAGCTTTTTGGCATTTTCTTTCCTGATTTGTGCTGTTTCAATCATACTTTCTGTCAATCATTTCCTTGCATTTGTACAAAACGTATAATTTTGTTGGTCTTATGCGTTTGTGGTGTGAATTTCATAAGAGTTTGATAAATGGTTTTTTTTTTAGGTTTTGGTTGTGTTTTGGTTACTCTGTGCTTTATATTTTGTTTTCAAATTGTTTAATGCTAGTATTTGATCTAATATTTTATTCACCAGGATAGGCCTATGCATATATTCTGGTTCGGTTCTTATCTCTCCCCCCCCCCCCCCAACAAGAAAAGAAAATGAAAAGTGATTGCACAAATCTAAACCAACAAATCTAAAATTTTTGAAGAGACCAGATTTTTGATGTGGCTTTTCATTCCTCATATCTGCGTTGAATACAGTGTACAAACAAGATAGTTCCACATACTCATGTGGTTTTGATATAGCTAACACTTTGAATATGAGTAGATTGTTTTTCGAAATTTGAATTTAATTAAGTCCAGTTGTTTAAATTCTAAAAATTAATTCTTTTTTTGTAAAGCTTGGAGTTGATAGGGCATTAAAGTTAAGATTGACATTTCAATCTTAGTAGGATCTTTATCAAAGGCTAAAAACTATTCTTCTTTTTTATGCAAAAAATAGACTGCTGCAAACTGCTCATCAACCAAAATATTGACCGAATTTTGACCGAGTTAGGAGGGTCTGACGTTTGGATCCTAGCAGGATTGTTCTCAAAGGCTATTATGACAAGAGTACAAGAGCATGCAATTTTGATAAGCATAAATCATTTCTTTGTGGTTTTTAAGTCCCCCACATTACTCTTGTTTCTTTTGGTTGTTTGATTGTCTGAATCTATTGTTCAATTTGTTGCATGAAACGTATTGATGTTTTTTGTTTTTAATGATTGTAAAAGAAATTAATTGTACAAGATTTTCTGACTATACCACAGGGTGAGCCCTCGTCTGAAGCAGCTGCCTGATTATAGTGAAGAGGATACCACGTTTCAGTATGACTCCACAGGAATGTTCCATTGGTGTAAAGAGAGGACGGCTAGCTATGCGCTGCTCGTGAGTCTAACTTGTTCAATGGAAGAGTGGGTGTCTGTTTTGAATCTCGTAGCACAGTTGACCTAGAAGGGAGATTGGGCGACGGTGCTGTTGGTTAATACTTGAATATCCTCTCTTTTCTCACTGATTTAGCCATGGTTCGAATCCTACTTAGGGCCTCAGTGGGCAGATTGGGTGTTCAGTCCTTTTTTTCAGTGGATTGATCTCTAAGGATTTCTGGACAGTTTTTCTGCTTCTTAGATGCTGTAATTATCAAGAAAAAAGAAAATTCAATTACCAAAAACAGTGTGATCTTTAAAAGATAAAAGAATAACGGTTGAAAGATTTTTAAAATGCTGTGGGTGTTTTTCACTGTTTTCTCAAAAAAGTGGGCACTGTATGGGACTGGAAATTTCACAGATGACTGTTTTTGCCAATGAATATCACATATGTAGGCTATTTCTTGGGGCCTGTTTGTTTAACACACGGGGTCCCAAATCTGCAGATCCACGTCCCATGCAGGATACGCTAGAAAGGGATCCGGATCAGTCGGATCCGTGATCTTGTGCGTGAAACAAACAGGCCCTTTGACAAAAACCAGAGTATGATGTTACCTTTAAACAAAGATTGAATTGATTTCATAATTTTGCTCTCTTACTTCTTGGTAGTCACGTGAAGAGGCACAGCAGACCAACCTGTGTGGCCATGTTGTAGTCTGCGTCTTTGGTAATCGTCACTCCCCTCTCATCGGTATGAGGAACTTTGTCATGCCACTCAGAGCCAGTAACTTCCATCTGGATGAGCTGAAGACCATCGTCCTGGTTGGTGACCTGATGTTCATTGAACGAGAGTGGCAGACGCTTAGGAACTTTCCCAAGGTCTACATCATGAATGTAAGGTTCCATTGTTTCTTGCCCTCATAAATATGCAGCATACCAAGGGCCTTTCTCAAAGCTCGGCTCCAGCTTTGTCTCTGTTTTCATATGCTGAAAATATAGGTTCTGGTTTTCCATTGAACCTGAGGCTCTGTTGTCCTTTAAAATCAGAGAATCTACTTCCTAACTGCTCTATTTTGATACCAGTAATTTTGAAATGGATTCACGAAATTGAGGCGGAGCCTGAGCCTGAGCCGAGCTTTGAGAAAGCCCCCAGGGTCCAATTTCACCGCCCTGCTTAATAGCACAAACATTTTTTCTAACCATGAAATTTCTGTCTTAATAAAACAGGATTAACAACAAAATGTCCATGCCTAGTGTATCACTAGTGTTTGTTCTTTGGCTGTTGTTCGCTGACCATGAATATCAAATGGAAATTTTAATGGTGGTTTGTTTAATTGAGCTTGACATTTTGTGCTAAGCACTTTTTTGGGGCTTAACATCTCCATGAAATTTGCCCCCCTGAGGGTATTACACGGTAACCGTAGTAATATTTAGCATTCCATACCAGGGGATAACCATGGTAATATGCGGCATACCAGGGCATTACCATGGTAACCATAGTGATATGTGGCATACCATGGTATTACCATGGTAACCCTAACAAAATGCAACATACCAGGTTGTTACCGTGGTAAAATGGTGAAATCATTGTAAAAACCATGGTAACTCCATAATACAAATAAATATTCCAGACCACACCTTCACTATTAAGTATTTTCTCCTTTCTTTATCATCATTTTATTTTTTCGGCAGACTTTTAATAATCTTAACGTTTTTTTGAGCTTTGGAATATTTCAGTATTACAACTGAATAGTTTGGCATATTATGGTAATTGTTTGCAATGAATAAAGTTACATCATAATAATAGACTGGTACGACTCACCCGGTAGGGCGTCCGCATGACATGTGGTTGCGTTAGATGGATCGTTATTTTGCTGAGATGGGGATGGGTCGTATGGCTGCCTGGGAGATGGTTATCAGAAGACCGAAGGAGTACTGCTTGAAAGTAGATGTGGCAATGCGCTGTCGCGGCGCTTGCTCCCACTGATTGGTTGATTGATAATAATAGTTGATAATGTTAAATTCATTCCAAATTGTCTTGGAAATCCTGAAGTCCTATAGGTTTGTGCATCTTTGATGGTTTTAGTTTGTTTCCTTTTCTGTCATTTCTAGGGTTCACCACTGAGCCGAGCAGATCTCCGTGCTGCTAACGTCAACCAGTGCGACATGTGCGTGATCCTATCGGCCAATGACAACACCTCGGAAGACCAGAGTCTACAGGATAAGGAAACGATCCTAGCCTCCCTCAACCTAAAAGCCATGATGTTTGACGACTCAGTGGGGCTCCTGACTAACCACGAACCAGGTGATGATGATGGGCTCATGATGAGAATCGACTGTCATGAGTCAAGAACCAGACCCAACCTCGGATCCTCCTCGTCCGAGGATGAGGAGGAGGAAGAGGCGGAGCCAGGGAAGGAGGGGGGAAGAATGGCGGATATCGAGGGTGTGCTGAAGCCAGCAGGTGACGAGTGATCGTGACACAACCGTGGTCAAACCTCCCCTGTGTCAAGACCCCCGAGACATTGAATCCATTCCGTTCATCAACCCTTTGCATGCCGGCCTGTTCCAATGTTCTGCCATTTTTTTCCCGCTGTTCCTTTTCTCTCTACTAGTAATTTCCCTCTCCTGCTTTTGCCACTCAAGCCAAATATTTCTTGTCAGCTTGACGTAAATATTTATATCTTTTCATTTCCCTTTTCTTCATTTTGTATGGAATGCGCTGATAATTAATTTCCGACCATCTTTAATACGGGCGTTTCACAATTTAGAGCGCCACCAAGAGGGCAGCAGGGAGAGGCCGCTTTACGCGGTGCATGATGGGAAATTGTCGACATCAGAGTTTTTCCCCCTATTCGTTCAACGTTATTGCTAACTCTTGGGTCGTCTTGCGTGTTTATTTCACGTGTTATCACAATGGTTTATGTTTGCGAATCTTTCGGATGCACAGCACACACATCCAAACTGGAAAAAATTTTTGAGAAATATATACGGTGGGTTAAATGGCGAAGACGAGTGAACGTATAGGGGAAAAATCTCCAATGTCGACAATTTCCCATCATGCACTGCGTAAATCGGCCTCTCACTGCTGCCCTCTTGGTGGCGCTCTAAATTGTGAAACGCCCGTATTGCTGGATTGAGTTTTGCATGCTTTCCATGATAATAAATAGAACAACGTTTGGCAGTAATATTCAAAAGAACATTGCATGGAACCTCAATTTGAAGGCACTAGACCCTCATAGCAACTATGTCCTCATGAGTTTCTTTACTCTAACAAACATTTCCAAAACACATTCTGAAGTCAAATTAAAAACTTTCAAACAAACAAAAAGACCAAACTTGGATATTCTGCATCAGTATCACTCAAATGCAACCCGACTATCTATCGTAAATCTTGTTTTGAAAATGAATCTATACGTAGTTTTAAAAAACTCTCTCAGTATCTGTGATTTTCCTCTTGTGAGAATACAACTCTTTATCTTCTCTTACATGGCATGTAAGGGGAACAATTGATGAAATACCCAATTTGGGAAGGATTTTGGTAATGATGCCCAGTCTCCTGGTTACCAAAAGGTCAAAGTTCATCGGAGTTCAGCACGCCCTCAGTCACCGAATACGCCTTCACTTATAAGATTGTGGATTTTTTTAGTCCCGGGTCGATTTCACCAAACTCAACGTAACCTCTGTCGTATGATGCATTGCAGCCCTACGTAGCATAACTATGGGTTATCCTTTGTAAGACTAGTGGAGTTACGATTGATCGTTTGTCTTTGTGAAATCGACCCCTGGTTTGATTGAACTTGGCTGTTATTCCATTAGTTTTTGTTTCATATACTGTATTACCCATTCCGCCTTGTGCATTATCTTGTTGATTGTTTTTTTTGGGATGGGGGAGGGTGTGAGAGGGAGGGGGTGGGGTTGGAGTGAATTCTATGAGGAGGGAGTATTGGATAACCATGATTTGAAAGTGTACAAAGTAGATTTTATGGGTGATCAGTTCTCATGTATCCCCATGTTCCGAGTATTATGCCATTGTTGGGAGGGTACTTTTTTCACTGAGGAGTTTATGTGAATGGTTTACACCACTCATACATCATTGAATTTATAACAGTTGCCGTAAACGTAACATGCATATGTACTATACTGCATGAGTCCTTTGTGTGATATGTCATTGGAATATTTGTGAGAAATACTAACAAAGTGTGGTTACTCTCACGTCAGTGTAACTAGGTTTGTGAAACATATTTTCCCCAATTACACTGTGTAATTCCCACTATTTCCCACTGTATCGAGAACTGAAAATGTCAGAAGTTGTTGAACCTCAAAGATTATGTGTTTGTTTTCTTAGATCAAAACATTTCAGGACTGTAGTAAAAATGTTGTTTTGAACAATGTGGAAAAAGTATGAATTTTACATTTTAAATGTTTGCATTGTTCCACCTATTTTTTTGTCATTTCAGAATTGGACATTAAAGTCCTGTCTTATGGCTATTTGTATATGTGTGTGTCAAATGGCCTGCTTCCTATTTCACACGAATTGCGAAGTGAATGAAGGAAATGTTCTTGTATCACAAAAGAAGTAAACTGCATATTTGTTTCTTGCATCACAAAGGTTCACTTTGCATTTTGGATTCATACGAAGCATGAATGCAGCTTCAAACTCTGTGTTATTACAAATTGTCAATAAAAGTTATAAACCTTTTAGCCTTTTTAGAAAGATCCTGCTAGGATCGAAACGCGTCAGGCCCTAACTTCAAGCTTAGTACAAATTGATAAAAGTTTTCACTCCATTAACATGCGTTTCCATGATAATTGTTTCAACAGCTATCATGCCGATGCAGCTTCCTGGGTTTGAATCTCCCGCTCCGGACATCGATCCATTAGGTAGACGAGGCTCAGCAGTAGGGGCTAACGTTCCAATGATCACAGAACTAGGTGAGTACCAAGTGGATTTATTAGACGGGATCATGTGGTTTGTTTCCAAGCCAGTCAGTATTGTTTTGATCTTACCCAGATATCATAATAACTGTTCTCGGTCTTTGCTTTACTCATTTCTGGATAAATACACCATTTCACAGGCCTTCATTTTAATCAAAACGAGGAGAGCTGTAAATCGCTCTTCTTAAATCAACGTAGATAATTTAGGAGAGTGATTTGCTTTCGCTAACAAAAATCAAGTTTGAGCTGCAAATCCAACTCCTTGAATCAACATAGGGCCTACACATACTATAACTAGTGAATAAAGAGAGCAGTAGTATTTTTGTATTTTCCATAAAGGGTAAATGTCACCTGAAAAAAATGTATGTAATTTTTGGAAAAAAGGGCAGCTCTCCTTAAATTGTTAAGGAGAGTGGAGAAGAGAGATCACTCTCACTCTCCTTAAAAATCAAGGTCTGATTTCAGATGGAAGTATTTTAACGGTATGTTTCTACCAGCACGATCTTACCAATCCTGTACTGTACCTTTAAATTCACTATTTATCTGAAATCATACCTAAGGGCCGGCCAGAAAAAGGCAAGAGGACCTGTACTAAGAGGTGCCATCGTGCCAGGCAGTGGGCCAGATTGACTTTATACTTTGTATCTATCATGTCTATCACTCTATCTCTCTCTCTCTAGTGAATGATTGCAACGTTCAGTTCTTGGACCAAGATGACGACGATGACCCAAACACTGAACTCTACCTCACCCAGCCGTTTGCCTGTGGAACTGCATTCGCAGTCAGTGTCTTGGATTCTCTTATGAGTGCAGTAAGTCCAAAAGCCCTGCCACTCTCTCACTCGATCTGAGATTATGCACTGGTTCTTTTTGTCTGAATATCTTTAGAGACCTCAAGTTTTAAAGTATACTAGCAGGGGCTTCGTCAAAGTGAAGAAGCCTTAAAATTGTACTTGCTTCAAGATTAGATTCTTGCCTTCATCTTGAAAAAGCCTAAAAAAATGCTAGTGGCCTCATGTTTATAACTTAACATGGCCTTTATAAAGTTTAGATTAAGATTCTTGTGGTATATTTTGTAGTGGCCTAAAGTTTTGATCCTAGAATTGCCTTCATCAAACTGAAGTGGCCTTTTTGATAAATACTGCAGTATACTGTAGTGGCTTCATATTTGGATCCTAGAATGGCCTTCATCAAACTAAAGTGGCCTTAAATACTGTAGTGTCATCAAATTTGGATCCTAGAATGGCCTTCATCAAGCTAAAGTGGCCTTAAGTACTGTTGTGGCTAAAATGGCCTTCATCAAACTGAAGTGGCCTTAAGTACTGTTGTGGCTAAAAGGGCATTCATCCATCTGAAGTGGCCTTAAAAACTGTAGTGGCTTCTTATTTGGGTCCTAGAAGGCCTTCATCAAACTGAAGTGGCCTTCAAAACTGTAAGTTTAAATATCCTTTTGATGTCTTGCAGACGTACTTCAATGACAATGCGTTGACCTTGATCAGGACACTGATCACAGGGGGTGCCACTCCGGAACTTGAGCAGATCCTGGCTGAGGGTGGGGATATGAAGCCTGGATTCAGTACCATAGACTTACTGGCCAATCGGGACAGGTGCCGGGTTGGGCAGATTCCCTTGATAGATGGTCCATTGGCACAGTTTGGGGTAAGTCTTTGACTTTTAGTGTGATGTTCTAGGTTTAGTAGACGTGATACATGTTCTCTGCCAAGCCAATCTTATACAACTGGGGCCAATTTTACAACCCTGCTTAGCACAACAATTTGCTAACCATGACAATTCTGTCTTAATAAAAACAGGATTAATAACCAAATTTCCCTGTGTTGTGTATTACTTTTGATTGTTCTTTAGCTGTTGTTCGTTGACAATGAACATCAAATGAAATTTTTAATGGTGGTTTGTTTTTCATATTAAACAAGACATTTTGTGCTAAGCAACTTTGTTGTGCTTAAACAGCTCTATGAAATTGGCCCCTGGTGTTTAGGTTCGTTTGAATTCTGCCTAAGGGTGGCATGGGCGGAATATGAGGGCACTCACCTCTCAACAATGTGGCCTGGGTTCGATCCCGGCTTGGGTCATATGTGGATAGAGAATTATGAGTTGGCTCTTTCCTGTGTCACAAGGGTTTTTCAAACACTTCTGATCTTAGGCTGTATTGGGTGGTCATATATGGGTTGATGTGGCTGGCAGGTACCAATGAATGCTAGTAACTCTGTCACATAGTGTTTGTGAGTAGGATTAGCCTCTCAAATTTATTATTAGGAATTTTTTTGACTCTCTTTTTTGTTCCCTTTCAGGAAGGAGGAATGTATGGTGACCTCTTCATTGACGCCTTGAAGAAGTTTGGCATGCTTTGTTTCGGCATCTACCGATTCCGCGACTCCAGCTTCTCCACCAACACCCCGTCCTCCAAGCGCTTCACCATCACCAACCCACCGTACGAGTTCCAGCTCATGACCACCGACCTCGTCTTTGTTCTCAGGCACTTTGACCCTAGCCAGTCGCCCCTGAAAGGCAAAAGTCCAATGCCTGGGACTCCGGGGACTCCGGGAACACCAGGGACCCCCGGAACTCCCGCCAGCGGCGGGCGCTACAAGAAGAAGAAACGGAAGAACAAGGACAAAGACAAGGGAGAGAAGAGAGGTTCAGAGGCGGGGATGGAGCTGACAGGTCAGGATATCCAGCATCACATAGTGCATGTTACGGACAATAGCGAAGTTGGGGTACTCCAGAGACCGGTCAGCACAACACTGTGCTGACAGTAGACTCAGCAGTAGACCTTGATGACCTAATCATTAATTTATATGCATGTGTCATAGTTCAAGGGTCACGTCTTAATGCAATCCATCCAGTGAAGAGGCCAGATATTCCCAGGCGAAGCCATGCATGCACAGAGTAGCGTTTGACCTAATTAGCATTCATATGTCAAAGTTCAAGGTTCATATGTGTTCAAAGCAATTTGTCCTATGGGAGATACTAGATAATTGAGGCTTTTACGGATATAAAGATATACTGAGTAGAACTTGAATGAGGTAATCTGTACCTCAATGCAGCATGTATATTTCAAGTTCAGAGGTCACTTGTGTGTTTGACACAAGTTTATGGGAGACTTTGGAGCTGGGTCTTCAACTTGATAGCGCTCAGAGCTAGCAAAAAATAGACTTCGGTCTACTGCTGCCAACGTCTCAAAAGTCTCCCATTGAAATACTCCGAACTTCTTAATCATTACACTACGCATTGTACCTGTGTACCTAGGGCAAGAGAACAGCAGTTGTGAAATAACAAGAAAAGTAGCGTAATTATACCATAAAACCTTATAAAACTGCAAATGTTTAACAGATACACAGCAGACAGGCAAATAATGGATTTTTGTATCATCCAAGAGTTTGAAATCTTTACATGCATGCTGGTGAATGCATTATTATTTTTTTGTTAAATATTCTGTGAAATTTTACACATGGAAACGTGTAATAGTAACATGTAGGTAGTGTTTTTTTATACTGTGGTCTATGTACCATTTGTGAAAATAAACAATCTTTTGGTGGATGGGGCTATTTATACTATTTGACATTGAAAAATGTCTGAAATGTATAGTGTTCAATATTTATGAAGAGAAATTAACAAAAATTTAAAAAATATTTTCTTATGGATTGCACGTGTACTCAAGTACACATGTACATGTGGAAATAGAACTTGTGGTTGCTTAAGAACGGAAAAAATTGCCCAAGTTTACAAAATACCTTTTTGAACATGACGAGTCTGTCTAATGGCAGGATTCGTTGGTAGTAATTTGTTTGAATTTCCCCTCACCACATTTTATCTTTGCAATCACAATCCTTAAAAATCTTTCTGTTTCAAATTATAAACGCAGATTTCTGAACACTTATCATTTTGCACAGTTTGATTGTTCCTGTTGATTGCAGTTTGTCTCGGTTGTGATTTTAAGTCAACTGAATTTGATCAATTTATCCAAACTGGTTTGATATTTCGCTTGTGTGCAATTCCTTCTTTAAAATACGCAACTTTCTGGACAAAATGCTATGCAAATTGGCCAACAGGCCAGATAGTGATCAGTTTTGTCATCTTGCTATCATCTTTGAATTGAACTTATATCATATCTATGGGTTCCGTGTTTCTGATAAAAAAAAGTGTTGGATGTTTCATCAAGAAATAACTGTGATTTTGGAGATGTCCGAGGCAGTGGCTTATCCAGGGGGCTAGGGGCACGTGCCCTGGGGGCCACTTTTTAGGGGGAGCAAAGAAAGAAAGTGGCTGTACTGCTGAAGATATTGGCATTGAAATCCAATGAACAAAGAAAGATTCCAATTTCAAATTTTTAATTTTTTTTGCACTGGCACCAGAAGTTGGAATTAGGGGCGCAATTTTTGCGCTTGCCCCGGGCGCCGTTTTCCCTAGACACCCTGACATGCCTGCTGGCCCAAGGTCTTCGTCTAAAATCTCAATGGTAATTTAGGTAAAATCATTTAACAATGTCCGTACTGCATTATTTTTTTAACAAAAGAATTACAAGAGACTATCGGGATATTTGGCGGCAAGTGCAATCTTCAAGCGAGCTTTCCCAAAATTATGTGCAGTGCCTTTTAACCGGGTTTACAAAAATTGGTTTTGCTTTCATTAACTTTAATTATCACCATCAAGAATTATCCTTCCTTTTTTGTTATGTTAAATTTTTTCATTGTGCAATGTATCCTAATGGACAGTATAAGAAAGACAGTTAATGAAAATCATGGCATTCAAATATTAATCAGTAATGAGGTATATTATAAAACACCTTAGTATATCCTTGTCATTTGATTGGAGGATTGTATGTCACGTGATATTTGATAAATAGACCAATTCATGGCTTACGTCACAACCGTTGAAATTTGTTCCATCCACCGTGCATTTTTGGTTCCATCCGATTTGTACCATTGCACGCCAGGGACTCTAATACGTGATTGGTCAAGCGGCGTTCTATTTATTTGTCACTGCGTGCGCGCGTACGCGTTGGTGTGCAATGCGCGTTACTGTAATAAGAGCATATAGTTTGCAAGATTTTAAGCTTTTTTTGTCTTGCTAACTCTTAAAATGTTATCCTCCAATCAAAATCAAATGACAAAGATCTACTTAGATGTTATATAAAACAAATAATGAATGTTTCACATTCGTAGAATGGAAAAAATAATTTCATTCGGTGACAGATGGACTGTTCCATTCCACTTGGCTTCGCCTCGTGAAATTTAACAGTCCATCTGTCACCTCATGAAATTATTTTTACCATTCCACTCATAAACATTCATTATTTGTATACTGTAGCATCAAGTGAAAAGGAGGAACTTATATTTTTTTACTACAACTAGCACATAGATTCTGCTATGACCTGATGACGGGGTAATTAGTTGCAATTTGAAAGTTGCTATGGGATAGTTGGCTAGGTTGCTATGGGATAGTTTATAAGGTTGCTATGAGATAGATTATAAGGTTGCTATGGGATAGTTTGTAAGTTTGCTTCGGAATGGTATGTAAGGTTGATATTGTTGCTAAATTCATCTTGCAGAAATAATATTACTCATACAGTCACTTTACACTTGCACGTCATTCATTGCAAGTTCAATACAGGCAATATACATACAGGCAATTATACCTTATTCACTGTGCATCCATCCTAAATTCAAAGCAGTGCAATCAAACCGAGGCTTGGATTCAAAGTAGTCTGGTACCCGTTTTCTTTTTAGAATTGGTGTTATCTTTTCCGAAGGGTATACAAGGAAGATGACAAGATGGATGCACCATGAATAGGCATATTGCAGGAACAGAGTCTGACCAGTATTTCTTAATGTTGGACACATACCTTCGAGAGCAATATGATAAGTTAGTCTTTGAAAAGTCTGAATCCTGAGTCACACTCACAAGAAAAGAAATAAGTTTGTAAAGTTTGAATTGTTGAGGGAACCCAAGATTCTAGAATGTAGAATGAAAGTAGAATGATGTTCCATCAAGTATTCTTACTAGCCCTTAAAACATGCTGGCCTGGGCTCCAAGTTTAAAACTCACTCATTTCATTAAAACATTTTGTACTCCTAAAAACAAATCTTTGTAACCTTCACTCTTATACCATTTCTTTTGAAATTTGTATTGAATTTCCCCCTTTCCAAGTTCTGTACATTTTGTTAAAAATTGGGGAAAAAGAAAAAAAAACTAATAAAAATTTTTAAAAGGAGAAGAAAGAAATTAATAAGAATAAAAATAAAGTGTTCTTGCAAGACAATCTCGTAAAGCATCAAATTTAAATGAAAAATGCATGAAATCAACAAAATTTAAACCAAAAAAAGTAATTATTAATAGTTGTATATTATGTCTAAAGAATTAGAGTATAAAACTATTCTTTCTTGTTTAAATTATAATTGTATGTATTTTTTTTGTTAATAATGAAACTTTGCAGTGCTTTCCCCAAATCTCTTAGTGTATTATTTAACGTGTAACATTCTGTACATAATTGGAATTTTGCAGCAACAACAAAAAGAAGTTATATTATATTGGTTTGATGACTCATGTATTTAAATGTCTACTTAAATTGAATTGAAAGAGGCGTGCCTTTGAACTTGTGCTTTAACACACTGAAGAGGGAAGATGTGGTAATCTTTTCAGCAGATATGTGAGGGTTTGTCAAATGTGATTTTGTTCAATTAGAAAATCATATCCGAGTCTAAAGCCTAAAGGAGGTTCAACCACCCAAAGGAGGCCAAATGTGTCCCCCATGAAACTCTAATTCATGTTTATGATGCCCCTTTTGTCACCCATTCTATAAGACACTTATTAATAATGCATGTCTCATTAGTCATAAGTAAACATCAAGCCAACACGGTTTTCACAAAGGGAAAAATTTGGCAAATTTTTTTTGGATTAAGGATAATGTAATGGACATCTAGGCGACATTTTTTTGTCAAAATCAGATGAAATCATTGAGATCATGGAAATCAATATGCAAAATCAAAGGCCAAATATCAGCTAAGTAGCACTATTTCAAGTTTTCTCAAAGGGACGAATTTAGCAAAAATACACGTTGTTCTATGGGGGCAAATTCAGCGCATATGGAAATTTTTCGCGAAGGGACGAATTTTAGCGCGTGCGGAGCAAAACGACGCACACACGCTATTTTTAGTTTTCACGAAGGGACGGATGTGCGTGTTTGTTAAGGGAAAGTTTTGGGAAAATTACCAATTTGTGGATTTCATTTTCACAAAGGGACAAATATCTTTTAACGTTAATTACACCACAATCTTAATGGTTTTTTAACTATTAATTAGTACATGATCTTTTAAGTTTAAATCTTCAGCTTGAAACCAGTATAACATTTAATCAACATCAAAAGTAGGCGAAATCATCCATTTAAAAAGGAAAGAACTTCAAAGCAGATTTTCTCAAAACTACGTTTCATCGACCTGTTGGCGACATTTAGCGTTGGCGAATTACACAAACCTTACCCAATTTAGTACTTCCACCATGCATAGCTTCAAGTCTCATATATGTGATGACATAATTTAAGTAATCCTCAATCATTTCTCCTCAATTTCCTGTTATTTATCATTTGAAAAAACCGGCTGATATTGCTTAAATCATAAATGTTAGACAAGGATATGATTTTCCGCATTTTACACGTGAATCATCAATGACAATTGAAACTATTATCACATCTTCCCATTTTTTGTATCTAATGTAAATATTGCATGAGATAGTTGTACTATGGAGACAATCACTTGAAGTTTCATCCATCCATGTATATAAGACTTTTCTGTCCTTAAAGATGCTCATCTAAAACTCAGGGGAGTAAAACTGGACACAAGACAAATTACTGGACGCGACTGAGACCAATATCATAGGGCTACTCAACACAAAATATTTGCTTAAAAGGTAACATTATACTTTGGTAGCATACGAAACAGAAATCTTCACAGATTTACCTATAACTTACAGGGTATGAAGATGGTGATGGTAGAAACATACCGTTCATTTTCTGCCTGAAATGGTGTATTTATCCAGAAAAGAGTCAAACCAATTACCAAAAACAGTTTGATCTCAGGGAGATCAAAACTCCTGTGAATAGATTTTGAAAATACAGCGAGCCTTTTTCACTGTTTTCTCAAAAAGCGGGCACAGTATAGAACTTGAAATTTCACAGGTGACTAATACTGTATCTTTATTGCAATTTTTGCCCATGAATCTTAATTCCTTTGGCAAAAACCAAAAGTGTGAAGTTACCTTTAACACCAACAGTCATGCTTGTAAAACAAAATTGCTTACCGAGCAAAATTCCATATGATCTGTTTTACTTGGGCCAAGTGCTGGGATTTTTTTCACTTGGTATGTGAATGACTTGGAATTTGGGTTGGTAACCATTTTGTTGGTGTTTTTTTTTGGCAAAGCTCAAGAAAATTTGTTGAGCCAATTTTGTGTGCCTGTCAGATCTATGGAATTGGTCTTAGAAAGTATTGAAACAGCATGAGAACTGGAAAGCCTGTCATTGTCAGTTCAATATCACTTTAATAATCCTCTCAGGTTTCAACTGTAAAATACATCAAGTGTCATAAACACTGTTAATTGGATGGATCCTTTGCAGCTCAGTTCAGTGGTAGTTATACATAGACACTTATGCGGATAGCTGGCCTGTGGGATTTTATGTGCAAAATTTTGATAGCGAAATAGATCCCTTGACATTATAATCAGTACATAAGTCTCTGCTGCAAACCTGGGGTTTGATGGGTCTTTGATTTGTGCAATGTCCTTGCATGTGTGTTTACACTTGCAATCGTGGACCCCCATTTGTACCTCTTTGGATTTGGACTTAAACTTTTTGGCAGCTGCTCCATTGGTTTTGTACATGCTTTATAATTGTGGACCTTTTTCCAACTATGGAACCTATTGTCCCTTTTGTTATTAGTCCACAGTTTGAATGTCAATACAAACTCACTCTGATGTGCATGTATTGTGTTCTCACTTGTTTTATGGGGGAGGGGAAGGGGTGGGAGTAGGCGGTTGGTTGTCTGGTATTTCGTCAGTCAGATGAACTTTAATATCCAGCCAATCATGAAAAACTGCTGTAATTAATGAAGATAAAATGAGACATAAAATTAACCTATTTCTGTGTAGATTGGATTTTAATACATCTCATGTTTACAGTAACGAGGGCCGGACGTTTTGATCCCAGCAAGATCTCTAGCTTTTGAGAAAGATCATGCTAGGATCGAAACGTCAGGCCCTCCTAACTCCAAGCATTTTTCAGGTCATTATTTTGGTTGATGAGCAGTTTGCAGCAGTTTATTACTCGTACTTCTCTTTAAATGTAATAGTAACTGTTTCTCATCTGATTTCACTACTTTGCGATTATCACTAAAGCCCAAATCCATCGCTCAATGGAAGATTACTACGCAAATTAGCAATTAGTATTCCTTTAAATGATGGATTTGGGCTTTAGCAATAGGCAAAGCGTTTAGTGAAATCGGTCCCCGGTATTTAAGTCTCCTCTACCTTGTCCTATCACTGACCTTAAAACGTGATGTCTTCTGTGTTTCAAATGCTAAAAACATTGGTATCTTTCTTATTTCCATCACCATAACCTTTTATAACAAACCTTGCATTTCTTATATTAAGAATTAATTAATATCTTTATGACCTTGGTAATGGTTATTATCACTTTATCTTTCATGGCTTGATTTTTGTATTGCTGGTGTGTTATTTCTGCTGAATTTACTATTAAAGATGCCTTTTGCTTCTTCTTTCATTTATAAAAGTTGAATCAAGGATATTTTTTCAAGTTGTATTTAACCAGATGAATAATGTGTGCGAAAAAAAAAACAAGTTTGTTAAAATTCTTAAATATAAAAGTAAAGTAAAATTAAGAAAAAAAAGATTAAAATGGTGAATATTTGCAATGTTTCGAACACAGCCCTCAAACTATTCTGTCTTGAAAATAGGGTAGTTTGTTTTGTCTTTGCGTTAAAAAAACCCAAAACAGATTCTTAAAAAACATGATTGTTTATTTTGGCCTTGAGTGGTAAGCTATTGGAGGCATATTAGAAATATACAGTGATTATCATTGATTTAGAGGCCCAATTGTGGAGCCCAACCACCAGTCTAGTGTGAGGGGTTCCAATCACAAGCAATGGAGTGTTATACTGGACTATTTTGTTCTTAAAATGTTAGTACTATAGAAAGGGGAAAAAGTACTAACATAAAGTCTACGTATGTATAATGATCATACATGTATATATTGATTGTATGTATTTTGGGTGTTCTTGGCTGCTTGACTAGCATTTCCGTTGCTTGTCGATTTTCTCATGTAAGGACGTTTTTACTGAGATCAAACTATGCTACGGTATGTCTATGTGGTATGGAACAACATGTGAAACGCTTGTTATAGTGTGACTATAGTGAGCTAAATATTGTGCTTGGCATACATGTATGTAATGTCACTTGAATTGGGAAAGATTTGAGAAACAGTTGTTCGTTGGTATAGTGGGAATTGTGGACTAGGGGGTTCCAAAACAATAACTACAACTAATAACAGTTTCTACTGCTCAAAAATGATATTTTTGACTTTCAGCTTTAAGTTCCCGAGTCCTTAAAACCAACTCTAGAATGAAGAAATTCCTGCTATATTCAATTTAAAAATTAAATTTTCTAACCCGCTTTTTGTTGTTAACTTGAAAACAGCCTGTCAGTTGCGTGACGTTTGGTTAGTCTGGTACCCAGACCCAACTGATCAAGAGTCCTCAAAATGAGGGCAGAAATCAAACTATTCTCATGTGCGGCTGTCCATGCTGCAGTGAATTTAAATGTCGTATCTTCGTTACCATTTTTATAGTCTACAATATCCGGTATAGCTGGTTTACAGCAGACACCATGTTTGTTTGAATCGTTTGTATGTTGCAGCTGTGTATCATGTTCCATTAAAAGCAATCTTGTGTTGTTTTAATACCGGACAATATTGAAAGGAGTTTGTAAAAATTGATATGTGTTGTACGCAGTTTTTACGCGTACTGCAAAAATACTGAGTTTTTTCCCCAGTCGTTGATATCATGTGCAATCTGCCAATACGAGTATTGTGTAAAATTAGCAGGGAACGGGAGGCGCAAATTTACTATTTTCATCGGAGCCAATAAATATTTGTTTCCAAAATTGTTTTTGAATGCAAGACACTAAATGCATGATAATAAATAACTGCATGTGTTTGAACAAGCGGTTGAACTTTAGTTTTGATAGGTTCCACTTGTAAATTTCAGAATTGAATCGTGAAACACCATATTTAATGATGTGGGTTATTGGATTATGGTGTGGATAGGTTGCCATGGTAAACCTGAATTTTCAAGTCTAGTGTTGATAATTTTCACCAGCTAGTCAAAATGTTTTGCCTTATTGTTAAATGTTCTTGACTGGGTCTGCATTTATAACTGTTCAAAAGAGTCTAAAATTTAATAAAAATTTAAACTTTTTTTCGAGAAAAAAGACATATTTAGTCTGGATTGTGATGGTCAATTTATTGAAATACCGAGTTGTCAAAGGTCATAAGATAGTAAACCTTTCGTGAGTAAAAATTTAGCAATTGATATAATAATAATATACTGTAATAATTATATCTACTTATAGCGAATAATAATGCTTCACATGCTTTACATATTATTATCCCTGGTCGACGGCCACATTTACATTCCTGAAACCATCTCAGCTCCCTGGGGAGTATGCAGCCCTGGCTGCCGTATTCAGCACACAGAGGCTAATCAAACCACAAAGCATTCTCTACCCTCACAGGTACCCATTTACACCTGGGTGAAGAGAAGCAATATGTTACAAAGCGTCTTGCCCAGGGACACAAGCACCACTAGCCCATGGCTTGATTCGAACCCACAATCTGTAGATTGACAAGACAAGACCTTGAGTACGACACACCAGACCAATAGGCCACAGCACCCCACTGTCCCACAAAATACACAGAATTCTTTCACTGTCAAGACTGTACGTAAACATCAAAACCTGAATTCTCCAGACTAAAGACTCTGTTGCTATATCACATGATTCGGGGCAAGCTTTTGCTTAGTTAACAGACGTCTTGCACCAATGCACTATTCATAATGGATACGAATAGTACAAAGGAACCAGTCCATTCCAGAGATGGGTATCGCTATGCAAAAGCTTACCCAGAATCATGTGATATAGCAACAGTCTTTAGTCTGGGAAATTCAAACTGGGGTGTTTATATGCAATGAAAGAAGTCTGTGTACCAGATACTATTTCAGATTTATCTTGCAAATGGCTTATTGTACACAAATATTTACTTTATAGAAGAATAGTACATTTTGAATTCAGAATGAAAGTTAACCGACTGGAAGTAGATTTGAAAGATTTTTATAAGTGCAAGAAAACTATACTTTTGAAAGTTGTCCTGCACTGCCACATACCTATGAAAGTGAAAACGCTACAAAGATGTCTATTGTGATTAATTATCAGACAATTTACAATTATCTTGCATTTTTGTTCCTTTTACAAGAACAAGTTTGAATTAAAAAGAAAAAAAGAAAGAAAAGAATTTTAAATTGTGCATTTATTGCAATATTACAGTACGATCATGTTGGTCCACGAATCACGTGACTACTACACAACCCTTGAAATTATCAGGGTTCTCAGTCTTAATATTATACCTTTGCCCTTACACCGACCGAACACTGTGTTGGCAATCATGCTATTTAAAGCAAGTTAAAAAGTAACACCTTTAGTCCACTACTTGCTTGCTGTCTAACTGTGCATGAGTGCACATGAATACTATTAACCTTAATAACAGCCATTGGAATTTTGGCTGGGATTCTTCCTGATCAAGCCGCCCTTATCCTAATTCTTTAGACGTGGGCCAGCAAGCTTCACTTAAATAGGGCTCTGCGATCGAGCTATTTATAGAATACGCCCTTTATATCAACAGCTATAGTTACCCGGATGTTGGGACAAATTTCACAATGTTTACATGTAAGTTAATGGGGCAACGTGCGACTTGTTTGTCCGAACATCTGAATGTGACGTCACGAGCGCTGAGCCCTCTTAGACGGTGCCTAAGCCTGTCCAGTCCAGTGGTCTTCCGGAATGGATAGATGGTCAGAGTGCTGTTGAGTCACTTATGCCGTGTACATTGACGTGGTTAGTGATAACCGGCATCATTGTGGCCCAGTAGGTTGCTTCCAAATCATACAAGTAATTGATGGCCTAGACTTCAAGCGTTAATGACGTCCAGCACTAGAGGTCGACATTGTTTAGCCCATCACCTGTGTCTGATCACCCTGCCGGCTCGATTTCTTCGCTGTCCGCTATCCCCACCCCCTCTGGGTCCCCCAGAGCCGTTACCAGTCCCACCTCCGCCGCCACCCCCGCTGAACATGACCACGGCAAAGAGAATCCCGGCAAACAGCAACCCAGGCAGTCCAAACAGTAGCATAGCCAGGAGGAAACCCACCGTCACGATGGGCTGGATGTTGTACGGTCCCACATTGAAGCATGGGATACCCATGTCCAGTAGGCGTTGATTGAGGGTTTGGAATATGGAGACGTTCTGCATCCCATAGCCTCCGGCCCCTTGACCGCCATGACCGTACTGCTGAGGCTCAGCATTATTCAACTGGACAAAGGCACAAATAGATAAAGAAGCACATATTCAAATTCAAAATTCATACAAATGAAGAAAAAGTTAACATTTCTGTATTTCTATATACATGTCCATATTGCACAATCTGAATGAATGAAATGAATTCCTGTACTGGTACCAGTATTTTCAGAAGCAATTAAAACTGTGAACTAGCCAAATTGAAAAAAAAAAAACGAGGAATTGAAATTGTGATTTTCACACACACTTTGCAAACAGACATTTGGGTCAATTGCACCAGATTGGGTTTAACCGTGGAGGTGTCCATGTCACGTAATCGCACTAATGACGTCACACCACGCGCGACGCGCACACATACTTCCACTCACCACACATTTGCATGGCCACCTTGCAATGTTTGTCAGAGGTTCGGTGCTATTTTTAGCGCAAGTGCGCAGCGCTATTGGTTTTACTCTAGAGCATATCAAAATCCAAGATGTCTCTACATGTATGTCTCTTTTTAAGAAAGAAACGTGAACATACATCTATAGAAAGACTTCTGTAAAGACAGTCAAAGATACTCAAATAAACCTCATTCAATATAAGAATAGATAATATTTTAAAGACCAACTGTAGCTTAGGGCACCCTTTAGGTCTAAAAACATCAACCCAAAGAATGACCTAGCTACAGTACTGCACATCACATCTGACCATACCGTGTGAAGCCCTCTGTTGGGCGGTGCGTTGCCAGAATGAGCCGACTGACGTACTCTTGGGTCATCATCTTGGACTATGTCTCCATTGGCTAAGATCCTCACCATTTTAAAAGGATGTATATACGTAGATGTCTCTGTTGAGATGAGAGCAGAATGGCGAACGGAGTAAAATTACATGTAAAGGTAAGAATGACCTAAAAATAGATGAATAGTACTACAAGATTGACATCAGACACTAAGGAACATTTGTGTATTTAGAAAGTGTGTGAAATGATGACAAGAGGGTACGCACCAGAGCCGAACATATCCCTTGTAAATCAGGCGGTTGGACGTGAGGCTAAGGATTAGATGATGGAGATGGAGCTATGCCACAGGCCTGATATAAAGTACTTTTTTAATACACTGCAGTCTGGGAAAGTCCTCACATAAAATTATTTCAATATAAAACAAAAATGAGCAATAAAATCATCAAATAACCACAAGCTGACAATCAAGGGAACCTGACATAATACTGGTTACACTGGCTAACATATACTTACTCTAAATATTGGTTCAGGTAATGTAAAACTGATTGAATCAAAGAGCGTTTATCAATGAATTTTGATCATGTTATGATGTTGATACCGATGTAAATACGGATACTACGTGTACATGATCTATGGAACTTCTGAGATTTGTTGCTTTTGGTCAATTGAGGGCGCTATCTACCGAGGCAAAGGAAAATGGCCGCGCTCATCTGTGAAGAAATCGTGGACAATCCTTAACTTTTAGGGAAGATTTTCATGCCTTTATCATGCTCCAGTTGTTAATATGATAATAGAAATTGCTTGACATTGCAATACATCACATTCTCGGCTGCAGACAGGTAAAGAAAACCACGCAGTTTAACGTAGTGTCTAGTAAAATCGTTTACAATCAATAAAGTTCAATGTGCGTTGCCGTCAGGGCTGTACTAGGCCTACTTGAGCGACGGTTCGATCCGGACTCCGGAGGTCGCTGGTTTGAATCCCACTCCAATCAATTTTTCTTTGTACACTTTTCAATGACTTAAAGGTACTATCGGAAAGAATTCCACTGATGACCATAATTTGTACACAACTCTATGGAACCAACAGAGGGCGTTTTGAGCAAGATGACTGCCGCTATATTGGAAGTGTACAATTTGTAGGTAAAAAAACCCTGTAAAACTCACTTTTCAGATATGCTACCCAAGTTTTCCACACCTGAGATTGAAGTTCATCATAATGTGTATCCAATAAGTTAACTCTTGAAGGATATAATCCTTTTTCCGTAATGGTCATCAGTGGAATTCTTTCCTTACTATCATACTTTGTTAGGAAACGAAAACAAAAATGTTCACACAAAATGAAATCACAGATTTACCTAGAAAAGTAGGCAAGAGAACATTACTTAGTCTTAGGATTAGACCCAGAAACTGGGGCGCTGAACTCCCTTTTTTAATTTTGGGGTTGACGGTCGGTCTAGCGCCCCAGAGAATCCCATAGGGCTAGATGTGTTGTACACGGAAACAAATTGTAGTTTTTGAACTTCACGGTACTTGCGCCGAAAATGTTCCCAAATGACAACAAAGACATCATAGAAGACATAGATCGGCTTCAAAATCACTCAATCTCTTCTCCGATTGTCAGGGACGAAATGCAGCTTAGGTCTATTTTATTTGTACGCATGACCATTCCGTGTAATGAAAATCAATGTTTTCTTACCAATTTACCAAAACCCAGACGATCACGATCGGACGGCGGCCATCTTGTGTGGCTCTGCTCCACACATTTTTGCTGGCCGTGTGACAGTGCGCATGCAAATGATTAGATTGCTACTTGTTTGCTTTAACAGTGTTTGAGTCATTTATAAAATTATAAATACAACTGCTTCTTTTTCATACCCGGTTTGCTTTTGTTTTGTTTGTTGCATACTGTTTTGATGTATATACACATTATACATGCAATTTCTTACTTGTTTTTTGTTTTCAAGGTGGCGAATTACATGGAAATTGAGAGGACGGCCTGACATTATTTCTAGTATTCTTCAAGAATGGCGTTAACCAGGATGAGCAAGTCTATCTTGTTTGATCAGAGAAGTGTCTTATATCATGTGCAGATTCAGGTTGGTTTGTGTATACATAAATTTAGAATTACAGTACAGTCTTGCTCTGGCAATAGCGCTCCGCACTAATGACGTCACACGAGTCCCCGGATGTCAGACAAACATTGACTCACGCACGTAGTGTACACCATGCATGCATACGCACTTACCACACGTTTACATGGTTGCAATGGAATTTGTCTGAGACGGTGTGCTATTTTTAGTGCAAGTGCGGAGCGCTATTGCTTCAAGCTTCCACAAAATATCCATATCAAGATTTTGACATTAAACTGGAACTGCTTTGGCCATTCGTCCATTCTCAAATGGATAACATAATTATGTCATGTACATATGTATGTTGTGCAGATTTGAAACATTTTCTCTCTAGTGTATGAAACTTACTTGTGGATCGTACATTTTCGTTGGCTATTGATTTCATAGAGTTTAAATGGACCATTTTTGAAAGCCAGAATCACTATGTCTAATATTGTAAGGTGTTTATTATCATCAAATAACCACAAGGAAAACTGATCAAATCTTGGGTTAATTTTCAGTCATTGAAAAATGAAAAGTGAACAAAGAAGAAATTAACAGGAGTGGGATTCGACCCAGCAACCTCTGGAATACCGCATTAGTGCTCTACCAGTACCAACTGAGCTATCCAGTTAGGTTTGTATTTGACTTGTGTTATATTTATGTTCTATATCTACAGTTGACAAGGAGGTTACACAGACAGATGAATGCAACTACAGGAACACTGCAATGCTGGCGGAACAATCACTGGAGGAAACAAATACAACAACTACACTGCAGAACAATCACCCACCAGACAAGGTCACGTGACTGTCAAACCACATACCCAGCAACCGTGTGTGGTGTGGGTCTCTCTTCTTGCAGAGCCTCTCTCTTGAGGCCCCGGCAATCGTTGCCATCCCTACTGTCTGCCGTACCAAGGCGACATCTAAACGTGACTGTGTCGGCCCCCGACAATCTCCTCTACATCCCCACGCCCGTCGAGCTCAGCTACGAGTTCCTGGAGTACGTTCATGAATCGTTGGCGCTGCCGTGGTGGGCCACGATCTTTATCACGGCCTTCCTGCTCCGCAGCGTGTTTGTCTTCCCGTTCACGGCCGGTCAGCAGAGGGTCTTGGCCAGGATCGAGAACGTCCAGCCAAAGATCAACACCCACGCTGAGCACATGAAACAACAGGTTGCACTGAAGGCTAAAGAACTGAACTGGTCACAGAAGGAGATGGCCAATGTGTATAGCCAACAGGTACCACACACTGAGGGAGGGGAAGGTGCAGCTGACTGTCCACTACTAGCTCAGAAATTACAGCCTCCACAAAAAAAATTATTACAACACTAGTGCCCAAAATCCACAGTCTTTAATACAAGGCCTGAAATTGACAAGTTATATTTCTTGCACAAATTCTGGGAGTGTGATGGTTTCTTTGATTCTAGTGGCTTTTTTGGGGACTGGATTTACGAACCGAATACATTGTTGATCCTAGTGGTGCCCTGTAGTGCATTCGGTCGACTCAAACCTTCCTACCATCCAGCAAGCCCCAAATGGTGCCTGGAGTTTCTCTAGGATTTTCTATGGATTTTTATAGTTTGACATTGATCTGGGTTGGCTGGGTTAACACCAGGGGCTGATTTCACTATTAAATGCTTTGCGGTCATCGTAACGCCAAAATCCATTGCTAAAGTTTAGCAGCTAAACGGAAAATTGCTACGCAAAGTAGCAAACAATTTCCCGTTTAGCGATGGATTTGGGCTTTAGCGATGATCGCAAAGCATTAGTGAAATCAGCGCCAGGATAGTTTGTTTTTTATTAATTTATCTCTCTCTTCTCTGTTGCAGGTGAAGGAAATCATAAACAATCTGCATTTTGAGCATAAATGTTACCCCAGGAAGATCTTCTACGTTGGGTTTGTGCAAATGGCTCTCTGGTCATCAGTGACAATGGCCATTGGTCAGATGACTGGAAAATACCCGGAATTATTCAGTACAGGTAAAGATGCCTTATTTATTAACATCTAATTTACCTCAAAGTTAGATAATACAGAAATTTATCAAATGAGGCGGAAACTTTACCAAGGCAACTATTCATGCAATCCTTATTGCCCCTTCATATGATCCAATGGACATTTCAGTTTCTCTCGGAGAATTGCCCCAGGGCAAGGAAAAATTTCATAACATAAGACATAAGCTCTGTCTGCACTAGACTTTTTTGGGGCAAAGTTACCGAGACGCAGGGTACTTTACCCATTTTAAGTCCAGTGTGGACGTCTTAGGAAGTCTTCCTCTCAGTTACTTTGCCCGACCCGCGCGGGTATTTCTACCGGCCAACTTCTGCCCAGGAAGAATTCCTGAGACACTTTACCCGAGATGAAAAGTCCAGTGTGGACAGTGCGAGTCAGGTACCCTCATGAGCCTTGTATTGACAGCTCAGTAATTCTTCCGCACGTGCATGGTTAAGTTACCCGAGTCAAAAGTCCTAGTGCGGACACCAATGATTTTTGCCTATTTTTCATTTACCCATCGGCTCGGTGAAACTCCCAGAAAAAAAAGTCCAGTGCGGACAGGGCTAAAGTCCCTACCCCGATACTACTCCAAAATTGGTGTTATTTTAACCTATTCTACTACTACTACTTTGTCGGGACCGCCAGAAAGGCGTCACGAGCAACGACAAGCCAAGCCAACCTATTCAGGTTGTGTCCCTAGTCTGAATGCACAAGTCTATAGAAACGGCTGCAGTCACTGCTAGTGGCTTCCATAGGTGTGTGTGTAATTTGCAGCCGCAGCAAGAGATTTTGGACATGACCTTATAATACCGACAGTTTCGTGAGGTATTGATTGTGTGTATTTAGTTATTCCAGTTGTTTTTTTCTGCAGAGCTGGATGTTGATTACCTACCTGAGTTGACTACCCAGGGTACATTGTGGTTCTCGGACTTGACTCAGACGGACTTGTTGATACCAATCATGCTGGGTGTGGTCAATCTAGCCCTGGTAGAGGTAAGCACAATCCGTGGCATGGAGTTGTTTCCCTACTCCTTGACATGCATCAAGATGTTGTTTCCCTAAACTCTGTTGTCAAAGGGTGATAGCTCAGTGAGGATCTTTGGAAAAATGTTTACCGAGTTACAAATTGGATGGGAGAGTTACAAATTTGCCAGCTATCATTCTGACTGGCAGTGACTGGTGGTCAGATTAGCAGATTAATGAGCCAAAACCTGTTACTAACATGCTAAGCATGAGACAATCAAACTGCTGCCACCTCTCACTTGGGAATTCTGGACCAACAGTAAAAATGGCCTTTGTACAGAGAAAGTTGTAATATTAGTTTGGACATGAAAAGGTACAAGAAATTAACGAGAGGAAGTTTGCGGTAGCACTGTGTGAGTTTGTGGTTCTGAATAGAACCGGGGGTATTAAATTGGATGTACCGGCCAGTATGCTCTGGCCATCTTCAGGAGAGACAAGAAACTTGTCCTGAAATGGTCAATTGCCTTGTTGTGGACTTAGTGACCATTCCGATGCTACAGTCCTATTTATGCTGTGAAAGTATCACATGTCTTGTTTCAGTTTGGGGAATCAATCTAAGAGTGGAAGCATTCATTGTCTTGCTGTGTGTACATGGTACCCCTTGAAGTCCGATTTCTACAGTGAAAGTACAGGGGTAGAGGCATTAATTGCCTCACTGTAGATGAGGTACCTTGCCAGTCCTACAATCCTATGTATACTGTGGAAGTACCACCTGTGCTGTTTCATTATATGGGGACTGTTTTACCCATACCTTTAAGATAGAGGCAGAAATTGCCACATGAATTATTCATAATATGATATGATCTTCTGTCAAGGGACTGGTTTCTCCACTTTTTGTCACAAATCTCCAAAACCTTGGCAAAATATACATTACAAAGGCCAAAAAAGCAGTCATTCATTTTGATGCCTTTCATTAAACTGCAGATGTGGTCGTTAAGGAGAGGCCCTCTTACGTTGTTGCAGCACAGACTGGTCAACTGGTTCAGACTGGTTGCCGTGGGAATGGTCCCCATAGCAACCATGATGCCAGCAGTAAGTAGAATCATTTTGTTGTCATGGACCTAGATATGTGACCTTTTACAGGTCGGTGAAGTTGGATAATTGGTACCAGCTTAGGGAGACATGCCCATTGGGTCATGCACAAACTTTACTTACCTAGTTCTAAACATCCTTTAAACCAATGAACTTGAAATTGACGTATATTCATATTCAGAGCATTGTATTAAATGGATGGTACAGAACTGGTTTTTGCGACAAAACCGTTGCTGACAGTGAAAGCACATTATGTAATCCATCATATACCTTAACTGACAAACCTGTAGAAGTTTGAGGTCAATCAGCCATCTGGGTCACGAGAAAATAGTGAAAACCCGTGTACAGAGAACTGTACGCATTTCAACAAATGAATAAAACGCTTCAAAGCGATTTATTCCGATCGGAAAATAGTTTCATTTATTTCTCAACGAATATATTATTTCAGACAAAAACATTTCATGGGATGTTTTCTCCTATCATCACCATTATACTGTGTAAGTTTTATGTGAATCTGTGATCATGAAGTGTATTTTGTGTTACCAATTCTGTACCGTCCCTTTAAAATATGGACATCAAATATATGTCTTTAAAAGGTAGCTGATTCCCTATGTCTCCCAAAATGTTCACTTTCAGATGCTAACCTGTCTCCCTAATACCCTATTTGTAAAAATAATGGTGAATACTTATAATAAAGTGCATGTTTTGTCTTTCAACATTCACATGCATATTACTATTATCCCTGGTCATCGGGCAACATTTTATTCCAGAAACAATCTCAACTCCCTGATGAGTATACAGCAGCCCAGCTGCTTACTAATATCCATTAGTATTACTGATTTTATTTTTCAATCTTTGAAACTATTCCCTACAAATATTTGAAAATATTGAATAAATATTTGGAGTCTTTATTCTTTTTTTTTTCTCATCACAGGCTCTGTCGTTCTTTTGGCTGTCATCAAGTCTAACAGGACTGGGTCATTTCCTGCTACTACGATGGCCAGCCTTCCGCCGGCTCATAAACATCCCGTCATCCCCCTCCGAGATGAAACAACCCCTGCAGGAAATGAAGCGGGCCTTCAAGATCAGATACTTCTCCAAGAGGGTGTTTTGAATTGGGATGGTCCACATGGCGGAAAAGGGTAGAACATGTCAACTAATTTCTATGGATCATGTCCTTGAGTGTTTAAGTGAATGAGATGTGTTCATGTTTACATTTTTACAAACATGGGTGGCATCCACATGACAGCTAGGGCCTTTTTCAAAGTTCGGCTCCGGCTCCGGCTCCGGCTCCGGCTCCGGCTCCGGCTCCGGCTTCGTCTCTGTTTTCTTACGCTGAAAATATAGGTTGTGGTTTTCCATTGAAGCTGAAGCTCTCTTGTCCTTTTCAAACCAGAGAATCTACTTCCTAACTGCAGCCAAAAGCCTCTATTTTGATACCTGTAATTTGGAATGGATTCACGAAATGGAGCCGGAGCCTGAGCTTTGAGAAAGGCCCCTGGTTAAATTGTGCAAAGAACAACAATTTGTTCACCTTTCAAAGTACAAAAGATAATAGGTTATGGAATGATGTTCTTGATTTAAAAAAATTGTTGGTCCATGAGCTCTTCATTCTAAAGATTTCATGTTGGAATATCTCCCGAAAATTCTTGATAATTTAAACAAGAAAAGTAATTTTGAGGGCTTACAACATTTAATTTTCCATTTATTTGCTGGTTTGGGTTTGAATATCTGGGCATTACTCATGTGGTCAAATGAGTGTTTTTTACTGTGTAAGGGATGTTTAGTGTGATATGTGACCTTGGATATTGACATTTAATATCATAAGGCATTCATTTGTGTGGTGTCCATTGCAAACGTTTACCACTCTGTTTCACTGATGACCATGATTACGACTCCTAATTATTATGGTTGTATTTTCCTATTTACTATGTAAAGCTGGAGGATCAAAATTTGCCGCCCACAGCTCGAAATAGACATATTGCTTGACCAATGTCTACATGCCATCATGTGACGTATAGTGGATATTTTGTCATCTCATTTGGCACAGAGCAGAGGTGGAAACGTGCAAAGAAGAATGTGGAGCCAAGCTGCAGCCAAGTAATT
The DNA here is from genome assembly GCA_963971285.1 of Astropecten irregularis. Classification (NCBI taxonomy): domain Eukaryota; kingdom Metazoa; phylum Echinodermata; class Asteroidea; order Paxillosida; family Astropectinidae; genus Astropecten; species Astropecten irregularis. Next base: position 5,309,210 of record OZ020263.1, on the reverse strand, counting down.
TTGGTGTGGCCTATATAGATCCTGAGATTCTTATTGTATTTTGAAGATCATCAAATAACCACAAGGGAAACTGATATTTTAAGTCATTGAAAGGTGAACAAAGAAAAATGCGAACAATTTAATCAATAGTCAATTATCTTAACGATGGCTTCTGACTGCCAAAGGACCAAAGATAGTTGACTATTGGGGTCACCACCAACGTAGGGCTTGATAGCTCATTTGGTTGAGCTCCTGTACAGTATTCAGGAGGTCACTGGTTCGAATCCCACTCCGGTCAATTTTTCTTTGTTCACCTTTCAATAATTTGAAGATCATGCGTGAATGTTAACTCATTACTGATGCTGTATGGATACTCAACCAACCTAGGCCGGATTTGACAAAATATTAAGATCGGTCTAAACGATGAGTTGTCAATATTTCCATGGTAATTTGTATTTTGATATCACACTTTGCTTAACGATTAAGGCTTTGTGAAATCGGCCTGTGGTAGAATGACCCATTAAATGGAAATACAAATTGATGCAAGTTGCATTAATATTCATCTGTTTGATTGTTCATAGTGTACAATATTTCAAAATTTAAATTACCAGGAATGGGTTATTAGGGAGACTTTCTCATAGGGTCGTGCACAAACTTTACTTACCTATTTCTAAACATCCTCCAAACCAATGAACTTGAAATTGACATATGTTCATATTGAGAGCATTCTCTGTCTACTATTAAAATATGGACATTAAAAATATGTCTTTAAAAGGTAGCTGGTATAATAGGGTGACACCAAAAAGTCTCCCTAGTTGCAGATGTCTCCCAAATGTTCACTTTTAGACGCTTTAGTGTCCCCCTATAAATATGCAATTTCGATAAATTCACCTACCTTTTGGAATTAGTTTATATCATTACGATCTTTATGATCCTTACAGCATACTGTGTACATGGCATAAACTCTGAATAAAAACAAGGCTGGATAAGAGGTACATTTCCATAGTGATCAAATCAATTCTGGTTTATTTGTGTGTTCATATTTTACAAAATACATATATTTGTCATTTACTTCACAATCCAATGTTTACTATGATATGATTCAGGAACTAATGCCGTGTCTGAAATGTCATGCTGCAGCTGCAAATTGCACACGCCCCTATGGCAGCCACTAGCCAGTGACTGCAGCCATTTCCATAGACTTGTGTGTTATTTGTGGTCGCAGCCAGAGATTTGGGGGAACCCATTTGGGGGTAGTTCCCCTAGTAGTTCCCCCAGTATGAAGTAGTGCCCCCGGTAGTTCCCCCAGTAGTTCCCCCAGTATGGAATAGTAACCCCAGGTAGTTCCCCTAGTAGTTCCCCCAGTATGAAGTAGTGCCCCCCCCCGGTAGTTCCCCTAGTAGTTCCCCCAGTATGAAGTAGTGCCCCGGTAGTTCCCCCAGTAGTTCCCCCAGTATGGAATAGTAACCCCAGGTAGTTCCCCTAGTAGTTCCCCCAGTATGAAGTAGTGCCCCCTAGTAGTTCCCCCAGTATAAAGTAGTGTCCCCCGGTAGTTCCCCTAGTAGTTCCCCCAGTATGAAGTAGTGCCCCCTGTAGTTCCCCTAGTAGTTCCCCCAGTATGTTCATATACTACTAGTTCCCCCAGTAGTGCCCCCCTAGTAGTTCCCCCAGTATGAAGTAGTGTCCCCCGGTAGTTCCCCTAGTAGTTCCCCCAGTATGAAGTAGTGCCCCCGGTAGTTCCCCTAGTAGTTCCCCCAGTATGGAGTAGTGCCCCCGGGGAGTTCCCCCAGTATGAAGTAGTGCCCCCCTGTAGTTCCCCTAGTAGTTCCCCCAGTATGAAGTAGTGCCCCCCTAGTAGTTCCCCCAGTATGAAGAAGTGTCCCCCGGTAGTTCCCCTAGTAGTTCCCCCAGTATGAAGTAGTGTCCCCCGGTAGTTCCCCTAGTAGTTCCCCCAGTATGAAGTAGTGCCCCCGGTAGTTCCCCTAGTAGTTCCCCCAGTATGGAGTAGTGCCCCCGGGGAGTTCCCCCAGTATGAAGTAGTGCCCCCCTAGTAGTTCCCCCAGTATGAAGTAGTGCCCCCCGGTAGTTCCCCCAGTATGGAATAGTGCCCCCGGTAGTTCCCCTAGTAGTTCCCCCAGTATGAAGTAGTGCCCCCCGGTAGTTCCCCTAGTAGTTCCCCCAGTATGAAGTAGTGCCCCCCGGTAGTTCCCCTAGTAGTTCCCCCAGTATGAAGTAGTGCCCCCTGTAGTTCCCCCAGTAGTTCCCCCAGTATGAAGTAGTGCCCCCGGTAGTTCCCCCAGTATGAAGTAGTGCCCCCGGTATGAAGTAGTGCCCCCCCCCTAGTAGTTCCCCCAGTATGAAGTAGTGCCCCCTTGTAGTTCCCCCAGTATGAAGTAGTGCCCCCCGGTAGTTCCCCCAGTATGAAGTAGTGCCCCCCCTAGTAGTTCCCCCAGTATGAAGTAGTGCCCCCTTGTAGTTCCCCCAGTATGAAGTAGTGCCCCCCGATAGTTCCCCCAGTATGAAGTAGTGCCCCCTAGTAGTTCCCTCAGTATGGAGTAGTGCCCCCTAGTAGTTCCCCCAGTATGAAGTAGTGCCCCCCAATAGTTCCCCCAGTATGGAGTAGTGCCCCCCTAGTAGTTCCCCCAGTATGGAGTAGTGCCCCCTAGTAGTTCCCCCAGTATGAAGTAGTGCCCCCCGGTATTTTCCCCAGTCTGGAGTAGTGCCCCCCGGTAGTTCCCCCAGTGTGGTAGTTCCCCCAGTGTGGTAGTTCCCCCAGTATGGAGTAGTTCCCCCAGTATGGAGTAGTTCCCCCAGTATGGGAGTAGTTCCCCAGTATGGGAGTAGTTCCCCCAGTATGGAGTAGTTCCCCCAGTATGTTTGTCATTGTAATATGGTAGGCCTAATTCTGATCGTCTGTTCTCGTTTTCTGTCTCCTCGTGTTGGCAGAGCATCCGGACATGAGGCCGCCAGACCGCCGATGACGAAAACGATGAGTCCAATTAAAACCCAGATGAACTTAGTCCAAAATAGTCCAAAAGCTTGGTTAAACGCAAGAATCCAAAACTTGAATTAGTATAACTTAATATTTGACGACTCCAAACAAAGAACAGACAATTATATTGTTCTTTCCAAAGAAACAAGGCACTGAAATAAGAACACAGTTACAAATGAATTCATTCCAATATTATTTCTTTATTGGAGAAAAAAAAAACAATCACAATATTTATGTACAATTGACATGCCAAGATCTGATGAATGTTTCCATGAGTTGCAGACATCTTTTGACCTGGTTGTGATTTTTGATCTAAAAAGCAACGGTGTTGAGATGAGAGAGGGAGGGATATACCTTATCTTAATTTCAAACTACACAAGTTATCATGAACATGCTGATCCATTTATGATCATGAATACCCTGCACTAGTTGACTTGTATCTGTAGTAACCCTGACGTCCTGGGTAATAATTAAGTGTCATTCAATAAAGACCAATGAAAGGTAATATCATACTTTGGTCTTTGTCAAAGAAATACAGATTCATGGACAAAAATATCAAGAAAGATACATGTACAGTAGCAGTCATTTGTGAAATTTCCAGTCCCATACGGTGCCCACTTTGTGACAAAACAGTGAAAAATGCTCACGGTAGTTTCAAATCTATTCACAGGAGTCTTGGCTGTTTTTTGGGGTCTTTGGTTGTACTTTTTCTGGATAAATACAGCATTTCAAGCAGAAAAAGAACAATTTTAACAGTATGTTTCTACCATCGCCATCTTTATACCCTGTAAGTCATAGGTAAATCTTTGAAGATTTCTGTTTTGGTACATGCTTCCAAAGTATGATACTACCTTTAAAGCTTAAATTCTTCATACAAAACATGTGAATGGCAAGTACACTACTTGAATTCTATCACAAAGGCTCATTCAGTCATTCCTTGTGTACATTGACATAATTTTTCGTCTTAACACAAACAATACCTTCTTTTTCTTCAACCTTTTAAGCTTAAAAGAGTTGCTAGCAAACACTGTCATTGTCCACACTCATTCCCTTACTTTAAGTTAAAAACTCAATTTCTTATCAACGATAAAAACATAATTCTGGAATATAAAAGCAAAAACTGTCGTAATAATATTGATTACAATGCGATAAATATTTCTTAAAACAGCAATATACATACATAATAATCTGGCGTTTTAATCAAGGAGTAAAACAAAAATAAAATGAACTGTGTTAAACTTTCAAAGATGCTGAACCCAATATTGTCCAACAATGGGCAAATTCTGAGCAGTGAAACAATAGACCCTGTGGTTTTTCATTGCTGAACTTACAATCAAAAGGCTTTATCGTTACTTGGGTTTTATATGTGTCAGCCTATTAAGAAAGAAAATCTGACAGTATTTGCTTAAGCTTACAGGTCAGAGTAAGCAGAGATGAAGCTTCTGTGTATAAAATAATATTCTATATTTCTGACACAGCAAATTCAAAATCACATGAAATTTCAATGAAGTATTAATAAGCACTGGCCATTTTATAGCTGAAACTGAAAGTATTCCACTCCTGAAAGCCCCAAATAAATGCTGGATAGTATACATACAGTACCCACCTGGTATTTTAGACCTAAGTGAAAAGAGGAAATCAAAGTGTATGTCTTGTTTAACAATGCAAGGACCACAATGTGATGGACCTCTGACCAATATAGTAATTAGGGTCAATTAATTAATGTGTAATTTCTAGCTCTCAGCTTTCATAAAAACATGTAACATTTATTATATTGTCCATTTCATAAACAAAAGAAATCTCAGCGCACCATCCTCAAAATGTTGACTATGCTTGAAAAGAAATGTACTTCAAAATTGATTATTAATACTGAAGTGACATTTAGGCGGTACACGTTTCACATATGTAATTTCTTTTAAAAACACAATGTAACAATGCATTAGACAACAAATAAATTAAAAGCAATGTTTTGTAAGTTATTACAATAAGAAGTCTGGTGAATGAGATACAGACATGAAAAGAAACAGTTCTATAGAGGCAGCATCGGGAGGGGAGGCGTGGGGGTGGCATATCAGGAAGATGGTAAGAGGAAATACATGGCACTAAAAGCTTAGTTCAGCCAGCTTCGGGCATTAAGGGGGTACAAAACACAAGACCATATAATTATGTTTTTTCTGGTTTAAGGAGGGGCAGATGATAGCCAGGGAAACCCAGACCCTCTGACCATCACCCCCTTCTCCTTAGCAACAAGGATGTCAATTATTATTGAGGGATGTCTTGGTTGCAGTGAAGTACATGTACCAAAATAACGCAATACATTCATCATTATTTTCATAAGTTTAGTATCGACAAATTAATATAAAAAAATCTGTCGAAATTGTCTTTCGAGTACTTGCGACTGGGCTCGAGTTCACCGAGTACAATTTGTCGAGTTCGGAGTTGAGTCGGAGTACTTGTTTTTTATCGAGTACTTATGACCGAGTACGGGCCAAGTACTTATTGGTACTCGAGTTGACTCGAGTTCGTGTACGAGAACTCCAACACTTGCTTGGTTGCCAAAAAAAAACCAGCCCAGGAGTACTACATGTACTCGAGACCAGTTTTAGGACATTTCCTTTTGGGCATCAACATCTTGTGACATTTGGGCTCGTAAATCCTATTTTTGTTTTAATTTATCTTTTATTTTTTAAAGCAAGACATCGTTGTGCGCATCTCATAGTTGAGTATAATATAAGTACATTCATGAACTTTCCCATAACTACTGCTTGATGACAATCATTCTGGGGCAAATTTCATAAAACTGTTAAGCACAAAAATTTGCTTAGCACAATAATGTCTCGCCCAATAAAACAAACCACCATTGAAAATTCCACTTGATATTCATGTTCAGCGAACAACAGCCAAAGAACAATCACAAGTGATACACAACACGTGGACATTTGGTTGTTAACCCTGTTAAGACAGAAATGTCGTGCTTAGCAAATTTTTGTGCTTAACAGTTTTATGAAATTGGCCCCTAATAAGCTCTACAATAAATCTTAAGATGAGTTGTCAGTATCACCATGATGATTCGTATTGTGACATCACACGTTGCTTTATAGCAATAGCGCTCCGCACTAATGAGCAATGACGTCACAAAATCCCCGGATGTCAGACAAATATTGTCTCACACACGTAGTGTACACACACACCCACGCGCACACCCACACACGTCTGCATGGTTGCAATGTTGTCTGAGATCCAGTGCTATTTTTAGCACAAGTGCGGAGTGCTATTAAGATGAATTCACACTTAAATCCATCTTAGTGCTGAGTGAAATCGCCCCCAAAGATGACATCACAGTTTGGTCATCTCCTCGCTCTGATTGATGGGCAGCGGCGGGACCGGCATCTCAAAACTCTCGTCGTTCCCACGGAGACTTGTCTCATCATTAGAGTCGGAATCTTCCTCCTCGTCATTGTCAGATGAGTCATCACCGTCATCATCACCATCAAAATGGCCGACAAAACCAGGATCAAAGAACGTCTGTATGATCGCCACCATGCACAAAATGAAAAGAACATGCACAAAAGCCATGCATTAGCTGGAGACTACAGGGGCAAAACAGGGGGGGGGGGCAAGCAAATGACAACAAAAAGCAACCTGGGCCCTTTTCCAAACCTCGGCTCCGGCTCAGGCTCCGGCGCTGTCATCCATATGCTGAAAATGTAGGTTGTGGCTTTTCATTGAAGCTAAATCTCTGTTTTCTTGTTCAAAATAGAGTATCTACTTCCAATCCGTAACCAAAAGCCTCTATTTTGATACCTGTTATTCAAAAATGGAGTCACGAAATGGAGCCTGCGCCGGAGCCGAGGTTTGGAAAAGGCCCCAAAAATAAATCAAGAAGGGTTCTAAACTAATAATGCATATTGTAAGTGTGGCAAGCTTCAATTTTGTATACCAAGGACATGCATACCGGTAAGCAGTGGCGTAACTACATGTATGGTGGGGAAACAGGGGCACGTGCCCATGAGCACCACTTTTTAGGGGGCCCAAAAAAAGTTCTGTTGAAGTTTCTGGAAATCTAATCCGATGAAGTTTGAACAAAGAAAGACAAATTTCAATTTCAAATTGTCTGATTATCTTTCATTGGCATCAGAAGTTGGAATTAGGGGTGCAATTTTAGCGTTTGCCTCGGCAACATTTTCTCTAGTTACGCCACTGCCGGTAAGTGTTATCATCCACATGCTGTTATCTTGAACGGGACAGGGAAACTTCATACATGTCATACTTGTTTTTTGTCAAAGAAATGCAGATTCATGAGCAAAAATATCAAGAAAGATACAGTAACAGTCATCTGTGGAATTCCCAGTCCCATATTCAGTGCCATTAATATGTTCAGTCATTCAAATTTAAGGCAACATTTTCTAGACTCAAGCTTATGTTCATATCTCATGTGAATTACAACATGAAGCAATCTTTCTTGTGTCACATCAACACAATCTTATTGTTGTATAAGCAAAATTTGTTTCACTCTAACTTTCAAATGTAGTGAAAACTGGGCTTTAAAGTTAAAATTCCCAGACCTGATACAAATCTTAAGACCGAGGAATTAAAATAGCATAGTGGAAACAGTGCATTTGTTCCAAATCTGTACAATTTTGTCTCGTTTGGTGTCTATTTTGTAACGTAAGAACGTCTTATTTGCATATTTGCATGCATTTCAAGGAATCTTATTTGCATATTTGCATGCATTTCAAGGAATCTTATTTACATAATTTCACGCATCTCAAGGAATCTTATTTGCATATTTGCATGCATTTCAAGGAATCGTATTTGCATAATTTCATGCATTTCAAGGAATCTTATTTGCATATTTGTATGCATTTCAAGGAATCTTATTTGCATATTTGCTTGCATTTTAATGAATCTTAAGTGGTATACTTGCTGATTCCAATAACATCTTTCCTAATTGGAGTCCTTCAAGAATGATTGATCAAGGAACAAAGTCACTTGACATGTAAACAAAGTTACAGTGGAATTCCCTTGATGTGTATGCCATATATGTACTCACATGAATGGGAAATAAAAGATTTTGCATAAAATTGGAGTAGCGAATATACAAAGTATGCAGGATGTAGAATCTGAATGCAAATGATGTAAGCTTAATATTGCAACGAATTGGCATTTGTAGGCCCATGTCAAATGAGGCAATTTACAAGTCATCAGTTCCAGGCAATCTCCAAGAAGAAATAAAATTCATCTTTCAATTCTAACAGAATTTTATTGGGAGCCGACAGCAAGGCACTGTCATGCTGTCTTATATGCAGTCAAAGTTGTCTATTTTCATGCAAATCATTTCATTTGCCTTCACGGGCCTGTACCATGTTCCTCAGTGAGACATGGACCTTAGAGTGCCAAATTGTTCGCAAATGCTTGTTTCTACTGCATTTCTATCAGAATCACCAAGGGCCTTTCTCAAAGCTCGGCTCCAGCTCAGGCTCCGGCTCCATTTCATGAATCCATTCTAAAATAACATGTATCAAAATAGATGCTTTTGGCTGCGGTTCTGAAGTAGATTCTCCCCACCTCTTGTGGGTTGAGTCTACTAGTTCATACCTACCCCAGACGGTTACTACTAAATGCAAATTCCCCTGCGCCTATTTGCTACTTCGCTGAAAAGACTTGATCAACCGTAGTGCACCCTGACCTCCCACAATGCCTACCGCCATAGCCGCCATGATCATCCTTCTTTTCGAAGCCAGGAGGCTCAAGCCAAAAGTGGGGAGGACGGGCGGGACGCAACCGTCTGGGGTAGGTATGAACTAGTAGACTCAACCCACAAGAGGTGGGGAGAGTCTACTGCATTCAACCTACCCCAGACGGTTACTACTAAATGCAGAGTGGCACCGTATAGCGGTGGAGGGTTGGCTATGAAGGGAGCCAGAAAGGTATGGGAGGCTATGAGCCAGGTGAGCAGGTGAGGGTAAAAACCAGCAGGTATAATACCCATCATGAGTTAGTCTGTGTGGGTTCCATCCGTTCGATGGGAAGTCTGAGTGGTTCCTGGCTCGTGAGCATATGAGGCCAGGAGCGCCCTGGCGTGAGCAGAGTCGGCTCGTAGGACGTCCTTCAGATAGCAAGTGGTGAAGGTGGAAGGGCATTTCCAGCAAGCAGCCTTGCAGATGTTCGAGACCGGGACTCCTCTGAAGTAGGACCAGGATGAGGAGACCGCTCTCACGTCATGGGCTCTGATGTATCGCTGGGTTTGTTGGTCTGGGTTAGATGGCCACTCCGGGCTTGCAAACCTGATGGCCGAGACGATCCAGCGAGCGATTGTGTCTTTCGACGCTGGGTGGTGAGGCTTCGTGGTAGTGATGAAGAGCTGGGGAGAGTTCCCTCTCAAGTCCTTCGTCCTGGCTAGATACCATTTCAGGGACCTGACGGGGCACCACAGCTTGTCAGATGTGTCGCCAGTATGGGATGACAGGGACGGAACGAAGATGTCCGGCGGCTCAAAGGCGGGGGACTGGTTCTTGGTGAGGAAGCCGATGGTTGGGATGAGACGGACGCCATGTGGTTCCCAGCGTATGTGACCGTCAGCTATGGAGAGGGCCCTGATTTCACTGGTCCTCCTAGACGTAGCTACCGCCAGAAGGAAGGCAAGCTTGATGGAGGTTAGCATCAGTGAAGCCTTGTAGAGGGGTTCAAACGGAGGGGCTGCGAGGAGCTGGAGCACGGCGTCCAGGTTCCAGGACGGGATCAGACGTCTCTCGGGGGGTCGTTCGACGAACATGCCCCGAAGGAGGTGATGGAGAGCCACGTTGGATGTAATGGATGAGCCGTCCCCGAAGCCCTCATGTATGGCCGCCAGGGCAGATCTGTAGTTGCGGATCGTCGAGACTTGGAGTCCGGAATGGAACAGGTGCATGAAGAAGTCCGCCACTGCTGTTACAGGAGCATCGGCTGGACGGAGAGCATGGTCGACGCACCACGCAGCGAAAAGGCGTATTCTGCTGTCGTAGATCTTGCGAGTTGACGGGCGTCGTCCCCGTGCGGCCAGGGCGGCAGCGTGGCCAGAAAGTCCTGCCGAGATGAGGGATCGTTGGACATAGTCCAGCACGTTAGGTGTAGGTCCCGGGGTGCTGGATGTAGGATCCCGGACCGTGGTTGGTGGAGGATGTCTGGTCTGTCCGGGAGGATGACTGGCAGTCGAACTAGAAGTCTGGTCAGTCTGATGAACCAGGGCTGTCGTGGCCAGAGTGGGGCGATCAGGAGGACTCGACACCGCTCCTGCTCCAGTTTGAGGAGGACGCGGGGTATCAGGGAGATAGGTGGAAAGGCATAAGCCAGGAGGCCTGTCCAGTCGGTTTGTAGGGCGTTTGTTGCCCAGGCTTGTGGGTGAGGATACCTGGTGCAGAAGGTCGGTAGCTGAGCGTTGTCGGCTGATGCGAATAGGTCGACATGGGGCCTTTCCAGCTGGAGGAAGAGGGTTCTGACGACGCCAGAGTGGAGGGTCCACTCCGTGGGTTTGATCGTCCCGCGGGAGAGTGCATCGGCCGTCACGTTGTCCTCTCCGGCGATGTGGATCGCTTGTAGGTGGATCCCGTTGTCCTTTGTCCACTGTAGGATTCGCCAGGCTAAAACGCACAGCTGGGGGGACCGTGTGCCCCCTTCGTGATTGATGTAGGCCACGGTTGTGGTGTTGTCGGAGCGAACCAGTATGCGTCTTCCCCTGACGAGCTTGTGGAAGTGACGCAGGGCGTTGAAGACGGCCTGCAGTTCTAGCACATTGATGTGGTTGTGTAGAAAACCACAGTCCCAGCTCCCGGATGCTTGATGAGGAGGAAGGGAGGCGCCCCATCCCGTGAGTGAGGCGTCCGTCGTGATCACCACGTCGGTTCCGCTTGTCGAGAACGGGCTGCCGATGGATAGGTGGTCTTCCGTCATCCACCAGAGGAGGTGCTGGCGGGAGAGCTGCGTCACCTCGACGGCCGTGTCGATGGAGTCGAACTTTGGCCGGTATCGGGAGAGCAGGTGGAGCTGGTGAGGTCTCATGTGAAGTCGGCACCAAGGAATCAGGTCCACCATACTGGCCATCAGACCGAGGAGGCGGAGCCATGCTACGGCTGGGGCGGAGTTGGCTTGGTGGAGGAGTGACGCGCACTCTCGGAGATTGGCTATTCTCTCCGGCGTCGGGTAGGCGGTGCCGGAGCGAAGGTCGAGGGATGCCCCGAGGTAGGTTGGCAGCTGTGAAGGATGAAGGTGGGATTTTTCGTAGTTTACCAGGAAACCCAGCTGGGTCGTGAGATCGAGTGTCAGACGAGTGGCGGCTTCCGTCTCGTGTCGAGTACGGCCTACGATGAGCCAGTCGTCCAGGTACTGGAAAATCATGACGTCTCGTTGACGGAGGTGGGCCGCAACGGCCCGGACCACGCGGGTGAACACCCGAGGCGAGGTGGAGAGGCCGAAAGGTAGACACCGGAACTCGTAGGACTGGTTCCTGTAGGTGAAGTGGAGGAACTTTCGGTCCCGAGGATGGATGGGCACGTGCAGGTAAGCGTCCCGTAGGTCGATGGATGTCGCCCAGGAGGGGATAGGCAGGGAGCTCATCACTGTTTTGAGGGTTTCCATGCGGAAACGTCTTGGGCGGATGAACTTGTTCAGTGGTTTGAGATTTATGATAGGGCGCCACTTGCCTGTTCCTTTCTTCGGTGTCAGGAAGAAGGTGGAGATGAACCCGTCGCCGATGTCGTTGTGGGGCACCGGGAGAATGGCTCGTTTGTGGAGGAGGGCGTCTATCTCCGACTCCAGTGCCAGGCGTTGATCCAGTTCGCGTGGTACTGGGGTCTCCCTTGGGATTGCCTTGGATGGAGGGGTGCTTGTGAACTCGAGGGAGTATCCGTCCGTGAGAGTAGTAAGGACCCATCCGTCCTTGGAGATCTCCCGCCAGAACCCTACGAAAGACTGTAGGCGGCCGCCGACGGGTTCGGGATCGACGGTCATAGAAGGAGAAGCGGAACAGTCACCGCCGCCGCCCCCCGAATGAGCGGGGGGTGCGCGATGAGGACCCACGTCTCTGGCGTGTGTCGTTCTGTCTGGCTGCCGGTGTCGACGGGCGTTGGTTCTGGCGACGGAGTGGGGGGCGAAAGGACTGACGCGTCTGTCTGTCCGTCTGTCGATCCTGGATGGCCGGAGCACGCGGGCGGTAGGAGCCTCGACGTGGTTGGGACTGAGGAGGTTTCGCTGCCGGAGTCGGGCAAAGCGAAAGCTTGTTGGTAGTATCTATGCGTTTGACTTCCGTTTCGAGGAGCTCCAGGAATTTTCCACCGAAGAGGTCCTTGCCGAAGAGAGGAAGTTCCCGAAGTCTGGTCTTCACTCCTTCGTGCGGGATATGCATCGCCTCTACTGCGTTGGAACGGCGTGCAGACGTCGTGAGGCAGGCAATGCGTGAAAACTGCTCGAATAGGGAGTTCAGGCCGTCGTCGAGACCTCGGAGGGCGAGGGCGGCAAAATCCGGAGCAACAGGGGAGTTCTCCTCACAGGCCCGGGCGATGTACTCGGACAGAAGGAATAGAAAGGCCGTGCAACGGAGACCGTGACGAGATGCCTTGTCGAGCTTGGACATCGTTGACTCTATCAGGGCCTTGTCCTTGTCCCGGAAGACCGCCTTGATCGATGGTTTGCCGGAGTCTGCCGTGATTTTGTCTTTAGCAGGTTCCGGGATGGCCGGGGTAGAGAGGAAGTTCTCCGAGTCCTCTGACGGGAAGTGGTAGTAGCTGAGCGATCTCTTAGAGGAGGGACGCCACGGCTTGGACTTGGAGATGGTCTTGAACATATTGACGCATGACCGGTCTAATGGTATCTCTGGAAAGGTCGGCCCGGAGGATTCAAGATGAGACGCATGCCTCTTAAAGGAGGCGTGTCCGGTGTCTTCCGGGGGCGAGGTGCCTTCGGGTAGGCCCAGGACCTGTATCATGTCTCGCTGTAGCAGGCGAAGGCGACTCTCATTTGGGGTAAGGTCACCAGCCGATGCGATTTCTCCATCGTCTGAAGACGTGCACGGCGACGCAGATCGCGGGGCCGTCGGGTTGTTCTCCCGTGAGGCAGGACGTGAGCGTTGAGAAACATTCGATGAAATGGACGTCACATCAATCTCCTGAACGCCGTCATGACCTTCGGGTGCAGATGGTGAAGCCAGGTCCAGAGGGTCCGGGTCAGGAGCAGTAGAGGCTGGAGGGGGCCTGTCAGCCATATTCTTGGCGATAGAGGACAGGGCCTCGTTGATGGACTGGAAGGCCGCCATCCATTCCGGTTGTTGCTGGGGTTCCACCTGTCGTTTCTTCTTGGCTGCCGGCGGGGCCGGCGAAGGAGAAGGGCAGTTCACCTTCCTTTTCCGGGTTGCAGGCGGAGCCCTGGTAGCAGGAGGGGCCGTGGGAGTAGCGCCCGTTGTGGCCCCGGGAGGCGGTGGTTTAAATCCCCGACGATGTGGCAGGCGTGGAGGTTCCACAGGAATTACCGGGAAATCATCGCCAGTCAAAGGTGGGGCTGACTCGGTGGAAGGAGAGCCCGCAAGAGACATCGTGTGAACGTCGGGGTCGTCCCCACGTTGAGCATTCTGAGCCATGATGGTGCAGAAGAACGTAGTTTCAGAGCACAAGAAAAAACACGCTGTTTCCAGTGGTATAGAACAGGGTGTTGTGGTCGTTGAGTAGTACGGCCGTTGGTACAAGCGGTCCGCTTTCCGCTCGGGTAGAGTCGGACAAAGGCGGCCGGATTACGATGGAGCCCGCATTGTCCCGAAGGGCAGGGCCGGCGTGGCCGATGAATAGAGTGCAGAAATTCCATAGCCCTCCGCTCTGGTAGAGTCTGACAAAGGCGTGGAGTGCTGAATGGAAAGCAGGGCGACAGGTAGAGTCGGACAAAGGCGGCCGGATTACGATGGAGCCCGCATTGTCCCGAAGGGCAGGGCCGGCGTGGCCGATGAATAGAGTGCAGAAATTCCATAGCCCTCCGCTCTGGTAGAGTCTGACAAAGGCGTGGAGTGCTGAATGGAAAGCAGGGCGACAGGTAGTGGGGACCCACGTAGGCGGGGCCAGTCCCGTGGCCGTAGCGGAGGGTCGTCATGGAGCATTCCTGCGACGTCCGCAATGGAGTCAAGCCAGACATGGAGGAGGCGTAGGCACATCGTGGCTCTTACCCCGGGAGTCATAGCCTCTGTTCAGCGGGTCGTAACATGGAGCCTAAAAAGGAGCTTGTTACGCCCGGGCCAGTCAGTCAGATGTGGCGGCATCCTTCGTCGCTTCTGGTAGCGAGCGTTCTCCCTTCGCTCTGGTAGCGACCGTGGTATCGAGCTACCCCCGGCCGTAGGCCTCTTCGGGACGATTAGACGCGTAGCCTTCAAGGCATGCCTAGCATCTAACCGCCCGGAATTCCTTCGGACTGGCAGTGGTAGCAGCAGTAGCCCGGAATGAGGGGACGAACCCAAACTCGGCCATTCCGATTTGCTGTACCGCGGCGGGAATGAGGGTAAACTCTCAATCCATTCCCCCCGCATATAGGCCTTTCATCGGGTCGTAAGCACAGAGCCAGCTGTGCATACCCCGGCATCACGTAGGAGAATACACGTAGACCGCGGCGATGTAGGGCCGCGGTACCTGTAGGATGCACAAAGAAAAAACGAGAAAGAAAAATACCAAAAACAGGCACACAAGATAAAAAACTGTTAATGGTAACGGTTAATCAGATAAATAAAGGAAAAATGTCAAGTCTAAACAGTCTAGATAAGCAGCGGGAAACGGAAACTCGAGAATCGAAAGAGCCCGTGAAGGGCACGTCCGTTTCATAGCGGCGCTGAGAAAAGAAGGACGATCATGGCGGCTATGGCGGTAGGCATTGTGGGAGGTCAGGGTGCACTACGGTTGATCAAGTCTTTTCAGCGAAGTAGCAAATAGGCGCAGGGGAATTTGCATTTAGTAGTAACCGTCTGGGGTAGGTTGAATGCAGTAGACTCTCTGGTTTGAAAAGGAGAACAGAGCTTCAGCTTCAATAAAAAGACCACAACTTATATTGTCAGCATATGGATGACAGAGACGAAGCCTGAGCCAGGGCCGAGCTTTGAGAAAGGCCCCAAGTTTCCAGACAGACTTTCAAGGTGAGATGTCCACCCTGAAATCTGAAAAGGCAAGGAATTCTCCTAAGGCATTTGTGTTTGAGTATGCTGTAACTAACTAGCATAAAGCATAAAGCAAAGATGAACACAAAGCAAAAATGAACAAAAAACAAATGGGCTGCTCTAGTCTACTTCATGAGCTTATTTTGGGTTTTCCCTAGGCCCGTTGATTCTCACACATTGGTACAGTCCTGACCATGGACCAATCACAATCACTCTTATTTAAAACAAATGATACATTCAGATTGTACAAGTGATGTTATTGGCCGATACAGCACCTAAGAGACAGCAGCCGATTTCACGAAATGTTGCGTAACTTATGCAATGAACAAATGCTGCGTAAGTTTTGTGAAACAGGCATAACTTGTGCAACCAAGGGCAGGAAGTGTTGCGTAAGTTATGCAACAATTAAAGTTTTGTGAAATCCGCCGCAGGACTGCAAAATCCAATGTAATGGGAAACATACCAGGACAAACAAAAATTCACTGAAAAAATGAATATAGGACAAGAAAAATAACCAAACCAAATAAAAGCAAGAAAGAAAATGTGCTATTATAAAAAGATTGGACAAAATGGCAGTGTGATTAGTCCTATCCTTCACCAATACCCAACACTGAGTCAAATCACCAAGTTTCAATTTTAACTCTAGCATTAACCAAGCAAAAATATGAGTCGAGTCCAAATGGTAAATACTCCCGCAACTTACCAATGTAGCCAATAGTTTTAGAAGACACAAACCTAAGATATGCTTTGAATGCATTAGTATGGCTGTGACTGATAGGGGCTAGTGCAATAGGGCTCCGCGCTCGAGCTATTTATAGAATACGTCCTTTATATCGGACACCCAGATGTTCAGACAAACATCACAATGTTTACGTGCAAGTTAATGGGACAACGTGCAACTTGTTTGCCTGAACATCTGAATGTGACGTCATGAGCACGGAGCCCTATTGATTGTAAAATGGTGGATGTTTGTTACATTGTAAACTCGTCACAAATGTCACGAGCCTTCCTCCAAAGGTTTGAGTGGTTAAATTTCCAGCAGAAAAATAGAATACGTTGAGAGGAAATGGATGAGCTGTTAAAAAAGCAAAGTTAGTTTCAATGAGGCTGCAACTGAAAAGGAGGGAAAAATAGAAAACACGAAAAGTTATGTCTTTATAAAATCACATCAAACCCCCAAAATAGATGCTTGGAGTTGAGAGAGCCTGACATGCTTTGATCCTAGCAGAATCTTTCTCAAAGGCCTTTGAGAAAGATCCTGCTAGGATCGAAATGCTTTGAGTAAGATCCTGCTGGATCGAACCACTTTGAGAAAGATCCTGCTAGGATCGAAACGCTTTGAGAAAGATCCTGCTAGGATCGAAACGCTTTGAGAAAGATCCTGCTGGATCGAAACGCTTTGAGAAAGATCCTACTAGGATCGAAACGCTATGAGAAAGATCCTGCTAGGATCGAAACGCTTTAAGAAAGATCCTGCTAGGATCGAAACTTGTCAGGCCCTCCCAACTCCAAGCATTTGATATATTTAAGGTCATTTTGGTTGATGAGCAGTTTGCAGCAGTTTGTTACTTGTATTGACAAAAAAATAGATAAATAACTGAAGAACATACATTATTATTTTGTGTGTGTGAGTGTGTGTCACGTCACAACATCAATGATTCACACAAACACTCACTCACTAGAGAACTTTTGCAATAACAAAGATGGCCGCAGGACATAGAACTGAGGTTTAACACTTGACAAGAATAACCTAATGTTCAGCATGCGACAGTGTCACTACAACATTATAGAATGTGACTAATTCCCTGCAAATTTCCTTCCCAGACATTCTAATTAGAATTTTCCTTCCTTCTTTGGCACAAGAACAACTCCAGCACCTTGAAGATGGAAAGCACTGATACACGAATATTTTTGCTTCACAGGTAGAAAAAGTGTCCACCAGAAAATCACGAAAGATGAAATGTAAGCAAATTCTGTTTTACTGTCGAAGGACAATATTTGAACCATATTTGACAGTTCTTTGTGCTCTGTAAAAGCCCAACAAAACCAGGGGTCGATTTCACCAAACTCTTCGTAACTCACTATCAATCGTAGGACTTTTGATGCATTGAAGCCCTACATGCGATAGGCCCTACGATGGGTTATCCTTCGTAACTCGAGTTACGATCGATCGCAGGGCTTTGTGAAATCGACCCCATGACTTTCAACACTCTGCTTTACATGTACTGTATAATTCTTGGTCAGTAGGCTTTCTGGAAACTACAAGCACCACAAATTTCCAAACAAAAACAAAACAGATGCAGTTGCATATTATTATTAATATCCTGCTTGTCAACTTATTTTGTTCTTTGCTTGGAGTTTTGATCCTATCAGGATCTTTCCACTGCTAGGAAGATTCTGCTAGGATCTAAACTTGTCAGGTCCTCCTAACTCCAAGCATTTGATATATTTCAAGTCATTTTTGAATGATGAGCTGTATGCAGCAGTTTTTTGTTACTTGTGTTTTGTTCTTTGTTAGATTTGAATTATAATCTAGTAAGTTTTTATTATTGATGAGTATATTGATTAAAAAGCTGCATCCATTTTGAGTTATCCGAAATATATCGTTTCTCATTTTTGCAGCATTGCTAATGCTGCGCGTGTCTCAAATGATCTTTGGGGTATAGCGGTATGCGAATGGTTTTATGGCTTTTTACTCGCAAACAAACAAAGATAATTGACAATTTGGGACACCACCAACATAGGACTTGACAGCTCAGTTGGTAGAGAGCTCCAGTTCAGGGTTCGAATCCCGCTCCAGTCAATTGTCCTTGATCGTCTTTGAATGACAGACAAAACAAATTGGGTTTTTAACAAAAGGCCTAATATTTGGCAAGCACTTTTCCCATTAATGCTCTGCTTTTATTCGTTGGAATAATTAGGCTTATAAAGGCAAGAATATTACAATTATGTTACACATTCTTTCACCCAGTGTATTAATTGGTCAATTATTATTATTATTTTTACACATTTCTCCTAGATTACAAGGAAAAAACAAATACATCAAATAAGAGAAATTTTCTCATGCATATTAACAAAATATTTATTTAAATAGGCCAATTAAAAAAAAAGCATTGTTCATTTTTTCATCACTTCTAAACAAAAGGAACAATTTTTTTGATTTTATGCATAACATTGCCCTAAATGCAAAATAATTTTGTTTTTTATTTTTTTTAAAAGAAACAGCCGCCCCCCATGCTGTCTGATCTAAGAAACGGCCATGGGTAAATCACCATAGCAACTTAAACCACAGCAAAATAAACCATACTGGAATATATAGTATGGTCAAATAATGGCAAATAACGAAATATTATAGCGACCAATGGCAAATGGGGCCAATTTCACGGCACTGCTTAGCACAAAAATATGCTAAGCATGACATTTCTGTCTCAATAAAAACAGGGTTAACAACCAAATATCCACATGTTGTGTATCACACTTGTGCTTGTTCTTTGGCTGTTGTTCACTGACCATGAATATCAAATAAATCTTTAACGGTGGTTTGTTTTATTGTGCAAGACATTTTTGTGCTAAGCAAATTTCCGTGCTTAGCAGCTCCATGAAATTGGCCCCTGGTTAAGACCAAACTTCATTGTAAAGATAGCTGGGCTGAGGTGTGAAGGTCCAATAATGCACATGACTTTAAATATTGAGCTTATAATTTACATATTGATTAAAACCATTAAAAAATAAATTTTGAGCAATGTCCAAATTGTCCAGAAGCATAAGTTGCTATATAAATTGACAGTTTTCGTTCGGGGTTCTGGGCAATAAACCATAATTCAAATTTGTTTGGCTTAAATGCTGACGTAGAAGGCATCACATATCTGCTATTTTTTTTTTCGTTGTCTTCGACATGTTGGAAGGTTGAAAAGTGAACAATGAAAACTTGAATGGAGTGTGATTCGAACCAGCGACCCCAGGAACACTGTACTGGTGATCTTACCAACTGAGCTAGCCATCCCTATGTTGGTGTCACTAATAGTCAATTATCTTTGTTCATTTGGCAGTCAGAAGCCATAAAACCATTCACATACAGCTATATCCCACAAGGATAATTTAAGATAGGTAATTGACTATTAGGGACACCACCAACATAGGGCTGGGTGGTTCAAGTGGGAAGAGCACCGGTACGGTATTCTGGAGGTCTCTGGTTCGAATCCTGCTCCAGTAAATTTATCTTTGTTTACTTTTCAATGACTTAACCAGTTTCCCTTGTAGTAATTTGATGATTATTTTGGAAGGTTATTATGTTCCAGCACCTTTTGGTACAAAATAATCAAACGGTCAAAAATGACAAAACAAATTTTGGCTTTTTTGTACCAAATTGCTTGCCATGAACAATAATGCAGATAAGAGTGCACAATTTCCAAAGCATTCTACGTCCATATTGCGAGTATTATTTTTCCACCAAATAACAAAAAAAATAATAATTTCAGATAATTAATAATAATCAGTTCATGTATTTCACATTTTGTGAAGTCCATAATTATTTCAGTACATATCTGCATTCTGTGTTGTCCTTTTTGGGGTTTAACCCAAACCCGACAACTTTTTACATCCAATCTTGGCAATTTTTGATGAAAAAATTTAAAAGAAAGAAAAATGATTTCTGATAACAATAAATCTTGGGCAGCTGTATTCACCAGAAGCTACTTTTCACCTCAAAACAGTGGCATCATAGTCTTGAGTTACACAAAACAAAATTATTTCACCCACAAAGAAATTGGTACTTTTTTTCTTTTTCATAGTGAGAAAAATATGTCATTCTTGATCGATGTGGCAAATTATATTAAATGTTTCCAATGAAATAATTTCATTGGTGGCACTTTTTCGTGCCAATGTTGAGAAAAATATTTTTCTCATTTTGTTTTCTCTACTTTTTTTTGCATTTAACTACAAGAAGTAAAACATTATACCTTAAAATACAGAAAGTAATTAATTAACGTAAGATGAAAGTATAAAAATAAAGGCATTTTATTAGAAAACAAAATGAAAATGAAAAAGAAAAATGATAAAAAAGTAAAGAGAAATTTCACGTTATTAGCAAGTTTGATCAAGCACTATTGTAACCTGTGGTTGGACTAACTTTAACTGACGTGCCTGATTTTAAGTCTAGTACATGATGGTCAGTCTAGTCCGGGCCCAATTTAATAAAATACATTACTTCGCTTATGATAGCAGACTTTTTGCTTTCTGTCTTTCTTGCTACGTTAAGCACAAACTTTCTGCAGAATGCATATGGCAGCATGTTAGCAGATAAAAATCAAGGTCAGCCTAGAAATTCTTCGCTATTAACTGAACATTTTGCTTACGTATTCCATGAAATAGATTTCATAATAGGCCGTAACGGATTCTACGAAAAATGGGCCCTGGTCATCATCTAGAACCGGTCTATACTTTGGCTGGTTAGCGTGGTTCATACTGTGACAGATAACAGCAGGGAACCAGTGGAAACTAAAAACAATACCAGACTTTGGAACTGACACAGTGCACATGCCAATGATGAGTTGGGGACCAACCAATGATAGACAAATGAAGTCATTGATCAAGCTTGCTGTATCATTTCAGTTGATGATATTCAATAGGTTATTAGCATGCTTCTCCACTGAAAAACTACAACATATTGTTTGGCTACATTAACAAAGAGATAGAACACAGCCTACAGCTCAAAGATGGCTTCTGAACAATGAAGTGTCAAAGTCAGTGACATTTTGAAATCACATTTAAATGGCTTTTCAGTTGCAGCTGCTTATATGTTAGTGTGGTGACATCTCTTTTTATATTACTTCACACAACACAACACAAATTAATAATGAAGGATGAATTATTAAACAATAAACAGTTCTTCATAAATTAAAATCGATATGGATTAATAACGAGATTATATATGGGAGTGCTGAACTGAGGTGAGGGTTAAGAAATGTGAACACAAAATATTATACATAAAACTACTGTAGGATACAAACTATTTCTTTATAATGCCCATATAATACATTTTTTTGCCAAAAAGGCCCCCCAAAATGAGAGAAGCAAAGGAAAATAAGACCAGTTTAGGAAATTCTACTTCCCAACACTGACTGTCACACCAGGGGCCAATTACATAGAGCTGCCTAAGCACAAAATCTGCTTAAGCATGAAACGTTTTTCTTGATCAAGCAGGATTGCCAACCAAATTTTCATGTGTTGTTTACTGCTTTTGACTTGTATTCGGCCATTGTTTGCAGAGCATAACATTCACAAGGAGTTTTGGCTGGCATACTGATTTTACTAACCAAGGTTTTTGGTGCTTAAGCAAATTTTGTGCTCAAGCTTAAAGTTTGTTTCATTCATGCAATATATGCACATGTTTGGTACAAAATATTGCCAAACTACCAGAACAGATTCAAATCATTTCTGTATGGTTGGAAAGATTTGAATCATCTTGCGTTCCAAAATTTGGAATTTTGAAAGGGACGGCTGGTGCACCACAGGACAGAGAACCCACAATTTCTACTTAGTAACGGAACATGAAAACTCTCCATTAATTGTCATCTGGTTATTACCGTAATTAGCATGACAAACAGACAAAACACCCTGACCAAACTCAGCACAATATTAGTAACAATATTCAACTTTCACATTTTTAGTGCGCTCTTGCCTAAAAAAGATGATCAAAAACACATACAAATTCAACGGATGTATTGAATACTTACTTAAAAACCAAAATAAAACAAAATACTGTCTGTATTTTTTTAAGACAAAATAGTCCAACCAGCATTCAAAACTTTCCACCGATTTCCACTATTCTCACTTTCATTCATATTTCTCCATATCAATAATCATTCTTGTAATCATCATAAAATATACATCAAACATTTCATATGTCTTGCCGTTTTAAAATTCAGTCCTTTCTGGCCAAATTCATCATCATCTGACAACTATAGACCCAACAGATTCCACATGAACATTTTCCTAAAATTGGTAAATGGGTTTATCAAGCTTAGACAATGCCGTTCAAAATTCCGACAAAACTCGGAACCAGTTTCAAAGAGCTGCGTGGATAAGCAGTAATTACAGAAATACAGTAAGTACCAAAACACTCTGCTGGCGAACAAAGGTTAGTCAATCACTGCTGTACTTTTGTTTGCGCTTGCCTGGCATACAAATTTCGCTTACCAGTAAGCAGTTTTTTCTTCTGCTTGGATAAGAAACCCATGGAGATGCAACAAACTTGCTAAGCCAGGAAAAAATCAGCTTAAATAGGAGACACTGGTTACTGGCCAAATCGTCATGTAATCAGTATTGCTCTAACTGGTATCCAACTGATTATTTTGCTCACTGTTTTTTCAGTGCTTAGCAGCTCAATGAAACTGGTTTAGCAGTCAGAATCCCTGCCCATTCCATTCTCAGAAGTTTTTCTACACCATACCATAAATCCATCTTCACACGAATGAGATCACACTGCTCATCCACTGAGTAACAATACTAAGTGTGCGCTCAGCATTTATAACAACATATATATAGATACATAGATAGATAGATATGTATAAAATATTTAAAATTGCACAAGAACAATGGTAAAACAGTTCACCTTTATGTTTTTTTACTGTTTTTTTTTCTTTTCTACACATGTTCATATCTCAAATGGTATACACGGCTTATTTAGGGTTTTTTCTTGTAAACTCTACAACCCCGTTATTGAAAAATATTAATGAATTCTATAAATTATTCTCCGTTGATTACAAAAATCCGTCATTACTCAGCTACATGTACATTTGTAATTGGCAGTATCATTATATTAAATATTATGGTTAATGTCAGGATTTTAATTCATCATTACTTGTATTTAATTTTTTTGTTTAAGAGAGCCTGAGCTGATATAGATATTTGTTTTTCAAACGTTTTGCCTACTTTCCGTTTTCTTCTTGCTTTTTTTCCCTATGGTATACATACATTCCTTCCATTCAAAATGAATGAGCCAGATAATGGATTTTAATTTTTTGGGTGAGAAATCTTTGATGTTTGATGGAATCATTTCAGGATTTGCAAAAACAGGGAGGCAAGTTTGGTAGATATCTTCCAGATTATTTGCGGAAACATCTTGCCCTATCCATGATAGATCCACCAACAACCCTCAATGTAAGAGGGGGAACTTGGATGATTATATCTGGGAGCTGGGGTCGATTTCACAAAGCCCTACTATCGCTTGTAACTCGAGTTATGACTATCAAAAGAAGACAACTTCCTAGCGGCTTGGAAGCTTAACTGATCAAATCTGTCCTCTGAAGACTGGCCCCGAACCAAATGTGACTTCGTATTAACATCATGCCTTGGGCTTATAGGTCTAGTTTCCTGCCTTCTCTCATCTTAAGCCAACTGTATTCACTCTTCTTCAATTTCTGTACAAGCATTTCTAACCTCACCCTCACTATAAGCTCACCCTCCTTCATAAGCAGGCAGCCATGAGAGCAAATGTTTTTGATCCCGGTAACACGTCACTCTAGACACCTTCGTTCAAAAGACCTACCACAGGCCAACTGGGTTCCATTTCATGAAGCCCTACGATCGATCGTAACTTGAGTAAGGAAGGATAACCCATCATATCCTATGTAGGGCTATAATGCATCCTAAGTCCTACGATTGGTAGTATGTTATACATGTAATGAATTTGGTGAAATCGACCCCTGGTTATTATCATTATAAACCCTAACCATCTCAACGTCTGTTTAAGATCCAGGAACTTTACAGACAAAGGACAACATAGCCAGGGCAGGTTATCTTCTGTCAGGAGCTCAAAGTCTAAACTATGCCAAACTTAAATTGAATTTGGCTAGTTAAACCAAACCAGGGATGGGGATATGGAGAATATGGAAATATTATTAAGGTTACATATGTCATATGTCATATGTGTATGTGCGCATATAAGGGTCATATGCAGATGAGGCCATGTACAGTGGAATGCCAACTATAACAAACACCGCTATACCAAACATTTGTCTACATCGAACATCATCCTTGGCTCCCAATTGTTGTGTATAATACATACCCAATATGGTTCTTTGAAGCACTTTAAGAACAACCACTATGGATATGTTCAGACACAGTACACTCCGGTGTACCAAAAAAAAAAGACCAAAAAAGGTCTACCCTTTGTGGTCACACAGCGGGAGGTAAAAATCTCATCCCAAATGTTCTGCGTCCATGCTACACAGGGTTATACTGAAAACGGTCCATCTCTGGTGTTTAGAGGTCACTCATGTTCAGACACAAGTAGGTATAAACCCTTTTCGGTTTAAACTGAAGATAGACCACTTTTAGTACTGTGTCACTATAACGGACAATATCTATGCATCCCGCCATGTTGGTTATAATGGCGTTCCACTGTACGCAGATTAGGGTCACCACACGCAAGCCTCCTCAGGGAAAATCTTTCTGCAGCATCCAAGAAAACCTTTCTAACAATTTCCACGAGATACCTATTCCTTCCAACCCCGTTCCTTTCAAATTCCAAACTCATAAGCCCTTTCCTTTACTAAGAAATATGGAGAAATCCGTCTGGGAATCAATGTGTTGTGTATAATGACCATGACTGTATTAATAGTATGGATTAGGAGAATGTAAGTATACAGATTAGTTTCTTTTTCAGTGAATTGTAAGAATACAGATCAGGAATAGGAAGATATTGGCGATTATATAACACCTTAGTAGATCCTTGTCATTTGATTGGAGGATTGTATGTCACGTGATATTTGATAAATAGACCAATTCATGGCTTACGTCACAGGTGTTGAAATTTGTTCCATCCACCGTGCATTTTTGGTGCCATCCGATTTGTACCATTGCACGCCAGGAACTCTAATACGTGATTGGTCAAGCGGCGTTCCATTTATTTGTCACTGCGTGCGCGCGTACGCGTTGGTGTGCAACGCGCGTTGCTGTAATAAGAGCATATAAAGTTTGCCAAGATTTTAAGCTTTTTTTGTCTCGCTAACTCTTAAAATGTTATCCTCCAATCAAAATCAAATGACAAAGATCTACTTAGATGTTATATAAAACAAATAATGAATGTTTCACATTCGGTGACAGATGGACTGTTCCATTCCACTCGGCTTCGCCTCGTGAAATGGAACAGTCCATCTGTCACCTCATGAAATTATTTTTACCATTCCACTCATAAACATTTATTATTTGTATACCAGGTCCAGGGACCAATTTCATAGAGCTGCTTAAGCACCAAAGTTTGCTTAAAGGTACAATACATGATTGGTAAAGGTCACAGGACTGCACTCATACTTTGTCTGATCAAACATGTACATTTGAGCTCAATCGGACATCTGAGTCACGAGAAAATAGCGAAAACCCGACCGGACGAACGATCTTTGGAAAAGACACTAAATCTTGATTTGCTTGAAAAACCCAGCATCTGATGAACCAAGATTTCCCATGGTGAGTCCATTTTCTGTCTCAAAATCAATAACATTTTTTTTGGAGGCTTTGCAAATCCTATATGCTCCCTTTAAGCACTAAAAACCTTGGTAAATAGAATAAGTACTCCAGCCAAAACGCCTCAAAGTTTAATGCTCGGCAATCAATGGTTGAATAAAAGTCAAAAGCAGGAAACATCACATGAAAATTTGGTTGGTAATCCTGTTTGATCAAGTATGACTCTTCATGCTTAAGCAAATTTTGTGCTTAAGCAGCTCTATGAAATTGGCCCCTTTGGGCACCAGGGTTCAGACAGGGAAGTGCCCATATGTGACCAGCATGCAACACGGGACTTGTAGTATGAACACGAGTGCAGAAAAGTGCCCTCGAAAAAAGGCTGATCACTTCTGGTGAATCCGTATAGTTATGAGTTTGTCTGTTCACAGGATAGTTATAGAATATGGTAGTTGTTTGTATAAAGCATTTATTAATCCGGTACCGTGGATAGTTCACTTCTAAACTTCTAAGGTAGCAAGTACAAAATATCGTAGGAACCAGCCTATCGGGTCAAAGGTCATCAAAATTCTTCAAAAAAAAATAAGACAGGAAAAAATAAAAGGGCCAATCAGGGTTGACCCTTCATGTGACCCTTTAAATGACTCGGGTCGAAAATCATCACTGCTACACAGAGGCAGAAAGGGAACAATCTAAATTTGAAGCGATTTCGATGTAAGCGATGATGTGTTCTGGGGTTGATTTCACAAAACGTTAAGATCATATAATCTTAACTCTGAATAATCAACATCACCATCGTGATTTGTGATGTGAAATCGACCCCTGATCGATTACAATGTCATACCAATAGGTGTGCCTGACCCACAATGTTGACCTGGGTCAAGCACAGAAACCTTGTCTATTAATGTGTACACATGTAAATGTGGCTGTGTTGTAAAATGCCGTCACTGGAAAATGTATAATTTGTACATTAACACTTCACACACAAAGCAGTGCAAACCTGTTATACTGTTACTCAATAAGATAAATTGCACAAAAACTGAGACACGGTATTATCCAGCTACAACCAAAAATTTGCTACGTTTTGGGTGGGTTAGCGAAAAGAGTTGCCCGATTTGTTTCACGCTCAAAACCCAGAGAAGTGAAGAAACAGCTACAAGCATACATTTAGCTGTTTGCACAGTGCGACCTGACTATAAAGCTGGGATTTCCTCATAGATCTTCAACTCAGCAACTTGCCAGTTTAAAAAGAAAAACGCTAAGCATTTTTTGGTTAATCCAAGAAAAAAAAACTAAAAAAAAAAAAGAAGAAAAAAAAAAAAAAAATTCCCGTCACACATTTTGCTCAAATCCAACCCCGATATTGCTGTTATAAATAGCCATACGATAGCTGTAGCGATTGGAAAATGCGCGAGGTACCTTGTTCTGTTGCTGTTGCTGTGTGGTACCCTGACTCCCCTCTGAAGATGATGCCATGCTGACTGATGATGCGGTGGATGACATGCTCTCCACTGACTGTTTGGGCTGTGGCATGACTTCTTGGAGGGTGTACTTGCCCAGGGGTATGGTGGGCTGGGAGTGTAGCAGGTAGATGTATGTCTTGAATCGAGAAAGCTGGGGAACAGGAACAACAAGTGGCACAGACTTAAAATCCTATCTGCTCTTTGCATACACATATAAGGGCGCTCTCTTATAGGTGAGGTTGGGGTTAATATACTCAGTGGAAATGAAGATAAGAATTCAAAATCCTCTAAAAAAAAGAAAAAAAAAAGTGGCAACATTGACCCTTATGCTGCATCCGAATCTGTTGTCTAGAGCTAGGTCTAGGTCTTCGCTCCATTGCAAATACGCGGAGCACCAAGACAATAGACCCAGCCGTAGCTCTGGCTGCATCCGAATTTGTTGTCTAGAGCTAGGTCTAGGTCTTTGCTCCATTGCAAATACGCGGAGCACCAAGACAATAGACCTAGGACCTAGACCTGTCCAAACAGCTGGTAAGCAGGTAATACTTAGGCTTAAAGAAAAATATGTGTAATCAATTAGTTATCACAGTTGATCAATAATGGGGAATGGGATTTCTACATGGGACCTTTGGTTGGTCGCCAAACATGAACACAACGTTCGCCTTACATAGCTAACAGTGTAAAGGAGGTGTTTGCTAAAGTTGGCTAACTACATTGAATGAAAGATGAATGCAATACGTAACATATGTTCACCATTTGTTGCGCGTGTTAACGCAATAGTCGCAAACATGTTTGCGTATGTTCGTGCAAGCGGAATGCACCCCAGAATGCACTTTAATAGCATAAATAAGCTGGAGGTTGTGGGTTCGAATCCCACCTGAGCCACCACTTGAAGTTTTTATGTGCACTCAACAAGCACTGAGTATGCAGTGCTCATACACATCAGTGAAGGGCAAGCCTAATTTGCACAATCTAAGAGAGGGACAGATGACCTTGTCAAACCGATGAGCCGTCAGAGAGCAAGTAGCCCTTAAAGGTAGTATCATACTTTGATTTTTATCAAAGAAATACAGATTTATGGGCAAAAATACCAAGACAGATACAGTCAGTCATCTGTGAAAATTTCAGTCCCATACGGTGCCCACTTTTTGAGAAAATAGTGAAAAACAGCCACAGTATTTCTTAAGTCTTTTCTCTTTTATTTTTGATCTTTTAAAAGATCAACAAGATTTTCAGTCGTTGCTTTACTAATTTCTGAATAAATACACCATTTCAGGCAGACAAATTTTAACGGTTTGTTTCTACCACCACCACCTTCATACCCTGTAAGTTATAGGTGAATCTGTGAACATTTCTGTTTTGGTTTCTTACCAAAGTATGATACTACCGTTAACAGCTATTAAGCTAGAAGCCCTTAACCTTACCTCGTACTCCAAGTACTCCTGTTTGATCTGGTAATCCTTCATAACCGACGTCCTTTGACCCTGGTCTGGCGGGTAGGTCCGGTGATCCTCAAGATCATTCTCCAGGGACTCTACTTTCCTTTCGTGGCTGGTCAGCTGCTCTTGCTGATAAAGCAGAAACAAAATGACAAAATAAAGGTCAGGGGCCAATTTCAAAATTGATCGCTACTTTGCGTAGCATTTTTCCATTTAGCGATGGATTTGGGCTTTATTCGATGATCACAAAGCAATAGTGAAGTCAAACTCAGGGCTACCACATTGAAACCACATAAGTACCGGGCTCAATGTCAAATCGGTGCTAAGCAGAAAAATGTATCCGCTTACTGCTTAAGAACTTTGAAAAAGATCCTACAAGGATCAAAACATCAAGCCCTAAAAACTCTTAAGCATTTTACATATTTCAGGGCATTGTTTTAGTTGACTAGCAGTTTGCAGCAATTTAGTACTTAAGTACAATTTGTTTATGCTTCATACGAATTGCATAAGAACTTGTCATAAGTCCAAACTCCATTTGAAATCTTGGTCGGTGGCAAATATAAAGCCAATTTTTCTTCTGTGCTTCGTAGTTTTTTTTTTTAGATTGGCCACATGGTTTACTCAACAAGCCAAGAATTTATCTGGTAAGCTGTTTCTACCAGGGATAATGACGAGCAACACTGATGAAGTTAGTGTTTGAATAAAGAAATGTCACAGCCTTTTAAAGGCATAATATACAGGATTGGTAAAGGTGACAGAACAGCTACAAACTGTTCATAATTTGATTTGTCATGGAATAAAAACAAACCTGTGAAATTTTCAGCTCATATCATCGTCAGAAACTGTAGAAAACAGTGAAAAAACGCTTCCGGTATTTTCAAATTTATTCACAGAAGTTTTGATCTCACCCAAGATCAAAACTGTTTTCGGTCTTTGTTTGACTAATATCTGGATAAATACACCATTTCAGCCAGAAATATTTTAACGGCATGTTTCTACCAGCACGAGCTTCATATCCTCAAAGTTATAGGTAAATCTGTGAACATTTCTGTTTGGGTATGTTACCGATCCTGTATTGTACCTTCAATATTCTGATGTTAAATGCTGCATCCAAGTCTAGTGCCATGGTCATATGTGCCATCTTATGATAATTAATTTGACTCTCTCATAAAGCACATTTCATCACCTAAAGGGGGACCTCAGTGCACATATTCACAACATTCCCCAGTCACCGAACCAAACTATCACGCCCTGACACCTTCTCAACTCCCCGTGGAGTATACAGCCCAGACAGCCCCTGAAGTGCATGAATGCTATTCTGATGGGAATATCTACCCTAACAGGTGAATGGTTTATACTCCTGAGCAGAGGAGAATAGCAATTAGCGACTGAAGAAAGCATTGCTTCAAAGTGCAACGAATCCCAAAGGATGGACTCAGAGACAACCGTCTGTGGGATGGGGTTGTCTATGGACATCTTAAAGGTACAGTACATGATTGGTATTTCACAGGACTGCACTCATACTTTGTCTGATCAACATGTACATGAAATAATAAACCTGTGAAAATTTTTAGCTTAATCGGACATCCGAGTCACAAGAAAATAGCAAAAACCCAACTCAATTTTTCTTATAAACCATGAAGAATAGTTTACTTTATGTTTGTTCCAAAAATCGTTCGGACGAGCGATCTTTGGAAAAGACACTAAATCTTGATTTGCTTGAAAAACCCAGCATCTGATGAACCAAGATTTCCCATGGTGACTGTCTGCACTGTTTACGAACTGTAGAGTCCATTTTCTGTCTCAAACTCAATAATTTTTTTTTGGAGGCCTTGCAAATCCTATATGCTCCCTTTAAGGTCAATGCATAGCCCACTTGGTCATGGCACTCCACACTCTTGCATGCACAGACTTAATAGCCTACCCTCACACCTCAAATCAAATCTACATTACAGCCGGTTTAAGATTTCAGTCCGAGTGCCTGAGACTCTCAAAGGACTCTGAACAGATGGCAGTATTCTGACCGAGGAAGCAGTTGCTTGGGACTTTGGGAGTTGTTTTAATACCGTGTTCAGCTTGGAGAGCGATGATGGTAGGAGCGGTCGTCGGAACGTCTTCTGCAGTCCGACGGCTGCGGGCAGTGGCGGGGCGGAGTGAACTGCAGAGGCAAGGTTCAAGGCCTGCATCCAGTTCTGCAGATCCTGCGTATCACTGTTGGGAAGGTAAACAGAAATAGAAAAAGCAACCAAAGGCTTAATTACTCAATAGCGTAGAATAGGTAGGGTGGGGTGGGTGTAACTACATATACATCCTTCTCCAAACAGTCTTGTTTAGGGCCACACCCTTCTCTGGAATAATAAAGAAGTGAGACCACACACTTTTTGGCGATTGTAAAGTTTGGGACCCTCCTGTGTTTTTATTACATGCCGAAACGACCGTGAATCTGTTCCGTTGTACATGTACATACTGTGCCATTATGATAACACCACAGGGGGGTCCCCACCTTTATAATCGCCTCCTTTTTCAGCAGCTGTGCCTTTCTGCAACCTTTGTACATGTAATCTTGGTTATGGCTATACCCCCTTTGAAACCCAATACAGGGCTGTGGCCCAACATCTACAGGACAGCTTATGTCTTGGTCAAGTTCCAACCATTTGTTTCAAATTTTCATCCAAGTCGACAGGAAAAATCTTCACATTTTCACATTTTCAGCTTCAATTATTAAGCTACTGTTGAAAAAAAAACCTGCTTCTCAAAAGTTCCTCATCAGTCAATATACATGTCAGTCTCATTCAAATCGTAGAGTGTTTATTTAACAACACTGCAGATGCTACAACAGCAAGTTGCCTGGCACAATATTGTCACTAGAGGGAGCATATCATGCAGAAAGTCATCAAGTACAGTGCTAGTAACAACAGCTTAAAAGGTTACATAATTTACATATAAACAATAAAAGTAGAATCCCTTATGGCGGCAGTGAAACAAGATCCTGATTATCACCATATCTGGTCTGTGCATACCTCATAGAGGGCGCTGTCCATCTACTACACACACTGATGGGGGTCAAAGGTTGCAATGGTATCCAACTACATGTATATGACAAGTTTCAGCATGCACACAGAGCATGCACACCACACGTAAACACATTACCGCAAATGCTACATAATTTTTCAGCAAGATGCAACAATTTTTTTGTTTATCCCAGACATCGCATGAATAGGCTCACTTCCAGATTTACCTTCTGGGGCCAATTTTACGGCCCTGCTTAGCACAAACATTTGCTAACCATGAAATTTCTGTCTTAATAAAAACAGAATTGACAACCAAATGTCCATGTGTTGTATATGACTTGTGATTGTTCTTTGGCTGTTGTTCGCTGACCATGAATATCAAATTGAATTTTTAATGGTGGTTTGTTTTATTGGGCAAGACATTTTTGTGCTAAGCAAATTTGTGTGCTTAGCAGCTACATGAAATTGGCCCATGGTTGGAAAGGAGACTACGGACAGCCTGGTTCAAGCATTCCAAAAATACTATTTGTAAGACGGTGATGAGCAATATTTAGAATTCACCACGTTGAGGGCAAACTAGTCACTGGGTTGACCCTAGCAGTGCTCAATGCTATCCAAGACCATTTTAGTATTGAAAATGCTAAAACGAAAAAATGCTGAAACAAAGTTCCAGAAAACAATGAGTGTGAAATTCAACAAATAGAGTAAAACTCAAATAACCACAAGGGAAACACTGACTGATTTCTTAAGTCATTGAAAGGTGAACAAAGAGAAATTGATTGGAGTGGGATTCGAACCGGAGACCTCCTGAACGGTTAATTAATTTCAAAACTTTTGAAAACTGTTCCAGAATTTCTCTGACATGACAACAGGATGGAAGTAATAATCTACAAGCAGAGGTTGATTTGGCTGAGAGTTCAAGACCGCATGTATTAATGAGTCACTCTGACAGGTTGTGTGGAACAGGATTTCAAGTGGTACTCTGTCAAAATTGAAGTGTCTGTCTTTGGTATTCTGACTCACTGTTGCTTTTTCTTGTTATGAGTGGTACCTCTTGTTGAAGACAAGAGCTGAAAATGCATAATATTCATAGAAGGGCTGTAATAGCGCTCCGTACTTGCGCTAAAAATAGCACCGGATCTCAGACAAACATTGCAACCATGCAAACGTGTGGTGGGTGTACACTACGTGCGTGAGACAATGTTTGTCTGACATCCAGGG
The DNA here is from genome assembly GCA_963971285.1 of Astropecten irregularis. Lineage (NCBI taxonomy): Eukaryota > Metazoa > Echinodermata > Asteroidea > Paxillosida > Astropectinidae > Astropecten > Astropecten irregularis. The sequence goes on along the minus strand of OZ020263.1, from coordinate 5,276,490 downwards.
ATTTTGTGTCGTCATTAGTGCGGAGCGCTATTGTACTTGCATAAAACAACCTGGGGTCGATTTCACGAAGCCCTGCGATCGATCTTTAACTCGAGTTACAAAGGATAACCCATCGTAGGGGGCCTGTTTTACGTAGGGCTTCAATGCATCAAAAGTCGTACGATTGATAGTAAGTTACGAAGAGTTTGGCTAAATCAACCCCTGATAACATAGCTCAAAAAACTGAAAAATCATACATTTCCTATACTTTTGTACAGGCAAAGTGAGGCCCAAAAACCTGAAATCATGATTTTTTCCTTAAAAATCACATCCCTGCCATAATGAAGGATGATTGATGGTTTACATAGCAAATCTTGTTGCAAATGTAGCATGTAGCAAATCTTGTTGCGACTTGATGAAATAATGACATACATACATGCAACAACGTTTGAACCTCATTACCATACTCTGCAGATGAAATGTTAGCACACTATGAGCTCTGCAACGATGTTATCATACCAATGGGTAAAGCAAAGCATATGCAACACACTTAAAGCCATGTACCCAAAACAAAAGCACTTTATCAAACTGCACATAGAAGTTAGAAATGTTAGTGACAATAACATTGCATTATAACACACTTATGGTAGTTTCAATACACTGCTTGGCTAACACATATTGTAGTTCCACAGGCTTTGGTGATGTAATGTAGGTTTCAGTCTATAAAAATCTTCTTCAATAATTGCCATTTTCAAAATCTGTGGCAGGATATGGTTCCTTAGATTATACTCCATTATAGTGCACTTTGAACATATGGATATGTTAAAGTTGGTACCCATCACTGACAACTTCTTGCTTTAAAAATTAGAATAGGTTTTTGATGAACTTATTGAAAAACTGGATTTGAATAGGAATAGTATTCCTTTTTTAGGATTCCTGATTTAATCAACAGGAGCTATTCAGTTATAAATATAGCCTGGTTCTTAAAAATGTTTTGTAACTTTTTGAGTGACAAATGCAAGAAAATAAAACACTTTGATGATGTTTGAAATACTGGGAACATTATTTATTTTTTCAATGGATAGCCAAGCTCGGGGTGTGTTATAAAACACATTAACTGGCATTATCATGATATTAGTGCAATTCCCACTCACATCTGAGCACAAAACTGTACCAAAAAAACTATGAATAATAGTAGTAACTGTACCCCCAGTCAATAGAGAGGTTACACAGCATCACAGATACCAATATGCGAAATGATACGGGAACCGTTTGCATTCCTGGCAATGCAGGATGAAGCTTCGTTTTGCATAATTCTGACAAATACCTCAAGAGGGCGCTATAGGCATTTGTATGGTTTTGCAGCAGGGTATGTGGCCTGGCATACATGTATCTGGTGTTGCCCCAAGCCTAAGTTACGGCAATTTGTCGCCTAATTTTTCAGTCCATTCCTCTTTTCTCAGGTTACAAATTCCACACTACATTCGTCAATGTTACCACTAACAAAGACATGGTGGAAAATTGCTGGCTTAAAGTTAGAAAACGACAATGCACTACAATGCTTGCAGAAACAGTATACATTTTTTTTTTTCATTTACGTGAATGCGTTGCAAACGACTATGCAAACTTGTGTACAACGGTTAAACATCACATTGACCGCAATAAGTGACGTTTTGTGACGTTATCCATTTGTATTGGTATCTGTGACACTGCGAAACCACTCTAGTATGTGACCATTCCTGTAACAAGGTAAAACTGATTCAAGAAAAAAACTAAGAATTTCCTAAATAACAAGAAACAACCAACATGTAGATGAGAACACACAATTTCAAAGCAATGGATAGAAGGGGATGAGGGTTAAGAATGGGAGCAGCTACGGTATCAACCAAATGAGAAAAACACCAACTACGTGATAGAAATCCAAGGTGATCTTGACACCAAGTACTCGCCTTGAACCGTGGGGTGTTGCGTTTGAGGCTGATTCCTGATTCTGCCTGTCACGTGGTCTAATTGGATTCAAAATGGCGGGTACAGTATGAAGTGGGATCAAAGGTTCTTTGCACGATACATAAAAACGTTCCGATGGCCCTTTCGGACCAATCAATTTTATAAAAATGACGTGAATTTGTTTGTTTCGTCAAACTGAGAGAAAATTAAGAGTTGACAGACAACAGGAACTTTATCGTGGTGAAACGAGTACAGCAGTGTCAATCATGAAAACAAGATATTATCAGATTTAAAAGATAAGTGAGATAAAGCTCAAGCAAAAAGGAGAAGAATCAAATTTTAAAAGAGCAACTTAATATCATGGATGAATAAAATGAATGAATGAAACAGCCAATAAATTGCAGATTCAGTTTCAAGCAGAGAGTGTGACGTAGAAACATCAAAATCTCAAGCAATCATAGTTTATCTCAGAGATTGGTGAAGGAAAACACTCGCAGGTCGCACGCACACACACCAGGCAAAGGGCGTAGATGCCGAGGGGAGTGAATGCTCAATATACCCCTGTAAACCATCCCAACTTCCGCACAAAATCCATCTCTTCTTTTACTGACATTTTTACTGACAAGGACATGAGTTTGCACAGCTCTAGATGCTGCAAATTTCTTGGACTACACAGCTTTCTGGCTCAATCTGCCTGAATCTAAAGAGCAGTCCACAGATCTCTAGAAAACTTGTCTTGGACTCAGAAGGATTATGGAAATTTCCTGTCCCAAAATGCCAAGGGATGTACATGTATAGAGCTTGAAGCAGTGTGATCAAAGGCTTCCAGCCTTAAGTTCCTAACGGCATCCTGCTTTGAAAACTTTCTTTTTTGACTCTGTCCAGCAGTCTGACAAAGTGCAGTAACCCCACGGCACATTCTTCAGACTAGGACCAAACAAGGATTCCAGCAATATTTGGAGAGTGGATTTGGAAGAAATTGGGGATGGTCTGAGTTTTTAATAACTAGTAGATCATTCACACTAGTATTAAAATTACCGCAACCCCCAAAATGATCATTCCCAAATTGACAAAGGAGGAAGCTGGTTGTGTTTTGTTTCTGTTTTAGTTTGTTGAATTTATTTGTTAACTTATCTCATACCCACTCTTAAAAAGAAAATTTTTCAAAAGTTTGGTTCCATCTCGTGCAATATTACATTTCCAAAAAAGAGAAGACTTGGAAATGTCATGCGTTTCGTGTTTTCACATTCTGTTTAATATCTGCCAGAACACCATGCATGCATATGGCAATACACATGCTGAATTGGCCAAGGCAGTTTTGTTTTGTTTGTATGTTGGGAGGGTGGGGGTATCCCTATAAATCTATGAAAAATCTCAAGTGGAATGGCTGGTATTTTGGAAAGGGTAATATGCATTAGCTTGTCCAAAATTACACGACAATTAAAAACAGCATCCTTAACCTTAGCAATGCAATGCAATGCAATCCAAAGACTGACAAACATGTGAGATCAGGGGCCAATTCAATTTCACAGAGCTACTTATTAAGCACAAAATTTGCTTAAGCATGAAAAGTCTTCCTTAATCAAACAGAATTGCCAACTAAATTTTCATGTGATGTTTACTACTTTTGACTTATATCCGGCCATTGTTTGCTGAGCATAACATTTACAAGGAGTTTTGGCTGGCATACTGATTTTATTGACCAAGGTTTTTGGTGCGTAAGCAAATTTGGGTGCTAAGCAGCTCTATGAAACTGGCCCCAGATTAGTCAGAGTATCAAGCATTCTTCATTCATCATCTCTCCCGAAACGACGTACGGAGTTGGTACTTACAGACACTGTACGAGGAATTCTTTCCAGTTGGCAAGTCGTAGGCAGAAGACATTGGGTCTCTTGCTATAGTCAGATACCTTGCTGGCCAGGCTGTGATGTATACTGACAGCTTCCTTGGGTGTGTTGAAGTGCATCTGATGATGCAGCTCAGACTGAAAAGGGACCCAGACGGAAAGAACAAAAACCTCATAAAAGAACATGTTATAACCCTTAATATGGTTCAATCTGTAATTCTAAAACAGAACATTCTGTTCTTATTAAAGCACATTATGTTACCTCAAGGAACATTCTGTACCCTCAGGCCCATTCTGTAACCCCAAGGAATATTCTGTATCCCCAATGCACATTCTATAAACCCCAAGGAACATTCTGTATCCCCAATGCACATTCTATAAACCCCAAGGAACATTCTGTATTCCCAATGCACATTCTATAACCCCAAGGAACATTCTGTATCCCAAATGCACATTCTATAACCCCAAGGAACATTCTGTATCCCCAATGCACATTCTATAACCCCAAGGAACATTCTGTATCCCCAATGCACATTCTGTAGCCCCAGGAACTTTATTTATCTTCAACACAAGTTTTGCAACACTAGGACCATACTACATCCCTCAGACCCATCCTGTAATCCTAAGGAAGATTCTGTACCCTCAGGTACATTCTCAAGGAACATTCTATATCCTTCAGGCACATTCTATAAACCCAAGAAACATTCTACATCCCTCAGGCCCATTATGTAGCCCAAGGAACATTCTGTAACCCCAAGGAACATTCTGTAACCCCAAGGAACATTCTATCTCCCTCAGGCCCATTCTGTAGCCCAAGGAACATTCTGTAACCCCAAGGAACATTCTATCTCCCTCAGGCCCATTCTGTTGCCCAAGGAACATTCTGTAACCCCAAGGAACATTCTATCTCCCTTCAGGCCCATTCTGTAGCCCAAGGAACATTCTGTAACCCCAAGAAACATTCTATATCCCCAGGCACATTCTGTAGCCCCATGGAACATTCTGTACCCTCAGGTACATTCCGTAACCCAACGTAACATTCTATATTAATCAGGCCCATTATGTAACCCCAAGTAACATTCTATATTAATCAGGCCCATTCTGGAAAACCAAGGAACATTCTGTACGTTAAGCCTCTGTAACCCCAAGGAATATTCTGTAACCCCAGGAGCATACTTGTATTCCAGGGGGACATTATAAAAGGCCAAGGGATCATTGGTGAGAATTAATGTTTCATCTTCTGCCCAAAGTCCGACAAAGTACAGTGCTCCAAATGCACATTCTTGAAACAAGGACAAAGTCCACTAGAGATAATCCTACAATCAATCATGCTTTGATTGTATGTGATAAAAGCAAATCTTTCTCCCAATTACCTTGTGCAAATACAATATGAGTCCTTTCACTGTTGCATAGAACATTTTCCAACCTCTCTTTCCCTTTGGATCTGCAAGGGAAACATAAAGCAAGCTTTTCAGATTTTTTTTTCTGGTTAAAGGTAATATCATATTTTGGTTTTTGTCAAAGAAATGCAGATTCATGGGCAAAAATACCAAGAAAGATACAGTACCAGTCATCTGTGAAATTCCCATACGGTACCGACATTTTGAGAAAATAGTGGAAAATACCCACGGTATTCCCGAGATCAAAATTACTTTTGGTCAATTGGTTTTACTCTTTTCTACCATGCATCACCATCTTTATACCCTGTAAGTTAAAGGTAAATCTGTTTAGATTTCTGTTTCTGTATGCTGCCAAAATATGATAATACCTTTTAAGCACCTTGCGTACTGCACTGAGGTTTTCTTTGAGTTCTTGTACTTCCAAAAGCTAATTATTTCATTGAGACGAACAATTGTCCTATTGAAGATTTAATTTTCACAGCTTGAAGTACCATCAGCCCTGCTTAATCTTAGCCATGGTTAGTGCACTTTGAGTGTTTTCCTCACCCAAATCAATATGGGCTTCATCGCTATCTTAGTCTCTTCTTCACAGCACACTTCTGTAGCACTGTACACTGCAAATTATTTTAAATATACACAATGTATGCAAAAAAAGATGGCCATTTACAGTACAGTGGAACGTCACAATAACAAACACTGCTATACCAAACATTTGGCTGAACCGAACATCATCCTTGGTTTCCAATTTTGTGTACAATGTATAGGCATGCTATACATTGTTCACTGTAACGAAAGACCACAATTTCTGTGCACCCCGGCGTGTTTGTTATAGTGGAGTTCAACTGTAAACTAGTGCAAGTTGAGTGGCGAGTGACAAATTGGCTCAAATTTTTCTGGATTTGACAGGCGACATACTTTTCTTGCCCTCATCATCTCTGGTGACTTTCCTCATGATGTAGCCCTTGATGTACACTGGAGCATTAGGGTCATTCTGAACCTGCAGACCAAGCAAAGAGAAAAAAGAAATAACATCAGTCAATGGCGTCATGAAGTGCAGCGCCTTCTCATGTCATCCGTCAAATTTTCGCTCATTTTCTGAGAAACCCTACGGCGCGTTATTCATTTTTGAGGAGGGGGATAATTGAGATGGGGCTAGGCCTCAGTCTAGAGCTATTGACATAGGATGTTACATATGCAGTGTTCCAACCCTCAATGAGAATCCTGTAAGAGTCGGGAGATTGAAGCTCGCCATTGCCTTGATCTTAATATTGCACTGTTTCGAGATGACGTAGGCATATGAGGTATTTCATCACAGACAATTTGGAGAAACAAGCCTTGGCGCCCCTGGTCACTGCCTCGCTGCCTCTGCAAAATGTCAGAAGTGTTCTAGCTGTCATTTTAATTTTCTGAGGGGACGGGGAGGGGGCTGATCTGTCCCACTGACGATAATGGGAGCCTCAGTCCCTCACATCGGAAACGTATCAAGTCTCCATCACTTGCATGTGATCCAGCCAGACTCCTCAAAAGACGTTCTTGTACGTACATCCCGGGCCAGTGAACCAACTCTTTCATCTCCCATCAAGCAGAAGGTAATTTTGGAACGTCAAGGCAGGACTTCCACACGACCTCTTTAACAGCTCGGCCACTATAGCTCCACCTCGTTCAGACACACAAAAAAAAAAAATCCAAATTCTTGGCAGCGTTCCAAGATCAATGTCCTTTCATGTTAAAGATTGTCCACTGAGACGCAGAGGAATAACGGGAGTACATCAGGTAAAGAACCTAGAGGTAGAGACATGGCAATGTCTATTTATAGATAGAAATCAGCACTGTCTACTCAAGAGATTTCTGGGCGGAGGGGGGAGGGGTGAGGGGGAGAGAGGGGGTACAGGAAGGAAGGTGGGGAGGGTGCATGAGCCCACAAAATAGCCTCCCGAAGAAAGAGGGAGACAGTTCGTTGTACGTACATGTACATGTACACGTAGGATTCCGCCGTGACTCATCAAATGCAAAATGCGTCAGACTATAAAAAGTCAAAATCATCCTTTATTTATAGATATGCTACTTACTTGTTCAATGAATCTGTACATGTGTAAACATGTACGTTGCACATGTTATATATTATGAACATGTACATGTACATTGTGTGTATGAACATGAACATTGAACATCACAATGGGAGACTTTTGAGAACCGGTCTTCAAGTCCACAGCGCACGCGCACGCACAACAGCGCAGGCGTAAAACAATGCGCTGTTGACTTGAAGACCGGTTCTCAAAAGTCTCCCATTGTACAAGTATGTCAGTATGTGAAAGTACACAAATTATATAAACAAAACTGTAACACTGAATCTAAGGCTGCATCTGAATCTGTTGTCTAGAGCTAGGTCTACAGTAGGTCTTTACTCCATTAGAAATACAAGGCGAAACCAAGGCAATAGACCTAGCCGTAGCTTTGGAAGCCCGTTTCGGACACGGCCTTAGCAAGCACATGTACAGAGCATTTACATGTATGAACATGTACATGTATGTCAGTATGTGTATTAGTACACAAATTCTATCAGAAATTAACAATGAATCATAGCAGTTTAAAGTTTAACGTCAGTGCATCCAAAGAACATATACAATCCTTTCTGACATTTCAGGAGATTGTGGATGCCAGAAAAAGTCCTATCCCCAACAACACCAATGCTAGATTTGGCTACGCTACGATTCGGACATTAACCTCATCTACTGCAGAGTCCAGGTACTGCAAGTGACAAGATGACTCTAGAGTCTCATAACTGCCGGCCGTCACGGCATGTTGAGTCTCAATCGCCAACATCACTCCCCCAACATTTCACATTTTGTGATCGTCATAGCTAGCGTCATTAACGGCATGTACCGTGTAAAGCCCGCGGGACCTATCACAAACAGGCCCGGGCCTCAAACCTCTGATCATGAATCCCAGGGCTGCGGAGACGTGTGGCGAGGTGGATGGCCGAACCGCCACCGCTGCCTTTTTACAAATGTCAACATTTACTTTGATGGTGGGGGGAAGGAATGACGCAGGATGTTATTCTTGCATGTGTTCTACGGTACAACATAGAATATTCACAGGATCCAATGCCATACAGTTTGCACTACATGCATGACGGAGAATATTCATGATTGCTTTGTTATTTCCATTGTAATTCATTGAATGGGAGAGGAGGGGGGGGTACTGTCTGGAACAAGAGGTTCAATGAACCTTTATTGTCATAAAAAAATATGGCAAATGTGGTATATTTACCAACTTGATTTGCATTTGAATACTCAGCATTTTAGAGCAGACCACAATCTGTGAGTTCTGAAAACAGCTGCATGCCACTGATTATGACCGCATGGAATTTGGGATATTGTCTGCCGGTATTAAACCACTGTGTGCCCACATTGTTCACGAGCAACCTGCACCCATGGCCCGGCCAGATGACCTCTATTTGACATGTGGCTGATAATGAGATCAGTAAAAACAAAGCAAATTTAAGCCCAGGCTTAAGGGGTTCAAAGGCCAGTGACAAGAGTGTGAAGTAAAAGTGTGTGCCAAGGGACCAACAACTTCTCATGTGACGTGTATGATTAATGGTAATTGGCTTTTGTTTTCAAACGTCCTGAAACTGCAGCTAGCTACCTATCCAACGGCTTCATGGATTAAGTCCTATCCTATTACACTGCATCCTTAAATGCAGACAGTCCCCAAGAGTGAATCCTGATCTTTTCTTAATCAATTTTTGTTCTCTGTCCCAAATGGGAAGGGGATTGCTGATTGGTTGTGTCCATGTACCTGGCTAGTGGCTAGACTGACTATCAAAAGAGGAAGTAGGCGTTTGCCAGAGCAGAGAATGGATCGGGTCTCTACCCGGTGTGTGTGTCCGGATGGCGGGTCAGTGACCTTGGTCTTATCACATGTATCAAGGTCTCTATAGAGGTTATTTCCGTGACGTCATTGGCCGTCAAGCACAATGATTGCACACGGGAAACAATACGCTTCAGTGCACACGCAACGTACAGTGTCCTACGGGTAACCATTGGACAACATAGAAAAGCTTGACGGCCAATCACGTGATTTTATGACGTCGGTGAATAACCTCTATTTGCAGTTTGCCATGCATGATCCAACTTTGATTGAATGGTTGTCATTTATTTATAAACGTTGTAAGATTATTCAAGGGGTTGTGATATATAATTGTAAAGTCTATGATTTTCTGCTACATAAGAATATGATAACATTTTTAGAAATTCGTCTTTTAAGGGTGGATTGAACATAATTAACATATTTACATGACACTTTATATTAAAAAGACATCACTATCTAACTGTATGCATACATATTGTACATGTACATGTACAGGAAGTACTTCACAGTAGTATGGACTACAAAAGCAGACGTGAATGTTTTGGAGCCAGTTTGGAGCCTAAATTTCCTCCCCAACAGATACATGTGAATTGGGTTTATCAGTGATTTTTGATATTTTTTTTTCACTTTTCTTACTGAAAAACAAGAACAACTACGACAACAAGAACAACAAAAACAACAATTACACCAACGACGACAAAAAAACCAAAACAAGAACAACAAATACAACAATAACGACCACAAGAACGACGACAACAACAACAAGAACGTCAACAAGAACAACAACAAGAATGACAACAAAAACGACAATGACAACAACAACAAGAACGACAACAAGAACAAGAAGAACAACAAAAACAACAAAAACAACAACAACAACTGAAAATCCCACAAAACAAAACTGAACATGAAATACAAACCACTGGTTTTAAACATAAAAATAAACATAAACAAATGTCACATGAAAAGATTCTGACACTAAATCCTATAGCCCATTTAATGCTGTCGGGGGGAGGGGGTGGGGGAAACCAATTTCATCAGACACAGCCGACCAGCCGGATCAATACAGGCAACTGTTCTAAATGTTTGGACAAGCAAGAAAGGCTCCCTGCTTGAAAATGTCACAAAATGTCAGGAGGAGTTGAACCACTTACATGTACAACAAAACCCTTACCAAAATACCGTTCCACATGCCCTCCGCCTACCCCGCCCCCCCTACGTTCAAATGAAACCCGATCAGCCAGACGACATGCCCTAATATATAAATGTTTACCCGCGTACAGGTCTATGTACTGAGCTCCCCCATAAAGTGAAAAAAAAAACTCTCAAGTACACACTGCTTATAGAAGGCCTGATGCTAATTTGACACTAGATGCAGAAATGTTTCGAGATTTACATTTTTCAAGATTTTCTGTGGACGAACATTTCTGTAGATGTAAAAAGTTTCTGTAGGTGGGTCATTCCACCTCGTTAGAGCACGATTTGTGACGGCGCCAGTGTTACGTCTATAAACATGCACATGTGGGCATTATCCTTTGATTAATAAAGAATATGCACATTTGCATCAGAGTATTGTCAGGGAGTGATACCAGCGAACTGAGAGCAGTTTGCACTGGAAAGGTGGGCTGTGGTGGGAGCGGCACCAGTGATTCCATCAGTGTATAATTTGAGGAGACCACAGGCAAATGCCTTTATCTATTGATTGATTGACATTTGCAGCTGATCTTCATATTAGAATAAAATGACATTGAAAAGTGAACAAAGAAATAAGTACTGGAGTGGGATTCGAACCAGCAACCTCCGGAATACAATACCGCCACTCTTACCAACTGAGCTACCCAGCCCAAAATGTTGGTTTAAACTTGATGATTAGAATGAAATCAATTGACAAATTCAAATACCCGGTAAACAAAAAGAATATATCAGTGGTAATTATGAGTCATAGTAAATGATAATGGAGTTGCAACTTTGCAACTTTACCGACTGAAGACCGATACCTGCACAAATCATGCCCTAACCTTGTGGAATGACCCAGATGTCAATGCATACGTTTCTAGAGATATATTTGGATACAGACATTTCTCCACATGTTGGCCTGTCAGGCCTGTAGCATAAGGACTCTTTCCTCCTTTTCTTTTTCTTACATTCTTAATCTTCACAATCAAACCTGTGTTGTCCATATGGTACATTCTCACTCTCAGGCCAAGCTACAAATCCATAGCATAAAGTATGACCTTCAGGCAGATTTGAAAAGATCAGGGTCAATCTGATAACCTTTTTTTTTTACTTTAGAACCAAAGAATTGTAGAAGAAACGTTTTAAATTGTCTCAATTTAGTAGTTTGGCTAGCATAGACAATTTGATCTTTGGAGATGAAAGAAAAAAGAAGAAAAGCGAGGAAATTATGGTTCGTCTCAGCCACAAACTCGCTATAGATTTGATATTAAGTTGTTAACATCTCCATTTGGCCTGATTTACAATGGTCTGTCTTTCAAAGCATCAGAATGCATCAAGTCTAATTGCATCAAGTTCAACTCTGAACACAGCAATTTAACAGAGCTTCACTACATTATCTTGAAAAAAATGTCTTATTCTACACATGTACATGCCTTATGCAGCCTAGGGGCCTTTCTTAAAGCTCGGCTACGGCTCAGGCTCCAGCTTCGTCTCTGTAATCCATATGCTGCAAATATAGGTTCATGTGGTTTTTCATTGAAGCAGAAGTTTTCTTTTTCAAATCGGAGAATCTACTTCCGAACCACAGCCAAAAGTTTCGATTTTGATATCCGTAATTTTAGAATGGATTCATGAAATAGAGCCTGAGCCGGAGCCAAAGCCAGAGACAGAGCCAGAGCCTTAGCCGAGCCAAAGACAGAGCCAGAGCCTGAGCTGGAGCTTTAGGAGCCGGAGCCGGAGCCTGAGCCAGAACCTGAGCCGGAGCCTGAGCTGAAGCCGAGCTTTGAGAAAGGCCCAAGATTTCCCATAACTCTATTTTGATACTATCGGTATCAACGTCTGAACAGAAAGCAGCAAACCCCTTTGCCCTGTTTCATCCAGACACAACTTACCACAAGGGTGCGGTTCTCCACCTTGTACACTCTCACCAAATCGGGCATGACCTGGGACTTATATGTAGTCTCCATGTCAGTCAGGTACTGATCGGCCATGACCTCTAGATTTAAACATCCACTTCAAACCAGAGAAAACAAAGGGTGTTTTTTGACGAGCCAAAGTATGTTGTGCGTTGCAGACTTGGCAGGGTTGACACAGAAGATTTAAGCTTTCCAAGAGAGATGACGTCGCAGAACATGGAGAAGCGACAGCCTGTCTCCACTTCTGATGTTTCCCGTCAGGAAGTTCAGAAGACGGTCTACCCTTTTACAAGCAACGATCTGTAGTTCAGGAGCCTCAGTCCTACTCCCGTAACAAATTCCAGACTTCAACAAGAATAACAGCAAATATCCCACGACGTTTATCACCTTTATCGGCGATCATTTCGACGGACGAACATCACCTCCGCGAGAGACTTCTCCGAAAGTTTACAGCCGGATTTTGCGACTATAAAAAGAAAATCACACCCTTCAACTTGTCTGCCAAACCAAGCTATGACAAATCACTGCTGTACAGAAAGGACTACTATAATCCAACCGCCGCAGGCTACACAAGCCTTCCAAAGCTGTGTGATTAGAACGTGAGCTGGCATTTGGAAGTTTTGTAGTTTGGCTCGTCTTGGAGGGTGGTGGGGTGTGCAGTGGGGGGGAGGGGGAGGTTATTTTACATTTCTGATGAGGACGGGCGTGATGTGTGTACGTGTGCAGCTAGGCTAGCCCAACAGGAAGGAAGTGGGCTAGGGAGGGGGGAGGTTAAAGCTTAAGGGGTTAGAGGTATGGACTTGGACTGGGACAAGGAGTGATTGTGTGGGTTTTTGGAGAAGGCTGGAGACGCGCGGCCAGGGAGATTAGGTCGTGACTGGATTCAGAGAAAGGAGGAATTGAGAATGACAGTGAAAGGTCAGCACTAATGACGTATGAGATGCAGGACATAATCAAAATTAAGTAGGCCTCTGCTGCACTGTCAGTAAGGTTTAGGACGACTTCAATATGGCTGACGGATCCTTGTGCTGAAAGGGTCCCTGGGTGCTATAATTCCAGAGGTCAATTACGGCATACATTTTCAAAGCTGAATTGTAATGTCAGTGTGTCCAGATAAATTGTCAGTGGCTGACTAGGCCTATTTCATTGAACATGGCACCCATAACATTCCAAGGGTGCATCAGTTAGATTCTCCCCAAATCTAAGGGGATTTTCTATTCTATTAGAAAAATACTCCCCTTCGGTACCTACAAATGCATTTCCAAATGCGCTTGCGCATGCGCAAGCATAACCGCTGAAAATAACAAAGGACCATAACATTCCACCCCCACACACACACTGCATGGCACATAGCCCAAGTCCTAGAGTATATCACCACTTTTTCCAGCGCATGCTCCGCTGTGTAAACGTGTTTTATTCGTAGCCGTTCATCACTGTATAGTCCTAACCCATCAGACTGTTATTTCCGACACTTTGGACCACGTCTGTTTCGCGGCCTGGAAAAAGATCGTTCAAGGGCCCTGTGAGCAAATGCTGATCCTGCAGAACAATGGGTCATGTGTGCCTCGATACTCATATCAATCAGAATCCATTGAGACCCATCAAATGAAGAAACGTCAATCTAGTAGATTCAGGGAGGTCAAGATCAAGGACCCTCAGCTGTGTACTTTGCCAGGGACTGCATACACACAAGGCCTGAAAAAGTTCAACCGCCTATTGTTTGCTGAGCATAACATTCACAAGGAGTTATGGCTGGCACACTGATTTAATTTGCCAAGGTTTTTGGTGCTCAAGCAAGTTTTGGTGCATAAGCAGCTCTACAAAATTGGCCCCAGGACTGAAAACTTCAGTCCCCCCGGGAACCAAATCACCGACCGGAGCCCAGGAGGAATCCAGTGGACATCCGCCAAACCTTACCTCCAGGAAGGGATTGCCGCTCATAGTCATGGTCCCGTTGCCCGTCTTGCTTCCACGCTTCAGCAGCTTCTCCTCCTCATCGCAGGCCCATTCCAGGGGCTTGGACTTGATCGACTGGTAGAAGGTCTTCAGGTTCTCCCGTGAGAAGTCCTCTCCCTCGTTCAGACCCTCCAGGTTGGTCACGAAGGAGTTCAGCGTCATCTTCTTCCCAATGTTCTGAAGTTTCATTTTCAAGGGGATAGAAAATAAATGAATAAGAATGAAACATTAACAAGGTGTAAATGTACCTCAATGAGTGAATTATTTGGGCAACAAAGGTTCATTGAACCTCTTGTTCCAGACATTAACCCCATTCAATATAATTCAACGGAAATAACAAAAGCAACCGCGAATGTTCTCATGCCACGAGGCGAACTGCTACATGGCCTTTCCCCACTAGAGTGCTCATCCCTGGGGTGAATTCACCCTGGAGCCGCCCCGGGGTGAAAATGTCAACCCTGCTCAGGACCAGGGTTGAATTCATCCCGGAGAAAGGGCAATCTCGGGGGTGGCTCAGGGGTGGCTCGGGAGTGACCGAGGAGTGAACATTTCAAGTGGGCATCGTGGCTTATTTTCACCCCTCCGTCGCCCCGAGATTGGTCAAGTGGGAAAAGGCCTTATAGCAGCTTCCCGGGCAGAATGGGGTAAAGTTTTTACACCTGACATTGCATCCAAGTTCTAATCCATTTCCAACAAAATCTATCACACAGGTCATACGTCCAAATCACGTTGCATCCCCATGTCACCATTCATTTGCTAATGTCATTCCCTTAATACGCATCCAGGAGGTCCCCAGATTCCCCATCATCTTGTCAACCATTCATTTGAATAGCGCTCCGCACTTGCGCTAAAAATAGCAGGCTGAATGCTGATGTCACACCGGATCTCAGACAAACATAACAACCATGCAAACGTGTGGTGGGTGTGGGTGTGTGCGCGTGCATGCATGGTGTGCACTACGTGTGTGAGTCAATGTTTGTCTGACATCCGGGGATTTTGTACATTTGCGCACTGGCCAAATCACTTGTGTGAGGTCATTAGTGCGAAGTGCTAAAATGGTAGTCCTTTATGAAATTACCAGGAGATGAACCCAAGACCTTCAAAATGAAAGAGCCAGGATTGTCTACATTGGCCTTTATGTCTTATATAACATAGCTGGCGGTGGTGTCCCAATGTACATGTGCATGTAATACATGTAAGTTACTGTCCCTAAATGGCTTTTCACACTACCCAAAATCTCGGAGTTGGAACCGGATCGAAACCTGAGATTTTATCAACCCTTTTCATACTTGAACATTTTCAACCCCGAGCCACCGTAGGACGGCCAAGCCGGATCAAAATCAACCCAGGGTTGAAAATCTCAACCCGGTTCCAAACTGCATTTCTTCCCCGTGATCTGTGTTGTATGAGCCGGTTCAACATAAACATAGTGTGATTTTTGCATCTCTTCGATCCGGTTCAAAAACTACCGGGCTGAACCGGGGCGGATCCGGGTAAACAACACGGATCGAAAAGGAGATAGTGTGAAAAGGTCTTAAGTGAGTCTCTCATGCAAATATAAAATTAGGGAAGTACATGTAGAGCTGAAGAATGATACAGGTGGAGGCTTATAACAGGTGGATGCCTTTCTAGTCTTGTTCTGATTTACGTCATATACACTGGGTACACCTTCCTGTCACATTTGCATCAGAAGAGACCATCAGTCTTCAGTCAGATGAAATGGCGTCGACAAACTTTCACTTTGTACAATTCAGACATCCTTGAAATGGCCTTGTCCCAATCAAACACCGTGAAAAAGAACGCAGGGAACCATAAATCTCAGACTGGGAACAAAAATGGCTCAAACATGAAAATTGAAGACCACTGGAATCAATAAACGGCCAGCTACAAGACTACACACCCTACCACCCTCAGAAGATACTCCCTGAAAACTTCCTAACGTATTTAGCTCACTTTAGGTACACAATCCCCTACCCATAAAAAACATATTCCCAAGTGTCGAAAGGGGAGGGGGGAGGGGGAGGGGGTGAAAATCAAATTAGACCTGGTGGGTTGTCTTAATATTCAAGAGTGACAGCTTGAATACGAGCTGGGTGAAAGGAAACCAAAATTGATTTTTTTTTTCTTTATTGCCTAGTCACCACTTCAAGGTTAGGAGGGCTGCATTATTGAAGGTCATACACTTCCATATAATGACATAACCAAATCAGACCCCCTCCAAAAAAAAAGTTTGAAGAACACAGATGAAGACATATACAAACAAATGTGTCTGAGTCATGAAACATGCACAGGGTTTGGCTTTTTAAAGAGGTTTGGCTTCAAAGTGTGGCTGAGTCGAAGTCTGTGTTTCTGTTCTGTACTGACAGTGTACACTGTACATATTTCCAGGCACCATATTTACCTGCCCTAGTTCTCTCTAAATCAATGCACTTGATACCAAGATAATAATAACACAGCACTTTTACGGCAACAGACGGACATCCGGGTACTTTCATTCTCATGAACTTGACAACCGATGAAAACCAACATGTAGATGGCGTAAGGCTACGGACAGATTACGCACAAACCATCCGTCGTTGAGAATTGTTTTCCGAATATTTTTGTCAAGAAGCAGAAATCGTGTTCTGTACAACTGTCATTGTTGAGTCCTACATTGTCCTCAGACATAATAATCCTTCTTTGAAGTACCGTATACAAAGATTAACAATTCTCGCAGCTTTTTGTCTTAAAAACAACTTGCTGCTTTGTTTTCATCGCTCCAAGATCGGCGAGTTGGAATGACGTCACTCCGTGCTGATCTATACTTTATTATCCCAGTCATCTGGGTACATTTGCACTCCTGAAATCATCTTAACAGAATTGATCTCCCTGAGATCAAATCTGTTTTTGGTCTTTGCTTTGGTTTGACTCTTTTCTGGATAAATACAGCATTTCAGGCAGAAACAGTTTAACAATATGTTTCTACCATTATCATCTTTATGTCCTATAAGTTATTTATGTGAAGATGTCTGTTTTGGTATGTTACAGCTTACAAGATTGATACTACCTTTAATGCTGCCGTCATACTCTAATCCATCAGGTTCATTAAAAATGTAAAAGTATATTACATTTAGTCTTATTACATCTTTACATCTTCATACCCTGTAAAGGCCTTTTCACACGACGCCAAAAAAAATCTCAACCATTGAGACATTTTCTCATGGTTGCAAAATCTTACAAAAGTGTACTCGTGTGAAGGGACACCAATGCTTGAGAGTGACCTATGTCCCTGCTGAATACTTGAGAAATTTTGACCGAGGTCCAGACCTACGACAAAATTTCTCAAGGGACCCTTGCAAAGTGCTTTGCAATGCGCATGCGTGTGTTTTCTATGTGTTACATGGCTTTTGCAGACCGTGCGCAACCTCCGCGTCGTGATGGTACTAGCAGCAATTTACATTAATCAAATGCTTAGTTTATCGATTACCCGCGTTCCGTCTCAAGGGAAGCTTGCGAAATATTACACTGTACCATGTGAAGGACGCAAAAACGGCCGTTTTGTAAGATTTTGCAACCATGCGAAAATATCTCAATGGTTGAGAGGTTTTTTTTAGCGTCGTGTGAAAAGGGCTTAAGTAACAGGTAAATCTGTGAAGATTTCTGTTTTGGTCTCCAACCGAAGTACCGGTTACCATGTGTATCAACGTCTACATCCATTGGTTATGAAGACTGTCTACTCGACATCAACAATCCATACCTGGGGATTGTAACAGCATGCATACGCCAATGCATCTCTCTTTAAGCGTTGAGCCAATCAGACAGTTTAAGTGCCCGCTGTTTATCTTGCCAATAATAAAAAAAGGAGCCTTAATGTATTCCGTGGAATCTGTCTGTCTCAATCACATCAGCTGCGCCCGATTTTCCAATCGCTTTTTTTTTTTAAACTGGCAACGTGCCCAAATCACACGCTGTTGTTTGACAGATTACGGGTCGCACCGCGAGTGAACAATTTGAAACCCGAAAGAGTCCACAATGAGATTCCCCCCACAGACCGTTGGTGAATTAATTACAACAAGAGCCAGTATCTGTCCACAATGTGAAAAGGAGATCTGGGGTCGATTTCACCAAACTTATCGTAACTTGCTATCAATTGTAGGACTTATGATGCATTGCAGCCCTATGTAGGATACGATTGGTTATCCTTTGTAACTCGAGTTACGATCGATCTAAAGGCTTCGTGAAATCGACCCCAGGGGTCGATTTCACCAAACTCATTGTAACTTACTATCAATCGTACAGGGCTTATGATGCATTACAGCCCTACATAGGATACGATGGGTTATCCTTTGTAACTTGAGTTACGATCGATCGTAGGGCTTCTTGAAATCGAGTAAATGACATATTGTCTGCAAACCTACGTGTATATTTGATCATCTAGATAAACACCATTTTCACACAAAAAAATGTGAAAAAGAGATCTGAGGTCAATTTCACCAAACTCATCGTAACTTACTATCAATCGTAGGACTATGATGCATTGCAGCTTACATGTACATAGGATACAATGGGTTATCCTTCATAACTCAAGTTACGATCGAGCGTAAGACGTTGTGAAATTGATTCCAGGACATCATAAGCACGTATGTCATAAATTATCCCTTATAAAGGTAACAGTACTTCTGCAAACCTATGTGTATATCTGGTCGCCTACAAATAATATAGACTCCCTTTTTAGACAAGAAAGGCGAATAAGATGGATACAGCCCATTCCTCCATCTAACGATGACAAATCGGAACTTGAAACGATACTATTTGCCTACTGTTGGCTGGAGTGATATCTTGTGTTTGGGGGAGGGCGAGAGGGGGGTTAGAGGAAGGAGGCATTGGCTGAATCAAGATTGCATTACGGAGGACGGCCAGCAACACACCAGCCGGCCCGACCGACCGTACCGTACCGTACCCGAAAGAATCCAATTTAACAGTCACAATCTGCAAGAGCATTAACGAAACAAGTCAGGATATCAGCGGAGATTAACCGGCAGTGACGCGCCGGTGCCTCTGTTCATTTAGCTTAATCCGCAGACAATAAACAGGAGGTGAAAAGGGATGGAGAGGAAGATGGAGGGTAAAAAAAGAAGAAGAAGAATTCACACACAATCTGATGTACTACTGCAAGAGGGCAACCCGAGATATTAAGCGAGTTTACGGTGGATGCAGTGACTCTCAAAAAAGACAGCATGGAAGCTTAACTGATTAATTCTGTCCGCTGAAGACTGGCCCCGAACCAAATGTGACTTTGTTCACATCATGCCTTGGGCTTATAGGTCTAGTTCCCTGCCTTCTCTCATCTTCGCCCACTGTATTCTTCTTCAATTTTTGCACAAGAATTCCCACCCTCACGCTCAACATAAGCTCACTCACGTTTATCTGTCAGGCAGCAATACCACTGGAGCAAATATTTTTGATCCTGGTAACCTGTTTGTTCCAGATACCTTCATTCAAAAAGCTTACCAAATGCCAACTGGTGTCGATTTGACAAAGCCCTACGATCGATCGTAAATCGAGTTATGAAGGAAAACCCTTTATATACTATGTAAGGCTGCAATGCACCATAAGTCGTATGATTGATAGTAAGTTACGATGAGTTTGGTGAAATCAACCCCTGGATGCAAAGGCTGCTTTTAATAAGATCGCGTGAAAAGAGAGAAAAATGAGAAAAAAAAAGCACCGGGATAATTGTTCCCTCCCCCTTTTCTTATTCAACAAAATAAGACAACGTTATCTTGAGATTCACATGCAACTTGTTGCTTTTGTGTACCCTAGAGTATAAGTGTTGAAATAGCGCCCTCACAGGTCCAAAGATATCACCCATACTGATTGATCCCTTTCTATACCCTAACCCTGATATTTAATATCGCAGGCAGCTAGGCCTACAACTCAATATAATCACCTGTCCATGCAGGTCGGTGTTCAGCAGCATCAGGGCACAGGTCAGGGTATGCACGGCATCCGGCGACCGGTACTCGATCTCGTTGCAGTGCTGGTACCGGGTGGAAAAGTGGAGCAGGACCCGCTCACGCTCCTGAGTCTCGCCCGACACGGCGATCTTGGCCAGGAACTTGCGCAGGGCAATGTCCAGCGGAAGGTCGCTGAAGTCAAAGTAGGAGATGTACTCCTCGGCCACCAGCTTGCTGAAGTCATTTCTGGAGGATTTCAAGAGAGGGGGAGAATTGCAAGAGGAAAGAATTGTTTTAATTGAATAAACAATATTCACAAATTCAAAGACATACATGTACTATTATGTACATTTCAATTCTATAGAGGAGCAAAATGTCACAAAGCATCTTGCCCAAGGGGTGCAAGTACCATTAAAGGCATTGCATACGTTTGGTAATGACTCTGAAAATTTATGGCAATAAAAACTTACTTGGTGAGAAGTACAGCTGCTTTGGATAGTATAATGCATATTGAGAAACGTACAATTCGAAGTACCGCGGTTATGGAAAAATATGTCACTTTTTATCTACAAAAATTATGAATCTGAGAAGCGTTATGGCCGTACCACTTCTCAGCTATTGACTAACTGTTCTCTGGCGTGAAATAACCGCTCTAGTTTGTCGCCAAAATCTCAAAAACGCTACCACCTTTTGAATTGAAACTTTCACAGGTTAGTTTTATGGTATATATAAACAATTATATTGGTTTGAAACAAACAGTAGGCTCAAATTACCAAACGTATGCAATCCCTTTAACCCATGGATGGATTCAAACCCACAATCTGTAGATTGATCACAAGGCCTTGAGTACGACACAGCAGACCATGAAATATTACACACATAGGTGTGGTACTTTCTGTCATTTGTCCAAACCTAAAACAGTTGTTAGTTTTAGGAACGCGATCAGTTATCATGCGCTCAAAAGCTGCTCTGGATCACATTTTAGTGTATCCTCCCTGCGACTTGGATTTGTAAGATCAAATATGGCGACCAAGATACACGGCAAAACAAACAGGCCCTAAATAGCAGTCCTGGGGTGCGTTCCACTCCAGCTAACTACGCCCACGGTGCACAATGTGCGCCGCCATTTTCAAACCAGAATGCGCTGTTCGCCAAACATGAACACATTGTTCGCATAATATACATGTAGCTAACGGTGTAGAGGAGGTGTTTGCTGAAGTTGGCTAACTACCGGTACATTGTATGAAAGATGGACGCAATATGTAACACATGTTCGCCATTTGTTGCGTAAACGTTCCACTTCAAAATCAAAGCGTAACGCAAATGTCGCGAACATGTTCACGTATGTTTGCTTAAGCAGAACGCACACCTAACTGATGACACAGGTCTGGTGTTCATAAATAACACCAAAATTTCCCCCGTTTTCAAGACCAATTTCTCAAGCTTTCTGTTTGTTTTTTGAAACACTAGACATCTTTAATGTCCCGCCGAAGAAAGAGCAACGGATTTATTTTGCTCAACCTGGTTCAAAGCTTTTCTGCCAGTCATTTGATTCAATTAAACAGCTGTGAGGCACGTACACGTACACTTCACGGTTTTGTGAACACGCTGGACAAATCGTTGTAACAGAAGTGTAGACACAGCACGTTTCTATAAGGCCTTACCTCAAAATCAATCATTTCTGTGTACATTTTGGCCGTCACTTTTACCGCAAAGTGGGTGACCTACATTTTGAGGTTATTTATTGATTTTCGTCCCAAGGGTCTTTTTTTCTGTCATTCAATTGTCTTTTTTATTTTGATTCATTCATTCAATTATTTCATTTATTTACCTTTTATGAGCATTAATACAAAAGAAGCATACATGTACTTTGACCAAAACTTTTAAATCAGTCTATTAAATTCTGATTTGAAACTATTTAATTATCTGCAACACATAGGCCTACATGTTAAGAGAGTGATTTTTACACGAAGTTTGTGGTCCATATGATGATACACTTCACACGCAGGCATTAATGTCTTTAACTTGATTTTTTTCATCCAATTATATGACAGATATATGTTACATTTGAATTGGAAGAGAATAATCTATCAAATTTGCAAACAAATTTCTTGGAAAGTGCCTTGCCAAACATCAAATTTTGATAAACATAGCATGAAGCATAATGTCATTTTTCATGTTTGTGTACATACTGTACATCCACATGTATATGTATACATATTATGCAAGTATACCGTACATCAGTGCTGTACAATGATTGACCGCACTTACATACATGTAAGTATTTCATGCTCCATCACCATTTGCCTGAACATGAGGCATTCCAATCATCCACATGATTGTACACATATACATGTACATGTACAGTATAATGTAAGAGTATGAACACAAATGTATGTATACACACATGTCTGCATACATGTACATTATGTACAAAGTGTACATACATGTACATAATAAACACAGTACAAACACATATTAATTTAAGGCAATATTTACATAGTAACATAAATCATTATTTTACATTTTTTTCATTAGATTCTTGAAAATGCCAACAAATTATAGATTGGTCACATTGCCAGCTATGCCAGCACATCTAAAAGTCCTGGAAATATATTAATTTTCCATGTGAATTCACCCACTCAACATGGTTAGATGTCAACTGAAACAAATTATAGCACGCACCTGTCATTGCCTGTATCACATTTTTATAAGGTGTACATAAATTGCATACATGGCAGGTGGTTTTTCAAACAAGTCATTAAAAAATTAAACCGTTCAATAATTCATGAGAGAAACTGACTAGATCAATTTATGTCATTCGAGGGAGAATAATAAAACCGACAAAAGCGGTATTCAAACCTATGACCGCAAAAATTCCATACTGGTGCTCTACAGTACATACAGAGTGAGTATAGTCTACATGTTTTCTATCAATTCGTTGTTGATAATGTGTTTTGATGTTTAATGTGTAATGAGCTGTCCAATCACAATGTAATTGCCTTTTTAAGGATAAATAAAGTATTTTGAATTGAATTTAATAAAAATGTAGCCTTATTTGGGACAATACCAACATTGAGCTGCATGGATAGCTCAGTTGTTAGAGCACAGATACAATTTATTTGTCAGTTAGGTCTATTTTTGATTACCACAATGAAATTACTGCAAGCATGACTCATAATTATGACAAAGATTGGTCAAGAACTTGAAAATTAACAACTACTTAGTAGTTTGAAGAACATGTATGTATTGTACACTTAAAAAGGAGATCATTTAGAACAAGATACATCGTGTAACTGTTTCAGAAACTTCAGAAACTTTGGGTTACACTTTAAGCAAAAAAGGCAAGTGGTATTTAGTACTGTTTGGTTTGCAACTGTATCAAATGTTCCACAAAATGTTTCCATAAATTCAAATTTGCATACATGAATATGCATCAGAAAGTTGTCCAATACTACACTAATATGGTCTCCTGATGAGGACTAGAGCAGACTAGTCCAAACGTTGAGACCTAAATTGCGAGAGGTGCGAACGATACAGAAGTGCGGAAGTACGAACGATTACTACATGGTGTTTCCACAAACCGATCCACATACACTAATATGGTCATGCAACTGGCAAAACTGGTAAAAGCAAAGAAATGATTTAAGCAATTAGTCTGATATATTTTTTGTTCCATTGGGCAGTTTTTCTTCCAATGATCTGTTGATATACATGTGTACATGTATGAACAATTAACATTTGATGTACTAGAAGTACGCATGTCCACGTAGGCACTTATTGTACAAGTATGTATCTAGGCCCACCGCACAGACTATGCAGACGCTCATGCACCAGTTAAAATGTCGTTTCTCCAACAAACATGCAAGTGCACGCACACATGTGCTGACAAAAATCAGGCCATGATTATTTCATAAATTGACGGATGCGAATAGCACCTCCATGTGACAGGCTCAGATACACATGCTGCCCGAACCAAGATATAGACCATGGGAATCGGCAACAAATCCACAACCCCTACTCTCTACCATGTCCCCGACGTGAACTCGTCAATTCTGAAATGAATTAATAAAGCTCTGGTGGCCTGGTACTTGGTAATATCAGCCGAGCAGGGACCGGACCGCATTAGGGTGGTTGCTGGTTCGGGGAAACTCAATCTACATGTTATCAGCGCTTGGATTTTTTTAATGCGTGCAGTAGACTGGAGAGTTTATGTATATTTATTTGGAAGAAACAGAAATTTATAATTTCACACACACTGATATGAATATTCAGGACCTAAAAGGAATATTTACATGAAGTATTGGTTATATTCATGAACTATCAGTTAAATATTCGCAAACCATATTGGTTATATCCATGGACTATCGATTTTATTAACAAACTATCAATTACCGTATATTTTGTTCATGATAGGTCATATTCATCAACAATCTGTTATATTTATGAACTATCAGTTAAGTTCATGAGCTATCGGTTAAATATTCATGAACCACTTTATATTCATGAACTATTGGTTATGTTCATTAACTATCAGTTATATTAATGAATTATCGGTTATACTCATGAACTATCGGTTATATTCATGAACTATCATTTATATTCATGAACTATCAATCATATTCATGAACTATCGGTTAAATATTCATGAACTATCAATCATATTCATGAACTATCGGTTAAATATTCATGAACTATCAATCATATTCATGAACTATCGGTTAAATATTCATGAACTATCGGTTATATTCATGAACTATCATTTATATTCATGAACTATCAATCATATTCATGAACTATCGGTTAAATATTCATGAACTATCGGTTAAATATTCATGAACTATCGGTTATATTCATGAACTATCATTTATATTCATGAACTATCAATCATATTCATGAACTATCATTTATATTCATGAACTATCGGTTAAATATTCATGAACTATCAATCATATTCATGAACTATCGGTTAAATATTCATGAACTATCAATCATATTCATGAACTATCGGTTAAATATTCATGAACTATCATTCATATTCATGAACTATCAATCATATTCATGAACTATCGGTTAAATATTCATGAACTATCATTTATATTCATGAACTATCAATCATATTCATGAACTATCAATCATATTCATGAACTATCGGTTAAATATTCATGAACTATCGGTTATATTCATGAACTATCATTTATATTCATGAACTATCAATCATATTCATGAACTATCGGTTAAATATTCATGAACTATCGGTTAAATATTCATGAACTATCGGTTATATTCATGAACTATCATTTATATTCATGAACTATCAATCATATTCATGAACTATCGGTTATATTCATGAACTATCATTTATATTCATGAACTATCGGTTATATTCATGAACTATCATTTATATTCATGAACTATCAATCATATTCATGAACTATCATTTATATTCATGAACTATCAATCATATTCATGAACTATCAATCATATTCATGAACTATCGGTTAAATATTCATGAACTATCATTTATATTCATGAACTATCAATCATATTCATGAACTATCGGTTAAATATTCATGAACTATCATTTATATTCATGAACTATCAATCATATTCATGAACTATCGGTTAAATATTCATGAACTATCAATCATATTCATGAACTATCAGTTAAATACAAATTTACTATGAAATATTCATGAACTATCGGTTATATTCATGAACTATCAATCATATTCATGAACTATCAGTTAAATACAAATTTACTATGAAATATTCATGACATGCGAACTATTTCAATTGATGATCATCCCTTCCACTTTCTTCAATTTCTTCTCTTCAGTCACTTGAGACACTCTCATTATTCGTTTTCAATACAAAACAAAACAAACAACAAAACTCGTCTCTTCTCGTAAACTCGTCAAAGCTGTCTAGATGGGTTTTTGTCAAGTGACGCATCGGTTCCCGAGAAATATACACACCTGCGCCTTCCCACTATTTCCCCCTCCCCTCCTCCTCCTTCGTTGCGGTTGCCCCTCCCCCTCAAACGATCTCAGTAAACCAGAGCTCTTTTTCTTGTTGCAGAAGCTAAGAGTACTCAAGAGAAGCTCCATGTTGGGATTGTTTACACAGAGGCAAGAATAGAAGTCTCTATCACTCAACGTCATTTCACATCGGTCTCACTGCGTTTATCAGTCAGTGAATCTTTCTCTTCACGTATATCATAAAACTATCTTTGGACCGGTCGTCCCCCCCCCTCCCTCCCCCGTCCCCACAACAAACAGCCTGTCTATCTGCGCATCCCCTGTATTTATCTATCTGCCAGGCTCATCTTGCATCAAAATCAACACGGTACAGAAGATTGTTAAGACAAAGTGGATGAATACACAATTACACATTCATAGACACAGTGTTTGAGGTTGAGGGTGAACAAAACTGAAGTATGGACTTCAGAATAAGGAATCTTTTCAAAGATCAAAAAGATTTTCGGTCGTTGTTTTACTAATTTCTGGATAAATACACCATTTCAGGCGGAACAATTTTAACGGTATGTTTCTACCATCACCATCTTTATACCCTGTAAGTTATACGTAAATCTGTGAACATTTCTGTTTTGGTTTCTTACCAAAGTATATACTACATGTACCTTTAAGTTACGTCTTTTTTTTGCATATTTGCATGCATTTCAAGGAAGTAGTACATGCTTGCTGATTCCAATAGAACTTTTTAGCCATCGAAAAAGATCCTGCTAGGATCAAAACGTTTCAGGCCCTCCTAACTCCAAGCAAAACGTTTTTAAATTGGAGTCATTCAAGACTGATTGATCAAGTTAATAGGTCAAAGTCACTAAACAGGTAACTTTGTGACCGTGGAATTGCCCTTTTCAAGAAACAGAAAATGAACAATTTTTCTCAAAAATTTGACAAACCCCTATTACGTGGTATTCAGATTGCTGATGTTAAACAAGCTAATGTTTAACATTTAATGGATTTTGGATCCAAATTCCATCATAAAAATGGCCACAATTATTATGCAGATGGTTTGAAAAATGTATGAAATTTGTTTGGGGGCTGAGGTGGGGGCACGTGCCCCGGACGCTACTTTTTTAGGGGGCACAAAAAACACAAAGGGGGGAAAAAAGAAAAGAAAAAGTAGCTGTACTGTCAGTGAAGTTATTGGAAATCTAATCCAATGAACAAACAAAGAAAGATTCCACTTTTAAATTGTCTGATTTTCCATTGGCATCAGAAGTTGGAATTAGGAGTGGTATTTTAGCGCTTTCCCCAGGCCACCGTTTTCCCGAGATACGCCGCTGCGTACCGACTGTGTTGTGAGGTGCAGTGAAGAGGATGTACGTAAAAAGGGAGAAGGAATAAGGGGAGGGGGGATGGGGTGGATAGATCGTGACTGCTAGGTACAACCTACAGTACATGTAGATAAATATAATTGACCCCCACGGTCTGCACTTAGAGAAAATAACGCAATTGGCGAGTGACAAAAGTCCTTCTCTTTCCCCACCTTCAATTGAATGCATCACGGAAAGTTCGGACATGCCACTGAGAAATATAATGAATTCATTTAAAGGTACAATACATGATAGGTAAAGGTCACAGGACTGCACTCATACTTTGTCTGATCAACCATGTACATGAAATAATAAACCTGTGAAAATTGGAGCTCAATCGGACATCTGAGTCACGAGAAAATAGTGAAAACCCGACTCGATTTTTCTTATAAAACATGAAGAATAGTTTACTTTATGTTTGTTCCAAAAATTGTTCGGATGAACGATCTTTGGAAAAGACACAAAATCTTGATTTCCTTGAAAATCCCAGCATTTGATGAACCAAGATTTCCCATGGATGATGACTGTTTGCACTGTTTGCGAACTGTTGAGTCCATTTTCTGTCTCAAACTCAATATTTTCTTTTGGGGGGGAGGCCTTGCAAATCCTACATGTATATGCTCCCTTTAAGTTCTCTAGTCAATCGGATGCAAGATGTGAATGGTGAAGATACATGTAGGGATGAGAGGGAGAAAGGTCTTTCTCCTTATTTCTTTACGGAGCACTTAAAATCCTAGACGTAGTTGTATCCAATGAAAGGAGACAGTTTGTGGCAGGACAGATGTCTGTAAGTGTGGAGGGAGACAGTGACTTGAGAGTGGTTGATTCTACAGCATTATGTGTATAGCCTGAGGGAACTGCAGGGAGTCCCATCACTTCCAGTGGCATGTTTTAATATCCCTCCCGAACGAAACTCTCAAACGGACACCGACTTTGTCGTGCTTTGTTTTAACTATCTTTTTCTTCTTCCTTGTAAAGTTTAATACATAGATAATTTTGCAAACCTCCAACGTGTCAAAATCTGTACACAAAAATTAATGCTTAATTAGGTGCAGTACTAAATACAAAATGATATAATAAATGAACATTTCTAGAAGGCCTGTAAGTTACTGTAATATATGGTGCATATGTATCGTACATGAACATGTACCAGGTGAATTAAGATTGGGGGGGGGGGGGCTTGAGCCCCCCAAAATTGTGTCTAGCCGCCCCCCCAAAAAAAAATGCTGCAAAATCTCATGAAAAAGTGCTGTGTAGGCCTATAGGTGCATGCTTTTCTACTTCTTTATAAGACATAGCAAAAGAGAGACTTAGAAGAAAGGTCTAGCCCCTGAAATAATTGGCTCTTCCATCCCCTAAAAATATTGGCTCTAGAACCGCACCTGCACCCACTGCTCCTACATTAAGTTACAGCCCCAGTTGGAAATGGCATTAAATTGAGCTCCATTTCTAGTAGTACTAGTAGTAAACCATTTAATTCAACAATAAAGTCTGTATCTCGGGTCGTTTTTTAAAAAAAAAATTTGGAGGAAGGAAGGAGAATGAACCCCAGCCAACAGGGTTCAGGCAAGTTTGTGAATGGCGCCCTCTTTTGATTAAAAAAGAAAATGCGGAGGTGTCAGTATATTATTTTATACACCGCCAATCATCTGTTATTGAAATCTAAGAAGCTGGAAAGCTAATCATGAGCAAAAGGCCACCAGGAAAATCCGGGAGATGTTGTACATGCTGAATATTCTTCTAAGTTCATGTTCCTTTAAGTAATAAATAAATAATTTAAGCACCACGTTCTCAGACGGAGTTGAAGTGCTTGTAGATCGAAAAAACCCAGCAGTACATTTTTTACTCAAAAGAGGGCGTCACTTAAAAACCTGTGTCTGGATCAAAGATTATATACAGGGCTAGCGCTATAAAATCTTTGGTCTGGATTACTGTATATACACCGATCCAACGGCGCGACCATGGAGGTAGGAAACATCCGCCATTACTGCAGTATATATCGTTCCGTCAGATCGGTGTATAGGGTCGAGTGTAGAAATATCCCTAATGATCATCTTGTGAAATAAATCCACATTACAAAGTGGCAGGGGGGTCAGGTGCATAAATTATTGGTCTACTTTCTTATCGGTCTACTTTATCTGCATCTCTCAGTTTAATACTTCTTGCTCACAAGTTCTGTTCCGTTGCAAGTTTTTATACGGTTATGAATCATTGCTCATCATCTATGCTGTGGCCAAGCAGCTGCTAGCCTGGCCTGGCGATGATGAGAAAACTGGCATGAGGTTTCGTCTTTACCTACAAAATCATCGCCGTTATCACCAGACCAGCTGTTTTCAGGAAACAGGCAGGGAGATGAGACAATTACATATTATCTGGACTGCAGGAACCGACCAAAAACAAAAAAGAAGCCGCATAATTTTAAGAGTGATATAATACAAAACCACAAATGAAATCAGATGAAGTAGGGTTTACCACATGTTATTTGATACTTCGGCTACGTGATATCTGTCTTTGTTTTTGCTCTGTTGCAAACCCAAGACAAATGCTGGGGATTTAAAGAAGTAGGATGCAAGTTGAAACTTGTAAGTCAACAGAGTAACTGCTTTTTAGATTATGTGTAACTGAACAGACTATTAGGAGACCTTGGTGGTATTTTACACTTGCGTTCTGATGCCAGCTCACAAACTTAATATCTACAAGTGTGTTTGTGTCTCAGCTTTGAACTAAACATTCACAACATTTGTACAGTACATGTTGGCGGTGTCCCAAAAAGGGCTGGATAGCTTGGACAGATATGGTCAATTGTTGGACTAGAGCTATACTCTTTTCTGGGTAAAAGCAGCATTCCAAGCAAAAGAAAATCACCATCTTTATACCCTGTAAGTTATTTATTACCCTGTAAGTAAATTTGTGAAGATTTCTGTTTTGTATGACATGTACTACCAAAGTTAAATATGATGTTACCTTTAAAATGAGTACATACATGTATATGTTTGACATGTGGATATTCCAGATTGGAACCAACTGCAAACTGTTCATGTTGTACAATGTACATGTTCATAGGTTTTAATAGCAAGAAATTGTCTGCGAGTCTTTTGGACACCCTTTTGCTGTTTCAGACAGTTTAACAGCAATTTACACAACAAAAGTATAGCAAAAAATGATACATGTTGATGTCGCTTTTCATAGCAAGCTACATATGTAAATTCAGTTCCTATTCTTAAAATTTAACTCCAAATGTACAGTATGCGAAGTGCATTAGGTTTAGAGCAATTTGCTATTTAGTTTGTCAAAAAGCATCACAACGATCACCCAAGGGTAAAACAAAGATATACTTTCCCCTGTACTTTACAATATCTGAAAAAGTTCGGGGACAATGTACACGTACCTGTACGTTGGTGCAAGAATTGAACTAAAATGCCATCAATATGGAATTTGATTACTGTCAATTTGGTAAATTTCACCCCAATGGGACATTGAGCTGTAAAATGGCCCATCTGCACATTGCCCCATGCCCCAGCCATACAGTAACTGCATATATCATTATCAATTTATGCATGGCAACTGGCAGTGAAGTTGAAAACCTACAATTGAATAAATATTGAGCCGAATGAAATGAAATGGGCGGAAATGGGTCTAATTGCTATCCCAATTAGAAGGTGGAGTGAGAGTGGGAGAACATTTTGGGTAAGGGAGGGCCAGGGAAGGAGGGAAGTGTCTTTGAAATTCTGTCATGGTAAAATATTTAATGTGAACTGTCAGCTATAAATGTCCACAATGTAACTGTATTAGCACTTCTTACAGAAAAAACGTCAATGATGGCAACGACCTTTTCCTTGACAGTCCGCAATAACAGCAATGTCAATGAAAGTTGCATAAACAACGACAGCTAGTGTCTGCACTGTAGCAACTATGGGAGACTTTTGACTAACCATTGTTTATCTGAAGAGGGTGTGCTACACCAGTCTTACGGAAAAGTGCGTCGATTTTGTTGTCATTGCTTTTGTGCACGAATATTCGTCGTAAACACAAGGGCCGTAAAATGAGAGCATGAAAATGCCTGGTACATTGATGGTTGGCAGGGGAGGACATGAGTTCATAAGAACAAAATATGCAGAATCTGTGGAGATTGGCTATCAAAAGGGCAAGTTACATGTTTACAAAAGATCATGGTGGCCGATGGCAAACAGCATAGTGTTATGTGCACAAAGTTTTTACTTTGGCAAGCAAGACCTAGCACATTATTCCTCGCCAAACACAAGAATTTCACCTCACTTTGTGTTTTTGGGTATTGAATTTAGGGTGGGTGGCAATGCGAAGCTAAAAATTGAATTTAATGTTCACAGCATTTTCCTGCGAGTTTTGGAAAGTTTTTGGACAATCGCCGTGCTTAAAGCATGTACAGAAGGTTTCAAAGCAGTGACAGAGAAAATGACAGCAGCCACTTACATAGTAATCTCAAGGCTTGAATTTAACGGAGGCCACGGAGGCCATGGTCTTCGTTGTCGTTGTCCTTGTTCTTGGCCTTGGTGCCCCTTCAAATGTTTCCATAGACATTATGATTTTCCAATGGAAGTGCCCCTTGCAATGGAAAAGTGACCTTGCCCCTTTCAGAACCAAATTCAAGGCCTGAAATCTTGTGGCAAACAGTTTTACATGGCATGTTAACACGCATAAGGGTATAGTTGCCAGCCCCAAACATTTGAAGTTGTATTTTGTTCTAGAAGAAATACTATACATTGAGTTGTTTATACATGACGCTGCTGCACAACATCCAATGGAATGTCACTGTCCAGTGTCGACAGGAGTGGATCCAGGATTTTCCAAAAGGGGGGACGTGGAAATAAAATGCGCAAATTCAATAGTGACGGGTGCATTTTGGGGCGATCAAAGCTAGATAATTTTGTATCCTCCCTCTTTTTTCTTCTCTTTTTGAGTCTTTCTCCCTCCCTATATATTGTTTTTTTTCTTTTTTTTTTCTTTTTTTTTTCTTTCTCTTTTTTTTTTTTTTTTTGGTTGGCCTACACCATTTGAAATCTTTCAGTTCCTATCACGGTTAAGAGTAGCATGTACATGTGTACATGTACATGTAGGCCTACACGCACAGTATGAAGATCAAACTAGGCATACAGTACATTGTGTCCGCTTCATTTCGTGGCCATCGGGGTGCGCGGCCTTCACCACTGACCCCTGCACTCATCAACAAATTTGATTATAAGCAATCACAGCTAGAACCCAGTCATACAGACAGACTGGCACTAGCGAAAAAAATATTTCCAAATGGATTCTTTCCTTTCCTGGTGATTTAGGGGGCTACTCATTACTTGTTCTTTCCAGAGGAGCTATCCATTTGTCCTTGGGGAATATAACGCTATATTTAAAGGTAATATCATAAGAAATAAAGATTCATGAGCAAAAATATCAAGGAAGATACAGCAAAACAGTCATCTGTGAAATTTCCAGTCCCATACGGTGCCCACTTTTTGAGAAAACAGTGAAAAACGTCAGAGAGCATTTCAAAATCTTTTCATAGGATTGTTGATCTCCCGAAGATCAAAACTGTTTTTGGTCTTTGGGTTGACTCTTTTCTAAACAAACACAGCATTTCAGGTACAGCATTTCAGGCAGAACAATTTTAACGGTATGTTTGTACCATCACCATCTTTATACCCTGTAAGTATATCTAGGTAAATATGTGAAGATTTCTGTTTCGGTATGCTACCAAAGTATGATAGCACCCCCAACCCCCGATTGTTGTTTTTTTATCGTTATGGAAACGCTCAACAAAACCACCAAACTAAACATACACACCTTGTTCAAAGGGACATACATGTACAGTCCGAGATACAGTTATTTTTGCATCACAACTGTCATTCAAACGTCTTTAATCAAATAGATATTGAAACCATATTGATCTCGCTCACTGGGCAGTACTTAAGCACATCTGCAACTGTACACTCTGTGAAGAACTGTAACCCGCTACAAGACGTGACCATTTAAATTCCGAGCCGCGGACATCACGAGCACAGATCCCCCTGTCTACAATTAGTGCGTTGCCTAGCTGCACTTT
The DNA here is from genome assembly GCA_963971285.1 of Astropecten irregularis. Classification (NCBI taxonomy): domain Eukaryota; kingdom Metazoa; phylum Echinodermata; class Asteroidea; order Paxillosida; family Astropectinidae; genus Astropecten; species Astropecten irregularis. The sequence goes on along the minus strand of OZ020263.1, from coordinate 5,243,049 downwards.
CCCGCACGATCTTATCGATATCGGGACAAGAAGTGTTTGGGCAGGAGACCTTCAAATCAAACCTAAGGATGTGAGAGCATGAACGTTTTGCCCGGGTTCATGTACATGTGCATGTAAATGTCACGATGACGATGCATGTTATACACGTGTACATGTATGAGGGACAAGGGTGGTCTCCCATCCGATACAAGCACACTGCATTGAACTACTAACATGTAGGCCTACATGTTTGGATTGGGATATTCCATGGTGGAATCGATGAGAATCGATTCCAAATTTGGAATAGGAATCGCGATTCCACTTTTTTTTAGGAATCGATTAGACTGTGAATTGATCCATTTGGTGTTTTGAGTTAAATTTCGATTCCTAAACATGAATTGATGGTGTTGTGAAAACTTTCTGCAATGTTATCCAGGATCGAAATAAAGAAGACAAATAATTTTATTTTCATTTTGAAGATACCAGACTGTCATGCCATTCTTTGATTATTGTGAACTTATTTTAACTTTACGTGCAATGAGATTATTTTGTAATCCAGACTGAACGCGTGAAATTTTACAAATTACATGTATATCAATAATATCGATGTTTGAGCGCTGATATATTGTATATCGATATTCGAAAATCCGAATATGAACTCCGCACGACTCCTCCCGAAGTTTGTCTAAATTTCAATGTTATTTTTGTCTAAGTCTAACTCTAAGCAAAAAAAAATCACTTCCATTTACTTCCACCATCAAAACATTGTGGCAAAGGTACCCTCTACCATCTTGGAGAGGAACTTACCTCTTGCTCAGATGCTTTGACACATCCGACCTCTTGAATCCATCCAACAAGAATAACCTCTTGGCAAGGCGCTGGGCAGAGGGAATGTCCAGGTTCCTGTTGCCTGCCTGGAGGGCATTCCCTAAGCTGTCCATGTCTAAACATTCCGACTCTTCCGAGTTCACGCTGTGGTCGCTGGACGTCCTGGATCCCATCCCGCCGTTCCACGTCTCTGTTGCCTCCAGATGCTCTGGGGCTGCTGCTTGAGATGACTCATCTGGCTGCTCCTCTAGTGAGTTCGCTCGGAGCCGGCTGGTATCCGGGTCCAAATTTGTCTGGGTTGACTGGGAGTGGGCAACGTTGGAGCACTGTTTGGCCACCGATGACGTGCTGGCATACCCGGAATCGTAGGTCACACTGTCCGTTTCCTTGTCTCTGTCCAAGGCAGTGTCCACTTGTGCTGAGCGTTCAAACTCGGCGGCGTCCCTACCAGCGGGATGCTTTGCCGGAGTGCCGGGCTTCTGAGTCCTGATGGGTGAGTCCGTCAAAGGTCCTTCCGAAGGACACGAGCTGGCCTGGGAGGACAACTCGCTCTGCGATGATTCGCTCTCCACTAACGTTACAATTGGCGTTTTACTCACGTTCCTGTTGATGTCGTTGTATCTGTGGTCGTGGACCTGTCCGGAGCCCTTGTGATTGGGGCTAGAGATGCTAGGAGCTTGTCCGTCAGGCAGGTCGGCCATCGCCTGCTCAGCTGACATTCGGCCGATCAAAGAGGAATCCTCGCGGTGTATCTGGGCCACCGTCGTCATAACTTGCACAGATGGAATGTCTGAGATACTGGAATCGGAGCTGAATGAATAGGCGTTGGCCGCGTACACCTGTCTCGCGCTTGGCACATCCCGATCGCGTAATAATCGATCCCTCTCAATCCCATTGACAGGAGCGCCTCCCGTCAGCCGGTGATCCAGGGAATGTGCATTCTGGGTCTTACCGGGAGACCCTTCATTCGGAGTTTCCACAATGATCACACCACCGCTCTTACATTGTTTGACCTGCAAATCCAAATCTGCCGGGGGTGCGTTGTGACTACTGCCTGCCTGAGACGCGGGCTCCACGGCGGTCCTCCCCTCCGTGGGGGACGGCAGGGACTCGGAACTCAAGCTTGTCCGTCCATTCTCGGGCCTACTGTTATCAACACTGGGTGCCAATGGCGGAGACTGCTGATGGGGACCAGCCTGGGAAGGAGACAGGTCTTTAATCCTCTGCTGCTTGAGCTGTTTTGGACTAGCCCGGCCTATGGTCTTCACACGAAGCTTGGGATTGGATCCTGGAGGATTTTCCAGTGGCTCCAGAAACTTGAGAACTCGTGATTTTGTCTCAGTATCTGCAAACAAACAGAACAGTTCAAGTTGTAAATACAAGTTCTTCATCTTTACGGACATATTTAAATCTAGCGACTTTGGAGCTGGGTCTTCAAGTTGATAGTTCACGCACATGCACAATTGCGCGAGCATGCTCAAAGATAGCAAAAAGAGAACAGACTGCTGCTGCCAACGTCTCAAAAGTCATTCATTACACTGAAAAGCAAAAGCATCAGATGTTTTCTTAAAGTTTACTACTGTTTTCAAGCCATTTCAGCTAACATCCAGGTGAAATTAGCCTGAAGAAATTGGAGACTAAAACCCACAGATACAAACATGTACCCTCAACAGGTCCAAGAAAAAACACCAACTGATAGGCCCAAGTGCCACAGCAACTTTGACCTGTAACAGTAACAGATGGCTTTCACAATACAGTACAGGTTTGTGAAAAAAAAAACATCTGTAAGCTGTAAGACACATGAGGGGTACTTTAAGAAATGCATAGATTGTATTTCCCGAACAAAAAAACATACCACTTGAAAACCAAGTAATACTGTAGGTTTGCAGTGGTGACACCATGTGACATCTTTTTTGTGAGTATGGGGTGGCTCTGAAAAGAGCCGGTTAAAGGTAATATCATACTTTGGTTTTTATTAAAGAAATACAAAAATATCAAGACAGCTAAAGTAACAGTCATCTGTGAAAATTTCAGTCCCATACGGTGCCCACTTTTTGAGAAAACAATGAAAAACAGCCACAGTATTTCTGAAGTCTTTTCTCTTTTATTTTTGATCTTTTAAAAGATCAAAAAGATTTTCGGTCGTTGTTTGACTAAATTCTGGATAAATACACCATTGTGAACATTTCTGTTTTGGTCTCATTACCAAAGTATGATACTACCTTTAACTGGCACAAAAGTGTCACATGTCACATGGTGTCACTACAAACCTATTACTTGAATGTACTTCCGCCATGCATAGCCTCAAATCTAGCCTCAAAATTATGCTATGATACAAATTTATATAAAAACACAAAATTTGTGAAGCAATACATGTAAGGGAAATTATTTTCCAGGCAGCAAACCAGCAGGTGATTTTGGCGACCCCGGCAATTAAAGGTCAATGACAAAGTAATCTAATGGTGACCTTTGCCCTCTGAAACAGCTAGAGCTGGCCAAGTACATGCAAAGGCTCCACTAAAGACGTCATCATACACAAGGAGGAATTTATAACAAATTTTGTGAAAAACTGCAGATGTCTGCAATTTCATCTTCCCAGAAAAAACTCCCTGGTGACTAAATGTGCTTAATGGCCTCGACTGTGGAGACTGTGGAGAATCGCGTGCAATCATTTTTAAACTTGTACATGTACATGTAATCCATGTACATGTAACAGAAGCCTGTCGTCTTGGGAAATATGGGGAATGAACATCAAATTGAAAAAGGTTCATACTCTGGTAATACAATGTGCATTTTATACAGTATGTCAAGTTCTTCAAAAAAGATACACGCATGGGAACAGTATACCAAAGTCAATTTGCTTCTCTAAAATGCAGGTTAAAACCGAGGGCCTGTTTGTTTCACGCACAAGATGACTGATCTTACTGATCCTACTGATCCGGATCCCATTTTACCGTATTCAACATGCGGCATGGATCCGCAAATATCGGATCCTGTGTGTTTAACAAACAGGCCACTAGTCTACATGTATGTGATAGACGCACTCGCTGTACAGCAAGCGAGCGTCTATCACATGCGTGCAGATTTCCTGATTAATTATGCAAGCCAACCCAGCACTGACCCATCTCAGTACTCCGTCACGACCCTGACAGAAACATTCTCAAAACAGATCTAAAAAATGTGCATGCACGCATGTATCAGACGTTCGTACATAGTGTGGCAAGGAGCCTCAGGCTCTGGCTCCATTTCGTGAATCCATTCTGTCTCTGAAATAACTGGTATCAAAATAGAGGCTTAATTTGGCTGCAGTTCTGAAGTAGATTCTCTGGTTTAAAAAGGAAAACAGAGCTTCAGCTTCAGTGAAAAACCACAACCTATATTTTCAGCACATGGATGTCAGAGCTGGAGCCTGAGCCTAAGCCTCCGTCTCGTAATAATGCCAATAGACTAGTTAAAACCTAGGAACGGTATACAAGGGAATGCATTGACTTCATTGTGAGAGAGCTGTATGTACAGTACATGTAATACAAGTACTGTACATGTAGGCTATGACACTGCACAGTCCTGCATAGATGTTTTATACATGTGATCAGCATGTGAACGGTTTTGTCCAATCAGATCTAATGTCACATGGTACTGTATATTGGCCGCCTCTTACAAATTTATGCACACTATCAATGCAACATATTGTACAGTTAACTGTACATTATGTACAATGCACTTGTGCATGAGCACGCACATTATGTGTATGTATCATGACTAGAAACATTCATGTACACGTACAAGTACTTACATGTACATGTAACATATGTCCATCTCTGGCACTTGATACACATTACATGTACAGTATATCTGATACATTGCCCAACCGTTAAAGGTAGTATCATGCTTTGGTTATTGCCAAAGAAATTCAGATTCATGGGCATAAATATCAAGGAAGATACAGTAAAAGTCATCTGTGAAAATTTCAGTCCCATACGGTGCCCACTTTTTGAGAAAACAGTGAAAAACTGCCACAGTATTTCTTTCCTCTTTTATCTTTGATCTTTTAAGAGAGATCAAAAAGATTTTCAGTCGTTGTTTTACAAATTTCTGGACAAATACACCATTTCAGGCAGAAAAATTTTAACGGTATGTTTCTATCACCACCATCTTCATACCCCGTAAGTTATACGTACATCTGTGAACATTTTCTGTTTTGGTGTCTTACCAAAGTATGATACTACCTTTAAAGTCGGACTGTTCCAAAAAGCTTGGCACAGAATTTGTTTGGGGGCCACGTACATGTATAGCATCAGCAAACTTCAACCATGAAGACACTCTCTCCTGATGCGGATGGCCAGAGTACATGTACATGTACACTGGCGGGAACGTTGAGACAATTTCTCACTGGTTCTTTTCAGAACAATATTTCAGGGAAAGAGTTCCATGGTGTCTCGCGCAAACCTTCCTTCTTATGTTACTTCCACCATGCAAAGCTTGAAGTCCTTCTTTAACTTCAACAATTCTTTCATACTGTACATTCAATAAATGAACAGTAAAATATTACCAATCATTTTGCAGATAATGTTCATGCGCAATTTTTTTTTACAAAAAAGCATGGAGTTGAAATGCATATGATCCTAAATAGCACTCCGCACTTGCGCTAAAAATAGCACACCGGATGTCAGACAAATTACATTGCAACCATGCAAACATGTGGTATGTGCTTGTGTATGCATGGTGCACAGTCATGTACACTACATACGTGAGTCAATGTTTGTCTGACATTCGGGAACTCGTGTGACGTACGTCATTAGTGCGGAGCGCTATTGCACACAGTATCACACCAAGTTTTTAGGGGTGCACCACACTAAATAGCTCAAAAATCAAAGCACCAAGCAGATTAAATCATATTCTGTGTAATTAAATGTTTTGTATGCATTTTGGGGGTCATAAAATTAACATACTGTACATATTGTGTAATATATGACTGGTTATGACAACCAGGGTGTTCAGTGCTTCAGCCTGTTGTGGACTTGAGACATTTTGGTTTAAAATCCGGTCCTACATTGTTTTGAACGTGGACGGTTGCTTCATGAAAAGTGTTAGCAAGTTGGTTATGGAAAAAAGGGGAATTTTGAGGGGTTTTTTTTCTTGGAGCAATTAGCAAAAACTCTAATTGGCAAACAAACCAACAAATTGAAAAGAATTGGGTAGATGAGGGTTCAAACTACCATTTGCAGCATTGCACCAAAAACTGAGAGACTCGATCCTGGATGAGGTTTTTCTTACTGTGAAGTTGAGGGATTTTACACTAAGGTCAGTGGGAGTTTATTTAGTGTGGTGCACCCTTACGAGATGGAATTGTAGCCCTTATTTGATCTCCGTCCAATATGACCACAGATCTCAATATGACCACAGATCTCAATAACAACGTCTGCTGCCCTGTCAATTTATAATAAGGACAAAATGGATATAGCCATGTATAAACAAGCATCTGCCCGGTCAATGACACGTAGGTCATTACACCTCAGGCCATGGTCGTAGTTGCATGAGCTGTATTATCCATAATTACGTAGGATTTCCCTGGAGCCATGTGCAGAAAGCTGCTTAATAATGAGCACAAGAATATATGCTCAGACTGAAAAGTCTTTCTAGGTGGAAACAGACTTCTCCAACGTTTTGTTCATGTATGTCAGTAATGTAGGCTTGTATAAAGTGAAACTGTCTAAAAAGTTAGTTATGACATCTGGGAATGATTTTATTCGTAAAGTCGAGTAACGAAGGATTTAACCAATCGTAGGGGGCCTATCCCACGTAGGGCTTCAAATAAGCCTTCTATGCATCAGAAGTCCTATGATTGATAGTATGTTACAAAGAGTTTGGTGAAATCGACCACTACTGGATTCAACATTCCAACATCATACATGTAGATCAAGTTGCTCCCATGATAAAAAAAAAACAGATTTAACCAAGTTTTTATACAATGTTTTGTATTCTGTAGTTTGCTCCACATAACATTTGCATTGGTTTTAACATAGAGGAAGTCTGTTTCCTCCGTGTATGGTTTTAACCAGGGGTCCATTTTGTCCACACATGTAGAGATGCTTACACACAACAAATTGTGCTTAACAAATCAATTTTCAAATTACAGCAGTGATAAAACTGCAACATTAATGGAGTAGGAAGTGTGCTTATTAAACTCACCAACAACATTGGCTTACAACGTACACAAGTCTATGATATGCTTACAGTCATGACAGTACACACAATGCAAATCACCAAGCGGCTTCTTGCTAAATTTACATGTATGCTTATCATAATAAGCATACTTTGCTATTAAGATAAGCTGTTTGAAGCTTTGGTTACAGCTCAGTGCTATCGTAAATTGGGAATTAAACAGAGTAATGCTTACAAGTACATGTACAGTAATTACTTGCAGAATGGAGGAGGAATGAATTTACATAAATATCAGAACTATAAAAACTATCACGTGAGTACCATTTTTTTTTCAGTTGGTCAAGACTTTTTCTACGGTAAAGGAACAAAAATGCACATGACATGTCCTTCTTGAACCCCATTCCTGGATTCTGCAAAACATTGAATCCCTCACCCAGAAAAAAAAAGAAAAAGAAAGAGAAGAAACCCAGAAATCATCTCTAATATATTCAAAGACCGATATCAAACTCAAAGCATGCCGCACAATGTTTTTCGCATGACTCGTTCCGAATGAGAACTCAACCGTGGACGACACTCATGTAAATTTATATTTTGGAAAGGGGGTGGATGGGGATGGGGAGGGGTGTAAGGTGAAGCGGAGGACGCGAGGACATGGCCTGTAACCGAAGCATGATGGGATACATCAAGGGAATAACGCGGCGCATATTACACCGACTAAATACCAATTGACCCCCCTGTCTAGCTGGCTGTGCGCGGCAGAAAGATGCGTAATCATTTGGAAACGCTCACCTGCGTAGCTCTGCGAGGACATTAAGATGGAAATGCTCAAGAGAGGGCTTCCGTGTTATTAGATCTTCGTTTTTTTTTCTTGGAGAAGGGGGGGGGGGGGGTTGATGGAGGGAATTGATTGTCTATTACAATAAGGATTTTGTAATTTGAGAATGGCATGTAATTTCGGCAGTTATATATCGTCGGCGTATTCGACTTGAGCTGCATGTGTGATATATATGTGCTGCACGCTCACAATCCGTGACGGAAAAACAAATTAGGTCGTTTAATTCTCAGCCATTATGCATGTATACTGTGCATCAAACCACACAGGTCTGTAGCTCTGCACATCCGCCAAAAACAATTATGCCACATACATGGGGGTCGATCCCGGGGGGGGGGGGGGGGGGGAGGGATATATCCCCCCCAATATTTGAGGTGAGGGAATGGCATGTATTATCACCCCCCCCCCCCCCCTCCCGAATATTTCCAGGTTGAATGTCATTTACACCAAATCACCAATCATACCCCAATCATGAAAAGAAATCGACACTATGGCCACATACATGTACATGTAACAGAATGTTATGAATATAGCAGCTGATATACATGTATTTTGCATGTAGCAGCCAAAGACATGTAACGATTATGCAGTTTTTGTTTTACCTTTTTACAGAGTAAAATACATGTAAAAATATAATGGGATTGATAAATGTTTGAAACGTACAATAATGAATAAACTATACATTATGTGTACATATAGTTGCCCATACTGAAATTTGCATCCTTGTGGAGACATGGCTTTATTCTTTTGAAGAGCAGAATTTTAAATTGCTCCCCTTTGAACCAGACTCACTTTCCTCCAGAGGTTTTAATTTCTATCGAACATCCTTTGATACAAAAAGTTGTGACATATAGGTACATGGTGTATACCTTGAAAATTACTCCTTTTCAGCTAGTTCCAAATATCAGTTTTTTGAAAACCTTGTGGAGACCTACATGTATGCACCTCTAGAATTTCCCAGTGGAGACATGTACATGTACAGGTACCTGTAGGCCATTTACAAAATGGAGGCTCAGGCTCAGGCTTATAGGTTCCAGCTCTGACATCCATGTGCTGAAAATATAGGTTGTGGTTTTTCAATGAAGCTGAAACACTGATTTTCCTTTTCAAACCAGAGAATCTACTTCAGAACCACAGCCAAAAGCCTCTATTTTGATACCAGTTATTTCAGAATGGATTCACGAAATGGAGCCAGAGCCTGAGACGAAGCCTGAGCCTCGGTTTCGTAAACGCCCATTTCCATGCAACCTACTGTGTGCTCAGTCTCCACAAGGCACCAGGGGCCAATTTCATCATACTTACGACGTGTCGCAGAGTTAAGACTCATCCATACTCTATGGACTCACCGCATAGATGCGACGCGTCACAGAGCTTTTTGAAATCGGCCCCAGAAAATGTGACCACAACAATTGATACTGTGAGGAGATGTACATGTAGGCCTACTCGTACACGTCTTATTACTTGGCAAATGAAGGTCCTACTGTACCTCCATGCTTACATGACCACATGCAGTTTGAAATTACACTCTGTCTGTGTAAATTCAAAGCCACAGACCACATGATTGCCAAATCATTCATGGACCAGGGCATGTACATGTACATGTAAGTCTTACACAGCAGACGTAATGCTGTCAATATATTTATGCCTCAGTATACAAGGAGCCAGGCCCCCTCCCGAAAAAACACCTGTCACTCTCAAACAGAGCTTTGGGCTCATTGCCAAGACATGGCCATCATAAACACCTGCAGATGCTGCCAGTATTACGCACTGTGAGGTCTCCTATATTGGCCCGGAGTCTTAAAGCTGAATTAAGTGTACATGTACGTGCATACATTTACAGCGTGGACTACAGCTGTGCAGTATAACGTGCATTGTGCTTGAGACCATTTATTTTACAGCATTGATAGTAATTGTACAGTTGCATCCTAGATCCACTGACGTCACAAACAGAGCTGGCCGCTGGGGTCAATTTCACAAAACTCATTGTAACTTTAGGGGGTTAACTAAACGGAGGCTTAGGCTCAGGCTCCAGCTCTGTCATCCATATGCTGAAAATGTAGGTTGTGGTTTTTCATTGAAGCTGAAGCTCTGTTTTCCTTTTCAAACCAGAGAATCTACTTCCGAACCGCAGCAAAAAGCCTCTATTTTAGTACCCATTATTGTTAGAATGGATTCATGAAATGGAGCCAGAGCCAGAGCCAGAGCCAGAGCCAGAGCCTGAGCCTGAGCCTGAGCCTGAGCCTGAGCCTCCATTTTGTAAACACTCCTACTATCAATCGTATGATTTACAATGCAATATTGCAGCGCTACGTGGGATACGATAGGTTTATCCTTCATAAGTCGGGCTACGATCGATTTTTCGTTTCACATTTCGTCTCGTGAAATCGACCCCTGGAGGTATAACACTCAAGTTGCCACAGCCAAGATTACCCCTTCTAGTATATTCTGTACCGTACCCAATAACAGGCTTTTAACTTATATTTAAAAAATACAAGTAATAAACTGCTGCAAACTGCTCATCAGCCAAAATGACCTGAAATATATCAAACGTTAGAGTTAGGAGGGCCTGACGCATTTCGATCCTAGCAGGATCTTTCTCAAAGGGATAATCAAAAAAGACGATTTTTAAAAGACGTTCTTGTGAATTAGGAGATGAAATGTGAAAATGTGTATTTTCCCTTGGCATGCATGCTTGAGATTGCAAAAACAAAACCTGATCCTGGTCTGAGGTTTTCTTTTCCATCCACACATCTGAAGGGTCACTTCCATCAGACCTTAGGTAATCGAGATGCTTAATGGGACACTTGAAGATCCCATCTTCCTCTCAAACGAAGGCCGGGAACAGAGGGCAGTAACAGAGGGCAGTCCAGGCCATGGCCTCCCTTTAAGAGTCCATGGCCAAGGGGCCAATTTCACAGAGCTGCTTAAGCACAAAATTTGCTTATATAAGCATGAAAAGTCTTCCTTGATCAAACAGGATTGCCAACCAAATTTTCTTGTGATGTTTACTGCTTTTGACTTGTATTTGGCTATTGTTCGCAGAGCATTTAAAGGGCCTCTGCAATAGGAATATTATGGCTTGAATATGTGCCAAAAAGGCAACTGTTTTATGGGGCCTGTGATTTTACCCACTTCCTCACACTGTTTCAGGGTTAAAAACAGGTTTTTTGGTTTGTATGCTAATTAGAATTTCCATATTCATGAGTAAAACTGTCATCTGGGTACCTGAAAGCAGTAACCCAATTGATTTGTACACAAAACGTTGGGTTTGTTTTATTGATTTTCTGACAGACCTTTTCCTCCTCAATGAGTTTTATTTTGCCAAATATGTTCCTTTCATTCAACTGGTGGTGTAATTTTTTCGCCAAACCATTTCTGTGGGTCAAGTTTGCCTTTTCAGTTCTTTTATGTTTTTTCATTATATTTCTTGTTGGTTCCCCACATGAGCATGCATCAAACTCTTCAATTTTGTAAAGCCATTTAAAGGAAAACCAAATGCTGGTTGGAAACCAAAATAAGACTTGCCATTCATTATCTGTCAGTATATTCTCTGTATGAAGACAATAAAATAACCTCACTGAAAGAAGCACTGCAGTAACCCTTAAACATTCACAAGGAGTTTTGGCTTGCATACTGATTTTTACTTACCAAGGAATTTGGTGCTTTAAAAGCAAATTTTGGTGCTTAAGCAGCTCTATGAAATTGGCCCCTGCCCAATGATAAAATATGGGAGGAGAGGAGGAACAACACACCCAAAATGCATCTTATAAACTGTGCCAACTTACCTTCTTTAACTTTCAGGATGAGATCGTCTGGTGAGCGCATCAAACTGGTGACAACTAGAGCAAACGAGAAAGAAAACGGGAAGAACGTGATGTTACAGGTGCAATGTAGTGAATAAACATGACGCTCAGAGGCATTGCAGCATTAGAGAGGTTTTTCAGGTTCTGCACAAACTTAATTTCACACGAAGCAGAACTTGAATCCGTTTCCGAAGCCCTGTGGATTGTAAGCCCGGTTGCTTAAGCATCGGAGCTACTTAATACAAGTATCCTCCATCCTTATGATAGAACGTATAGGCCTACCCTCAGCTTATTTCCAAATAGCTCTGTTTTAAGGTCCTGGTCTGAAGTCCCTGTACGACCCAGCAGCAGCCGTAGGGCCTAACACCTCACCTTAAGAGATAGAATACTGTGTACACAGCTGAGACAAGCCCAGGACCACAATTAGACGGATGCAGCTTCCAGCTGAGCATTCAGAACTCAGAATGTGAGGATTCCGCAAAGAGCCACATCATAGCAGAATGCATGTACGGTATACACGTATACATATTATACATGTTGGCTGGCAGGCACAGCATGACTTTTTAATAGTGGTAGGGCATTGATTCTGGAGCAAGCAGTCCTAAGCAGGGATCCCTTACAGTACCCTACATATTGCATTTGGTTAACTAATGCAGCTTTATCGATTGCCGTACAGTATAAGCCGTACTGCAGAGGAGTACATAAGCTGGTGGGCCTACTTGTGAGATCGTGGTTTAGGTACAGGTACATGTGCATAAGTAAGAGCCTGATCCTGCAATGCAATACCGAAATTGTGCTTGTGTCTGGTGCATTTCTACACAATGAACCCATACATATGTACAATACTTGTATTAAAGGTAGTATCATACTTTGGTAAGAGACCAAAACAGAAATGTTCACAGATTTATGTGTAATTTTCAGGGTATGAAGATGATGCTAGTAGAAACATACCGTTAAAATATTTCCGCCTGAAATGGTGTATTTATCCAGAAATTAGTAAAACAACGACCGAGAATCTTTTTGATCTTTTAAAAGATCAAAAATAAAAGAGAAAAGACTTAAGAAATACTGTGGCTGTTTTTCACTGTTTTCTCAAAAAGTGGGCACCGTATGGGACTGAAATTTTCACAGACGACTGTTACTACATCTGTCTTGATATTTTTGCCCATGAATCTGTATTTCTTTGATAAAAACCAAAGTATGATACTACCTTTAATGGGATGACTGTATGCTTTTCATATTAACAAATACATATGTCAACATGTAGGCCCCTATTCGACATAAATGACATGGTTTTGTCCTAAGAATGTCTGGGCACTTTTCATCGCCAAGCCCAGCTCAGCATCAGCTTCAGCTCATGTATGATACATTCATCTCTAACTAACTGCACACATGCAAGTATCAAATGAACAAAGATAGTAATTAGCAAATTATAAGCAAATGAACAAAGATGACTGACAATTTGGGAAACTGCCAAATGCCAATAGAGAGCGTGCACGTGACGTCACTTGACAGCTTATCGGCCATTTTGGACGGCACGCGTACGCACGTACGTGTACGCGTGGTACCAGACAGCATCATATGCACGCACTTCTGCGTCCGATTGATTTGCAAGCTACGCGAGCGCATGTGGGTTACATGTATACACTGTACGTACGTGCATTATACATGTGTACAGCGTTGCCGTCCAAAATGGCGTCCTGATCACGTGACTGCACGACCTCTATACAGGGCTGGATAGCCGTGACAAGTTGGTAGAGCGCATTCATTATGGTATCCCGGAGGTCTCAGGTTCAAATCCCAGTACATTTTTTCTTTGTTCACCTAGCTTTCAATGAATTAACAAACTGCACTAAAATAGGAACTTGTGGCTATGATGTCGAAGAGCTGTAGTCTATTTAGACACAGAGAATGGAGCTTCAACTCCAATCAAAAACCTACTGTGAAACTGTAAAAATGTCATTGAAAAGTGAACAAAGAAAAATTTTCTGGAGCGGGATGATTAAAAATTAATTAAAAAGCCGTATCCTCTTTGAGTGATCCCCCATGTACCGTTTCCAGGTTGCATTGACTATTGGGGTCACCACCAACGTAGGGCTGGATGGCTCAGTTGGTAGAGCGCTGTACGGTATTCAGGAGGTTCGAATCCCGCTCCAGTCAATTCTTCAAAATCGTCTATTTGACGATTAAACTATAAAAATGTTCAACTCTAGATGACAGAAGGGTTCTAATGCCTGTGCAAGATCCAGGCTTTTGTCTCATTTGGGCAACTTGGTATATGTTTTGGACATCTTATTTCATCCACAACTTATTGTACATGTATAGTTGTCATCTTATCTCGGACACTAGAGCAAACTGAATTTGGAAAACCTATGTTATACGGTCATAAACCCTAGTTTAAAAATGAGATGACTGAATTTACAGTCAAAATTGCTGTTAAAACACCCTGTGTGCATAAAACACATAAAAAAAAACACTCTGTAGGGATTTAAAAACAATAATAGACCTGTGAGCTGTGACGTACGCAGATATACTGCATGGCACTAACTTGTTTTAAAACACTTATTCATTGTATTTGACGACGTGTTATTTAATAGACCACATGCACCGTAGGAGGATTTTGCAGTCTCCATAAGGAAATGATGTTGCCAGGGTACGATCAGAGAGGATTTATTCGCTGTGCGTCATCAGGGATGCAGATCGGAGAGGAGAAAGATGAAAGATAAAAAACCTCGTACATCACACAATTGGAAACTGAGCTTCGGTCTTAGCTGTACACTGAGATGCTAACAACGTGACAACAACTACTGTGCTTCTTCGTAAACGCGTTCAATAAGATCTGATGAAAAACTGCCGACAAAATAAAACTCTTTTTTTTTTACAAGGGCATCATGCAGCCAATTAATGTCAACATGGTGTTGGAAAATGATATTATTCAGGCAATTTATGACGTTCAATTTAATTGAATTCAAAACTTTATTGTCCTATTAGGAAAATTCATTGGCCTTTAAAACCATGCATGTACAATAAACCTAACAAATAGGAACACATTATTCAGAACAAATGTGCAATTCTTTAAAAACAACATACATTAAAGGGTGCCACAAGTAAATGGAAAAAAAAATTGTGTGAGCAAATTGAGTGGGGAAGATTTTACCCCTATATAGTATTTCGAACACACGGTTTTGAATGGCGCCCTCTTTTGATTTAAACAAGAAACTGTCGGTGGTGTCACTGACTGAGGGCATGGGCTACAGAGGTCATCAAGTTTTAATAATTCATGAGGCAATGGCTGTCTAGAACAATTTTTCAAAGTGGGGTCAGGGCGAAAATGTATTTAATTTTAATTTCAATACAAGTAATAAACTGCTGCAAACTGCTCATCAGCCAATATGACCTGAAATATATAAAATGCTTGGAGTTTAGGAGGACCTGACACGTTTGGATCCTAGCAGGATCATTCTCAAAGGCCTTTGGGAAAGATAATCCTGTCAGGCCCTCCTACTCCAAGAATTTTAATTTCACACGAACAATTATAACAGAACTTGTTGCGAAAACACTGCAGGGGTAGATTTCACGAAGCCCTGCGATCGATCGTAACTCGAGTTACCAAGGATAACCCATCGTAGGGGGCCTATCTCATGTAGGGCTTCAATGCATCAAAAGTCCTACGATTGATAGTAAGTTACGAAGAGTTTGGTGAAATCGACCCCAGGACATAGAAGGGGGAGCATGCCAGTACAATTGAAGAAGTGCCCCTCCCCCTTCTGGACTCCTAGTTTTCCAGAGAAGGCAATGAAGTTTAAAGAACTGATCTCCTGACGATAATTACAAAAACATTTTACAGTACACAGCTTCCCAACTGAGAAACCATGTACTCTACAAATGCATGTTACAGATCCAGATGTGCATCAAGAACGTTACATTTCATTGAGTTCCACATGGCGCATACATACATACATGAACGAACACGCGCAATTTGTACGCTAACATTTTCCGAAAAAACAAAATTTCTCTCTCTTTCCCCCCCCGGAGGTCGGCCGCGGCAAGAAGTAGATTCATATTATTGCCAAACTGTCATTGGAGGGTTGGTTTTTTTTTTTTACGAGGCGCTATAAGAAGGTCGGAGCGCAATACGCAATATCGAACGGTCTGCCGGAATGATGGCAATGTATTTTTATGGGGCAATTTCTTGCAGTTGACTTGTGCAAACACGACCAGAGGGAGCGGGGATGTGGGATGGGGGCAGTTGATGGTTGTCGTTATTACCTCAACCGTGCTAGCCATCATAGTAAAAAAAAAAAAAATGCAGTTACGGAGCCTGGGGAATATTTTCTCTTCTAGGCTATGAAAAAATTGCCGTTTGTTATTTCTGAGCAGGACTGCCGGGTAAACAAGTGCTGAAGACAAAGTCACGTTTCTTGGAAGGAGGGGATAAAAACAAACACAGGAATCACGTTAATATTCTGCGTTGACCCTTCAATAAATCTTGCAAACTCAAGGTTAGGGAAGATGCTGTTGGATTGAGGCTAATATGGCTCTGCGCTCGTGACGTCACATTCAGAGGTTCGGACAAACAAGTCGCACGTTCCCCAATTAACTTACACGAAAACGTATGGTGATATTTGTCCGAACATCCGGGTAACTATAGCTGTCGATATAAAGGGTGTATTCTAAAAATAGCTCGAGTGCGGAGCCCAATGATAAACAAAACTCAACTAATTGAAAATAGTTCTGAAGACAAAATCTTGGTCAGCAATTACTGAACAAAGTTTGAGAGACCAAAGTACATGAGCTGATACACATTAACTGGAATTTGTATCTTTATTGAGACACGGCTTTGTTCTCATGCACTAATGAACACTCTCCGAAGAGCAGAATTGAAATTGCCCAAAAATGAACCAAAATCACTTTCCCGGGTTGGTATGTCTGGCGAACATCCCTTAAAGCTTCTCTTTGCGACAGATAAAGATACCTTGGAAATTCCATCTTTTTGAGTTAATTCCAAATATCAGTTTCATGAAACTACTGTAGGTGATCTTGTGGCGACCTATAGGCCTATGTACATAGAATTTCCCTATGGAGACATATTCAACCTATATTGTGCTCGGTCTCCACAAGGCACCAGGGCCCAATTTCATGGAATCCGTTACTGCTATTTTTGTGCTAACGGGCACTGCTATGCGTGGAATCTATTTCATGGAATCCGTAAGCAAGACTCTCGGTTAGCGAAGAATTTCTAGGGTAACTGTGATCATTTTCTGCTAACGGCCTGTCGTATGCATTCCTTGCTTACCATTACCAAAAGGAAACTCTTCTGTGAAAAACACTAACCGTAACCAAACAAATTCTGCTACCGTAAGCGAAGATTTTTTGCTAATGGTAACGGATTCAATGAAATTGGGCCCAGATATGAACCCATGAACACTGTAAACTGCTGCAATTCATCTTCAAATAAAAAAATTCATACAGTAAATGTACATTACATTTTGAGGTGTGCGCGTCTGGATGGTGAGAAGCAATATGAGCCATTTCCTTGCCCGAAGTAAAAGCTATGAACATTTTGGATGCATTTAGAGGATTGCAGAAACAATTATTATTGGCTATTAAACACTGAACAATTTTGGAGGACTTGGGTAATGTGGAAACAAATCAAACAAACTGAGTGTTATTTGTTTCACAATTTCAGACGGCTTTCAAAAACGAAAATCAAAATATTTATTCTGAAACAAGGAAATGAATCAAATACCCAAAAGTGAGGGTACATGAAAGACAAGTTCTAAAGACGTTCCTGCAAAATGTATGGAGTTCTTTAATCTACAACTGTACATCTAGCTTGAACAAACTTTCTTAATATCCCTCACTCCAAAAAGTCTTGGATCCTGAAGTCAATGAATTAAATTGTTTCAACGTACCTGCACATGTGCTTGTGTTAGTTCTTGCTGAAAGCTGTAATATTCCAGGAAGGCCCTACAAATATCAGACCTTACGTGCCCACGGCGAAGGAACGTAATTATCTCTTGTTCGCTCAGCGTTAGTTTCTTACAGCCTAGCCTGAAGTCGAGAAGATACTGTGTTTGTAGGAGTTTCTTCCGTGAAAATTCTTCCAATTCGTTGTCCAAATGCTCCACAGTCAGCGATTTGTAAAGGAAGAAAAATCTGTCCTCTATATTCCCTTTCGATTGCGACGGCAACATGACATCGACCAGGTTTGAAAATCCGTCAGGTTGGTTCAGATACCAGAGCTTATCTCACGCACTCACACACACGACAGCTTTCGACGGAACATGCAAATTACTGGGCTGGTTGCGCATTTGTGCGAGCGTGCGCGCACATGTCAGAGGTTCGGTTTCGTGTTTTGATGGCCGGAAAATTAAACCCACCATGAGTGAAATTCGAGCACAGAGTGGGAAGATAGAAGCATGCCAATAAATTGCGCTGGCTGGGGTTTAAATTGAGTCAAGACTGCGCACTGGGGGGAACGCTATAGGGGGTGTGTGTGGGTCTGTGTTTGTGAGTTTAACGAAACAAAATTCATTTCTTAAATGGGGATCTGTGAAAAGATCGGCTGTTTGATTTGTGAAATTTGACATCATTTACTAGGGAAACCCTATTAAGAGCAAATTACATTTCCGACACGGCACACGTATACATTTTCTAAACCTGGCTTGGTCCAGGGTATACATGTGAATGTAATCAAATGTAAACAAGATCAAATGTCACATACATCAACAATGTTTGTGTGACACTTACAATAAGGAGATGTGTTTCCGGCCCAACTGGGTTATAATTTGAAGATAATTGGAAGAGTTTCGCTAACAGAGTTACAGAGTTCAGGGCCCAATTTCATGGAATCCATTACCGTAAGCAAAAGATCTTCGCTTACCATAGCAGACTTTTTTGGCTTACCGTTAGCGTATTTCACAGGAGAGTTGTCTTTCTAGCAATGCTAAGCAAGAACTTTCTGCAGAATGAATATATGGCAGCGCGTTAGCAGAAAAAAATCAAGATTAGCCTTGAAATTCTTCGCTAACCAAGAGTCTTGCTTACGGATTTCATGAAATAGATTTCATGCGTAGCAGTGCCCGTAAGCACAAAAATGGGCCGTAGCGGATTCCATGAAACTGGGCCCTGTACATGTTTATGTACTGTACATGTAAAGGCGAAAAATTGCACTGTTCCTTGGAAATGACAACCAAAAATGGATCTGGAAAGATGAAAAATCTCTGTTTTTCAAACAAGAAAATGAAGAAAAATTTTAAAAGTAAAATGTACTCAAGAAACTCAAAAATATGCATACAGTGCAGTATCCTACATGCATGCATGACATGATGAACAAAATGTAAAAAGTCTTCATAGACCGATCCGACGGCACGATATACTATCCGCCATAACTGCAGTGTCCCTGCCTGCCTTTTGTCAGGCAACAAAAGAATTTACGCTCTGAAGCAACTCTATAATTGCTGTGTATACGTCCCATGATTAAGGGACGTACACCCTGCAGTATAAGGTGCGGTGGATGTAAATTATTTTGTTGCCAGACAAAAGACGGGCGGAGACACTGCAGTAATGGCAGGTGATTCCTACCTCCATGGTCGCGCTGTCAGATCAGTGTATACCATATAAACATGTTTTTTACTGTACATGTACTATACTCTCGACTCTGTGCCATATCAATTTGATACCTGGCAAATGCCTGGTGTAACTAACATGTACCAATGGATCATTTAGAGCTTGCGCTGTCAAAACAATTTATCCTGAACTATAATCGATATGACAGAATTTACAAATTGCCTGTGAGCAAAGTCAACTGACTGTGTCCCTTCAATTGACCGAGTCCTGAACCAAAATCCTAGCCATCGGCCCTGGATGTGTGGTCAGTGCTTTGCTGCCAGCCGCTCGCTCGGTACCCCGTACTGCCCGCCAGTCATAATGCATGCTATGACTTGTAATTGGTCAACAGAGTGCAGTGACTGCCTGAGGAAGGACAATCCAGTGTACGGGATACCGGTATCGTCAACACAGCTGTATGAGAAATGTGAGGATCGCGGGAGGGACCAATGGACGTGATGATCGTGATCTACATTGTATGTATACAGTGTACAGTGTACATATAAATGTGTACAATATATCAATGACTAGACACATATACTTGCATATATGCACTAGCTATTAACAGTAGTACTTTACAAACTGTAAAAAACTAAAACAACTGTAACTGTAACATTTTTTTATTGTCTTTCCGGATTAAAATAATTTATTTTAAGAGTATAAACTGTAATTTGAGGTTGTACAGATGAATGTTATTACATTTCGTTCCCAAAAATGTGAAGCACTGAAAAACTTCAACTTTTCATCCGAATAAAAAAGAAATTTAACATTTCACGTGGACGGCCAGAAATCGGTATTACATAGGCTCGCTAAAAAGGAAGGCTATTCAATAATAGGCGTTTAATAATTTATGGTGTCCATTCCTACATTGGCACAGTAAAAAGTCACCTAATTCAGTGTATATCACAATTCAATGTACATTAGCAGTTAGACAGAAATTAGAAGGAAATGACTTCCTGTTCCTGAAATTTGATCAAACATGCCAAAAGGGACACACGCAGAGTCGCAAATTATGTGGGCCCCAAGCGGACTAGAAATGCAGCAAGTGTCATAAACCTGGGCCTGCAATTACATGGTGCCTTGTGGAGACCGAGCACAATAGTTTGAATATGTCTCCACAGGGTCTCCACTCTCCACAAGGTTTTTCACGAAACTCATGGAATAAACTCAAAAAGGAGAAATGTCAAAGGTACTGTATCTGTCACAAAGGAAAGTAAAAGGGATGCTCGCGAGAAATTTCAACCCAGGAAAGTGATTCTGGTTCAAATGGGAGCGATTTCAATTCTTCTCTTCAGAGAGTACAAGTATTCATTGTAGTACAAGAGAACAAAGCCATGTCTCCACAAGGATATAAATTTGAAGTGTACGCATAATGTACATGTCATGATAGGCCTATACAGTTTGCATACATTATGTACATGTACAGGGGTCGATTTCACGAAGCCATGCGATCGATCGTATCTCGAGTTACGAAGGATAACCCATCGTAGGGGGCCTATCCCACGAAGGGCTTCAATGCATCAAAATGTCATACGGTTGATAGTAAGTTACGAAGAGTTTGGTGAAATCGACCCCTGGTCTGACCATTCAAATACAATTTCCCCATAGAACATGTACATAACATGTACGTACATATGTAAATATCATGTAAATATCATGTAAATATCAGTGGCATAGAAACTCAACGTTCTTCCCCTACAACCTGGATTGCCTGTACCTATCACGTCTCAATCAGTAAAATTTAAAGGGGCATTTTGCATGTTAAATTTCATTCATTGTATAAGCGCTAGGAGTTAGGAGGGCCTGATGACGTTTCGATCCTAGCAGGATCTTTCTCAAAGGCTAAATGACAAGAGGACAAGAACATGCAATTAAAGAAACAGAAAACCAAACAGAACATGGATGAAAACAACTTACAAGGAGACGAGGAGGATCACTAAGAAGGGATACAAGAGCAGACTGGAGAAAGATCCTGCTAGGATCAAAACGTCAGGTCGTTGTAACTCCAAGCATTTGATATATTTCAGGTCATTAAATTGCTTGATGAGCAGTTTGCAGCAGTTTATTACCTATAGGTCAGCGCAGAGTGACGTCATTCCAACTCGCCGACCTTGGAGCGATGAAAACAAAGTGGCAAATTGTGCGGTTTTAAAGACAATAAGCTGCTAGTAGGCCTATACGGTACTTCAAAGAAGGATTATTGTCAGAGGACAATCTATGACTCGACAATGGCAGTCGTACAGAACACGATCTCTGCTAAAATACTCGGAAAACAATTCAATCGCGACTCGACGACGGATGGTATGCTATTTTTTGCGTGAATTGTTTGTAGCTTGCGCCAGTACACGTTGGTTTTCGTCGGTTGTCTAGTTCGACGGTTTGAATGAAAGTACCCGGATGTCCGCGCTGATCTATACATGTACTTGCAAATGTTGTAAAGGTGGTCAAAGTACCGAACACTTGTTCTGTTGTAAACCACATGTAGGCTACACATACTGTACAGTTCATGAATGTCAGCCAAAATTACATGATACTGTGTATGACGTCGGTATAACACCCGACCAGACAACCATCCTCTAGAGGCACCACATACCAAATCTCTTTCCTGAATTCATGACCTGATCAACACAGGAAGGACAAAGGTGAACCATCGCTGGGTTAAGAGTTTAAGTAATGATGAGATGACGTACCGGTAATCACCACACTGAACTACACATGCAGTTAATGAATGATCTGTCCTTAAGTGGTACATCCTGAGTGCATGAGTAAAATGAAAGTGCACTTCAGAAAACAATACCAAATATTACCTGCCAACATTTTAAGACGACATACTGTATCTTACTCATACAACTCAATTCTAAAAAAGTGATGTTTCTCACTCTTTTGCATTATTTAAGGGGAATACGAAACGGAGGCTCAGGCTCCATATCAAGCTCCAGCTCCTTTTTCTTGAATCCAAACGTTCTGAAATAACGGGTATAAAATAAAGGCTTTTGACTGCGGTTCTGAAGTAGATTCTCTGGTTTGAAAAGGAAAATCAGTGTTTCAGCTTCAATGAAAAAACACAACCTATATTTTCAGCATATGGATGACAGAACTGGAGCCTGAGCCCGAGCATGAGCCTGAGCCTCCGTTTCCTAAATGCCCTACGAGAGCATGGTTAGACAGGGCATTGCACTAGTGCTACATAATTTTTTATATGTAAACACTTGTATGCAACAAATTTCGCATTATGGTTGCTGTGCATGTATCCCATAGGATTCATGCAAAATGATTTAGCGGCCACGGCGGATATGTCCTAAACTTGCCAGGTATTGTTCCAGACGAAACTCGAGACCCCCTCCCCGCCCCCACCTGCAAACATCTCCCTACCCTCCTCCATCCCTCCCCTTCCCCCCCTTATTCTCTAGAGTCCATCTGCAATAGGAAAGATTTTAACAAGATTAAATCTAGCGATGCCCTGTGCAGTATAATGCGAACTCAATCACAGCACGTCAGCCAGAATAAAAAAAAACACAACCGCTCGTTTGCCGAAAGCATGATGTGCTTTTTGAGCTTGAACAGTTGGGCTCAAGGCAAATTGCGTATTTGTTTGTTTTGTTTTTTCCGTTTGGGTTGTTTATTTTCACCCCATCCATGCTTAGGGCATGCAACATGTAACATGTTTCTGATTGAATTACAGTTCTGTGGGACACATGTTTAAAGTGAAATGCAGGACTCCCATTACAACTCATTCAACAAATCTAGGAAATTTGGAAAGGGTCGAGTGAAATTCTTTTTCGCACTGTTAAAGGTAGTATCATACACTGTACTTTGTTTAGTAAGAGACCAAAACAGAAATGTTCACAGATTTACGTATAACTTGCAGGGTATGAAGATGATGCTGGTAGAAACCTACATTTTTCTGCCTGAAATGGTGTATTTATCCAGAAATTAGTAAAACAATGACCGAAAATCTTTTGATCTTTTAAAAGATCAAAAATAAAAGAGAAAAAAATTAAGAAATACTGTGGTCATTTTTCATGGTTTTCTTAAAAAGTGAGCAACGTATGGGAATGAAATTTTCACAGATGACTGCTACCGAATCTTCTTTGATATCTTTGCCCATGTATTTCTTTGACAAAAACCAAAGTATGATATTACCTTTAAAGTTAAGTACAGGATTGGTAACATACCCAAACAGAAATGTTCACAGATTTTATATAACTTTCAGGATATGAAGATGATGCTGGTAGAAACATATACCGTTAAAATATTTCCACCTGAAATGCTGTATTTATCCAGAAATTACCTTAGTCAAACAAAGACCGAAAATATAGTTTTGATTTTGGGGTAAGATCAAAACCATTCTTTACGTTTAATAAGAAAAATTGAGTCGGGTGTTCACTATTTTCTCATGAATCAGATGTCTGATTGAGCTCAAATGTTCACATATAATATGTGTTATTTTGTTGGATCAGACAAAGTGTGAGTGCTGCCCTGTGACCTTTACCAATCATGTACCTTTAAAGGTCGTATGTGGCTAGGATTCATTTGGCCTGTACCGTTTATGAAGTTGGTATCAAAGCTGTAATGTTTCTAATGTTCACCCCTAGAGAATTGGCACATTTTGAGATACATGTACCTGTACCTACGAGCTCGGAAAGGTGAAAACTACACCACTTTCCAATCACTTTGTGGTATTCATATCAGTTATAGGTGCAAGTTTTGAATAGGAAGCATGTGGGATACATTTTAAGCCGATTCACACGAGGGAGTTCTGGTGACAAGACTGTAGCTGCTCAAAGTTTTTTAGCATGAATGCACTGTAGGGACTTCCGAAGCCACACAGCGCCTTTAAAAGTTCAATCAACTTTGCTTGATCCCTCACGGATCACTTTGTGCCGAGGATGCGCAGCCACGCGGGCAGACAGAAGTGTGCGTGGCTCGGAAAGGGGTTAAATTGGATTCTGCAACACGCTTTTTTCTCTCTGCCGCAAGCTTTGAGCAAGAGAAGAGCTAGGTTTTTTTATCTTTTAAGAATTTAAGCGTCCGTGAGCGCGCCGGCACTGGGCTGGGCATAAAAGATAAAAAGAAGTACTTATAAGACAGATGATATCTACAATGCACAGTGATTTGACAAAGTTCAAAGAGCCCTTGAAAACTTCTCCACCACCTGCTATCCACTGATTACAGTGTAGAAATTATAACCTCTCTTGTTGAGAACCTTGAAAGTGACAGAGAGTAGATGTATATACATGTATGCATCTGTGGGGTAAACTAGTGATCTGGCTGTCATACTCAAGGTCTGGTGGTCAATCTACAGATTGTGGGTTTGAGTCCAGCCATGGGCTAGTGGTGCTTGCATCCTTGGGCAAGATTCTTTGTCACGCATTAGGCACGTTTATAATAAAGCAAAAAGCGCGGCTATTTGGGTCGCGCTCCAAATCGTGACCCAAATAGTCACACTTTTTGTCGTGTCCACACAGGCAAAAAAGCGTGACCCAAATTGCACCGGTACGATTTCTATAAAACTGCGTGTACGCAATGAAGCGTGAAGTTGGCATGCATCCTGTGCTAAACTTGCAGGCCCGCCTTGCATGATGGGATATAAAAAACCGGTATTTTTTGGTGCACCGTTCACAACATATAATCACGACTCTTTGCAAAAAGACGCACTATTAGTGCGATTTGAATCGCGTTCCAAATCGCGATTATTTGTGTCCACACACAAATAGTCACGCTTTTTTGGTGTGTGTGAACGTGCCTATTGCTCCTCTTCACCCAGGTGTAAATGGGTACCTGTGAGGGTAGAGATGGCTTGATGTGCTTGATTAGCCTTTGTGGCTTACAGCAGCCAGGCTGTATAAGTACTCCCCAGGAAATTGCGATTGTTTCAGGAATATAAATATGCAGCCCAATGACCAGGGATAATGTCAATGTAGGTGCCTTAATCAGCTTTCTGGATAAGAGTGCCATATACTGTATAAATCTCCGAAGCAATCCTTGGTGGTGACACATAAGCCAGGATTTAAAGGGTGCCACATTCGTCATAGTACTGGAAATTGGGTCAATTCCCATAGATTTTGCAGCACTTGGTATGTACAGTATGTAGTATAGGCAGTGTACAACATGTGCAGTGTTTGTCATTGCTGATGAAAGAGGCTGTCCCATAATACAGAGACACAATGTCCAACAGGTGGTTATGCAAGGTGCCCATCTGACTATAAACTCTGCTTCAAGGAAACACGTCAACCACTCAGCAAAGATTGTGAAAGTAAAGACTACAGGGCTTTTCACACTATCCAAAATCTTGGTGTTGGAACCGTATCAAACCCCGAGATTTTTTCAACCCTTTTCACATTTAAACATTTTAAACCCCGAGCCAACCCAGGTGGGACGGCCTAGCCGGATCGAAATCAACCCAGGTAGGGAGCAGGGTTGAAAATCTCAACCCGCTTCCAAACTGCATTTTTTCGCCATGATCTGTGTTGTATGAGCCGGTTCACCATAAACGTAGTGTGAACGTTGCATCTCTTCGATCCGGTTCAAAAACTTGCCGGGCTGAACCGGGGCAGAAAAGGGGTTGGTTTCAACAGGGATCGAAAAGGAGATAGTGTGAAAAGGCCTTATTTTTTGGAAATTAAGGCCTGTCCATTTCACACATTGTGAACTCACCTGGGCCCAAATTCATGGAATCCGTTATGGCCTATTTTTGTACTTACGGGTACTGCTACGAGTGAAATCTATTTCATGGAATCTGTAAGCAAGACTTAGCAAAGAATTTTTAGGTTTACCTTATTTTTTTCTGCTAACACATTGTCATGTGCATTCTGCAGAAAGTCCTTGCTCAGTGTAGCGAAACAGAAAAACTCTCCCGTGAAATACGCTAACCGGAAGCAAAAAGTCTGCTATTGTAAGCAGAGAATGTTTGCCTACGGTAACAAATTTCATGAAATTGGCCTTCAAGCAGGACAAGCCTTAACCCCTTCAGCCTGGGTTTTTTTTTTTTTTTTGGTCATTAAAAAGTGAACAAAGAAAAAGTTACTGGAGCAGGATTCGAACCAGTGACCTCCAGAACACCGTACCAGCACTCTTTTTTTTCTGGCATCATTATCAGCCACCGGTCAAATAGAGGTCATCTGGCCGGGCTATATGTTTGCAGGGAACTCAGCGCTAACAATGCGGCCACACAATGGTTGAATACCGCCAAACAATGTCCCAAATTCCAGCCAAACGTAATCAGTGTCACCACGGCTGTGTTCGGAACTCACAGATTGCAGTCAGCTCAAAAAATGCAATTCTTTTCAAATGCAAATCAAGGGGGTATTAAATGTACCACAATGAGCAAATTTTGGGGGGACAAAGATTCATTGAACCTCTTGTTCCAGACATAACCTCATTCAACGTATTTCAAAGGAAATAACAAACTTAGTAATGAATATTCTCACGCCATGAGATTGCTATAGATGCTTCCTGGGCAGTCTCGAGTTAAAAAATAAGCAATTTAATCCTCAGCATTGCAACCCAGTGATTCAATTAGTAGGGCCATTCTATAGGAAATTTACAAATTGAAGATTATTACCTTCTTTGGTTGTTTTTCCCTCCACAAGTTCACCATTTATTTCTAGGATGATATCTCCAACTTGCATCTGCACAGAAAAAAAAGCAGGAAAATATTTTTCAGTAAAATTAAATTTCATTTTCATAATCATTGTACATGCAATAGGATAAAAGTGACTGCATCCTTCATATTTAACAAATAAATTTCATTGAAAAAAGAACAATGAAAAGTTGACTGACAGGATTTGAAACAGCAACCTCCGGAATACCGCACCAGTACTACAGATGTCACTGGTTCGAATCCCGCTCCAATAATGTTTTCTTTGTGCACTTTTCAATGACTTAAAATTAATCCAGTCACTTTCCCCTGCGGTTATTTGATGATTAAAAATTAATGGACAACTATTCCGCAAGGGTGTTTAAGATTGTGGAAAACTTGTCCATTCCACACAGCACTGGACACAATGCTTTTAAATTCCAGATTCCAAGTACATGTACATGTACATGTACATTGTACAATGTACAATGTACAATTCACAATGCTGATATTCCCCTTCCCAGACACTGAGTACAGCATTGTCCATCCTTGATCTCGCATCCCATAAGGTCATCCCATAAAGGTACTTGACATAAGGCTATACAGCTCATAGGATACTGGACATAGCATTGTCATCCCACAAGGTAGAAAGCTCAAAGTTGTTCATCCCATGAGGTAGGCCCTACTGGACACATGGAGTGTCCATTCCGAAAAAAATCTAGACATACAATTGCCATCCACCAAAGTACACCTAGCAGGCTTAATAAGTTGTCCAAGAATCTCAAAGGGTAGTGGGTATGTTGTTCTTGCAGCCAGGTACTGGACAAGGAGGCTGTCTACCTCGTACCAAACTGGACAGAGTGTTGTCATCAAACAAGGTAGTAGGCTCAAAGTTGTACAAGAAACCAAAAGGTAGTGGGTTTGTTGTTCTTCCAGCCAGGTACTGGACAAGGAGGCTGTCTACCTGGTACGAAACTGGACAGAGTGTTGCCATCAAACAAGGTAGCAAGCTCAAAATTGTCCAAGAATCTCAAAGGGTAGTGGGTATGTTGTTCTTGCAGCCAGGTACTGGACAAGGAGGCTGTCTACCTCATACGAAACTGGACAGAGTGTTGTCATCAAACAAGGTAGTAGGCTCAAAGTTGTACAAGAAACCAAAAGGTAGTGGGTTTGTTGTTCTTCCAGCCAGGTACTGGACAAGGAGGCTGTCTACCTGGTACGAAACTGGACAGAGTGTTGCCATCAAACAAGGTAGCAAGCTCAAAATTGTCCAAGAATCCCAAAGGTAGTGGATATGTTGTTCTTCCAGCCAGGTACTGGATTAAAGAGGCTGTCTACCTCGTACTAAACTGGACAGAGTGTTGTCATCAAACAAGGTAGTAGGCTCAAAGTTGTACAAGAAACCAAAAGGTAGTGGGTTTGTTGTTCTTCCAGCCAGGTACTGGACAAGGAGGCTGTCTACCTGGTACGAAACTGGACAGAGTGTTGCCATCAAACAAGGTAGCAAGCTCAAAATTGTCCAAGAATTCCAAAGGTAGTGGATATGTTGTTCTTCCAGCCAGGTACTGGATTAAAGAGGCTGTCTACCTGGTACGAAACTGGACAGAGTGTTGTCATCAAACAAGGTAGTAGACTCAAAGTTGTACAAGAATCCAAAAAGGTAGTGGGTATGTTGTTCTTCCAGCCAGGTACTGGACAAAGAGGCTGTCTACATCGTTCGAAACTGGACAGAGTGTTGTCATCAAACAAGGTACAGTAGTAGGCTCAAAGTTGTCCATGAAACCAAAAAGGTAGGTCAACATGGTAGAGGATATGTTGTCCTTCAGCCAGATACTGGACAAAGAAGCCGTCTATCTTGTAGGAAACTCAACAAAGTCTTGCCGTCCCTACAAATCCGGCAAATAGGATCAATGTTGTCCATCCAATAAGGTACCGGGCACGGGGCTATCATCCGATTCATCCTGCCAGGTACTGAATATGTTAAAGCTAGATCAGTAAGAGCGCACATATAACCAACGAGGCTCTGTATACAGGAGTATCCAGGGTGAGCAACAAAATAGCTGCCAGGAGAATGAGACTAGCTGGACGCTGCAAAAGACACCAAGAGCTGCCGGCCAGCAAACTGGTGCTTTGGGAACCAGCGCATGGGCACCGGGCACGTGGACGTCCCACAATAACATATCTGGACGTTCTCAAGAAGGACGCAGGAGTGCAAAGCACCAGCGAGCTGGCTGGAAGTATAGAAAACCGGCATGACTGGAAACGACGATGGAAGGCTCATCTGAGGATGACCTAGAAAGAGATCCAAAAAGAAACTGAGGATGGTATTGACCATCCCTGCAACAGGGATGAGATTGACCAATGATAAAAATGTCTAAAAACAACTGACAGAGAGCATTATAAGTCTGAAATCTGAAAATCTCCTATACTTTTGTACACAGTCTGTGAGGGAAAAACAAATCTGAAATCCAAAACAAAAAAATCTGAAATCAGATTTTAATCTGAGAAATCTCATCCCTGCTGCAAGGCACCCAAGACACAATTAATGGACCACAATTAATGGACAATGCTCTCCATCCAATATTATTTCCATGATATCCCATAAGATGCGGTGCTGTACAAAACTCGTCCATCCAGAAGATATGTTGCTGATGCCACAAGGTGCAGTGCAGCAGCCGATTTCACAAAATGTTGCGTAACTTACGCAATGTACAAATGTTGCATAAGTTTCGTGAAACGGCCATAACTTGTGCAACCAAGGCAGGAAAATGACCTAATATCCTTCAATTTAATGGAAGCAATCTTGTGGCCTTTCTCAAAACTTGGCCCCAGCTTCGTTTTCATACACTGAAAATATAGGATGGAGTTTGCCATTGAAGCTGAAGCTCTGTTTTCCTACAAAACCTACTGGCTAAAACAAAACCATTGCACATCAATTAGTACTAAATGCAGACAAATTTGGAGTCCAAAACTATTCACAATTGAGATGTCAAGAGCACTATTAGGCATCAGTACACTGAAACACATCAGTGGAGTCCTACAAAGTAATCAAAACCTGCACACTGCAGTATCCTTGATAATATCAAGTACTGTTCAAGTTCCCTATTTTGTGTGGAGAAGAACCACGGTTAGAATTACCCAATCATTTCAAGGCATCACACACTGGTCTCCCTCCCTCCTACCCCTCTCGCTGTGCCTCCTACATCCTTGGTCTGTCCTCTCCAAAACGCCTCGATCGCCACTTAAAAGACCGTTTTCCACAAGTATCGGTTATTGGAGATGAAACTGTGGCAAGTAGAGGTGACGCTATTAGTATGGAAATCCGACCTTGCCAGTGCAGTGCTGGTGAGAGCAAGTGAACATGTAGCATACATACAGAGCGTTTGGCAGACCGCTAGCAACATCTTAGGGCATAGACATGTACTGTATACGTCTACGGTAAGTGTGTGATATGTATACAGTAGCTTGCTCCGAGCTACCACTGTGCATCCCTACTCCGCCGTGGTCGAGGAAAATGTCAGTCTACACGCCCTGGGTGGTTTATTCTAATGTAACCACATGCCGTTCTGGAGAGTGTTTTAGAGGGGGAGGGGGGAAGGCTAAAGGTGGGAGATTTCACTAAAGGGATAATATTCGCCGGTTAAAGAGATTTTCCGACTTCTTATTTTTTTCATAATGTCGTAATGTGTAAAATGTGCCGTACTTGTGAATGTGGGATGCGGGAACGTGTGCCGCAACGTGTCTGTAAACATACTGCGCTGCAAAACGGCTCACATTATGGAATGTACGTGATATGTCATAAATTGTGTTCAGCACCGGCTGAGGAAATGACGCAATTAAACGTCCGCGGACTATCAATTCATTCCACAATCACATTTGCCATCATCGTGGTGTAACGCTAGAACTTGACGCATTTAAAGATCTCCCCACCCCCTTCCTTTCCTAGCTATTCCCAACTGTCCGATGTTTATTGTTGTAAGTTATCTGAGGAGATGTTGTGCACAAAAAAACCAGTCTCAAATTTCTGCCCGGTCAAAACAACAAAGCCGAACTGCGTATACTCCTCAATGGCTGACTAAAATGACAAGAAAATAACACTCAGCATTTTCAGGAGCAATTTCCTTCTTAGGGATGAGCGACAAGAAGGTATATGATGTGTTTTGCATTTTACAGCACTTGAAGAAAAATAAAAATTCACTGATTTTTGTTATCCGAACACTTTAATTCGGTGAAAATGTACGTATACAACTTCTTTTTTTTCAAATTTGATTCAAGTTACATGTAGGTCAAGTTAAGTCTGCATTATAAGTCATTTTTGTTTTAATGATGATGATTTTTGTTTCAACTGCAGTATTATTAAGCTTGTTTGTTTTAATTTTACTCTGTTGGTTTTTAAAATGAAGTGCATGTTTTTTCTCTAAAGATGCTGGATGTGATTAAAGATACAGTACAGGATTGGTAACGCACCAAAACAGAAACCTTCACTATACCTATAACGTACAGGGTATAAAGATGGTGATGGTACAAACATACTGTTAAAAATAAAATAGTTCTGCCTGAAATAATGCTTTTATCCAGAAATGAGTATTTAACAAAAGCCTGACAACATTTCTGATCTTTGAGATCAAAACCTCACAATTGCTATTACCTCGCAATTTTGCGTAACAACGTTTTTTGCTGTAATCTACTTTTCCCAAAGATCAAATGAGCAGAACATTTCACAGGTTTGTTTCTATTCCATGACAAAACAAATTATGAACAGACCGCTGTCACCTTTACCAATTGATATAAAACATGTACATAAAAAACTATGGGTGGAATGTAAAGTTCTACCAGTATAATAAAAAAGGAAAAATAGGTATAACACAATGGCGACTGTTTCAAGAGTAAGAGGAGTTTTAATATTCATGGGATAGAAAATAGGTAGACTGGGTTGGGGGCAAACTGCTGAGAAATGCTGTACATATTTTCATCATAACTGTACATAGTGTACAGTAGGTAAAGGGAAATTGGATCTTTGTTGCAGGCACACCTAACGGGCCAACATGATTAAAAAGGAGCGCGGTACAAAGAGAAAAAGAAGTGAAATTGATGCAAAGTGCATGTACTGTATTTAACATGTACATGTATGTACACTGTACATGTATCCGTACAGAACACATTAAATTGAGTGTAAATGTCAGATTGTGAGGTATAAATGTGAAAAACAAATTCAAATTTACACCATATGGGATAAAGTTTTCATGGGGTTTGGGGTTTGCATACGGTTTGCGAAGGATGCAAATATTTTGAAAAAATGGCTAAGTCCAACAGTTGCATTTAATGCTGCAAAATGATAAAAAAACATTGTGGGAGTTCGGAAGCATTGCCAATTTGCTCACAGTCGTCGCTTTTGTAATTTGACATCGATTTTAGAATCTTGGAATAGTTATGTAATTGTTGAATGGGCATAGTTCAGCCATGGTAAAAGCTCAAGAATGGTTCACGACTCCATTGTTGCGAGACATTTGAAAAAAAAATATTCTCAAAATTATGGACTTTGCAATTCTTTTCAATATTCGCGTCCTTCACAAATCGTTTGCATGCCACGTGAAAACCCCTCCCCCTTTACAGAACACCTCTCACACTTCTAATATACACGCATAAAATATCACCTGTGAAAATGTGAGTCCCGTTGGCCATTTGCCTTGATATATAAATGGAAGGATTTAACTTAGAGATCTATGGAAATTTGAGTCAGACTTCGAAAACACTCTAAATTTCCACATTAATCATTTTAAAAGGATCATTCAGATGTCTCTGCTACTGACGTAAACTATTCGTTTGACTCTTATTCTTGAAGCATCTCAGTCAAAATAATACGAATGGGATGTTTCAAGCAGGATCATCATGGGAGCTCAATACATAAATCAGTCAATATTTCTGCTTAAAGG
Organism: Astropecten irregularis; assembly: GCA_963971285.1. Lineage (NCBI taxonomy): Eukaryota > Metazoa > Echinodermata > Asteroidea > Paxillosida > Astropectinidae > Astropecten > Astropecten irregularis. The sequence continues at coordinate 5,210,322 of OZ020263.1, read as the reverse complement.
CAGTGTACAAGATTTGCAAGGCCTTCAAAAAAAAACTTATTGAGTTTGAGACAGAAAATGGACTCAACAGTTCGTAAACAGTGCAAACAGTCACCATGGGAAATCTTGGTTCATCAGATGCTGGGTTTTTCAAGCAAATCAAGATTTAGTGTCTTTTAAAAAGATCGTTTTTGTCAGAATGATTTACATGTAGTAGCATTTCAAAAGCATGGTGAAGGATTCGGAGGGGGGCAAGATTATTTCGGCTGTATTTCTGCTATCCAGATGAACAAAGCGTAAAAAGGTACATGAAAAAACGTCTGTATTAAGGAAGTTTAAGACCTTCACTTCTGTTTAGTTAAGAAAGTACCAAATTCAACCAAAACTCACATCTTTGCAAATCCTATATGCTCCCTTTAAGGGTCTTATATCAACCATGTGACATTCTTTTCAACAACAAACTTACCCTGATGTGCACATATCACACATAGGCCTAGTTGGTTCATTCCCCTATGAGCCAATTTTGTGGAACTACCCTAAAGCGCCAAAATTTGCTCAAGCCAAAGGATCAAAACTTTGCTGTAGGACCCAAACTTTGCTATAAATTTTTAAGTCAATAAAATTTCAAAGGATTTGTTCAGCCCCCTTTTCACAGGACATCAAAACAGGAATTGACCTGGAATGGTTTGATGAATGGAACTGAATTCAGGATTTTCAGACATGAATACACGTATTTATAATGGAATTTTTGAACGTTCAGACAAAGTCAGTGAACTTGATGTAGATTGTGGAAAGTATAAATTTAGCTTTAGGCTATACCTACATGCATACTCTGTATTCAATGCATATGTATGAGAATGTCCAGACTTCGCTGTATGTACATGTACAGGAAAAAATTACCACCATTTTGGTATGCAGAAAATTGTAAATGTTGTCTGTTCTTTCACAACAAAAAGTATGGTACAGCAAGTTTTCCTTGAACACATTTCAGGCACTGCAAGGATATATGACTACTTGTACGTAGCTAGCACCAGGTTCGCATACCACTGCGCCTAAATCTTATGGAACAAGTTGCCGACTCCCATCCAGAATGTCTTATCAGTCAATAGTTTCAAGTCTCAATAGCACTGCGCACTTTCGCTAAAAATAGCACCGAACCTCAGACAAACATTGCAACCGGCCATGCCAGTTTTTTTTTTTTTTTTTTAATTACCCTGTAATGGGATATAATAAAGAATCTTATCTTATCTTATCTTATCAAACGTGTGGTGAGTGGGGGCATGTGTGCGTGTGCATGCATGGTGATACTTCACTTTTTGGGCGGAGTAGGCTATCTTGCGCTGCAAGCGGCGCTATACTATCTTTGATATACATACACACTGTAAATTACATGTACTTGTACACGTGTACAGTAGGCCTATATTACGGTACATATTGTACCTTTGACCAACTTGCAATGTTTAGCCGCAGGGCAAACCAGCCTCATTTTCCCAGTTTTAACTGTTACAATATCAATTAATTGGAACTCGATCCAGCAGGTACATGTTCTTGTATGTTCAGTGGGCCCTCGCCAGTACAGCATAAACACGCCCCCGGTCTAGATAGCCTTAAACTGTTATTACTGCGCATCTACCTATTGGTACGAGTAAACACACACAGACGCACCTGGACTTAACAAACCGTGCAATCTTCGCCAATGCAGGATTCTCAAGATTGAACTCTGAACTACTTTTTTTTATTATCCCCCTCATATGGATTTGTCAAATTTATAAAAATGAGGACCACAACAAAACGAAGCCAAAATAAACATCCGGGCTGCATGTAGCATTTTACATGTTTTAACAACCCAAATCTGTTAAAACTCAACTACGTGCAAAAGCAGAAGGAACAAATTAAAATTGATTCTGAACAAGTACCGGTAATAAACTGCTGCAAACTGCTCAAACCCTAACCCACCTCAATCCTCCAAAATCCTTCTGGTAGTTTTGAAGGATTTCGGAGGATTCAGGATATAATGTCATTTTCAAGTGAGGACCACTGGAGGAGTGGCAAGGATTCAGGATAAACCCATTTTTTGAGGTAGGGCCACTGAAGGATTCTGAAGGATTCAGGATTCAGGTACCTCTCATTTTGAGTATAAGTGAGATCACTGGAGGACTGTGGAGGATTCAGGATGAACGCAGTTTTTTAAGTGTGACCATTGGAGGATTGTGGAGGATTCAGGATGGTACACAGTAAAATGCCCCCAGGGGGTTAGGGTATAATAAACTGAAGTACACGTGTATAAATAAATATAATGCTTGTACATGTAGATTAGGAGGGCCTGACATTCTGATCCTAGCAGAATCTTTCTCAAAGACTATAAAATTGAAAAGTGAACAAAGAAAAATTGAAATGGAGCGGGACTCAAGCCGGGGACCTACATGTACATGTACAATTGCTAGTATTACCGGTAATTGAAAATTGAATAAAGCAAAATTGACTGGAGCGGGATTCGAACCGGCGACCTCTTCAATACCATACATGCACTCTACCAACTGAGCTATCCAGCCCTACGTTGGTGGTGTCCCTAATAGTCAATTATCTTTGTTCCTAACTTCATATGGCAGTCAGAAGCCATGAGACAGCACACATACCACGCACTCATCACGCGCGTACCATATTTAGTCAGTTTCCCTTGTGGTTATTTGATGATTAAAACTAATTAATGATAAAAATTGCATACACGTACCCCTACTCTACAACTTCCCATAAAACCCCGCAATTAATTTAACTAATAATCAACCAATTACCGCAACTAAGTGATTGTGAATTCTGAACCATAATAAGGGGCTTAGTTCTTTCAAGACGTTGACGATGTAGGAATTGCAAGAGAATCTTTAATTTGAATCCCTCCAACCAACCGGTACCATTTCATTTCACAGGCATCCAAGGGCCTTTTCCAAACCTCGGCTCCGGCTACGGCTCCATTTCATGAATCCATTCTAAAATAACGGGTATCAAAATAGAGGCTTTTGCATACGGTTTGGAAGTAGATACTCTATTTTGAACAAGGAAACAGAGATTGAGCTTCAATAAAAACCAACAACCTATATTTTCAGCATATGGATGACAGAGACGAAGCCGGAGCCTGAGCCGGAGCCGAGGTTTGGAAAAGAGCCCAAGACTAACATGCCAAGGTCGTTTGATTTATTACTGTATACAATTTATGCATGTATCAATTTTTATCAAATTGAGCATCTGAAATGCCTCTGTAATAATGCAATTTCAGAAGGATATATGAGAAAACTGAAAAAAAAAAAATTCTCGATTGATGAACCAGCCCGACACGATCTCAACGCCGGCCAAAACAAATCGAACTTCCCTGGATCGATCTTTGGCTGTGCCTCGTTAGCCAGACAAGCTTGCCCGAGGCTAAGCATGTACTGTACCCACGATCGAGCCAGGGACGAGGGAGTGAGCACGAAGTTGTACATCGGACTGCTCACACTTTCACAGTGCCTTTGCTATGATGTACAAGCCTTCACAAATTAAACATTTTGTAATCATATTAATCATGCACTTTCATCACCGACACATTAGGCGGAGAAGCATTCATCAAGCGCAACTCCGACTACAGTTTAGTGCGTTCAACTCTTTTGACATATGGGTGTCCATTGATCTCTCGCACTCAAGGCATCCAACTAAATGCCATGCCCCCCCCCCCCCCCCCTCTACTCCCATCCGTCATTTTGTTTTACTGTTCTGTGACAGACAATTAGGGACTCCCATTTGCCTTGCACACTTTTTTCTATTAAAAGTATATACCCAGCCTTTAGCATATGTCTACAGGTACATTTATAGCAATGTTTAAATAAAGGTAATATCATACTTTGGTTTTTGTCAAAGAAATACAGATTCAAGAAAGATTTGAGCTTTGCATGATGACAATAAGGTAGACCTTACGAGAGAGAAGTGCGAACGAAATAAGACGTGCGAAAGTACAAACGAATATTACATGGTGTTTCCGCAAACCAATCCACATAAATACAGATTCATGGGCAAAAATATCAAGGAAGATACAGTAACTATCATCTGTGAAAGTTTCAGTCCCATACGGTGCCCACTTTTTGAGAAAACAGTGAAAAACGGCCACAGTATGTTCTCTTTTATCTTTAAAAGTTCAAAATTAATATTGGTCATTGGTTTTACTCTTCTCTGGATAAATACAGCATTTCAGGCAGAAAAATGTTAATGGTATGCTTCTACTTGTAGTTGTACCATCACCATCTACCCTGTAAGTTATAGGTAAAATCTAAGAAGATTTCTGTTTTGGTATGTTACCAAAGTATGATATACCTTTAACTCTTACATGTACCACCTTTAAATGAGAACCACAACTGCACTTTAGGAAGATGTGCAATTTATTTTCATATTTCTTCCTCCAAGGAAGAACCGCGGACTGACAGAAGGTGAGCTGCAAGTCTTTAAAGGTACTACAGTACCATACTTTGGTATGAAACCAAAACAGACATGTTCGCAGATTTACAGGTCTATAAACTTACAGGGTATAAAGATACATGTACATGTAGTGTTAAACAGTTTTGATTGCCGAGATCAAAACCTCACAATTACAATTACTTCACAATTTCGCGTGACAATATTGCAACGTTTTTTTCGCTAATAATGATAATTTTTTCACCTGCAATAAGCAGGTGTATGGACCTGGTATAAGCATACTGTTAATGAGTAAATGAGTAAATTGATCTCCGAGATCAAAACTTCACAATTACCTCGCAATTTCGCGTAACAATATTGCAACAGTTTTTCGCTGTTTTCTACTGTTTCCAATGATCAATTGAGCTGAAAATTTCACAGGTTTGTTTTCATCGTATGACAAATCTAATTATGATCAGACCACAGCTGCGCTCTATCAACTTTTACCATGATACTACCTTTAAAGAGAACATGCTCAATTTCAAGTTTCATTTCGCGTCATACTCTTGATACTTCAATATCCGTTCATAAAATGAATTTCACATTGAACGCACAAAAAAATGATATTAGTTCTGGAGGCAGTTTCACAGCGGCCGGCCGAAGCTTGAAGGTGAATGTCTGCTTGTATGAAAAGGTTATTGAACCAGTGATAGTTGAATAGGTTGTCAAAATAGTGACACTTTAACGGAAACAGACACGTTCTGACATGTTCTGACAAGGGGAAAGACAACTGCACACTACTGTAGTAATTGGATTGGAGACAATGTGAAAATAGGGGACACTGTCTGTCACATGCATGTAACTGTACATGTATACATGTACTTTGGCAAATGTTTCAGGTATTTCTAGTTGCAACACTTGCAAAGCAATCCAACCAGGGGCCAATGTCATAGAGCTGCTTAAGCACAAAAGTTGTTTAAGCATGAAAAGTCTTCCTTGATCAAACTGGGCCCAATTTCATGGAATCCGTTATGGCCTATTTTTGTACTAACAGGCACTGCTACGCGTGAAATCTATTTCATGGAATCCATAAGCAAGACTCTCGGTTAGTGAAGAATTTCTTTGGTAACCGTGATAATTTTCTGCTGACGGGCTGTCGTATGCATTCTGCACAAATTCCTTGCTTACCATTACCAAAAAGGAAACTCTTCTGTGAAATACGCTAGCCGTAACAAAAAAAGATTTTTTGCTAACGGTAACGGATTCCATGAAATTGGGCCCAGAATTGCCAACCAAATTTTCATGTGATGTTTACTGCTTTTGACTTGTATTCGGCCATTGTTTGCTGAGTTTTGGCTGGCATACTGATTTTATTTACCAAGCTTTTCAGTGCTTAAGCAAATTTTAGTGCTTAGCAGCTCTATGAAATTGGCCCCAGGTGTCGATTTAAAAAAAAACGACGATCGTTATATGAGGGATAACCCATCATATCCTACGCACAGGAGGGCTGCAATGCGTCACAAGTCCTACGATTGATAGTAGGTTATGACGAGTTTGGTGAAATAGACCCAACGGTTTTGTGTTTCTAAATCCGATGAGGCATATGGGACATGAACTTCACAGTGAGTGACAAAAGGAATTTCCACATTAGACAAATTCCCCGGGGAATTGGTGGGGCATTGCCAGGATATTTTGGTCGGACCTTTCACACTACCAAAGAAATCCCCTGCTCGGAATCCTTGGGAAATTACGTTTTTCCAGGGGGAAAGCAACTAGTGAAATCGAGTCCCCAGGAGTTTCCATGGGTCTAGTGTGAATGGTTGCTGGGGTGTTGGTGGGGTAAAAAATCCCCCGGGAATTTCCCAGGGATTTGTTTCCCGGGGATTGGCTCTGCAGTGTGAACATCTGATATATTATGCATGCATGCAATTTTATGCAAAGCAGAACATCAGCCAATCAGATATGTTCTGAGAACTTTCCGTCCGGGGTCGTGACAGATGCCGAGGATGTTGATTGGTCAAAACCTTGAGGTCAGTGCTGGGTTGGCTTGTATAATTAATCACTAAATCTGCATGCATGTGATAGACGCTCGCTGGCTGTACGGCGAGTGCGTACATAGACTACCTATCTGGTGGAATGACCTAAATACACCATGATCCTCAAACATCTTTCATTTAATAGATTGAACTCCCACAGTGCACGATTAATGTGAAGGACCTCCCTTGTGACTCTGAAGACATAGACCCAAATCCACTCAACTGAAGCACCTGAACATGTTTGCATAATCTTCAAGCACACTGCGACCATGCAGCAACTTCCATGCCTCACAGCGGAGCTCAAAATACCACGGACTTCTATTTTCAACTTCTATTTTGCCAATCTTTTTTTGTTTAAGAGGATTTGAAGAGGACGGTTTGCACATAAATGAGCCGTAAGTCCTGACATGGATCACATTTACATCAATTTCAAGCTAGCTTTTAACCATACCAGACTAAACCAAGCATGTTATCCCCCTAATACCCACTGCAGGATATGTAACTTGGACATGTAAGTACATGTTTATAGCATTGTAATTGAGTGGCATGGGATGGGTACCATGATAATTTGATAGAGGAGGAAGTGAAGGTCCAATTTGGGCCAAGTCCAAAGAACATCATGATAATTCTATACAGTGTATCAATACAGTACATGTACACATGTAGGTACATGTACAGCAGGCTCTCAACAATGGGAGACTTTGGAGAACCGGTCTTCAAGTCAACAACGCACGCGCATGCAATTGTGAGCATGCGCACGTTGTTTTGCGCATGCGTGCGCTTTTGACTAGAAGACCGGTTCTCCAAAGTCTCCCATTATCCAGCCGAAATGCTAATAAAAATATAGGACTATTAATTTTGAGTCATTGAACAAAGTAAAATTGACGGAATTTGAATCAGCGACCACCGGAATACCGTATTCGTGCTCTACCAACTGAGCTATCCAGCCCTATGTTGGTGGTGTCCCTAGTAGTCAATTATCTTTGTTCATTTGGCAGCTAGAAGCCATGAAACCACTCACATACTGCTATATCCCAAGGATCATTTAACAATATGCACAGCATTAGCATTTAGCAATTCCTAAACTAATCTCAATGTCATCTTCTCCAAGAGTTTGTAACGCTGTTAAATTATAAAATCAAATCCTGCCAGGATCAAAATAAAAGGCCTTTCTACATGTACGGTAGATTTGTAATTCTAAGCATTGAAACAAAGACCAGCACTACATGTAATTAAAAGTAGGCACGCAACTTGGACTTAACCAAAAAAAAAAGAGGAAATTCCCAACTTGATCATACTTTTTTTTTTACAGTGTTTTCACATTTCATTTTTAATGACATAAGAGTGAAGTGAAATAAGATGAAATCAGCTGATCTGAGGAAAAGCTGCATGCCTGAATAAAGCACACAGGCACATTGGGTTAATAAATTTAGAAAGAAAATGACATCTAAAAATTTCCTTAAGTAGCATAATACATCCAACATAAAAATGTTATCAAAATGATAGCCTTTAACCATACCAGGCTATTACCAAGCAAAATGATATAATAGTAAACTTTAAAAAAAAACATTATTCTCCATTCAAATCTTATGGTCGACGCAAACAAATGAATGATTTGGGGATTAATAAAACCTCATCAATTAACGTACATGAAACTTTCAAGTGGCCATTATGTGAGAGTTGATTACAGAGCAAACAAATTTATGGAGGAGGGGCATCAATCTTGCTTGTTACGATGGGCTGAAGTTTGTCCAAATGATATAATACAATTGATGTACTGTATGTGTGCATAGCTACATATGTAGCTAGGATGCACAACTTTATCTGACTGACAAGTTTGATAAAATATGTTTGTCTAAGTACTTTACTCTAAAATGTCAAGGACCCTTTAAGCATGGGCCATGGTCAGATTAGCATAGATAGCAAATTAATCAACATTTTTGCTACACAAGCACTACATCGCCCAAAAAAGATAAGTCATAATATTTCCACTTCACAAACTACATTGTACATACATGTTCTATAGCCACAAATAGGCCTATTAAATGACATGTATGTAAAGAATACTCAGCCACAATGCACCAAAATGACTGAAATACATGTAGTAATGAATGGAAAATATGGCATGTTATAACATGTAAATGTAAGCCACTAAGTAATGTAGCCATGTAAGTAAAATGTAGGCTATTGGCGTTTATGAAATGGAGGCTCAGGCTCTGTCTCTGGCTCCAACTCTGTTTCGTGAATCCATTCTGAAATAACGGGTATCAAAATAGACTTTTTGGGCTGCGCCGGTTCGGAAACTTGTAGATTCTCTGGTTTGAAAAGGAAAACAAATCTTCAGCTTCAATGAGAAACCACAACCTATATTTTCAGCATGTAAGAGCCTGAGCCTGAGCCTGAGCCTGAGCCTGAGCCTGAGCCTGAGCCTGAGCCTGAGCCTGAGCCTGAGCCTGAGCCTGAGCCTGAGCCTGAGCCTGAGCCTGAGCCTGAGCCTGAGCCTGAGCCTGAGCCTGAGCCTGAGCCGGAGCCGGAGCCTGAGCCTGAACCTGAGCCTGAACCTGAGCCTGAACCTGAGCCTGAACCTGAGCCTGAGCCCGAGTCCGAGCCTCCGTTTTGTAAACCCCCTACGACACGTATACATGTAGTATCATGGAAGCCGACATTATTCCACATAACGTAGACCTTACCTTTAGTACTTTTGATGCTGAGCATACTTTGACGCAGTAAACGTACATTTGTTGTTGGTTCGACGGAACGCAACGATGCTGTCGATGACGATTATAAACATGATGGTGATGGCTGCGTCGCTTCTTGCGATAAGTCTTGGGAAATGTAGAAGCCATGATCTTATCAAATCCACAAGTTGTGTCAGTTTATTTTACACCACAGTGTTTAGTACGCAGTGTATCAATAGTGTTATGCCAGTGTCCCAAACCAATGAAGCACCAGTGTAATCAAAGTGTAATCAAAGTGTACTGCTGGTGTAAAAACTGTGATATATATACTGCAGCCTTGTTAAGATTGACATATCATTGCAGCTGCGTAGGCCTATAAACTGTTGGCTCTTTGCAGAACTTCACTGATTTCCTTGTTGGTCGTGTGGTGGATCCTTATACGAATGCAACAGTGATCTATTTTTATAGACTGGTATACTGGTTACCAGCCGGATATGATAAACATCAAAAGAGTGAAGTCACAATGTGATGGTACTAACAGATGCCACAAGCATACCCCACCTTCTTTTATGATGTAATCCAGAGCCTGTGCAATTCAGGTCTACCAATTCGACCTTTTCTTTTTGTTTTGTCTTTAAAGAAAGCCTAAAGCACCCTGAGAATTCTTTAAGCGTAAATCAGCTTTCATATTTTAAGCTTACTGGTGCTGAGAATAATCCTGAACAGAATGTATTCAACGACCCATTGTACTTCTAATCTAATGCAGGGACTTTAATAGTATAATTCCTTTTTTAAGAAGTTGCTCGCAGATGTACAAAAAGTTTTTGACGTTTAAGAGCTGGGTGTTTTAAGGCACAGGCAAAGGCAAGCTTACAATGGTTTAGGAGATCAACTGCCTAATTTTCTTATTCTGGAATGTAAGGACGATCTGTGGTTCATTCACAGCACATGTACTTCACTACATCAGTATGTAGCTGAGACTTGGGCAGTGTCCCAAATCTCTGGCTGCGGCTACAAATTACGCACCTGTACCTACACGTATGGCAGCCACTAGCCAGTGACTGCAGAAGTTTCCATAGGCTTGTGTGTTATTGGCGGCCACAGCAAGAGAATTGGGACACAGCCTAAATACTGTTACTGTTACATTATAAACAGGCAAAGAGATTTTCATTGTTGAGCACAAATCTCTGTGCTACCTGTAAATTCAACTACACTGTACATGCACACTACAGGCCTTTTTGCACTTTCCCAAATCTCCGGGTTGGAACCGGATTGAACCCCGATATTTTTTCTCAACCCTTTCCACACTTGAAAATTTTAAACCCCGAGCCAACCCGGGTAGGACAGCCTAGCCGGATTGAAATCAACCCTGGTAGGGACCTGGGTTGAAAATTTCAAACTGCATTTTTCGCTGTGATCTGTGTCGTATGAGCCGGTTCACCATACCATAAACAGTACCTTTTCGATCCAGTTCAAAAATATGCGGGGCTGAACCAAGATGGATCCGGGCTGGTTTCAGCACGGATCGAAAAGGAGATAGTGTGAAAAGGCCTTACTACCCTTATGCACTTCCTAGCCCCATGCCGCCCATGGTATTATGTATGAAGCAAGTATGCACATATGCATAAGGCCCCTCATTAAGTCACATACATGTACTTAGGCTCCATCAGTGGTGTGTCCTTCCAAAATCTTACAATACTCATCTTTAAGATGGATTTGGGTATTAAAATCTGAGATGGTCAAAATAGGCTTAAGAGGATTACACTGTAAAACGTTTACTGGAACAGCAGGGACAATTTATGCAGATTTAGACTCAATCTTCTCTTCCTAGCTGTATGGTCTTCCATTGATGCAGGCTGTACTGTAAAGCTCTCTGGTTGTGAGGAGGGCAAATACATGTACGTACTGCTTACAATGGTGAAAATTTAAGTAGCACTTAACTAAAGGCCTCTTCACACAATGCTAAAAAAAACTTGCAAGGCTTGTGAATTTGTCTTATAATGCTTAAAAATTCTTACAAAAGTGTCATCGCGTGAAAGGAAGGACACCAATGCTTGAGAGTGACCATGGAGTGACCGGATGTCCCTGGTGAACACTTGAGAATTTTCTCAAGCATGAGAAATACTTGCAAACCTCACTTGCCAGGTTTTTTTTACATCGGTCTGAAGGCCTTAAAGTAAAAACTACATTTTATGTTTTCGTAGTAACAACTACTTCATCAGATTTTAGAAGTACTTGTTGCTTTGAAAGCTTGTGTACCTTAAATGCCACATACAATTTCACAATTGTTTTGATTGACTAACATGCCTACCCACAATAGACTGATGATGTACACATAAACTTCTTTGAGCATTGCAGGTGCAGTTGGGGAGTAAGCACGTAGCTTCAAAATTAGCTATATACTCTACATGTATGTACAGTATCTGTCAAACTGACTCAACAAGTGTTACAAAAAACTGTCTCCTCCAGTTCTGCCCGAAAGCCTACAGGAATGAAGAATGAACCCTCTGACCAATGATCCCAAATTCCCAATGACAGATGATGCGATGGATGGTCAACATGTAAGGTTGCAGACTATACATGTTGTACAGTGTATACTGATGGCATCTTCAACCCCTTGTTCCTCTATAAAATGCATCCAGAGCTGCACTCCTACAACTTGCTATTCCAGATCTATTCCAGATCTGCATCAATCATCACATCCCAGGAAGTCATGTCATCATTGATAGTCAGTACAGTGTTCCTCCACTATGGTTCATCCTCGATGCATCAGCAATTCCCTACATGTTGTACACGATGCAGATGGGTAATTACACAGCTTGTCTCATTGACCTTGGCATATAACAGTACACACATGCACCACCCTAATCTCAACCATGACATTGAAAGCCTCACCATGAAAACTTGTGCTGTCCAAGGACCCAGGGCTCGATTTCATGATAGTACATGTACAAGTTGTGATGAGTTTGGTGAAATCGACCCCTGGGCTGGATTTCACGAAACTTAATAAGACTGGTCTTAAGATGACTTGTCACTATCACCATGGTCATTTGCATTGTGACACCACACTTTGCTTAGCAATTAATTAAGGGGGATTAAAAGGGAGCATATAGGATTTGCAAGGCCTCAAAAAAAATTTTTATTGAGTTTGAGACAGAAAATGGACTCAATCGTTCGTAAACGGTGCAAACAGTCACCATGGGAAATCTTGGTTCATCAGATGCTGGGTTATTCAAGCAAATCAAGATTTAGTGTCTTTTGGTGCATGGTTTATAATCCCCCCCCCCTTTGGAGACTGTGGTAATGTGTGGTAAGCAAGCAGCACTTGCCTTGTGCGGTAACAGTAGGTGCAGAATATACCGGTATTAAAATAGACATACATGTACTTGACTATGTGAGTACACATACATTTTCAATGTATTGCTACCTTTTTAATAAACACATATTTCTGCAGTCCATATTTCAATAGAAGACAGAGAATGCTCTCAATATGAAATATGTCAATTTCAAGTTCATTGGTTTGGGGGATGTTTAAAATTAGGTTTAGTAAAGTTTGTGCATGACCCTATGGCAATGTCTCCCTAAGTACCCATCCTTGGTTATAAAGTGCTGTGTTAGTACAAATGACAGACAGTCGATAATGACACTTAAAGGTATAAAGCATCTACGGTACTGTATAGATTAAGATAGCATAAAAGCCTTTAATGCATTACTTAGGAACATCATTTGCGGGAGTCGCAAGATTCTGTCTGGCGATATACCAGCGTATACAGCAGGCCTAACGGTTATACCGTGTGGGGCCGAAACATTTAACAAGCACGTTTAATCAACATGATGCGACGGCACGTCATGCCACGTACGTGTGTAGCTCTGGTCTAGCTCCCAAACATGTTTAGTGTCAGATATTGGGCCACGCTGTGCAGCAGATCGGGTTTCTTAAATTGGATTGTCTGCTTGCAAACAAATTCATGTTCGTTATAAATACTTGCACTTCATCAAGCATAAATGTATGCTGCACAATTTACTGTATGTTTGGTATTTGGATAGACCTAAGCAGGATAGTACAGATATAAGGATAAGTGCATACATGTACGTACAATCGTACATGTACGTGAAGAACATTAGTTTGTACATGTACATGAGAAGTGCAAACGATTCTTACATGGTGTTTCCGCAAACCGATCCACATACATACACTCAGGCCTTGAATTTGGTTCTTAAAAGGGCAAGGCCAATTTGTCATTGCAAGGGGCACTTCCATTGGAAAATCATAATGTCTATGGAAACATTTGAAGGGGCACCAAGGCCAAGAACCAGGGCAACGAAGGCCATGGCCTCCGAGGCCTCCGTTTAATTCAAGGCTTAAAACAGAACATGTACATTGTACTAAAGCTATAAAAAGCCTTCTTTGAACACAGGTACAGTAATTACGGGATTAGACACAATCTGTTTTACAGGACAATTTGGTCGTTTCAACAAGAATGGGCTATGATTTTGACTAACATGTAAACGGTATAATTCCTGAAGATGTTCTGAATAAAGAACGAAATATAGAATCAAAAATGGCTTCCCTTAGTCTTTTTGAGTTTATTTTTATTGAGGTACATGTATGTGAATCGATTTGCGGAAACACCATGTACACTTGTACAGTAATATTCATTCGTACTTTCGCACTTCTATGTCGTTCGCAATTCTCGTAAGGTCTCAACTTACAACTTACAATTTGTCTCAATTTAAGTGCAACATCAATAGTTATCTTTCTACCCCATGATTTCTTCTTTGTTCCCTTTTCTCCTCGTTTTAGCCATCACCTCGAGTGGCCTGTTTTGGGCCTTGTGATTGGCGATTTTTCATTAAAAAAAAAAACCAGAAAAACAACTAGCCTGCTCTAGTCCTCATCAAAGAGACCTGTAAATGGTGGGTCTCTTTGTTTCAGGGGCACGAGCAGTGATCCTGCGCACAAAAGCTGCTCTGGATCACTTATAAACGTATCCTGAATATGACATGGACATTTGTAAGATCAAAATTTATTATGGCGACCAAGATCCGTGGCGGACCAAACAGGTCCGATGTAATGTCCCCTTGTACAGCAAGGCTGGAAATAAGGTTTGGTGAGGGCAAGGCCAATTTTCCATTGCAAAAAAGGGCACTTCCCTTGGAAAATCATATGTCTATGGAAAAATTTGAAGGGGGCACCAAGGTCAAGAACCAGGGCAACGAAGGCCATGGCCTCCGTTTATTTCCAGGCTTGGTACAGTTTAATGTAAGTACACACGAATGTAAATTTGTGCCATCTACTGAACCACCTGAATAATATCCTTTTGTTCTGTTTCCAAATTAAAATTTCTAAAACCATATAGGCCCCCTATTGATAAGTCTAATTTATTTCATTTAAACTTGAATCAAAACATGAATATATGTAGACAAATGATAACAGATGTTGCAACTCAGTACAATACATGTAGATACAAATGACATTATATCATATACATGCCCTATGACCTAATACACTGACTCAATTATACTGATAAGCACAGTACATAATAGATAGGCCTATATAGCCAAAATGTCAAACGTGCATCCCCATCATCAGGATTCCAGATTGCACGGCAAGTCGGCAACAAAGGAAAAAGATCCTGAAATTGTATTATGGTCGCAGTGAATGAACAAAAGGCAAGGCCATAAACGTGTACACGTGTACATGCACAGGAACACATTATTAATCTTCTTTGATTTGTACGCAATGTAAGATGTTGAATTATGGGTCCTGGAATAAATTTGCTGCACTCCGACTCGACTAGAGTCTCCGTGGACAAGTGGCCAAGATTATGGGGAAAGATTGCATGATATAACCATGATTGAGCTGGGCATCGGACGCCATAATGCACGCACAATACACTGTATAACAGTACGGCAAATTTTACAACTGGCATATTGTCGGTCTTTCCGGGGCGTGCAGTGTATATGTATAATTTGCGCAGAGCACACACCACGAAAAGCAATGCCACACCAAACCAATCCCTTGCCTCTCCTTCAACCTGCCTCCCTCTCCCCAATGGACCTTTTAAGGATGGTAAATCCTGTTCAAATTACATCATTCAAGGCTTCAACCCCAAAATTGGCCAATAGTCATCCAAGTAAAAGCTTTCTTCAGTCACACAAGTAATTAACAACCTGGCGCTAATTTCACGGCCCTGCTTAGCACAACAATTTGCTAACCATGAATTATCGGTCTGAAAGGTATATACAACATCATTGGTAAAGGTCACATAACAACACTCACACTTTGTCTGATCCAGCATGTACATGAAATGATACTGTATTTAACCTTTGAAAATTTGAGCTCAATCAGACATCTGAGTCACACAAAAAAAGTGAAAACCTGACTCAATTTTTCTTATAAAACAATAAAGAATGGTTTTGATCTTACATTGTACACCGAGTTCAAAACTGTATTCCGTCTTTGTTTGACTTATTTCTGGATACATGTAAGTACACCATTTCAGGCGGAAATATTTTAACAGTATGTTTCTACCAGCACCATCTTCATACCCTGTGGGTATGTTACATGTACCTTGAATAAAAACAGGATCAGCAACTAAATTTCAGTTCAATGTGCATGTTGTGACACAGTTGTGTATAATCACTTGTGATTCTTCTTTAGCTGTTGTTTGCTGATCATAATATCAAATGGAATTTTTGGTTTGTTTTATTGAGCAAGACATTTTGTGCTAACCAATTTTGGGGGCTTGAAATTGGTCCATGCCCATGTAATGTCTGTCTCATCTTATTGGCTAAGTCTAAGGCCGGAAAATTCTGCAAAATAGAACAACTTGAAGGATAGAAACCACCATAAACAATGAAATGAACGATCAATTTGCATTTACATTGTAATTGTTTTTAGATGTCAGCATACTCAGCAGTCCCAGCCAGGAATGGCTTCAAGCTGTGATGGTTAAGACGTCAGATCGTCAGCCGCTGGACAGCAGCCTGGTTGACTTGTCTACGTCTTGCTCCGTCTTGCTCCGTGTGTGTTAAGTGTAACGTGCAGCTGCAACGACTGATTCACAAACTGCATGCCTATAGGCACCATGTGGTGTGACCATTCATTTAACATTTGTTCAGAGACTCTAGACTCAAAGCATATTATTCCACCAGGTTGGGGCAATCGCAAGGTTTGTACCATTGGTGGCCAGTTAAAATAAGCGACTCTAACAGTATGTAAGGTTGCAGGGTTTTGAAAGAAATAAAAACTGACAAAACCATCAGACCCTGACTCGGTTTAAACTGTAAAACTGTGGTTTCATGGCTTCTGACTGCCAAACAAACAAAGACAATTGACTACTAAGGACACCACCAACGTAGGGCTGGGTAGCTCAGTTGGTAGAGCACCTGTACGGTATTTAGGAGGTCGCCGGTTCAAATCCCACTCCGGTCAGTTTTTCTTTGTTCACTTTTCAACGATTTAAAAATTCAGTCAGTTTCCTTTGTGTTTATTTGATGATTTTTAAAGTCTTGCAACTTGACTCCAAAGATCACCATGAAAATTACAAAATGATGAAACGAAATAATGCATACACTTAATAAAGTAAACCCCAAACATCGGTATAATTTCAGCAAAAACGCTCGCTGCATCTGACATACTCGTGATCGTTTCAACTTCAAGTTCAGACAGTGGCCAGCTCATGTACCAAAGATAGTATAGCGCCGCTTGTGGCACAAAGTAGCACTGTTATATACATATGTGTACTTGATTCCAATTCAGGTTCAGTACTATTCCTTTTTCATATATGAAGAAAAATACAACAAATATCATGTACTGGTACAATATAATTAAATACATGTACAATATGTACAGTGCACAATCAAGGGATGTGAGTGACCACACACCAAAAAAATCTGAAAAAAAACAAGGAAAAAGCTTAAATTTCCTCTACTTTTGTACAGAGCAGGTGTACAAAAAAACTTAAATCAGATTAAAATCTGAAGTCTCACATCCCTGTCAGTGCTAACTATAAACTTAAAACTTGTAAACAATTCAATTGATTTGCTTAAATATCACAGTACAAAACCACAAACATGTAGAATGTTTTCATGTACTATGGCAATCGTCTGCTTAGTGTAACACATCTTATGCCAACTTCCCCAATTTTTATAATTTAATTTGAGGCAGGCAAAATACATACTGTACATGATGAACATTTCAAGTATTTTGAATAGGTACAATGTACATATATGACTATACAGTATGTACATATGTAGACTGTACGTGTACAACATTTCAGTACATAAATTATGTATGAAATAGAATTTGATTTGGTAGTGCATCTTATTTTGTTCCCATTCTTAAGGAGAGCGTGACCACCAATACTCAAAAAACAATTTTAGTGGATCTGTCAGGGATAAAATCCCCATCAGTTCCCACACAGCCTTCCACGACTAAATACCTGCTCGTCGCGAACAAAAATACATACATGCACGTGCCGTAGGAATTAATGTCAAGCTTGCTATCCCCCTCCCCACCCCCCTTCCCCACCCATTCCCTCCCCGCCAACCGATGACATTTACTGTGCGGGATTTGATTAAATCTTGCCAATCAAATGTTCTGAAACCAATCTGTCCACACTTGTCGGTCTCGCGCCCGTACGTCCTCCCAAAAATAGTGTTTGGGAGGCCGTCTGTATAGATTGATCTATCACATTTTTTACAATCAGTTCAATGCCTCTGAAATGAATTCGGTAAAAGAAAAACCCTGCATTTTCTTGTACTACTACTGTATCATGGCATAAAATCTAGATATTAACAGTGCGGAGAACATGGTGAGCTAGATATGAATATAACACATACTGGAATTTGTAACCTTGTGGAGACTGGAAACATGGCTTTGTTCTTGTACACTAATGAAAACATGTACTCTCCAGAGAGCAGAATTGAAATCACTACCATTTGAATCAGAATCTTTTTTCCTGGGTTGAAATTTCTAATGAACGTCCCTTACATGTATATAAAATACTTCATTTTGAGATGGATCTAAGTACCGGTATAGTATACCTTGGAAATTCCTCCATTTTGAGTTAATTCCAACTATCAGTTTGAACCCTATGGATACTACACCTTTATAATTTCCCTGTGGAGACATACATGTAGGGCCTGTGCTCAGTCTCCACAAGGCACCAGAAGTGTGCCCAGGTGTACAGATCTTGTATCCCTACCTAACTGGTTAAAATCTCCCTTCCCCATCCTTGTACAAACATTGTATCTACCGTTAAAAGTTAAAAGTTTGTCCAAGCCTACATGCTTTTGCAATAGGGCTCAGCGCTCGAGCTATAATACACCCTTTTTAGTTACCCACATGTTCGGACAACATCACAACATTTACGTGTAAGTTAATGGGGCAACGTACGACTTGTTTGTCCGAACATCTGACCGTGACGTCACGAGCGTGCAGCCCTATTTCCTGACATATCCAGTTTGTGGTGACAACATTTGTACACTGTACAATGTACATGTACGTATTTATCTCATTTGTGAGTTTTTGCGGCTCTGATAAGAACTTTGTGTGGTTCTGATAAGAACCAAGGTAATATATATGGAGGTAATAGATACAGTGTAGGAAGTCCCCTGCAGTTCTCATAACCACGACACAAAGTTGTTCTCATAAACCTGCGAAAGAGATGTAATGTACATGGTGCCACAACTAACAACCGGTATTCTTGACTTGCTATATCTTTACCATGAATACAATGTACATGTAGCTTTAAGTCTGATACTCAGCAGTCCAGCAAAATGGAACTTCTGTAGCTGTAAGTACATCCTGCATATAAAAACATTGTGTCTACATGTACATGTACATATACAGTATGTATAGTGATGCATGTACATGTACAATGACATACAGCATGCATGTACATGAATGTAGACTTAATGTTACCAAAATACATTTGCCAGTCTCATATTTTATTAAAAGATACCTTAGGGAGACAATTTAGCGATGAAAATTAACATTAGGGAGACATTTCGATATGTCTCCTTAACATTTTAAAGTACCTTTTAAAGACGTATTATAACGATATTTTATAGTCCAAATTTTAAAAAGGCCTACAACGAATGCTCTCGATATAATAATAATAATAATATGGATTTCTATAGCGCACTTATCCGGAGAACCGATCAAGGCGCATACACAAACAAAAAAGCATGCACTAGTGATTGAGAAGCAGATGAGATTTCAGTTTTCTTTTGAAGCTGTCCAAGGATGTTATCTGACGGATTGTAGCAGGGAGTTTATTCCAAATGGCAGGTGCTACATTGGAGAAAGCACACCGACCATAGCGGATTGTTCTAGTTCTTGGTTCTGCTAGCAAGTATGAGCCTGATGATCTAAGAACCCGACCTGTTTGCTTGAGGGAGATAAGTTCACAGAGATACTGAGGAGCACGACCATGCAGGATCTTGATCACAAGGATATGAACATATTATGAACATACTATTACGTCAATAGTGCTCCGCACTAATGACGTCACAAAATCCCCGGATGTCAGACAAACATTGACTCACATACGTAGTGTACATGCACGCGCACACCCACACACATTTGCATGAATGCAATGTTTGTCTGAGATCCGGTGCTATTTTTAGAACAAGTGCGGAGCGCTATTTCAAGTTCATTGTTTTGGAGGCTGTTCAGACATAGTAAAGTTTGTGCACAACCCTATGGTACATCGCCCTAAGATTCCAATAGCGCTCCGCACTAATGACGTCACAAAATCCCCGGATGTCAGACAAACATTGACTCACGCACGTAGTGTACTTGATGCACGCGCACACACGTGTGCATGGTTGCAATGTTTGTCTGAGATTGGTGCTATTTTTAGCGCAAGTGCGGAGCGCTATTGTACATGACAATTACATTTTGTACATGTGTATGATTAGTATGTACAGTATGCATGACATTTCTGTTAAGACCCAGTTGGCAAATGTTGCATACATTTATAAACCACCCTGAAACCACAATTAAAGAAAGGATTTACACTATAAACCGGCATCTAAACGCACGACACATTAAATTGCCAAACAACACTCTACAGTTAATTACGCAAACTTATCCAAATAAATTACGAACATGACAAAAAAAAAATGTCCCCAGGGGTGTCACGACTGAATGTACGCACAATAAAAATGACACACAGACAAGGCCTCTGGCCCACCGAGCTGTGATTCTCACAGAACATATCGGCCAAATAATAAAACAATCCTCCAGTCATTATAATGTGCATCATCGGTACTGCATACAAATCATTCAATTTTGAATGGAGCACGGTATGTAGGCCCCCACAAGCAGTGATTTTCCTCCCATTCAAGCAGACATTCAATCATTGCTTTATTCAAATGATTTAATTTTTTTTTCTGGGTCAGCCCCCATATTGTGCCAATCTGAAATGCACAAATGATTAACTGCGTCCATATATTGCACATGTCAATGAAAGTGTATTAAAAAACTGGCCCCATGCAAATACTGAAAACATTGATGACAACTCTTCTTACTCCACACAATTGGTACTATCATACTTTGGAAAGAAACCAAAACAGAAATCTTCACAGATTTACCTATAACTTTACAGGGTACATAAAAATGGTGATGGTACATGTGGAAACATACTGTTAAGTTACAATTTTTACAAAGTTACTGTATCTATCCAGAAAAGTGTAAAAAAGTGAAAATACTGTGAGCGTTTTTTGCAGAAAGTGGGCACCGTATGGGACTGGACATTTCACAGATGGCTGTTAGTGTTACTGTATCTTTCTTGATATTTTCGCCCATGAATCTGTATTTCTTTGACCAAAAAAAAAGAGTATAATATTACTTTTAAGTACATGCACTCATACCTCTAAATAGGAAACGGCGAAATAAGAAATGATTTAAATAAATAAATGTAAACAAAATTAAATGATCCATGGGATACAGCAGCATTTGAGTGGTTTCATGGCTTCTGACTGCCAAACGAACAAAGATACCGTAATTGCCTATTAGGGTCACCACCAACAACATAGGGATGGATAGCTCAGTTGGTAAAGAGAGCCGGTACCTTATTCCAGAGGTCACAAGTTCAAATCCCACAAATATTTGTCTTTGTAACTACAAGTTCAAATTAACAAGAAATACAGACTGCTGCCAACGTTTTGAGGATGAAGGTACTTTTATAGTAAAAGATGCTCCATTGGTCCAAAATGCCAAATACACTTTTTTTTTTTGGAGTTAGGAGGGCCTGACGTGTTTCAATCCTAGCTGGGGCCGATTTCATAAAACTTACGACACGTCGCAGAGTTAAGACACATCCTTTCTCTATGGACTCACCGCATAGATGCGACGCATCGCAGCTAGTACGCGTCGCAAATCGAGTTGTGACGCGTCGCAGAGCTTTATGAAATCGGCCACAGGATCTTTATCTGAGGCTCATTATCGAAGGCTATTAAAATGTTAACCCCTGTTTTTTTTTAACTTTCAAAGCTAAAAGCAACAAAATCTTTGCGAGTATCTGAAATACATATGAGGCCCCCCCCCCAAAAAAAAATCCCAATCATTGTTTGTTATCACTGACAAAATCACATGAGTTAGTTTAGATTCTTTCTTCCCCTTTTCATTCTGACTCATTTCATTAAGAGTAAGACCAGAGCACATGTAACTAGTGCTTATTATAACAAGAACGTTTATTCCCAAATGTACATGCACTACGCACCCTCGGGAATGAAACTGAGACTTTGTATGGACATGTAGTATAATTTACTGGGTTTCTGGGTCAGGCTTGTTCTATGTTTCCAGCAACATGTGCGTAGTAATGTTCATGTGTACACAGGTAGAAGATAATTCATAGTGCAGTGTGGGGAACACTTAGCATGCTTGGACTAATTGTACTATACACCTGTAGGCTATTTCTTGATGGCTATGTACATGTAAATGTGACATCCTCTTTGCAACCATCCCCCATGTACACTTAAAGGTAGTATCATACTTTGGTTTTTGTCAAAGAAGTACAGATTCTTGGGCAAAAATATCAAGGAAGATACAGTCACAGTCATCTGTGAAAATTTCAGTCCTATACGGTGCCCACTTTTTGAGAAAATCGTGAAAAACGGCCTCAGTATTTCCTCAGTATTTTCTCTTTTATTTTTGATCTTACATCCTCTGTGTAACCCCCCCCCCCCCCCATGTACACTTAAGATGCATTTAAAGGTATTTCATACTTTGGTTTTGAAGAAATGCAGATTCATGGGCCAAAAATACCAACAAAGATAAGGCAACAGTCATCTGTGAAATTCCCAGTCCCATACGGTGCCAAAATAGCTAGTAATTTCATATCCGGTTACTGATTGAAAAAACAAAACAGGTTAACGGTTAACCTATGTAATCATGTGAAACGTGTGCGATATGTCTTCTTCAATGTGATCGTCCCTTTCAGAATGCTCTTTACGGTTTGAGGAAATTTGTAACCGGATAATTAAATCCGGGTGAGTTAAACTTTAACCAGATAAAAATCCCAGCACTAAAACTGCCTACTTTTTTTTTAGAAAACAGTGAAAAACGCCAACGGTATTTTAAAAATCTTGTCACCATTATTTTTGATCTTCTGAAGGTCATCGATTTTACTCTTTTCTGAATGAATACAGCATTTCAGGCAGAAAAATGTGAACGATATGTTTTTTACCATCACTATCTTTATACCCTGTAAGTTATAGGTAAATCTGTGCAGATTTCTGTTTCGGTATATGCTACTGTACCAAAGTACATGTACAATAGTACCTTTAAACATGTTACATGTAGAAATGACTCCTTGAATAAGTCTTCAATGCAGACTCCCATTTCCAACAAGACGCCACTTGGGCAAATGTGCAGGAAGCACTGGGCCTCCCGCATCGGCATTCATGAGTGAAACTAATGGACGTACCCTTTTAATGCCTACAAAGGTTGGACACAGAGAGAGAACACAAAATGGTGAAAAAAGTGCATCTTGGAGTAGGTCATCCGCATTGAGCAGAAACACGTAATAAAGACAGACTGCAAATGAAAATGCTAAAAGAGTTGAGAATGTAATAGCAACTAGCAATGTTCAACGGTAGGTAATTTACACTGCGAGGAGTCTTCCTTCCTTTGAGTAGAGTGGAACAAAATCTTCGACTCTCTCTATTTCCCAACAGGAGAAATCAGTCGTAGCCGCCGAGCACTTTGACAAAACCCCTCTCTCGTTTCACTTTCAAAGAACAGCTAAACCCTTGAAAAGCACAGCAGAGAAATGTCAAATTTGTATGCATTTTATTGAAAGCAGAAAAGAAAAACCTGAAATACTGTTGCCCCAAAATAGCAAACAAGGGATTAGCGCTCCCTTAGGGGTGGCCTTGGGAGCAGTCGGACATCGTGGCAACAAACCAATTTGAATTCAGCAACCCCAAATTGACCTAAAATAAATGTATTTTATGTTGAAACTTTTAAAATAACAAGGGACCTCATATTTCAGCACGCTATGATTTCTGGCCCACAGTCTAACAGGTTGGTTAGAATGTATTTTTACACTTGCTTTCAAACATTTTGTCTTTGGTTCGAATCCCGGCCCAGACTGAAATGTGGATCAATGTTATTGGTTTCCTCTTCTATTGTTCAATTAATACAGTTTCTGTGATGACTTAATTTCCATCAATTGGGTTTTTCCCTGTCTCAGAGTTTTCATCTGTTTTTACAACGGAACATTTCCTTGTTTCAGGGTTCGTCGGACCAACGAGCAACATGTACATTCATTGGTTTGATAATCAGAAACTAATCATTCAAAAATAATAATATTTTGACTGCTCCATGGTCGTGTAACAGGAACTTTTTGGGGGAAAGGTCCAACCTTCCTCTAAATAGTCAAGTTCACAATGGCGGCTTTTACGCTGTGGATCTTTTAAGGGCATGGGCATGTACAACATTGGTAACAAACCAAAACAGGCTAAATGTTCACAGATTTATAACTTACAGGGTACAAAGATGGTAATTGTAGAAACATACTTTTTATGCCTGTATTTATCCAGTAAAACCAAACAACAAAGATCTATGTATATTTCTTGCAAAAATCAAAAATCCTTTTTTCAAAAAATTTGTTAAGTTTATGCTGAAACCGTTATTGAATAAATTTCCGGCACTGCCGGTCGTCTGATTGGCTGATTCTCAAGGAAAACACAATGTGGATTTCTTTAAAAACTCACCGTTGAATTTACGAGACAGTTATTCCATCACAATTCGCCGAAACAATTCAAATGGTTTTTCGTTATTTTCTACTGTTTCCGAGGATGACATGAGCAGACAATTTCACGTTTGTTTTTATTCCATGCCAAATAAAATTATGAGCAGCCTGCAGCTGTTCTGTCACCTTTACCAACGTTGTACATGCCCTTTAAAGTTACATGACAGAAACAAGGCAAGGATTCTATTTCAAATATTAAAGGCTACTATGATTCTAAATTGCACACCGGTCCATTATAAGATTAAAAGGTTTACTGAAATCAAAACTCATGAAGTTATTAAAATAAATCTGTATTGTTATAAAACTCAACCTGTCTATCATTGTTTGCGCTAAAAAAACATTATCTAGGCCTATGTAAAAAAGGAAGTTCATATTTTTTAGACACATAATTGAGCTCACTCCACTTTTTGCGACGAAATAAATTGCTAAAATCACATGTAGAGCGCCACGCAGTATACAAATCGCAAACCTGCCGACCCCGCATTTTTGTTCAAATCGAAGAGCAAAATCCTACATGTGAAAATTTGCGTGAGCCAGCATGAGCTACTGTGGTGCAAGCCTACAGTCTGACAGTACGTGTTCTGTATGTGACGTTGTGCACGCATTGTTGCATGGATCGGTTTCAAAAGGGGATTTTTATGGGGCAGGGCATACATACCCTGTATAGGCCTACTGATGTATTTTTAACTCTGGGCACAAAATTAAGCAATAATTTTAAAGCACTTTCATCCCTTTCCCAAATTTGATTAAAGTAAACATTCAAAGCTACCAAATATATCATAATTGAATCTTAATATTTCTGTGTCCATGGCAACAGGCCTATGGCAAATCTGTACATCAAATATTACAAAAAAGAATTATGTACATGTGAATGCTGATATCCTTTGTGTTGCTATACTGCCGGCTTTACATGTGCATAATTTAAGAAGTGGCACGAACATTTGCCAGCATTGGTCTGAGCCCCTGCTGGGACCACCATGGGTTTACCACATGGTCAAGACTAATCACCAGACCCCACAATCACTGTTTATATAATGAGCACGTTCGTTGACTTGGAAGAGGATTGCATGCTTGACTGCACACGTCTTCTGTAGCAAGGCGGCGATAGGCAAATGTGTAAATTTGAGATACAAAAATTGATTTACAGACGACACATATGTATACATACATGTACAGTGATGTACATGTGTAATCAAGTGGAAATCCTCTTGTATGCAGCAAAAAAATTAATTTGGTCCATTGCAGGTCCACATAATGCATTTCTTCCACCTAAAACGTACGTGTGTATGTTCCTAGCGAGGTATACTGAATGCTCCAATTGTACAAAGTGGACTATGCAATGGCCAAATTTCCTATCTCTTTCACTATATATAATATCAATGGGAGACTTTTGAGAACCGGTCTTCAAGGCAACAGCGCACGCGCACGCAATGAAAGACTTTTGGAGAGTCGGTCTTGAGTCAACAGCGCACGTGCACGCAATACAATACGCACATGCTCACAATTGCGCAAGCATGGTTTGTGCGCGCGCTGTTGACTCAAGACCGGTTCTCCAAAAGTCTCCCATTGTTTAGCATTGTTTTGCGCCTGCGCTGCTGTGCATGTGCGTGCGCTGTTGACTTGAAGACCAGTTCTCAAAAGTTTTGACTCCCATTATCAATATATCATAAATTACACACCATGTAAACATACCATACAGCAACTTATCAAATACATTCACTCCGAAAGAT
Source organism: Astropecten irregularis (assembly GCA_963971285.1). NCBI lineage: Eukaryota > Metazoa > Echinodermata > Asteroidea > Paxillosida > Astropectinidae > Astropecten > Astropecten irregularis. The sequence continues at coordinate 5,184,211 of OZ020263.1, read as the reverse complement.
AACTTGATCATTGCTATTTAATTGGTTGAAATTGCACGTTATACACTTATTATGACATATCAGGTACCCATACATTGTACAGTGCATACTAGGCCAGGAAAAAGTCTATACAAAGTGCAATGCACCTTGCACATTACTGTCACGTGTATGAACCATGGAGAAAGCAAACTACAAGCCCAAACTGCTTAGCTTCTTTGCTAATGGGCTAAGCAAAAAGTAATCATTGTAAGCAATATTAATCTACTTTTGGCCTGCCCATTTTTAAACTTGGAGTTAGGAGACCTGACGTTCTGATCCTAGTATGATCTTTCTCAAAGCCTAAATGGCAAGAGGACAAGAATGCGTAAGACTTCTGACAAGACTTCTCGTGCTCAGCGATTTTTGTGTGCATTTCTGTTTCCAATCCTGACCTTGCACTGCCTCAGTAATTATTTATTCACAGGAGAAATAATCAAATTATACGTGTGCCAAAAACTAATTTGGTGTAAAGTCAATCTTTCAAAGGTATGAAGTGAAAATTGCTGTGCCCGGGGCATGCTTGTTTTTACAGGACAAATTAGTTTGCATAATTTCTAGGTATGGGTTTCCTTGAATATAGACAAATTGACCTTGAGGCCCAGGCAAAGGATTTTAGAATGCTTTTATTTCTTGCGTTGCAGGTAAAACCTTCAATTTCAACGTTGAACAGCAAATGGGTCCATTCACAGACGGCAAGGTGGGCAATTACTATCATACATGTACTTTGGTTAAAGGTGATAGAACAGTTAAAGTTTGTTCATAATTCGAGTTGTCATGAAATATCAAAAAACAAACCTGTGAAATTTTAAACTCAATTGATCATTGGAAACAGTTGGAAGCAGTGAAAAACCATTGTGATTGTTACACGAAATTGTGAGGTAATTGCAATTGTGAGGTTTTGATTTCGGAGATCAAAAAAAAATTTCAGTCTTTTGTTTTACTCATTTCTGGATAAATACAGGATTTCAGGCATGCTTGAAACGGTATGCTTGTACCAGGTCCGTAACTTGTCTTGGCTTGGTCACTTGAGGGCAGCATCCACAATGAGGGTAGCGATTTTTCAAAATCTGTAGCCCCGGCCGGCCGGGCAATTTGACATATTTGGAAAAAAGAGCAGAAGAAGAATTTTGTATTTTGTTCAAGTTATCAAATCATTTATGACAGGCAAGAGATTAATAAACAAAAGGATATATGTACTTGTATCTCTCCATAGTAGTGGGCGTAATAGTCGCAACTATTTGACTAGTTAGGTTTTTTTGTTTTCATGTACATACGTGTGGTGTATGCGTGCTGTAGGCCAAGTTTCAAGAGTAGCAGAAGAGAAGATACATGTAAGTACTGTGAGTTCCGTTAACAACCGTACCATACTCAAACCTGGAATTTGGTTCTGAAAGGGGCAAGGCCTTCCATTGGAAGAGGCCTTCCATTGGAAATCATAATGTCTATGGAAACATCTGAAGGGGCACCAAGGCCAAGAACCAGGGCAACGAAGGCCATGGCCTCTGTGGCCTCCGTGAAATTCCAGGCTTGCATACTGATTTGTGGCATTCATATCCAGTGTCGCGACCAGCCTTAAAAGCTAATCGCGCCAGTCTCGACTCATTCTGTTGCAGTTTGGCGGTTATTAGTCAGATTGCTCCAACGTATTAACCGACTAGTCATAACCTGGCAACTAATCGGTTTGCGTTGAAGCAATAGTCAAAGAGTCGACTAGTCTGCAACTAGTCAACTACCGGTAGTTTTCTGCCCAGCACTACTCTCCAATAAGCTTGATTTTGCGGCTGAGATTTCTGAAAATGCACCAGAGCCCTGGGTAATGGTTTTCACCAGTGCCCCTTGAAATGTTCCCTCACCATTCTTGCTGATTCAAATGGGAACAACCTTGAGTGTGGTAAGCCTGTGTCATCCTTGGTACATCTAATCTCAAGGCCACAATGATACCTATAAATGTCTCCATCCTTAATTTGGTTTTCCCTTCATGTTTTTTTTGTTTTTAATGGAACCCATATAAATGTTACCTGACAAATAGAATTACATGGGTTTGTGCCTTGTACTGTTGCAAATTTCACTTATTGCCCAAGGTCAATCTGCTTTTGTTATTTGAGGGAGAATTGAGCGAGAATCATTATTTGTTGGAGCAGACTGTAATCTTTACCTGGATATAATACATTTAAGATATGACAAATATTGAGCTTTGAGGACATAGTGTAGATGATGGCAATGCATTCAACACAAGGACGTGGGATGCCGCTATAACGAATATCTCTATACCAAACATTTGGCTATAACGAACATCATCCTTGGCTAATATGCAAATTTGGCTTGCCCTTCACCGACGTGGATGAGCACTGCATACTCAGTGCTTGTGAGAGCACGTGAGAAAAAATCACATGCTTGCTCAGGTGGGATTCGAACCCACGACCTCCTGCTTACTAGTGCAGATGCCTTACCTGCTAGGCCACCGAGCTAGCTGGGATCTGCAGGGTGAATCGAATCCAATATCGCGGCGGGTACCGCAGTAAATCACGAATATTAAATGACTTTTGGTCGGGAAATAGATAATATGCAAATAAGGCTTGCCCTTCACCGACGTGGATGAGCACTGCATACTCAGTGCTTGTGAGAGCACGTGAAAAAATCACATGCTGGCTCAGAACCCACGACCTCCTGCTTACTAGTCCAGTGCAGATGCCTTACCTGCTAGGCCACCGAGCTAGCTGGGGTCTGCAGGGTGAATCAAATCCAATATCGCGGCGGGTATCGCAGTAAATCATGAATATTAAATGATTTTTGGTCGGGAAATAGATAATATGCAAATTAGGCTTGCCCTTCATTATCCTTGGCTCCCAATTTTCATGTACAATGTATATAGGCCAGCTGAACATTGTTCACTGTGTAATGAACAACCACTATAACTGGCGTGTTTGTTATACATGTAGTGGCGTTCCACTAGACTTTGCAAAGTAAGTACATCACCGATACAGGCAACCTCATGCCCAATGCATAGGTCGGTCTTTAGTCTATAGTTGGTCGGCTGTTCAAACTTTCACAAATCTTTGCCATTCGTGTTTTAGACTTGAGCTTTCTGCACTGCCATAGTAACCCAGGGATGCTGGACATACAGTACTGTACAATGTACAATATTCATACATGTACATGTGGTGTACGTGTACATGTACATACATGTACACACGTATTCACATCATACATTTTATGCTGATTATCCTTTGCCTGCATAGAGTTTCTCCGTCTCGTTTGATATGCACGATGCATTATGAATGAAGAGCTTAACATTCTTATCAGCAAAAGAGAATCATTTAATTGAGGTTCAAGTGGAAAGCTTCAAATCTGAATCAGCATACTGTACCTCAGATGGCAGACACCTGGTCTCTTCAGATGCGTACACATTATAATGCAATAGAGAGTTAACTACTATATCGCTCAATGCCATGGTAAGAATCATCGGGGCAATTTGTTCCAACGAGCGACACCACCAACCACTGGGCCTACCGTTCCACCTAGCCCCTCTTCTCCCCTTGGCAGCCCCTCCCCCTCCCCCGAGATCACCTACTCCCCACGGCACGTATGGGGGGGGTAGAAACTAGGTCACAGAATTGGCCTTTGATGGGGGGCAATCCCGCCCGATGTTGTGAGGCCGAAAAGTGGGGCAAGTTCCTGGTCGATCAATTCAGAGCACTTGAACCAATCTGCATGTAATGAGGGGAGGAACTGGTCACATACTGAATCTTCAGGTATGAATCCACTAGATAGAGAGCTCACATTGAACATTAGGGCGCCCCTTTTTATTACCGTGGTTCTCATTTCCGACTGACCCATATTTTGGGCTCCGACCGTGTCCAGACCCTGTCCAGAACGACATAATATAAATTCAAGAAAAAGGAAAGAAATTTCCAGAATTTCTGGAGACAAATTTTGTCAATAGGCCTACATTTTTATACTTTCTATCACAGAAATAATAACGAAAAATATTGGAACGAGATAACAATGAATACAATGAACATTAATTCTCATAATTTTCTTTAGGTTTTTGTGTATTCAGCCAGATTTTTTTTCCACAAAACTTCTTTTTTGTCGGACCGACCGACCCTCTCTCAAGGTGAAAAAGAACTGAGAACCAGAGTTATAAAAAGGGGCGCCCTTAGCTGCAAAATGTACTGGGTCTGTGGTCAATTTCACAGAGCAGTAAGATTTATCTTAAATCGTGAATCAATCTCAATTACATGTACTTTAAACCCTAACCCTCTTACATGTACATGTACATGTATAGGGATGTGAGTGGCTACACAAAACAAATCTGAAAACACCAAGCAAAGATGCTGTAATTTAAAAGTTCCTATACTTTTGTATAGAGCACGTATACAACAAGTCTTTAATGTATTACCCAACAAAGTGTCCCTTTAAAAATTTTAATGAAGTGACATTTTGATAAAATATGGAGGTGTCCTTTACCAAGGAAAAAGTTGTCACGTCTCTCCAAAGATAAAACTCCAAGGCCCAAAGCGCCTTTTCCTTTGAAAAAAAAAAACCAAAACAGTTTGATACATTTCTTTTTTACATACATCTAATAGGATGTACATGTACACTGTTCATAAAATGACAGTTTATGCAGTTACCAACATACAATATTGTACATATCCAGTATGTACAGTGTATTGTACAAGCCATGTACACAGAATTGACAGATGATTAATAATGTTGATAACATTTAGGCCTTTTCACACTGGACAAATCTTGGGGTTGACGCGGGATTGAGGCAGGGTTGGCGCAGGGTTGAAATTGGCGGCAATTCACACTGGAAATTTTTCAACCCCGCGCCAACCCTGCATCAACCCCGAGATTTGTCCAGTGTGAAAAGGCCTATAGACACAGATCTCAGCACATAAATGAAACGAAGGCCCTGTGGTGAACTTTACAGAACGCCAATTCAGATTTAAATCTGAAGTTTCACATCCCTGAATCTCACTAGTGAATTTGTGAAATCAAACCCTGGATGTGAATTGCTCTGTGGCCAATTGCACGGCCCTGCTTAGCACAAAAACCATGAAATTTCTGTTTTAATAAAAACAGGATTAATTAACGTAACCAAATTTCGATTTGTTACATGTATGTATCACTTGTGATTGTACTTTTGCTGTTGTTCCTTGACCAATGACCATGAATATCAAAATGGAATTTTTAATTTAGTTAATTTTATTAATTTTTAATAAAATTTTATTGAGCAAGACATTTTTGTGAGACTAAGCAATTTTGTTTGTGCTTAGCAGCTCCATAAAATTGGCCCCTGAATGGACAGGATAAGAGGTCGACTGTAGTGAGATGATACAGGCGACCCGTGGTCGACCGGTGTAATATCTGTATGCGACTAGCGTCTAGAGCTCTAAACTGACCTTGTCTGCCACCATGTGCTGTCTGGCACCTCTTCAAGGCAGATAAGGACCATTAGAGACAGATCACACAGTGGGTAGCATGGCGTGACCTGTACATGATGCCTATGGCCAAGTACAGGCTGAATGCCAAGTGGACATGGTATCTTCATTGCAATACTACTGAGTTAATCCCTGTTAATACCTCTGGCCCTGGCCTACCAATGCATACTGCACGTGTCCTATACTGTACATGTAGTAAGGGTGTGCATCTACGTTTAATTTACTAACCGTTTAACCTAAATTTTTTCACACGTTTAAACGTTTAAACGTTGGTCTGCGGCAGGTAAATTTAAGATACAGGAAAATTAAAGACATTTTATTCCATTCTTGTTGGGGGAGTATTTAATCGTGAACCCCAAATCACGAAAGGCGGCGTCACGTCAGCGATGTGACTCTCCGACCCTTATACTTTACAAGAGGAATAAAAGTATTTCAATTTTCCCAAGTTGCCATTTATGAAATCCTGACCCGAAGGTATTAAAATGAGTTGACTTTCCAACCACAGTAACTGGGCAGTAACAAACAAATTGGTATGATGTGCGCATGCCTGCCAATAGGCAAAGGTCAACGTAACTGGAGATTTTCCTTCAGCCTTTATTCTGCTCCGATCAGAACAGAACATAGATAAGATATACATCCCTTTGTTGTTTGGCCCATTTTGCCGACAAAAGACGTTCATGGTGTTTTTTTTCTTGACCCAGAAATCTGAACCCAGCTTAACAAAAGACCTGCCAATTATGATGTGTTGACACAGCTGGAGACAGTTCAGGAGTTGGAGACATAATAGGGGGGGGGTGAGATCGTGAATTTATTTTGGAGTAAAGGGCTGGTGGTTTATAGCTTCATCCAATAATGATCCTCGATTGGCTATCATGATCAATGCTATTGGTTGACACTGCATTTTGTGACAGCTACTGAAAGTTCACACGCACGTGGTTGCCTGAAAGCCGCTGGTCCCGTTTGTTTGATGGGTTGTTAATTCATGTGTTGAATATACTGTGGGTACCAACCAAGGAAAGCAAAGTAAACATATTCGGAGGTTGATGAATATTATGCCGGCTATCACTGTAGTTTATTGTTATATTCTTTGAGGTGTTTTCTGCTGGAAATAAAAAAAAAGTTTCGGCTACTTGGTAATCGGAGTTGAGTGTCGTGAACAATACTTTATTGTACAGTGTATTACATTGACAAATAGAGGGACAAATGCAAACAAAAACACAATGGATTTTTTTGTCGTTTAAACGTTTACTAAAATACTGAACGTGTAGTGCCTTTGTACACGTTTAAACGTTTAAACGTTTAACCTGGCACAGCCTTAACATGTAGTATGCGTGTGTACAGTAATCGTTCGTATAAACCATTCAAAGGAAGGGACCACTGCCATTGATGAAGTAATTGCAATTTGCATACGAAATGTCACAATATCTACCGTAGACCACATCGTGTGAGAACAAATATTTCAAGCCTTGAATTTAATGGAGGCCACGGAGGCCATGGCCTTCGTTGCCCTGGTTCTTGGCCTTCGTGCCCCCTTCAAATGTTTCCATAGACATTATGATTTTCCAATGGAAGTGCCCCTTGCAATGGAAAAGTGGCCTTGCCCTTTTCAGAACCAAATTCAAGGCCTGATATTTACAAATAATTTGTACAATTTTAATTTGTTTATATTTACCACAATGAATACCGGTAACCTTTTGAATTTGTTCGCCTTTATTCTTTTTTTTAAGGTAATTTCATATTTCGGTTTTTGTCAAAGAAATGTGCCGATTCATGAGCAAAAAGTCAAGAAAAATACATTTAACACTAACAGTCATCTGTGAAATTCCCAGTCCCATATGGTGCCCACTTTTTGAGAAAACAGTGGGGAAAAACGAACACACTATTTTAAAAATCTTTTCAAGATCAAAATTGTGTTTGGTCAACTGGTTTTACTCTTTTCTGGATAAATACAGCATTTCAGGCAGAAACATTTTAACAATACATGTATGTTTCTACCATCACCATATTTATACTGTAAATTTATACTGATTTCTGTTTTGGTATGTTACAAGTATGATAATACCTTAAATGCTGGCGTCATACTATAATCCATCAATTTCTTTATAAATGTAAAAGTACATGTATACAAAATGTACATGTCATGTGCAATGACAGATCTACGCATATATATACGTGTACATTGTATGTGTGTATATGGTAGATTAAGGGAGGATGGAGGTTTTACATGTATTATGCTGTAGCCAATGTTCTAGAAATATGGGATCCAATTTGTGTTTCATGTCTGGCAAATTGATTGTGTATTATGAACCAGTACATGTAGTTCAAAACACAATTCTAGCCAAGGTAAAGTGGCTGCAGTAGGACTACACTAAATCCCCATTTGGAGTCGTTTATGATGTCATGTGCACTAGCTTCTGGGACTGAGGTCAAATTTAAAGGGTCTCAGCAATGAGAATATTATGGCTTGAACATGTGCAAATAAAAAAACTGTACATGGGGACTGTGATTTTACCCACTTCCTCACACTGATTCAGGGTTAAAAACAGGTTTTTTGGTTTGTATGCTAATTAGCATTTCCATATTCATGAGCAAAACTGTGATGTCAACTGGGGTAAACCCAATGGACCTTTCCCATGAAATATGCTAATGAGATACGCGCACGCGCAAATGCCCTACTGGTTGGCAAGCTCCATGCCCTCTGTGTTGTATGTGGTACGTACGTGCCTAATGGAGCTGCAACTTTCTTGCCAACCAGTAGGGCATTTGCGCGTGCGCATATCTCATTAGCATATTTCATGGGAAAGGTCCATTGATTTGTGCACAAAAAGTTGCGGTTGCTTAAAAGGTTTTCTGACAGACCTTTTCCTTTTCAATGGGTTTTAATGGCACCCATGGCGATTACACGTTTCAGTAGAGAGTTCCCCATCTTGCGCGTAGCGCTATATAATCTTTGGTGTCAACTCCATGACAGACCAAGGGGTCCGTGTGACCACGACAGCCCAAAGGTTACATCGCAAATAGTACTGTAAATTACACCTGTAAATGGCACAGCGAAAAATTCTTTACACGAATTGGCTCAAAACAGTCGCAAGAGGGCATCACGATCATCTCATTATGTGACGTCATCAAACTGACCAAAAATGGCAGTTTTCATGATTCATGAATGAAACTGATGTGCATAAAGTGCATACTCGGCAACACCACTGGATTTGAATCATTGCTGCTTCGACAGAGCTCGCCACGATCTTTCAAATGGTACCGTTTACCAATTAGTGCGCCACTTGTCTCCCACTGCATTGATCTGTGTTACAGTGGTTTGGGGAATTTATCGCTGCGCACTGTACAGGTCTACATATCATGTACACAGGAACAGGTCTAGCAGTACTGTATTCTGTAAAACACATCAGACCAATATAAAAATGAAATACTGAATCAGACACAATACCCCAACATAAAATCTTCCAAATGTAACTGTATACGAATGATGTAAATCCTAAAGATCAGCGCGGAGTGACGTCATTCCAACTCGCCGACCTTGGGGCGATGAAAACAAAACGGCAAGTTGTATGGTTTTTAACATGTTTAAGACAATAAGCTGCCAGGATTTCTCAGTAAACAACGGTACTTCAAAGAAGGATTATTTGTTAGGAATAACTATGACTCGACAGTGGAAGTCGTACAAAACACGATGTCTTATTCTTACCAAAAATACTCAGGAAAAATTATCAACTGTCGCGACTCAACGACGGACGGTTTGTACATGATTTGTCCGTAGCTTGTGCCGGTTTTCATCGGTTGTCAAGTTCATGAGAATGAAAGATATCCATGCTGATCTATTCAAAGTGCCCTCACACAATCTGACATCTGGCCTCTAGAGGTGTGAACACACCAGAGACAACTGACTCAAACCGTGGAGGTAGGACACAACGACAATTCTTGTTTGCGCAACCAAGGCCTATCCAGTTTTATCACCCGGCAGATGTGCATGTCCGAATACGACCGGGCAACTGTGACTGTGACTCCAGTTGAGTATTAGGAATAAACTGCCGATGGGTCGTCTGACTTAAGCAGCTCTATGAAATTGGCCCATGATCTTGACCTGGCTAACGTGAAACAATGCAGCTTCCTACAAAATCACGATCAAAGAGAGGTGACCGCCCCCTCACTGAGTGATATGTCAACGGAATGGCCGCAATGTCACTGTACAAATTAACGTTAGTTTTGTACTCACCCGTTCGCATCTGGAGGCGGGCGAATTGCTAAGGACGTCACATATGACCGGAGGGAAGCTGGTGCCCTTTCCTCCCATCAGAGAAAAGCCAAAACCGCCGGATAAAGCTCGCTGAAGTTGCAGCGTTTTGACACCACCAGCACCTGCCATCCCATCCATGATGTTTCTGTGTACAATATGAATGAGACTAAGCTTTCTCGTGTAAAAACATTACGTGCACATTATTGTGCCATTAAACTCGCTGGTTTACTGTAATTAACTTCTGCATGAAATTGAATAGGTTATTATGTGGACACCAGTGTTCCTCTACACAGCGAGGAGTGCCACGTGGGGGCGCTGTTTGGGGAAATGAAAATGAGGAAGTCCTACACAAAAAATTGCCCGTGATAATAAAACACTCAACCTATGAACAAATAATTACCAACGTCGGGCTATTTTTTTTTGATAAAAATAGGCCTTGTGTTTGAAAAAAAAAATTACATGTTCGTATTTGTATACGTGTAGGTTGTACTGTTCCTTTTTGCAGATAATTTTTGTTTCCCATTTTTTGTTATTACAAATTTTAAGTGTTGGGTTGCATGGAGCATACATTCTATCATAGAGCTAGGAACAGAACTAGCTCTATGATTCTATCATGTACTCTTAATATGGGAATTGGCAAATAAAAGTTGAATCCATGACACGGTAATAATTATCACACTTTGGTTTTTGTGAAAGAAATGCAGATTCATGGGCAAAAATATCAAGAAGGATACAGTAACAGTCATCTGCAAAAATCACAGCACCATAAGCTAGTGCACACTTTTTGAGAAAAACGAACACCCCCCCCCCCCCCTATAAAAAGAAACTGTGAATTGTAACAGTAATTTTGTAATCTTTTCACAGTATTTTTGATCTTCAGAAGATCAAATTGTTTTAGGTCAATTGGTTTTACTCGTTTCTGGATAAACAAGCATTTCAGCCTTCAGGCGAAAAAATTGTAATGGTATGTATGTTTCTACTGAGTGGGCACCGTACATGGGACTGAAAAAAAAATCACTGATGACTGTTATTGTATCTTTCTTGATATCTTTGCCCATGAATCTGCATTTCTTTGACAAAAAAAACAAAGTATGATCATTATTACCTTTAAATCAAATCCTTTAAAAATTGCGACTACATTAGTTTCAGCAGCAATTTACTTATCTATAGAGGAAAATAACAATATCACTGCCCAAAAAAATCAACTTCTCAAAAAATAAATTACATGTATGTTCTCTTGTTCTGAGATGAAAATCTGAGCTAGACCTACGCCAAATCCATCAATAAGAAAAACCCAATAAAAACACTCGCCTTTAGACAGATGATTCGGACTTCGGCCTATCTATGAATACCATTTCCCCCATCATATATCATATTCAAACAACATAATGATGTTGCTTTTTTGTCATGGGCAAGTCACTAATCTTTTAAAGTTTAAATCCCCCGGCGGTCAAAAAAATGCCTTTTCATGCGCAAAAGTCAACAGCGCCCTCAATGCTGGCCATCAACGCTGGTGGCGCTATTTGGGGTTGCCACGGACGTATACGCGTACTTTTGCGTAGCACGGGATTTTCGTCTGAGATGCCTGACCTGGGGCCAATCTCACACGGCCCTGCTTAGCACACACAAAAATGATAACCATGAAATGTCTGTCTCAATAAAGTAATAAAGAACATGATTAACAACCAAATGTTTATGATTTTTTGTATCACTATTTCTTGTGATTGTTCTTTGGCTGACGTTCGCTGACCATGAATATACAAATGGAATTTTTAATGGTGGTTTGTTTGAGCATCCGAGCCTATTTTTGTGTTAAAGGTAGTAGCATACTTGTACTTTGTAAAAAATCAAAACAGAAATGTTCACAGATTTACGTATAACTTACAGGCTATGAAGATGATGTTGGTAGAACCATACCGTTAATTTGTTTCCTCCTGAAATCGTGTATTTATCCAGAAATTAGTAAAACAACGATCGGAAATCTTTTTGATCTTTTAAAAGATAAAAAATTAAAAAGAAAAGACTTTTTTTTTTTTTACTTCAATCATAATTTGAATGTGAAATATGATTACAGAAATGTAATCCGTTTGAAATACATCCGTCTTTTACATTACTGATACATTTAATTCAAAACGAAGGATGTTGGAAATTTTGAAAACATTTGAGGTCTTTTTGAAGACGAGGATGATCATGATTTAATATGTAAGGTGAATTTGTCTGATCACGAGAATTTCTTATTGTTAGGGCACCTGAAAGAATCATACTTTTGTCAAGGAGAACTATCTCGTTGTATAGGCCTACATGGTGTATCGTCCTTGACCCATTCGGTATAGAGAGGTTTTGCAAGCGAACGGATACGGTTAGCACGCCGGATACGTCACCAGTATTTTGTGTACTTAGGACGTCACAGTTTTTCCGCTATCCGTTATACGTCTTCGAGGTACGGATATCTTGCTCGATACCAGAGTTGTAATCACTGAGTCAAATTTCTACAAGTCATGTCAAGCCTCGAGTAATTTTGTTCCAAGTCAAGTCAAGTCAAGTCACAACTCACAAGTCACTGTGTCATAAACAAATCAAGTCAAGTCACAAGTCATTTTTTTCAAGTCAATTCAAGTCAATCTTGAGAATGCAAAATGAGATACATATTTTGAATAAAAGTAAATGCAAATTGTTGGCCCCAGCTAAACAAAAGCACTCGGTTAGACCAGTTTCTAGGCACTATATTAACTAGCGGTCGTGGCTGTATCGTTTTCATTTTGTTATTTTAAGTTTCGAACGTCCGTGGCAGGAATGGTATGAAAAGTTTGATAAAATAATCTAAAAGAAAGTACAAAACACTGCAATGTTTTCAAGTCAAATTTGTTCAAGTCAAGTCAAGTCGCAAGTCAAATTTTCTTTAAGTCAAGTCAAGTCTCGAGTCATTTCCTTCCAAGTCAAGTCAAGTCGCAAGTCACGAAAATTGGTGACTCGGGTCGGACTCATTTTTTTTCTCGTAACTCTCTGTTCATTTCTTATCATGTGTATGATTAGATTAAAAAGAAAGAAATTGCTGAATTCGAATATTCAAAACTTAAGAATGGCAAAATTAGCCTCAAAGTCAGGTACAAAAGTGGTTCTCCGTTGTTGTCGGATATAGACTTCACTATTGCGAAACATCGGATCGGCTGTTGACGTTTACGGATAATAGCTTAACGTACGCGTATGCGTATTCGTTCTCATGGACGCAAACATGCCTGGCAAATTCAAGTCGAGAAGATCGAAATCTGCTTTTACCAAAAATACTGTATACTGTGAAAATTGGATATGAAATCTCATGAAGTTAATTACAAAGGCAAAACCAACAAAGAGTAAAATTAAACGCCCAAAAACATTTTTTGTTCTTGGCATGATCAAAAACCCTTCTTATGTTTCATGAGAAAAATTGAGTCGGATTTTCGTTATTTTCTCGGGGACTCGGATGTCCGATTAAGCTCAAACTTTCACAAGTTAATCAATCATCATACATGCTGGATTAGACAAAGTGTGAGTGCTGTTCTGACCTTCACAGAGGAGATCGCTTTGATTTTGTCTGATTTGTGTATTAATTAATACAGAATTGTGGTTCCCCTGTGTCTATATAATGCTGTTCGTTATGTTCCTATGCACTGTCATTCAAGCTTCTGACCTATACCATATTGATCTAACATTGGTTGGCGTAAGGGGGCCGTCCATAAAGTACGTATACGCACGAAATGCCGACTTTTTTTTACCCCCCCCCCTGTACGCATGGCGTACGCATTGGTCCCCCCCCCCCAGCTGTACGCATACGCATTCCGCATTAGGTTGTCACTTTTCGTAGTGCCTTGCTTGAGCATCATTAAAATGTCAAAATAATCGGGGCCGGTACCGTTATTGAGACGTCACTTTCAAATTCTGTGATAAATGACTTAAAGTGTAAGTGTTTTTTATACATTTACAGACGTAATTTACTATTTTTTATTATGTTGAATAAGAAAAAAAAGGAAAAACAAAACAATCCCGGTGCTTTTTTCTCGTTTTTCCCAATCACTTTTCGCGCGAAATGATTATGCAAATGTTTCGTTGTTGGCCTGAACCCCGTCCCCCCGGCCGTACGCATGGCGTACGCATCGGTAACAACCCTTCCAGGACCCCCCCCCCCCCCCCCCCCTTCGTGCGTACGTACTTTATGGACGGCCCCTAAGTCATCATGTTGTCCCTAATGTATGGTGACGTCATCATTGAATTGGTCATGGCCTCCTCACGACAATCATTCGGTCGGACGTCATTTTACTGTAGTTTTTCCCGGCCAATTTTCGGTAAAGGAGCATTCATTTCAACACGGGTTCAATTAAGTTCGTTTTAAAGGTAGTATCATACTTTTGTAATGCGAGCAGCTGGGTCAAATGAAGTCACGAGAGGGCGCAATGACACGATAGGGTCCGTTATCAAGCATTACAGTCTTGGACCAAGACTAGTAAGGAACCAAAACAGAAAATGTTCACAGATTTACCTATAACTTCTTCTTCTTCTTCTTCTTCTTATCGTGTCCACACACATCAGATGTTGTGTTTCTGCCAAAGTTGGACACAGCTCCTAGCAACATCATTGTACTCTGCAAGGTCCTCAGCTTTGCATTTGTGCTCCAATAGAGGACACTTCAAGAGGTGCTCCATAGTTTGTGGCTCAGTGACACATATACAGCTCACATCATCAGTGTCTTGAAAGCCCCACTTCTTGAGAGACACCCTGCATCGTCCAGTTCCAGTTCTCAGTCTGTTGAGGCATTTCCACTCTGTCCAGGTAGAGGACAGGAGAAGCTTTCTCAACGAAGTCAACCTATATCTTACAGGGTATGAAGATGGTGGTGGTAGAAACATACCATTAAATATTTTCCGCCTGAAATGGTGTATTTATCCAGAAATTAGTAAAACAACAAAGACAAAAGACTTAAGAAATACAGTGGCTGTTTTTCACTGTTTTCTCAAAGAGTGGGCAGCGTATGGCACTGAAATTTTCACAGATGACTATTATTGTATCTGTCTTTATATTTTTGCCCATGAATCTGTATTTCTTTGATAAAACCCAAAAGTATGATGCTACCTTTAAGTTCGTTTTTAAATGAATGCTCGTCCACATGGGCATTCAAAATAAAAACTAAGTCGTTCAATTTCGTTATTGAAGCATTCTTTCCATGAATCCGGTCTTTCAAATTCAGATCGTCCTGTCGTGCATTCAAATTCGTCAAATGCCTTAAATGGCGATCTGTAATTAGCTTGGTGAATAAGCATTCACTTCTAGTCACATAATTAAGTACATTCCAATTCAGATCTACATAGCAAACTGCCTTGCATGTCAGGAAATTGAGAGCTAAAAATGTAGAGAAACCAACACTTATACAGAAAATAATTATCTGAACAAAGCAAAACAAACAGAAACACACATAACATATCTTTTTCGTTTTAAAGGCTGTATCATACTTTGGTAAGAAACCAAAACAGAAATGTTCACAGATTCACGTATAACGAGTATGAAGATGGGGGTTATAGAAACATACCGTTAAAATGTTTCCGCCTGAAATGGTGTATTTATCCAGAAATTAGTAAAACAACGACCGAAAATCTTTTTGATCTTCTAAAAGATCAAAAATAAAAGAGAAAAGACTTAAGAAATACAATGGCTGTTTTCCACTGTTTTCTCAAACAGTGGGCAGCGTATGGGACTGGAATTTACACAGATGACCGTGACTGTATCTTCCTTGATATTTTTGCCCATGAATCTGTACTTCTTTGAAGAAAACCAAAGTATGATACTACCTTTAAAATAAACAAAGCAAACCTGAATGGTATAAGGCACGAATCATGACGTTTGAGATTTAATGAAGTTTCTTATTGCACCATCATCATTATGTCAATGTGGTATCATTGGAAAGCGTGATTATCCCTCTTTACAGTGATTGTCATTTGTTATGGTAATGTAATCATGGAATGGACAGCCTTGATAAAATATGCAGCAATGTCAAAAATTAAATGTTGCAAAATTCGATCGTTGTTTCAAGTAGTGAATTTCCACTCGTTTTGAGAATGGACTAATATGAGTTTAAATGGTGTTGATGCGCTGACGCGTGAAAGTCCAAACATGGTGTATTCACAATGCATTTTGCATAATTTCTGACTTTGCCCTTTATTCAGAAGAAATGCACATTTCATGATTACATAATCACAACAGATGGTACATCATTGTAAAGAGGAACAATCACGCTTTCCAATGATACCAGTTTCAACGTTCATAGATCAGTAACCAAAACAATATCAGCCCTCAAACTTGAGTTGCAGAACTTTTTTCGGGGTACCGGTTTTAGAATGTGATAACGAGGGAAAAGAAAGCAGGGTTTGCACAGAGTTGAGCAATCTATCCGAATCTGAATGCATTTTGACGAAAATCTACGCTCTTTTGCAGAAATTGGGAAAACCTTTATCACAAACAGTGCAAACCGTATGGCAATAATATTAGAAAAGAATTATATTGGATCAAAATTCTATTTCACGGTTCACCATTTTTGGAGGTGGGTAAGGCAAAGTTCATAATGTAGAAAGCACCATGATTGTGTCCGATATCATATACATGTACTCTGAAATGTATGTTTTCACCACAGCTGAAAATCATGTTGTTGGATCCTGGGGCATCTCTAAATACCTACCCATCACAACGTAACTAAGGCTGTTGTTTTCTGAGTGTTGTTGTTGTTGTTTTCGTCGTCGTTTTTTTTTCTGGTATTTTTGTTGATGTGTTGTTGTTGTCGTTGTTATTGTTGTTGTTGTTGTTAATATTGTTATTGTTATTGTTGTTGTTATTGTTATTTTTGTTATTGTCGTTGTTGTTATAGCTGTTGTTGTTATTATTATTATTGTTGTTGTTATTGTTGTTATTGTCCTTGTTGTTGTTATTGTCGTTGTTGTTGTTATTGTTATTTTTGTTGTTGTTGTCGTCGTCGTCGTCGTTGTTTATGGTTTTCTTCTGTTTTGTTGTTTTTATCTGGGGCTGTACCAAACACTACTGGTGCAGAATCGTTATCAGGATTAACGATGTTTTGTTCTTCTTCTTGTTTTGTAAGTGAAGTATATAGGCCTATTATTATCCCATAGCGTGCGAGGGATGACAGGCCCTACGTTAAGGTTATATAACAACGGGCATTGCAAGGGTTCATACTAATGATCATCAACCGTATGGCTTTGAAGTAAGCACTGGTGTCGATTTCTTTTCATGATTGATGATTTGGTGTCCTACGGGGAGCGAATTAGAAGCGACCGAGCCGGGGGATGCTGTGGGAGGTGGAATACCCCCTACCAAACCAGGGACTTTTTAATCAAAACAGAGTCGAAAAGTCGCATTTCAGAGCATTTAAAAAACAATATTCAGAAGAATTAAACATTATTTGTATTTTAAATTCACTGCGAAGACACAAACAACAACAAGGATCATGTAATATTTCTATACAATAAACGTGACTGACATTCAACCTCAAAATATTGGGGGGGGGGGGGGGGGGGGGGGATGATAATACACGCCATCCCCCCACCTCAAATATTGGGGGGGGATATATCCCCCCATCCCCCCGGGATCGACACCCATGGAAGTAAGCAATCAAAACGTTTTCTCTCATTGGTACAGACATTAACAGAATCATAATCAGAATTAATATCGTTGTCATTGCTGTTGCTTTTGTTGTTGTTGTTGTTGTTGTTGTGCTGCTGCTACTGCTACTCTTGTTGTTGTTGTTGCAGCTGCTGGTTATACGTGCTCATTGGGGCTGTATTAAAGGTATAAGACATGATTGCTAAATGGCAGCACTCACACTTTGTCTGATCCAGCATGACCTGTGAAAATTTTGACCTCAATCGGACATCTGAGTTACGAGAAAACAGCGAAAACCCGACTCAATTTGTCTTATAAAACATAAAGAATGGTTTTGATCTTACCCCGCGAGATCAAAACTGTTTTCGGTCTTTGTTTGACTAATATTTCTGGATAAATACACAATTTCATGCTATGCGGAAATATTGTATCGGTATGTTTCTATCAGCACCATCTTCATATCCTGAAAGGTAAATATAAATCTGTAAACATTTCTGTTTGGGTATGTTACTAATCCTGTACTTTACCTTTAAATGGTGTTGGTATACTGAATCATATACAGAACAAAACGCATAAACAAAATGTGCTGTGGATTTTTATCCTGTCAACAACAGAAAACCTCTTACTGCATATACCCTGTAGCCCTATAGTCAGATGTTGGTGTCTTACAGAAATAATTGGAAATTTACCCTCCCTAATAGGCCTACATTTGAACAATGCCTATAATTATGTAGTACAGGTTTTCTCTCGTGTGTTACCTTGAGAATAATTACTTTTGCGAGAGAGCAATAGAAATACAGGCTTAATAATTATGGCTCTGTTACTAATGACATATGATAGAGCCCAGAGATTGCAAGAAACGCTAGGAGACCCCCACCCCCACAGAAACACAAAAAACCTCTGATTATTCATTAACTTATCCGCAGGCCAAATTATATGAAGCATGAAGATTGCAAAGCTATGTCTGTTTCCGCTGCATGGTTTAGAAGTCATTTTGAAATTCAATCACTTGTGTAAATAATGTTCAGTTTTTAAATCCCATTTCCGACTTTATACATGGCATTCGACAAGTCTATGTAATGTAATCAACGGCTGCAGTCACTGGCTATTGCATGGCTGCTTACCATAGGTGCGTGTGTAATTTGCGGCCGGCCGCAGCCAGAGATTTGGAACACGACCTAGCTTAAAGGTGACATCATAAAGGTGATATCTGCGAAGAAGTACAGATTCGTGGCCAAAAATATCAAGGAAGATACAGTAAAAGTAATCTGTGAACACTTCAGTCCCATACGTTGCCCACTTTTTCGAGACAACAGCGAAAAACGGCCACAGTATTTCTTATAATAATAATAATAATAATAACATTTATAAAGCGCCTTTTCAAAAGTTACAAAGCGCATAACAAAAGAAACAAAACAAATACATGTAGCACAGACATAAATATTAAGCCAATAAATAAACAGTTAGGGGCCTGTAACCAAATATGTCTAAATATAAGTGTTTTCTCTTTTATTTTGGATCTTTTAAAAGATCAAAAAGATTTTCGGTCGTTGTTTTACTAATTTCTGGATAAATACACAATTCCGGGCGGAAATATTTTAACAGTATGTTTCTACCACCACCATCTTCATACCCTGTAAGTTATAGGTAAATCTGTGAACATTTCTGTTTTGGTTTCTTACCAAAGTATGATACTACCTTTAAGGGTGATATCATAAAGGTGATATCTGCAAAGAAATACAGATTCATGGACAAAAATATCAAGAAAGATATACAGTAACAGTCATCTGTGAAATTTCCAGTCCCGAACGGTGCCCAACTTGAAGATGGTGGTGGTAGAAACATACCGTTAACATTTTTCCGGCTGAAATGGTGTATTTATCCAGAAATTACTAACACAACGACCGAAAATCTTTTTGATCTTTTAAAAGATCAAAAATAAAAGAGAAAAGACTTAAGAAATACTGTGTCACTGTTTTCTCAAAAAGTGGGCACCGTATGGGACTAAAGTTTTTACAGAAGACTGTTATTGTATCTGTCTTGATATTTTTTCTTTGATAAAAACCAAAATATGATATTACCTTTAAGATTGTTTTTGGTTTGTTTCTGGATAAATACAGCATTTCAGGCAGACAAATTTAACAGTATGTTTCTACCATTACCATCTTTCTCTCTCTATAAGTTACAGCCTACAGGTAAATCTGTGAAGATTTATATTTTGGTATGCTACCAAAGTATGATAGTACCTTTAATTTCCCTTTTGGTTGAAAGGCCACCAAGCGGTAATGAGTTTAGAGAGGGCGGCCGGCTTAATTTGACGTCCAATCAATGTAGTGCGTGTGACTGGGCCGTGCGCACGCACGCAATGCAGAGTACATCCACTTCATGTATCATGCCACTGTCCGTATGCTAATACGTCGTGTGACGTCATGTACGCACGGCCAATCAGATCACAGCAATGTTATTTCGTTCAAGTAACAACGTTATCATAGCAGAAGTAATACTTATTCTTGTTAAGGTTAAGCAAAAGTTTGAATGAAAACATCACATGATTATTAACTCATGAATATCCAGGAACGGTTGTATAAAACAGGAGGGAAATCAGCTTCTGCATAATATTTCCCGCGGGGACATTTTTAGGAGATAATTTGTTTGTCCGAGACGTTTGCCCAGTGGTAAGACGATGACAAGCGTGATGGGAGCAATGACATCGCCAAGCCTGGTCTCGGTGTCATACCTAAGGACATCGCCAATGTCCTGGTCGTCGCTGCTAGCAGCTACGACGCGGTCACCGGCACCGTCCTCGTCCCCAATCTCCTGGTTTGAAACCGGCACATCAACTGACCTCTTCGTTGCGAGCGATTCTGGTGGCAGGGCTGATTTAACCGCTGGCGAATCCCAGGGAAATGGGTCCGGCACGACAAGTCCGAGCACACAGCAGCCGCATCTACCGTGCGCCGTCCAGATTGTCATAGCCGTCTTTGTGTGCTGCGTGATTCTGCTGACTGTTATGGGTAACATTCTAGTCGTCGTGTCTTTCTGTCGCTTCAAACGCCTGCGGAACTACACCCAGTATTTCATCTTGAGTCTGGCCGTGGCAGACGTGCTGGTCGGGTGCGTGGATATGCCTCTGTACGGACTGGTCTTCATCTTGGGCTACTGGCCCTTCGGCGAGATCTTCTGCGACATCTTCGTCTTTTGCGACCACGCCTTCAGTCACTTCTCCGTGGCGTCGGCCGTGGTGATCGGCGTGGACCGCTTCGTGGCACTGACCAAACCGTTCTTCTATCGCCGGACCTGGCGCACCAAGCGCAACGCAGCCATTCTCATCTCCCTGTCCTACACCGTGCCTGTGCTCATATGGCTACCGGTGACGGTGCTGTGGCCCATCTTCAACGGCGGCGTCAGGAATGTCCAGACCGCCACTTGCCAGCCGCAGTACGTGGAAAGCCTGGCCGCCAGCATCATTGCTCCCGTCATTTTCTTCTGGGTGCCCGTGCTCGTTGTCACCGGCCTGTACTGCCGCGTCCACAGGGGCATCAGCAAGACTCTCCGGAACAGGCAGAAGATGACGAATGCTCATCCTTTGAGTGGTCCCAAGTTAGCAAGTCGCGGTGACGAGCTAAGCTGCACTGAAAAGCCACTATCGACAATCGAAGGCGAAGCATCGGCAAAGACCGACGCCAGACCGGAGCCTTCGCCCCATCAGACAAACGGGATAGAATCAGATGATCCAATGAACTCACAACACACCACTAAGCTAGGATCTGATACAGCTTTAGGAGGATCGTATGCAGTGGGTATGGAGAATGATGGATTTTCGTCTGGAGATGGTGATGGTGACAGTGGGCAAGATGATGCAGAGGATTCCACACACCACGACAAACTCACTACACCGGTGACCGGTAAAACATGCACCCGGACTTTCCTAGAAATCGACCCCGGTAATCTGCCTCAGTTACCCCCGGCTGACGCGCCGTTTGGCACCCCTCACACGATCAATGCACGGGACGATTCCCCTACCGATCGGCAGGGCCAGGCCCACCGCTATTCCCCGGGCCCCAGGGCCAGGGTCGCGGTAAAGAGAGCGCGGACTGAGAGCACTCGAGCCACCAAGCTGTTCGGCTGCATCGTCGCTGCAATGATCACAACCTGGTTGCCATGGGCAATTATCGTCATGGTGATCAATATATGCGGGGACTGCCTCCCTGAAACTCTATACGCGGTGAGTAACATATATAAAATGCACCCTATATATAGGCCCCCTACCCCCTGTAAGAATGAGCTGTTAACGGTAGTATCATACTTTGGTAAGAAACAAAAACAGAAATGTTCAAAAATTTACGTATAACTTACATTGTATGAAGATTGTGGCGGTAGAAACCGTTCAAATATTTCCGCCTGAAATGGTGTATTTATCCAGAAATTAGTAAAACAACGACCGAAAATCTCAGTTTGATCTTTAAAAAGATGAAAAATAACTGTGGCTGTTTTTCACTGTTTTCGCAAAAAGTGGGCACCGTATGGGACTGCAATTTTCACAGATGACTGTTACTGTATCTTCCTTGATACTTTTGCCCATGAATCTGTATTTCTTTCATAAAAACCAAAGTATGATACTACCTTTAACGTACCACCCATTTTCTCCTCCCCGGGTTATTCACACGTCATTGGGGCACGCTCTACACAAGCCTCCTCTATATTGGTTCTGAGCCTGAATCACTGGTGAACACTCGACGTTTCGAACACCGTTATTTTCAATCTTCCGAAGATCTAAATTGTTTTGGTCAATTTGTTTTCACTCTTTTCTGAAAACATGCAGCATTTCAGACAGAAACATTTTAACTGTATAATGTTTCCACAATCGGGCCATCTTTATACCATGTAAGTTAAAGGGTTCCTGCAGTGCTTTTTTCAGTCAGGTTATTTTATTGCCTTCATACAGAGAATATACTGACAAGTAATGAATGGCAAGTCTAATTTTGGTTTCAAACCAGCATTTGGTTGTCCTTTGAATGGCTTTGTAAAACGGGGGATTTTCACGCATACTCATGTAGGGAACCAACAGCAAAATTATAATGAAAAAAAAATAAAAAATGAAGAGGCAAACGTGACCTACAGAAATGGTTTGGTAAAAAAATTAAACCACCAGTTGAGTGAAAGGAACATATTTGGCAAAAAAAAGGAGGAAAAGGTCCGTCAAAAAACCTATAAAACAACCGCAACTTTTTGTGCACAAATCAATTGGGTTACTGCTCTCAGTTTCCCAGATGACATCACAATTTTGCTCATGAATATGGAAATGGTAATTAATTAAAATGGTTTGAAGCTCTTCTGCCGTTAAAAGTGGGCAAGCCCTGTCGATCTTTCGGCAGAAAACCGGCAGTTGCTTCAAATGTCGAATTTCTGCCGTGTCTAATTCAAACTTGGGCCAATATTTGAATTAGACACGGCAGAAGTTCGACGTTTGAAGCGGGTTGGCGAGCACTAGTATTAAGGTAAATTTCAAAGAGGTTCACTGTTATTGTTGTCTGCCCTGGCTTTGGCGCCATATTGTATCGCAATTAAGCATACAGTGATACGGAGACTGCATTCATGTATAGAGATAAACCGCTCTGAAACTTCATTTCATGCCTTTCCAAGAGCGTAAACTTCAGGAACTATAGGAAACAGTTTGAAAGCCCTGCTACAAGGCCATTGTCTACAAAGATTTACTGATTCGAATTTGATTTGAACATCTCTGAAGATTTGTCTTCAAATGTAGTCTTTGTTTCCTCCCATCCCCCGAGGCCGTTAATTATTGTGCTATACTAAAAACACATTATAGTGAAAGAAAAACGGAGCTCCAAAATAAGGGAAGTTTTCTCAGGAAATTGTATTCAAGAACTGAACAAGTGACTTAACCAGGAAGGACAATCGTCTTTCCAGGCCATTGTTAGTCGACAAACTAATTTAATAATAATATGTACGATGTCAGATACACAAATGTTTGTCTTTGTCCGGTTCTTTTGAAAATCTGGAGACTGTGTGTAGAAGCCACGGGCAATTAGGCGACAATAAATTACTGCATGACGGTGATAGAACGGACGGAATTGGAGGACGACGTGTAATTATTACACGTTGTCTCTTGTCATGGCCACGGTCGCAGCCAAATTCAGATAGTACTGCTTAAGTACAAACGCTTGGCAAACGCCACAGAGATCACAGTGTCCCCACAGTGTGACCATACAGAGATCACAGTGTCTACACAGTGTGACCATACAGAGATCACAGTGTCCCCACAGTGTGACCATACAGATATCACAGTGTCCACACAGTGTGACCATACAGATATCACAGTGTCCCCACAGTGTGACCATTCAGAGATCACAGTGTCCCCACAGTGTGACCATGCATAGATCACAGTGTCCCCACAGTGTGACCATATCAGATATCACAGTGTCCCCACAGTGTGACTATACAGAGATCACAGTGTCCCCACAGTGTGACCATGCATAGATCACAGTGCCCCCACAGTGTGACCATACAGAGATCACAGTGTCCCCACAGTGTGACCATGCATAGATCACAGTGTCCCCACAGTGTGACCATACAGAGATCACAGTGTCCCCACAGTGTGACCATACAGAGATCACAGTGTGACCATACAGAAATCACAGTGTCCCAACAGTGTGGCCATACAGAAAGTGTCCACACAGTGTGACCATGCATAGATAACAGTGCCCCCACAGTGTGACCATGCATAGATCACAGTGCCCCCACAGTGTGACCATACAGAGATCACAGTGTCCCCACAGTGTGACCATGCATAGATCACAGTGTCCCCACAGTGTGACCATACAGAGATCACAGTGTCCCCACAGTGTGACCATACAGAGATCACAGTGTCCCCACAGTGTGACCATGCATAGATCACAGTGCCCCCACAGTGTGACCATACAGAGATCACAGTGTCCCCACAGTGTGACCATGCATATATCACAGTGTCCCCACAGTGTGACCATACAGAGATCACAGTGTCCCCACAGTGTGACCATACAGAGATCACAGTGTGACCATACAGAAATCACAGTGTCCCCACAGTGTGACCATGCATAGATCACAGTGCCCCCACAGTGTGACCATACAGAGATCACAGTGTCCCCACAGTGTGACCATGCATAGATCACAGTGTCCCCACAGTGTGACCATACAGAGATCACAGTGTCCCCACAGTGTGACCATACAGAGATCACAGTGTGACCATACAGAAATCACAGTGTCCCAACAGTGTGGCCATACAGAAAGTGTCCACACAGTGTGACCATGCATAGATAACAGTGCCCCCACAGTGTGACCATGCATAGATCACAGTGCCCCCACAGTGTGACCATACAGAGATCACAGTGTCCCCACAGTGTGACCATGCATAGATCACAGTGTCCCCACAGTGTGACCATACAGAGATCACAGTGTCCCCACAGTGTGACCATACAGAGATCACAGTGTCCCCACAGTGTGACCATGCATAGATCACAGTGCCCCCACAGTGTGACCATACAGAGATCACAGTGTCCCCACAGTGTGACCATGCATATATCACAGTGTCCCCACAGTGTGACCATACAGAGATCACAGTGTCCCCACAGTGTGACCATACAGAGATCACAGTGTGACCATACAGAAATCACAGTGTCCCCACAGTGTGACCATACAGAAAGTGTCCACACAGTGTGACCATACAGATATAACAGTGTCCCCACAGTGTGACCATACAGATATCATATTGTCCCCACAGTGTGACCATACAGAGATCACAGTGTCCCCACTGTGTGACCATACAGATATCACAGTGTTACCACAGTGTGAACATACAGAGATCACAGTGTGACCATACAGATATCACAGTGTCCCCACAGTGTGACCATACAGAAATCACAGTGTGACCATACAGAATTCACAGTGTGACCATACGGAGATCACAGTGTGACCATACGGAGATCACAGTGTCCTCACAGTGTGACCATACAGAGATCATACTGTCCCCACAGTGTGACCATACGGAGATCACAGTGTCCCCACAGTGTGACCATACAGAGATCATATTGTCCCCACAGTGTGACCATACAGAGATCACAGTGTCCCCACAGTGTGACCATTCAGATTTCGCAGTTTCGATGTTGGACTAATATGTAGGTTTGGTGTGACGTGAGTTACTATCTACGCCGACTGACCCTTTGCTTTCAAACCAAGTCCAGTGTGTTGCCACGGAATAATAGCCACATCAGTGAAAGACATACATACACTTCGCGCTGTGACAGATACACATCGCGCAGTGAAAGACATACACTTCGCGCTGTGACAGACACACATCGCGCAGTGAAAGACATACACTTCGCGCAGTGACAGATACACATCGCGCAGTGAAAGACATACACTTCGCGCTGTGACAGATACACATCGCGCAGTGAAAGACATACACTTCACGCGGTGACAGATACACATCACGCAGTGAAAGACATACACTTCGCGCTGTGACAGATACACTTCGCGCAGTGACAGATACACATCGCGCAGTGAAAGACATACACTTCGCGCAGTGACAGATACACATCGCGCAGTGACACACACATCGCGCACCGACAGATACACATCACGCAGGGATAGACGCACATCACACACCGGTATACATGCCTTACAAGTGACCTTTTTAGGACACCATACGTTTTGCCATCCCTAATAACATTTTGCGTATTTTGTGTTACTTTTCACAAGCGTTATAGTGACAAATTAAAGGTACTACCATACTTTGCTTGCATACCGAAACAGAAATGTGATGGTAGAAACATACCGTTAACATTATTTCCGCCTGATATGCTGCATTTATCCAGAAATTAGTAAAACAACGACCGAAAATCTGTTTGATGTTAAAAGATAAAAAACAATGGTGAACAGATTTAAGAAATACGGTGGGCGTTTCCACTGTTTTCTCAAAAAGTGGGCACCGTATGGGACTGGACATTGCACAGATGTTTGTTACTGTATCTGTCTTGATATTTTTGCCCATGAATCTCGTTTCTTTGACAAAAAACAAAGTATGATTAGCTTTAACAAAACAAGTCACAACTGTCATTTCCCTTCTTTTTGTTATCTCGTTATACAGGTGAGTGTGTTTCTAGGGTACATGAACAGCACGCTGAATCCATACTGCTACGCCGTCGCTGATCGGAGATTCAGGCGGGCTTTCAAGGAGATTCTACGGCATCCGTGCGGGACCAGCTCGCCCCTCGATCCCTATAACTCCAGCAAAACACAGGATGAATCGCAATTACATTCACAATTCAACAGAGAAGCAGAGTGAAGGACAGTTCGCTAGAAGGACAAGAAATTTATCGTTTTGAAAATAAGAAAGCACACTTTTGTTGTCGTTGTTGTTGTTTGCAATGTCACACACAAAACTGAATGCGTCGGTGTCACAAATTAAAGCACTTAAAGGTACTATCATACTTTGGTATAGAAATCTTCACAGATTTACCTATAACGTATACAGATGGTGATGGTAGAAACATATCGTTCAAGTTTTCTGCCTGAAATGCTGTATTTATCAAGAAAAGAGTAAAACCAATGACCAAAATCAATTGTTTTTTCACTGTTTGCTCAAAACTCAAAAAGTGCGCACAGTATGGAACTGGATATTTTACAGATGACTGTTGTTGTATCTTTCTTGATATTTTTGCTCATGAAACTACATTTTCTTTGACAACAACCAAAGTATGATATTACCCTTAAGGAATTACTGTCTGACCTTCTAAGATATATACATAAATCATATATTTATATACACATGCTTTATTTTTGTTGTTGTTGGGTGTATATGTTTTTTTTTCAATCCGTCCTTTTTAGACCTACATGTAATCCACGTTTTTCAAGGGCTGAATGAACAGCCGATGCAGAAACGTATATAGTGGGACTATATGGGACACAAAGCACTTAAGAGTGAAAATATAATATAATGTGAGAACAAGCAAAGGACTATAGGGTAGTCGTGTAAATAAGGAAATTCGAAGACAAGACACAAAGAGGGAAAGGTTGTATGTGGGCAAGGGTATGGAGAGGTGGAAAGGTCAAACGAAGAAGCAATGGCTCTATAGTTTCCAGTGGATTATTGTTCCTTCCACATTGGACGTCATTATTTTAAGGTATAACACCTTTGATATGTCAGTATGCGGACCGCCAGTGGCTATATACACATTATATCTAAACTCAATTTCAATTTCATGTCCAAATCTTTAGTTTTGTTCCCCACGAAACAACTAAAGTAGATTATTTTTTAAGGAACGTATAACATTGATTTATAATCATGTGTATGGCTGCATGGTGGTCTCCAAAATCGTTTAAATTGTTCTGCATGAAAATGCTCTATATATCCAAGATTTTAAAAAGATTTAAACCAATGACCAACAACAAGTTTTTGATATTTAAAAGATCAAAAAAGTAACGGTGAACATATTTTAGAAAAATACAGTGGGCATTTTTCGCCGTTTTTCTCAAAAAGTGGGCACCGTATGGGACTGGACATTTCACAGATGACTGTTACTGATATCTGTCTTGATAATTAGCTCATGGATCTGGATTTCTTTGACAAAAAACAAAGTAAGAAAATTATTTATTACCTTTAAAAAAATTAGTTTCTTTTTTAATTATCGCATGGGGTCCAGAGGATTAAAGATGAATTCCCCTAAACTGCATACACGCCCACACTGATAATCCTAATTGGTATGGTATTGCTTCACCTGCTAATGAGCAATGGGCCTTTTCGAAACAGAGGCTTAGGCTTAGGCTCAGGCTGAGGCTCAGGCCCAGGCTCAGGCGCCATTTCGTGAATCCATTCTAAAATAACGGGCATCAAAATAGAGGCTAAGTTTGGCTGCGGTTCGGAAGTACGGATTCTCTGGTTTGAAAAGGAAAACAGAGCTTCAGCTTCAATGAAAAACCACGACCTATTTCAACATAATGCCGAATGACAAAGCCGAGAGCCGGAGCATCTCCGTTTCGAAAAGCCTTAGACGCACTCGACGTACAGCGAGCGAGCGTCTATCACATGCTTGCAGATTTCCTGGTTAATTATGCAAGCCAACCTATAGGGCTGACATGGGGCGTTTACGAAACGCAGGCTTAGGCTCAGGCTCCAGCTCTGACATAAATATGCTGAAAATATAGGTTGTGGTTTTTCACTGAAGCTGAAACTCTGTTTTCCTTTTCAAACCAAATAATGTACTTCAGAACCGCAGCCAAAAACCTCTATTTTGAAACCAGTTATTTCAGAATGGATACACAAAATGGAGCCTGAGCCTGAGGCGGAGCCTGAGCCTCCGTTTCGTAAACGCCCCTTTAGTACCTCTAGGTTTTGACCAATCAAGTTCAACATCCTACGTCACGGCCCAGACGGAAATGTTCTCAGAACAGAAGTGATTGGCTGATGTGCCGCCGCGCGTTGCATAAAATTTGCATGCATGCATGTATCAGACGTTCGTACGTGGTGTGGCACGGAACACCACTCACACTTTGTCTAATCAACATGTACAATAAACTATTATTACATGAAATAATAACTCTGTGGAAATTTGAGCTTAATCGGACATTGAGTCACGAGAAAATAGCGAAAACCCAACTATTTTTTTCTTATAAAACATACTAAGAAGGGTTTTGATCTTACCACGAGATCGAAACTGTTTTCGGTCTTGGTTTTACTAATTGCTGGATAACTACACCATTTCAGGTGAAATATTTTAACGGTATGTTTCTACCACCACCATCTTCATACCCTGAAAGTTATGAATAAATCTGTGAATATTTCTGTTTTCCCCAACATTGCGTGCACACGCCCACTTATACAGAATCCTAATGGCTATAGTATTGGAGGGCCTGACGCGTTTCGATCCTAACAGGATCTTTCTCTTTCGCCTTTGAGAAAGATTCTGTTAGGATCGAAACGCGTCAGGCCCTCCTAACTTTAAGCATTCGATATATTTCAGGTCATTTTGGCTGATGAGCAGTTTGAAGCAGTTTATTACTTGTATTGAGCTAAAGTATTGCTTTAACTGCAGCTAATGACCACTATATTGACCAGGTCCTACGTGGGAACTCGTATGTAACAAAACTCATTAATGAACGGTTTTAAGGTTTCATTTGGTCTCCAGAGGCCATTTGACGTATACTGACGTACTTGCAGTATCAAGGCAACTTGTTTTAGTATCAAGGCAACTTGTTTTAACGTTCGTAATCAAATTTCGCCCAACCGAGGGTCATAAAGGGGAGTCAACAAGAACTTTGACAAGAACTTTCTAACAAGAAACGAAGAACACTCAAAAGTTCAGTAAAGCATTTACACGCTCTCTCTTCTGCTTAAGGGTAATATCATACTTTGGTTCGGACGAACGATCTTTGGAAAAAGACACTTAATCTTGATTTGCTTGAAAAACCCAGCATCTGATGAACCAAGATTTTCTATGGTGACTGTTTGCACTGTTTACGAACTGTTGAGTCCATTTTCTGTCTCAAACTCAATTTTTTTTTTGGAGGCCTTGCAAATCCTATATGCTCCCTTTAAAGATACAGGCTAGTACAGGATTGGTGTTACCCAAACGGAAATGTTCGCAGATTTACCTATAACTTACAGGGTATGAAGATGGTGCTGGTACTAAACAACAATATACCGTTAACATATTTCTGCCTGTAGTGGTGTATTTATCCAGAGATTATTAGCAAAACAAAGACCGAAAACTGCAATTTTGATCTTGGGGTAAGATCAAAACCATTCTTAATGGGAGACTTTTGAGAACCGGTCTTCAAGTCAACAGCGCAAGCGCACGCATAACAGCGCAGGCGCAAAACAACTCGCGCATGCTCACAATTGCGTGCGCGTGCGCTGTTGACTTGAAGACCGGTTCTCAATAGTCTCCCATTGATAATACAATTGAGCCGGGTTTTCGCTATTTTCCTGTGACTCAGATGTCCGATTGAACTCAAAATTTTACAGGATTATTATTTCATGTTCATGCTGGATCAGACAAAGTGTGAGTGCTGCTCTGTGACCTTTACCAATCATGTATCAAAAGAAAAAAAAGGTGATCGATGTGTCACGCGATGTCGTGTTGCTGTAGCGACGTTTCGGCTGCTGAAACTGATAGTCTTCATCAGGCAACTGAAGAACTGGGGCCAATTTCATAAAACTGCTAAGTACAAAAATTTGCTTAACATTATGTCTCGCCCAATAAAACAAACCACCATTGAAAATTCAATTTAATATATTCATGATCAGCGAACAACAGCCAAAGAACAACTTAACAAGTGATAAACAACACGTGGACATTTGATTGTTAAGCCTGTTTTTATTAAGAC
Source organism: Astropecten irregularis (assembly GCA_963971285.1). Classification (NCBI taxonomy): domain Eukaryota; kingdom Metazoa; phylum Echinodermata; class Asteroidea; order Paxillosida; family Astropectinidae; genus Astropecten; species Astropecten irregularis. The sequence continues at coordinate 5,153,479 of OZ020263.1, read as the reverse complement.
AGAAATGTCATGCTTAGCAAATTTGTGTGCTTATAACAGTTTTATGAAATTGGCCCCTGGATGCTGCGGTGCAGGTTCCAGTACCAGCAGCCAAAACGTCGCTACCATCAGCAACACGACATCGTGTGACATGATCATCTTTTTCCTTATCTGCATTTACCACGATGAATAATCCTTTTTATTAAATAAAATGTTGTCAAGTAAAATTTGATGTAATATTATTTTGAATTTGCACTAAATAATTTTGAATCAATCCCCGGGTTGGGCATTTTTCTTTGCAGAGGTATTCTTTGCAGAGATATGTCATTCTAGTTGAAAGCAAATTGATGTTTTATTCTCGGTCCTAAAATGTATTGAATTTATACGATTCATCACTAATTGTATATTATTGTCAACGAAGGGCCGATTTTTGTATGGTTGCACTATGTAAACGTCAGAACACAATAAAAGCACATGCACAAAATGCATTTTATTTCTGAGACTCGGAGTTACCGTACATTACTTGTGTTGGCAGTATATTACATTATAAGAATAATCAACAGAATAACAAGGTCTCTCAAACTGAATAGGATAAGCATAGTGCATCTTTCGCAATTTTTTATGTCAAGGATTTAGCACGATTAAAGGACGTAGTATCATACTTTGGTTTTTGACAAAGAAATACAGATTCATGGGCAAAAATACCAAGACAGATACAGTAACACGGTCATCTGTGGAAAATTTCAGTCCCATACGGTGCCAACTTTTTGAGAAAACAGTGAAAAACGACAACAGTATTTCTTAAAGGCATTGCATACGTTTGGTAATGACTCTGAAAATGTATGGCAATACAAACTTACTTGGTGAGAAGTACAGCTGCTTTGGATAGTATAATGCATATTGAGAAACGTTCAATTCGAAGTACCGCGGTTATGGAAAAATATGTCACTTTTTATCTCCAAACATTATGAATCTGAGAAGCGTTATGGCCGTAACGCTTCTCAGCTATTGACTTACTGTTCTCTGGCGTGAAATAACCGCTCTAGTTTGTCGCCAAAATCTTAAAAACGCTACCACCTTCTGAATTGAAACTTTCACAGGTTAGTTTTATGGTATATATAAACAATTATATTGGTTTGAAACAAACATTAGGCTCAAATTACGAAACGTATGCAATCCCTTTAAGTCTTTTCTCTTTTATTTTTGATCTTTCAAAAGATCAACAAGATTTTCGGTCGTTGTTTTACTAATTTCGAGATAAATACACCATTTCAGGCGGAAAAATCTTAACGGTAGGTTTCTACTAGCATCATCTTCAAACCCTGTAAGTTATACGTAAATCTGTGAACATTTCTGTTTTGGTCTCTTACCAAAGTATGATACAGCCTTTAACTTATAGTCAATTTGGTTAATGTTGAGGATCAAACAGGTCGGCAATAATGGTCTACTATGGACAAAGTATAAGAGATGTCCATAATATAATCATGAGTCATGGAATCGATTTCACGAAGCCCTACGATCGATCGTAACTCGAGTTACGAAGGATAACCCATCGTATCCTATAAAGGGCTGCAATGCATCATAGTCTTACGATTGATAGTAAGTTTTGAGTTCGGAAATCAACGGATCTGTTCTTAAGTCCATATGTCCATACACACGATCTTCCCTAATGGACAATAGCATGAAGAGAATAACAACGACTCCATTTTCTATCTTACAAAAGCAGGCCTTGACTTCTATAACATCTAAGGGATAATTGGATCCGAATTACATTATGACAACGATAATGGAAAGTTTGCATTTAAAGGTACAGTACAGGATTGGTAACATATAATACCCAAATAGAAATGGTCACAGATTTACCTATAACTTTCAGGGTATCAAGATGGTACTGGCAGAAACATACCTTTAAAATATTTCCACCTGAAATGGTGTATTTACCCAGAAATTATTAAAACAAAGACGGAAAACAGTTTTGATCTCGGGGTAAGATCGGAACTATTCTTTATGTTATAAGAATAATTTAGTCGGTTTTCGCTATTTTCTCGTGACTCACATGTTCGATTGAGCTCAAATTTTCACAGGTTTATTATTTCATGCACATGATGGATCAGACAAAGTGTGTGTGCTGCTCTGTGACCTTCACCAATCATGTATTATACCTTTAAACGCGAATGAGCTAAATGTTTTTTCTCGTTCGTCGTCTATATCTTAAAGGTAATATCATACTTTGGTTTTTATCAAAGAAATACAGATTCATGGGCAAAAATATCAAGACAGATATAGTAACAGTCATCTGTAAAAATTTCAGTTCCATACAGTGCCCACTTTTTGAGAAAACAGTGAAACACAGTATTTCTTAAGTCCGTTTCTCTTTTATTTTTGATCTTTTAAAACAAAAGATCAAACAGATCTTCGGTCGTTGTTTTACTAATTTCTGGATAAATACACCGTTTCAGGCGGAACAATTTTAACGGTATGTTTCTAGCACCACCATCTTCATACCCTGTAAGTTATACGTTAATCTGAGAACATTTCTGTTTTGGTTTCTTACCGAAGTATGATACTACCTTTAAGAAATACTGTGGCTGTTTTTCACCGTTTTCTCAAAAAGTGGGCACCGTATGGAACTGAAATTTTCACAGATGACTGTTACTATATCTGTCGTGATATTTTTGCCCATGAATCTGTATGATATTACTTTTAAACGCGAATGAGCTAAATATATTTCCTCTTTCGTCGTCTATATCTAATATCGACCGTAGTCCTACCTGGGGAATTCACTTTACAATTTCAAATGATTATTTCTAAACAGAGTAGGTTTAACCACTATGCATCTTTGATTATTATTAAGAGGCAAAGACCAAACCTAAGGTATACTTCAATTCCATTAACTGCTTGACATTTTGACAGGGATTTAATTTAATTTGAAGTCAAATTCATTGATGCGTTAAATGCATTACGAATGCTCAGAGTGATGAGTACAAGACATAATGCTATAGGGAACTATATTGTTCGGATAACAATCGTATTAAATGTTTTTATTAGATTACTGCATTAAAGAATATTATTGTGTATATAAGAATAGGGAGAAAAAACCTTGTTCATTTCGGTCTGGAAAGGTTACTCAAATTTCACGTGCTTGAAACATTTTCTTCGGAGATGCTGTCAAAAATTTAAGAGGAATCTTTCGGAAGTCTCACAAACCCAGCCGGCATGATCTACCGATTCTGATCAAATGCCGAACTGACTTAAAGGTAGTATCAAACTTTGGCAAGAGACCAAAACAGAAATGTTCACAGATTTACGTATAACTTACAGGGTATGAATATGGTGGTGGTAGAAACTATACCGTTAAGATTGTTCCGCCTGAAATGGTGTATTTATCCAGAAATTAGTCAAACAACGGCCGAAAATCTTTTTGATCTTTTAGAAGATCAAAAATAAAAGAGAAAAGACTTAAGAAATACTGCGGCTGTGTTTCACTGTTTTCTCAAAAAGTGGGCACCGTATGCGACTGAAATTTTCACAGTTGTCTGTTACTGTATCGTCCTTGATATTTTACCCATGAATCCGTAATTCTTTGATAAAAAACAAAGTATGATACTACCTTTAAGTGCATGATTGGTAACATAGTAAACATACCCAATGAGAAAATGTCCACAGATTTTCGTATAACTTTCAGGATATGAAGATGGTACGTGTTGGTAGAAACAAACCGTTAAAATATTTCCACCTGAAAAGGTGTATTTGTCCAGAAATTAGTAAAACAAAGACCGAAAACAGTTTTGATCTCGGGGTAAGACCAAAACCATTCTGTAGGCCTGAGTCGGGTTTTGACTATTTTATCGTGACTCGGATGTCCGATTGAACTCAAATTTTCACAGGTTTATTATTTCATGTACATTTTGGATTAGACAAAGTGTGAGTGATATTCTGTGACCTTTACGAATCATGTAAAAAATATACCTTTAAAACATGCACACATAGCAACGTGCAGAAAGTTGCGTTCAAATACATGGTGAAAACGTTATTCATTGTTTTCTAAACTCTTACAAACAAAGGCCACAACAAAGAAACAAAGAAACAAACAAAAACAAAAACGTAAACACTGACTAGGATGAAATTTGAACATGTTTTGCGATGATGAAAACTATAGCATTATTGAAACCAATTTCATAATCTCATTCAACTCCACACAAAATGGATTCTTCTAATAAAAAAACGACAATTTCACTCTCTCAACGGGCACCCTTTCCAAAATGAATGGATTATACAATTTCTTCATAATTCATTGAATTTCATTGATTCCGTGGAATACAACATTGTCGAAGTACAATAACTAGGTACAATGCCTCAGTGAAATCTTTATGTGTACACATTAACATGCATTAGAATCAACCGCACAAAAGTGACTTTCAATGACAATGACTTGTATTATAATAATATTATACAAAATGAACATTAGGGAGACATCGGGACTTAGGGAGACTTTTTGATGTCTCCCTAAGGTACCAGCTACCTTTTAAAGACATATTTTTGTCTGTCCATGCATGTTTTAATATAGAAGACAGAGAATGCTCTCAATATGAACATATGTTAAGTTCATAGGTTCATTGGTTTGGAGGATGTTCAGAAATAGGTAAGTTAAGTGTGTGCACGACCCTATGGAAAAGTCTCCTTAAGGTCCCATCCTCGGTTAATACAGGGTGTCCCAGAAAAAAACGCAACACTATGTCGGGACCCGTTATGTAAAAACTAAACTATTTATCACTTTAAGATTTTAATATGTGATACAACCATGTCTTGTCTATCACCATGTAGAATTTAAGCAAAATCGGGCTTAAAATTGGCGAAAATATGACCAATTGAAAAGGTACTCCTTAAAAGTGACATTTGCAAGGATAACACGCATAGTGGTCAATACACACATAATGTGTATGAAAGAAAGATGAAAATCGGGTTTTGAGGTTGAGTAATTCAGTCTTAGTTTTTTAATAGATGTTCGTCCAATTTTGCTCTAATTCGACATGGTGATAGCCAAGACATGGCTGTATCACATATCTGAATCTTGAAGTGAAAAACAGTTCAATGTTTATATAATAGTTTTCGACACAAGTGTTGCGTTTTTTTTGGGACAACATTCTGTATGTTTAATAAGAAAAATTGAGTCGGCCTTTCGCTATTTTCTCGTGACTCAGATGTTCGATTGAGCTCAAATTTTCACAGGTTTATTATTTCATGTACGTGCTTGATTGGAAACGTATGAGTGCAGTTCTGTTATCTTGACCAACGTTGCATACACCCCTTAGCATATCCCCTAGAAATCATCCTCCATTTTGAAACAATCAAACAAATAATTCAATAAAATATTCGGTACTCGCATTGGAAAGCTTTATGAGCAAACACAATGAAATAAAATATAGAAAGCACTAGAAATAATTAAAGATAGAAATATTGTTTTAATGTCTTTCGTATACAAGACCAAAAAATATTATTTCAAATTTGCCCAAAATTATACACAATACACAATACATTTTGTCTATTATAACAAAAGAATGTATACTATAATTATGCAGTGTTTTTTTTCAGTCAGGTTATTTTATTGCCTCCATACAGAGAATATACTGACAAATAATGAATGGCAAGTCTTATTTTGGTTTCAAACTAGGGGCCTGTTTGTTTCACGCAAAGGATCCAAGATTTAGGGATCCACGTCCTATGCAGGGTACGCTAAAATGGGATCCGGATCCGCAGAATCCATGATCCTTTGCATTAAACAAACAGGCCCTTGCATTTTGGTTTTCATTTGAATGGCTTCCCAAAATGAGGGATTTTCACGCATGCTCATGTGGGGAACCGTCAACAGCAAAGGTATAACGAAAAACATTTTTTAAAAATGAAGAGGCAAACTTGACCCACAGAAAAATTACACCACCAGTTGAGTGAAAGGAACATATTTGGCACAATAAAACCCATTTAGGGTGAACATGTCTGTCAGAAAACATAAAACAACCCCAACTTTTTGTGCACAATTCAATTGGGTTATTGCTCTCAGCTACCCAGATGACATTAGAGTTTTGCTCATGAATATGGAAATTATAATTAGCATACAAAAAAAACAAACTGTTGTTAACCCTGAAACAGTGTGAGGAAGTGGGTAAAATCACAGGCCCCATAAAACAGTTGGCGTTTGGCACACGTTCAAGCCATAAACGGGCAGTGGCCTAGAATGCATGGGGTGGGGTGTGCACCCCCCACAGAATTTTAGGTTGGGATGGTGTGCACAATCAACCCCCCCCCCCCCCTCCCGTCCAGGTTTCTATCATGAAAGAAAATATTCGATCCTATAGCAATTATGCCTTGAACGTCCAACATTTGGCGGAATTTGCACTATACAAAAAGTATTTATTATTCACGACCATTAAAACAAGTAATAAACTGCTGTAAACTGCTCATCAGCCAAAATGAAATTTATAAAATGCTTGGAGTTTAGGAGAGCCTGACGCGTTTCGATCCTAGCAGGATCTTTATCGAAGGCTAAATGACACGAGGACATGTTCTTGTTCTCTAGTCATTTAGCCTTTGATAAAGATCCTGTTAGGATCGAAACGCGTCAGGCCTTCCTAACTCCAAGCATTATTTAAACAGATCAATATTATTTCTAGAGATAATTGATTATCATTATAAGAAAGATTTGAGGCTTTGCATGTGATAATTGGTATGTGGATCGGTTTGCGGAAACATCATGTAAGAATCGTTCATACTTTCGCACTTCTATTTTGTTCGCACTTCTCGTAAGGTCTCAATATAATAATTATAGCTCTATAAATCTGACCCTTTTAAATTATATTTTATATGTTTATTTTTTCAGCCAGAACTGCAAACATGTGTTATTGACATTGCTTAAAGGATACCTGTAATCAAATTTGGGAAAGCGATGGAAGTGCTTTCAGATTTTTGCTTATTAATGCATATAATTAAGTACTACATAAATCTAAAGGTAGTACCATACTTTGGTTTTTGTCAAAGAAGTACAGATTCATGGGCAAAAATATCAAGGAAGATACAGTCACAGTCATCTTTGAAAAACTTCAGTCCCATACGGTGCCCACTTTTTGAGAAAATCGTGAATAACGGCCACAGTATTTCTTAAGTCTTTTCTATTTTATTTTTGATCTTTTAAAAGATCAAAAAGATTTTCGGTCGTTGTTTTTACTAATTTCTGGATATATACACCATTTCAGGCGGAACAATTTTAACGGTAGGTTTCTACCAGCATCATCTTCATACCCTGAAAGTTATACGTAAATCTGTAAACATTTCTGTTTTGGTCTCTTACCAAAGTATGATACTACCTTTAAGCTTTTATGTAAATGCTTCATAAGAAAACAAAGAAAAACAGAGAAATAGTAAGTTTGGGTCTTTTAGGAACTTGGTTGACAACATTCTTTTGTCACAACCTTTGGCAGTGGTAGACATAGCAAAATGTTTGGCCTTTGCTTTGCATAAGCCTACTGGTCCAATTTTCAAAAGATCATTGACATTTTTTTCTTTGTGAACTCTAGAAGTGTCTATGTTTCAAAAAGAAGAGGCCATTAAAAAGATACTTTTCGATTAACCTAACTAGGAAATGTACCCGGGTACCCTTTCGAACGGTCGGTTAACCGTTAACCGGATAGGATTTTGCTCTTTCATTTGGACAAAAACGTGGGGTCGGCGGGTTTGTGACTTATACTGTGTGACGTTCTGCCGGTGACGTAGCAAAGTTTTTCATCGCGAAAAGTGGGTTGCTAAATTCTGGATCTAAATTCTCCATTTTAACGTACAATATCTTTTTAGCACAAAACAATAATAGACATATTGAGGATTATAACTTATAACAATTCAGATGCATTTAACTTCAAGTGAGTTATGATTTCAGGTAACCTTTAAATGCAATTTATGCGCATAATAATCTAAATATACTCAAAATTTGTAATATTTTCTATACAAAAATTCCTCAAATAAATTAATATAATCAATAAACACAATAGTTGCAAGCTGCTCGTCAACCAACAATAATTATTTGAACCATATCATGCTAAAGAGTATGGACATCCTAACTCTACTGTTAAAATTATATTAAAAGTAATATTTTGTACAAACAAATGACCCAAAACTTAAAGGGCGTGTACAACGTCGGTCAAGGTGGCAGAACACCACTCACACTTTGTCTAATCCAGCATGGACATCAAATAATAAGACTGTGAAAATTTGAGCTAAATCGAACATCTGAGCAGGTGCGGTTCTAGAGCCAATATTTTTGGGGGGCTAGAAGAGCCATTATTTTTTTGGGGGGCTAGAAAACCCAATATTTTGGGCTCTTCTAACACTCGCTTCTGCTATGTCTTATTAGGGGTCGAAAAACATACACCTATATCATACACTACGTGTTTTTTGTATGTAATTGTCGCCTAATAACTGAAAAAAATCCAGTATTTTCAAGATTTTTTTTTTTCAATTGCATATTTTTTGGGGGGCTAGACAAAATTGTTGGGGCTTACAGCCCCCCTAGCAATCCCCCCCCCCCCCCGTAGAACCACGCCTGCATCTGAGTGATCAGTCCCGAGAAAATTTAGCAAAACCCTGTCTCATCAGACCATAAAAAATGATTTTCGATCTTGCCAAGATCAAAAATGTTTTTGGTGTTTGGTTTTACTCTTTCTAGATAAATACACCATTTCAGGCAGAAATAATTATTTTAATGGTATGTTTCTACCAACATCATCTTCATATTCTGAAAGTTATACGTAAATCTGTGAACATTTCTGTTTTGGTTCGTTACCAATGTACAATGCCCTTTAAAGATGCAAAAATCTCAAAAGGTAGATTACAGAAAAAAACAAAACATAAAAATTGTACTGAAAATAAAACAAAATCAATTCCTTTTGTATATCAGCCAAAGAAAGTAAACAATGGTCCCCTAAATGGGAATGTGTACGTATATGATTTACAGCATCCGTGCGCATCATATTGGGTGCACAATAAAATTAAGACCATTTCAAGCCTGGGTACCATAAGTACTATTACCATAGTAACAAAGTGCTGTTTCCATAGCGACTAAAACCTGTGAAGTACCAGTCACTCATACAATTAATATATTTCACTTTGTATTTTGTTGATGTTGAAGTGCAAATTGGTTTTTGTATGGGATCCTGACACTAGTAATGTTTATGGGAAAAGCCTGCTTCAGTGGTCTGTGGCATAATTTATATAGACTTGCCTCAAATCTGGTTTCGTTCTTACATGTACTTCCAGGATTGTGGTCAATCTGCAGATTGTGGGTTCGAGTCCAGCAATGGGTTAATGGTGCTTGCATCCTTGGGCAAGACGCTTTGTAATATATTGTTCCTCTTCACCCAGGTGTAAATGGGTACCTGCGAGGGTAGAGATGGCTTTGTGGTTTGATTAGCCTCTGTGCACTGAATACAGCAGCAGGGGCTGTATATTCCCCAGCTAGTTGAGATTGTTTCAGGAATGTAAATTATGGCCCGATGACCTTGGATAATAATTGATTTGCACCATTATTATTTGCAAATTAGGCTTGCCCTTCACCGAAGTGGATGAGCACTGTATACTCAGTGCTTGTGAGAGCATGTGAGAAAAAATCACATGCTTGCTCAGGTGGGATTCGAACCCACGACCTCTTGCTTACTAGTGCAGATGCCTTACCTGCTAGACCACCGAGCTAGCTGGGGTCTGCAGGGTGAATCAAATCCAATATTGCGGCGGGTACCGCAGTAAATCATGAATATTAAATGATTTTGGTCGGGAAATAGATGCTGGGGTCTGCAGGGTGAATCAAATCCAATATTGCGGCGGGTACCGCAGTAAATCATGAATATTAAATGATTTTGGTCGGAAAATAGATGCTGGGGTATGCAGGGTGAATCGAATCCAATATCGCGGCGGGAACCGCACTAAATCATGAATATTAAATGATTTTGGTCGGGAAATAGATGCTGGGGTCTGCAGGGTGAATTGAATCCAATATCGCGGCGGGAACAGCACTAAATCATGAATATTAAATGATTTTGGTCGGGAAATAGATGCTGGCGTCTACAGGGTGAATTGAATCCAATATTGCGGCGGGTACCATAGTAAATCATGAATATTAAATGATTTTGGTCGGGAAATAGATTATTATTATTAGTAGTAGTAGAATGAGCGCCCTCTTTTGTCAGCAGGTGCTTCGTGTCTATTTGTTGACAGTTGACTGTATGTACACGGAGCTAGCGCTCAATTAAGTTTAATATAGCTCCATGGGTATTCCGAATACCACAATACACCATAGATTGGTTTATGTGGTAATCCGTGGTTTATGATGCAGTCCCCTTGTGAAGACTGGTAATGTATGGTAAGCAGCACTTGTTTTATGCAGTAAGTGTAGAAGGTAAGGGTAATTCATGTTCACCTTGCCGTTTTGGAGATCCCAAATAAGGAGGGCTAGTTGATCAATCTCATTGCTGTTCATGTTCTCACTGCGCTAGAGCGAACCAGACACCATCTCTCCTGGGCTTGACCAAAGTTCCAGTGCGAACAAGATTCTGGTGACAACCAAGACCACCAAGTTCTGTCACTTGATTACATGTTCAATCAACTACTCTGAAAGAATCCCAAAGTTCCAGTGAGGCAATAACAATGACACACGACACGGACTGACGTTTTGTCCCACGTTTGAAGGCTCAGTTCATGACGATGATGGCCACCAATAAGGCCTCCACTAGGAGACATACCCCCATGAAGTAGAGAAACCAGGTCTTTTCTTTGGCAAGATCTCCAGCCTGCAGAAATCTGAACTGTGGACGGTAGAGGGCAAGCAATTACAAAAAGAAATCATGAATCAAATTTTGGTGAGAAAAAACAACGTATACACCGATCCGACGGCGTGAACATGGAGGTAAAAAACACCCACCATTGGTGTGTCCCCGCCCGTATTTTGTCCGGCAACAAAAGAATTTATGTCTGCCGCACTCTATACTGCAGGGTGTATGTCCCCTAATCATGGGATGTACACCTTGCAACTATAGAGTGCGGCGGAGCATAAATTATTTTGTTGCTGGACAAAATACGGGCGGGGACAGTGGACACACCAGTAATGGCGGACTGTATTTCGTGCTGTTTGATTGGTCTATACAATAACCCGTGTGCTTCGTTGCTTGGCTCTTGCTATGGTGGGTGTGGCCTACTGGATTGGTGTATAGCGACTTCACTATGCAGGTTTAGCAAAAATGAAGTGTAATGATAATATTCACAGATTCTTACGATGAAGGCTTCGACGGCTATGAATCCCAGTAGGCTGGCTCCGACTAGGAAGTAGAGGAACCCTTGCTTGCCTGTTGATGCACCACGATAGATGCACAGGATCAACGCAACCTGAAACAAATTATAAAAAATGCTCGGAGTTAGGAGGGCCTGACGCATTTCCGTCCTTGCAGGATCTTTATTGAAGGCATTTTATATATTTCAGGTCATGAACCATGCATTGCCAATATAACCACACTGTGGTAGTGTGGTGTGCTGTGGTATTCAGGATACCACACTTACACCACAGGTGGTAAACAGTGGTATGGAGGTGGGTTAGAGTTCTTACAAAGTCTTAACATGATACAGAATAGTGAAATGGGCTCAAGGACCTTATTTGGTCAAAGACAACAACGACAACAACAACAACAAAAACAAAAACAACAACAACAGCAACAGCCAAACAAGTAATGCCTTATAAACCGGTACACAGAAGGCACAGTCAAGTGGATGATATGCACACACCACCCACCCTCGTGTACAAACACCTGCAATCGTGGACCCCCTATTGTTCCTCTTCTGTTTGGACTTCAACTTTTTGGCAGCAGCTCCATTGGTTTTGTACATGCTTTCCAATCGTGGACCTTTTCCCAATCGTGGACCATATTGTCCATTTTGCCATTAGTCCCGGACGCAATTAAATGCACATACACACCCACAAACAAAATTCAAAAGGGTTACTTACACAAACCATGACGGTGATAACTCCGATTGTCCCAATCATCAGATATTTCTAAGGATGTGGGCAACATAAACAAAGAAAACAGAATGACGTTAAGAATCGAGTTATGGCTACAGATTCAGTAGACTTTTCATTGCATCACCTACACGTAAATTAACCCCAAAAGGAGAAAAATATCAAAAATAAAAACTACAGAAAAATAGGAAGCTGCAAGTGCAGTCTGGGTCCTTGAGCACATTGAGTTCATGTCTGTTACATGTACTTCCAGCAGATCTACACTTGAGTGGAAAACTGGCAAAGAGAAATATGTATGACGAACATACTCAAGACAGGTTAACTTTGTGCACAGGATTATTCTTAACATTGCCTTCAGAATTCACGTTCAAGAATTGGATGAGAAAAAAAAAATTGATGCACAACTTACCGATTGAGGGCTTTGTGTAGAATCATGATAAACGGCTCTTCGGGAGGATGACGTGCCGACGGGGCTCGCTCCACTCTCACGGGCGTGAGGGTCGCCAAATATTGGTGTCTTTTCATCCATCTTGAATTGATAGGTTTTTCAGTTTTGGTTCGCAGAGTCTTGTAGTATCGGCGTTTCGTTCAACTCGTCTTGTTAGTTGCAACGCTTGACTGGACAGTGTGAGAGTGTGAGAGTATCCCGATCGGTAATTGGACGTACAAGTATGTTGTACTACTTGATGTGATCATACATGTAGATCAGGCTGCAGACAGTATGCCAGTGTGCATACATCAGTTAACTACATGCCTTGCACTCAGATCTAAAAATCAAACATCCAAAACAATGGGAAACAATACAGGATGAAATGCGTGGCTAGAAATTGAATAATATTCCAACCAAATCTAAAATACAGAGTGGTAGCTTACTATATTGCGTAGGCATGGTGTATAGTGTTGCATAGACTTGCGTACTTCCGTTGTCCAGTGCCCTGAGGTATGATTACGCAAACAATTTAACATGCTTAATTGTTTGCGTCCGTCTCGGGTACTCCTTCTGCATCCTCAGCGTATTGTTACATAATCCAGCGTAGACTAGCGTAGGAATAGTGTAGGACTGTGTAGGGCACCGTAATCGCTATGCCACGCTACGCAACTGTACACAAGATCCGGTGTGAAAGGGATAACGGTTACAATTTCTGACAAGTATATCGATTCCGTCACAAACCAGAGCCCTGACCTCTTTCCACAAATTTAACCTTGCTAATATTGAAGAAGAAGACACCACAAACGCATGTTTAGGTATGTAACTTTTGCAAGAGGAAGTTCAGATAATGCTTACCAAAACATGTAGGCCTACCAGTGTGTAATTTAGGCTCAGAAAGATTTCCAAAAAGCGCTCCGCACTTGTGCTAAAAATAGCACCAGATCTCAGACAAATATTGCAACCATGCATGTGTGCGTGGGTGTGCACGTCCATGTACACTCGTGAGACAATGTTTGTCTGACATCCGGGGACTTTGTGACGTCATTAGTGCGGAGCGCTCTTCCATTGATTGACAACATAGAAAAAGCGTTATCTTCCTCAAGAGCTGAGCTAGCTGTAGCCGAGTTACTTATCACACAGCGAAAAATTCCCCATATATACTGTAACACGGATGGGAACTGTGCCGTGTGTGAAAAGCGCCGCGCTGATTGGTCAACGCGCGAGACTGTGCTCGTGACGTCGAGGAAACCATGTGCTGGCCCAACTCTTTACGCACGCACGCAGGGCCGTTGCGGGCACGTACAGAGCACGCATCACGCGATGTGCCTAGATGCAAACACACACGGTGTACGACTATGCAACGATCAACGATCGGCCGTACGACATCTCCTGGTGACCATGCAATTCTATGCATATTCATGTGGCACTCTCAGCATACACAACCAACAGACCCAACACGTGTTATATGAATATTCAACGACCCAACAATCACACTCAGACGGTGGCGCGGTTTCGCGGTAAAATGGCAACAAAAATACAGCTAACCAAAGTTCAAATACGACCGCGGAGTCTGTGAGTTCTCGAACGTCGAGTGATACCACAAAAAGTTGGTCAAAAGGTCGAAGGAATGTACAAATGTGGGGGTTTTGGGTACCATTCGAAAGATCGTGGCGAGGTCTGTCGATGTGGCAATGATTCGAGTGGGTGTTGCTGAGTATGTGCCCATGCGCGTCAGTTTCATTCATGAAAACTTCCATTTTTGGACAGTGCGATGACGTCACATAATGAGATGATCGTGACGCCCTCTTTCGCCAGCGTGCCAATTAGTGTAAGGGATTTTTCGCTGTGTATCACCAGTTACCAGTACATAGGGCCTACATGAAAATTTGAAGAACTTGGATTGGAACTAGGCCTACTTGCAAAATTGCAGAATGATAAATTAGCCTTAGGAGGCCTAAATAATAATGGGTTACCTCAGTTAAGTACACTCAGGGTAGCCGGTACCCAGCTTCTACAGTAAACTAACTTACCTAAATACGACTGGGGCCCTTTTCCAAACCTCGGCTCCGGCTCAGGCTCCGGCTTCGGCACTGTCACCCATATGCTGAAAATATAGGTTCTGGCTTTTCATTGAAGCTGAAGCTCTGTCTTCTTGTTAGGATTAGAGTATCTACTTCCAAGCCATAGCCAAAAGATGATATTTTGATACCCTTTATTTTATAATGGTTTCAAGAAATGGAGCTGGAGCCGGAGCCTGAGCCGGAGCCGAGGTTTGGAAAAGGGCCCTAGTCTCGGTACCAGCTAACCTGTGTGTACTAAACTGAGGGAACGCCTGATTATTTACACTTACAGAATAATAGGGGTTAGTGTAGTTTACGCCACCCATATTATTTTCAGTATTTATTTACCTTCTTCTGTTCCAAAATGAGATTCGTTACTTAAAGCAAATTTATTCATGGGTCCTGAAAACCCTAAAATGAACTTATTTCGGCAATATTTCAGTGAAAACAAAACAGTTTCTTACCCAAATAAATACTGAAAATAATATGGGTGGCGTAAACTACACTAATGCCGAATAATAAATAATGTACAGCTACAGCAGTGCGGCGCAGGCAGAATCAGTAGGCCTCAACTGGACCATAAAAACAACAGGTTGTTTTATTTATTACTGAATGAATGTACAACATTAATGCCAAGTCTGTGTCTCAAAAAATCGACATAAATTTACATGAAATAAAGAAGAAAGGATGAAATAAAACTTACAATTCAGCTGACAAAAATCCTAAGGCTCGTCCCATCGATCATGCACACAACAAATGATTACAATAATTCGGGGGTTCCGTATTGACCTCTGTAGAAATGCTCCATTATAATAAAAGGGGTGGTACCATTTAGCAAATTCTATTCAATCCACAAGAACAATTAAAATCTGCTGACCATGAAATTTCTTATTTAAATAATAATAGATATAACTTTAAATAGAAATAATTTTGTCTTTTAAAAGACGTTTTTGTGTGGCTATTCTGTATTTACACCGTTCACGACCTCTGCCTTGACCTAGCTTCAAAAGTGTAGTAGGCCTTGGTTTAACTTTTGACCTTTGACCTCTTCACGTGATTATGACTAGTCGACCGTGCAAAAGTTGTTAAATGACTCGTTTACGTGACAAACATCCTCCCAAATTGTTGGTTTTAAGTGCCTGTACGTACATATTTGTACATGATATGTACATGTAATTCAGTTGAAAGTGACGGTTAATAAGGATGGACGAAGTTCAAGGAAGCGAGGAGGCCTCTGTCCCGATTAGTGGGGCCGTTTACCATGAAGTTGCGCCGGGAAAAGTGAGTGTTACGTTTGGGCATGGAGCCTGGAGGTGTGTCTGGTACAGTTTTAGGTCAGGTGGTAGGCGCCCAGGCAGTACTTAGCATGCTTAGACACTGGTAGAACTTGGTACAGGTAGTGACCAGCGGGGTTAGTGTCTTTTAGCCCACCCGGATTATTTTGAGACAATTATTAGCTTTTACAGTAAACTTTTTTTACACTAAAATATTGTCAAATCTATTCAATCTAGGCCCGGCCCGGCCTAGGCCTAGGGGCCGGGTTGTCAGGACCCAGAAACATTTGCTTCAAAGTTCAAGTAAAAATCTCATTTAGAAACAGTAGAAGCTAGTTAGTAGACAAGTAGTAGTACAACTTACAAGTAGTAGGCCTAATAATAGTCTCAAAATAATCTGGATGGGCTAAAAGACACTAACCCCGGCCAACTAGGCCGCCTATAGCTTGGCAGGGATTGTGATAAGATGGGTCCCAAAACTATAAAGGAAAGGAAAATTGCTTTTTGAAAAGTTACTTACGGTCCTTGTGTCCTCTCTATTATTAGCAAGGTTAATTTTGTGGAAAGAGGGCAGGGGCAGGGATTTGATTTTTGAGGCATGAGGGATTCAAATTGTGAGGTAAAAACGGTAACAAGATGTAAAATTTTACGGCCGCATGGACGGCTACGGACGAGAATAGTCTGGTTTCTACTCTGACATATTGAACACTCTTGATCTGTTGGGTCTGGGCACTAGACTAACCAGACCAGACAAAGTGGCCTCACGCGATCAGGCAGGTGGTTTTCAAGTTTGCAAGAAGCGTGTAAGAAAATTTCCCTATTGCCGATTGTGAAGTTTGGGACCCCCCTATGTTTTTATCACACGCACAGCATGTGAAACTGAACGTATTCACGGTCGTTCCGGCATGTGTTAAAAACACAGAGGGGTACGTCCCAAACTTTAACAATTGCCAAATACTATTTTTAACAAGTAGTAGCCAGTAATCTGGCGATTGTGGGTTGACGGGATCCCAAAACACATCGATTTTTTTGGCTCTGAACTAACTTCTACTCCTCAAAAATGATACTTTTGACTTTCAGCAAATGTTCCTGGGTCCTTAAAAGCCTAGATTGAAGAAATTTGTTAATTATTTCAGGGTTAAAATTCAATTTTCTTACGCGCTTCTTGTAAACTTTAAAACAGACCGTCTGATCGCGTGAGGCCATTGTCTGGTCTGGTTAGTCTAGTGCCCAGACCCAACAGATCAAGAGTCCTCAAAATGTCAGAGTGGAAACCAGACTATTCTCGTCTGCGGCCGTCCGTGCGGCGGTGAAATGTTACAATCTTGGTTACCGTTTTTACCCCATAATTTCCCTCAAAAATCAAAGCCCTGCCCTCTTTCCAAAAATTTAACCTTGGTAATATAGAGGAGGAGACCAACAAAGTATATCTAGGTAAGTTACTTTTCAAAAAGTAGTTTCCTTTCCTTTATAGTTTTAGGACCCGTCAACCCACAATCCCCAGTAATCTGATAAAATGTGTTTCTCTGTATATGACTTGTTTGCAGGTTCTTGCAACCAAGATATGTACTGCAATCACAGTCTTCATGATTGTGGTAAGTATAGCTCAGCGCAGAGTGACGTCATTCCAACTGGCTGACCTTAGAGTGATGAAAACAAAGCGGCAAGCTGTATGGTTTTTAAGACAAAAAGCTGCCAGGATTGTTTAATCTTAGTATTAAACGGAACTTCAAAGAAGGATTATTTGTTAGGACAAACTATGATTCGACAGTGGAAGTCGTATAAAACACGATCTCTTCTTCTTGACAAAAAATACTCGGGAAAAATTCTGAACTGTCGCGACTCAACGACGGACGATGTGTACGTGATTTGTCCGTAGCTTGTGCCTGTTTTCATCGGTTGTCAAGCTCACGAGAATGAAAGTACTGAACTCGGATGTCCAGTCTTACCTATAGGATTGAAGCCTCAGACAAAACTACATGGTTTATTACAAAGTGTGTTTTGGCCAAGTCTTTCAAGTATGGAAAAATCATATTTTGAGAAAAACGGCTTTGAATATTCTGTCTAGTCCCACTTTTTTCTGGCCGATTTAATTCAGGGAAAAGGTTGCTGAAATATATATTTATGACATATGTAGGACTATTGAAGGGTATAGTTTCACCCATTTTCTATGATTATATATTTCTCATTACAGGCATTTCAAACTAGATACTCCATTTTGACAGCGCAATTCCAAGCCTGGAATTAAACTGAGGCCACAGAGACCATGGCCTTCGTTTTATGTACAATGTATAGGCCTGCTGAACAATGTTCACTATAATGAACAGCCGCTATTTAACAAAGAATCTCTGTACATATGTGCATTCTGGCATGTTTGTTATAGTGCCGGTTTCACTGTGTCGGAAACTGGGAAAATTACATGTAGGCCTACAAAAGAAAACAGACACAGTGTGTTGATATTTCACATATTGTGCACCAAAACCTTGAGTAGTATTGTTGTTGTGAAGCATTAAAATGCATAGACAGCCATCAGAGTTATTATGAATCTTAAAGGTAGTATCATACATTGGTTTTTGTCAAAGAAATACAGATTCATGGGCAAAAAAAATCAAGGACGATACAGTACATGTAAGTTCAGTAACAATCATCTGTGAAAATTTCAGTCCCATATGGTGCCCACTTTTTGAGAAAAGAGTGAAAAACGGCCATGTGCAGTATTTCTTAAAACTTTTCTCTTTTATTTTTGATCTTTTAAAAGATCAAAAAGATTTCCGGTCGTTGTTTTACTCATTTCTGGATAAATACACCATTTCAGGCGGAAAAACTTTAATGGTATGTTTCTACCACCATCATCTTCATATCCTGTAAGTTATACGTAAATCTGTGAATATTTCTGTTTTGGTGTCTTACCAAAGTGTGATATACTACATGTACCTTTAACAAAGATATGAGGCTTTGCATGGTGACAATTGGTATGTGGATCGCTTTGCGGAAACACCATGTAAGAATCCTTCGTACTTTCGCACTTCTATTTCATTTGCACTTCTCGTATTAAATGAATCATGAATCTTGTTTGTTTGTTTTTCAATGCAGCTTTCTGTGATATTTTGCCTTGCTCGGGGGCAATATGAATTTACGTACTATCTCATGGCTGTCAATATACTCATCAGTGCTGTCATCATGCTGTTCTCTGTAAGTAGGCCTTGGGAGTTGGGACTCATTATTTTGTTTTGCTTGCTTGTCCGTAATAAGAAAAATAATTGAAAAGTGAACAAAGAAAAATGGAGCCATCCACCAGCCCTACGTTGGTGGTGACCCCAATAGTCAATTATCTATGTTTGTTTGGCAGTCAGAACCATGAAACCGCGCACAGACCGCCATACCCCAAGGATCATTTCATCGATACTACAGCAATGCTGCAATCTGGGAACGGTACATGGGGGATCACTCAACGAGGATACAGCTTTTTAATTAATATAATCATCAAAATGATTATAAGAAAAATAAATTAAAGATCCTGTTAGGGTCAAAACACGATCTAGCCTTTGTGTAAATTTCAGGTCAATATTTTGTATAAAAAATTAATTAGACAATTCCAAGTGATTTGGAAAGTTCAATAGTTTATCATTATTTTTGTCACTGTACCGTTTTTCTTTTTTCTTTGGCAGTACTTCTGGTACCGCAACGGTGATCTGGTGAGTGACCATGTTATCTCATTGTTTCTATTTTCCCATCACCAATGACTTAGGTCCGAAGTTCAACAGGTCAATGAACCAACTAAGTTGAAGCAAGGACTCGTTGAGTTGAATAAATTCAGCAATTTGACTTTGAGACGGCTTACAAAGGACATTGAGAAATGAGCCGTTATACGCGTATGCCGGCCAATTATGTCCTCCTATGGGCCATACTATTAAATCAAAGTCAACTTTGCGTCATTTAGATCGGAAATCTAAAGCCCACCGCACACTATACGATCCGACATTCCGACTTGGACCCGACTGGTTTTTGGAAGGATCGCAAAGCATTCTGGGAGTCTTAACCGTGATTGTTCCCAGTCGCAGACCCACTCTGATGGCCAGTCGGCAAGATTCGACTGTCGAATCACGGTTAAGACTCCCAGAATGCTTTGCGATCCTTCCAAAAACCAGTTGGGTCGTAGTCGGATCGTATAGTGTGCGGTGGGCTTTAGATTGCTTTAAAAACCATCATTGAAAAAAGTAATGAATAACAATGATTAATTGCGGTACTCGCTGCGATATTGGATTGAACTTACACTGCTGATCCCAGCTAGCTCGATGGTCTAGTGATATGACATCTGTACTAGTAAGCAGGAGGTCGTGGGTTCGAATCCCACCTGAGCCAGTACATGATTTGTTCATGTGCTCTCTAAAAGCACTGAGTATGCAGTGCTTGTCTAGGTTGGCGCAGTGCCCATTTCAGTAATGGCGGATCGATCCCCGTGTTGTCACAGAAATTTCGCCGAGCCCGCCCTCTAGATTATAAGGATGTATCTCTATGCAGCCGACATTGCATTAATTTTGGCTTGTGAACATGGACCTTTGACCCTTTGACCCTTACAGGACGCGAAGAAGTGGTGGTTCCTGATCCTGGTGGGGGTTGTCGTCAGCTTCCAGTGCCTCACCACGGACATCTACGTCTTCCAGCATGAGGTCCCGGTAGATGCCAGCACCGTGGCACCTCCTATCACCGGTGGGCCCATCACGCTGGTACCACCGACTGCCATCAAGCACTCATTCGTGGATGCCTCTCTTTCGGGCAGCTAGGTTACCAGACTTGACTGCAGTGTAAAGCTATCACGTAACTATGTACCCATCGATCTAGTATCCACCACGCTTGTAATTTTTTTTTTCCTGCAATAAAAAGGAGGTGGTAATTAATATGTAAGATATGATATATCTGGAATCCATCAAAATCCATTACTAGCAGTTGTAGGATTTAGAAGGGCTCAGGAGGGTTGGTTGATTGGTTCCCACTTGGTCATGTAACGTCTTGATGTGTTTTCACCTGGGGCCAATTTCAAAGAGCTGCTTAAGCACCAACATTTTCTTAAGCACCAAAAACTTTGGTAAGTGAAATCAGTATGCCAGGCAAAACTCCTTGTGAATTTTATGCTCAGCTAACAATGGCCGAATACAAGTCAAAAGCAGTAAAACATCACATGATTTTGGTTGGCAATCCTGTTTGATCAAGGAAGACTTTAATGCTAAAGCAAATGTTGTGCTTAAGCAGCTCTATGAAATTGGCACCAGATCTGAGTCCAAAGAATATGCCATAGGGCTTATTAAATACTAAGTACTGGATTTGGATGGTTAGAAGATGTTCTTTATAGCCAGAGTGCCATGGGGGGGGAGGGTGGGCAAAACAAGGATCATAGTAACTACTGTTGCAACGTATCTTTGAATTGTTGGATTTACAAATCCGGTGCGACAACGCTAGGAATCACAGCTTTGTTGACAGATTGATAAAATCCATTGTTGCGTTCAGAAGTGTTCATGGTCAGGTTTTAAAGGCGGTATTTCAAGCGTATTGGTTTCTTTATTTCTTTGTTTATTAGAATTGCGGTGAAAAAAACCCCAAAACTTGTAATCATCGAAGATGGACGGCGAGGCTAAGAACACGTCGCCTGCCTTAACATTCATTTAGCTAACACGATACTTTCCACCATCTTTAATAGACTGGTTCACACTTCTCAGTCTCGTCATTGGTCTAAACTTCTCGCGGCCGCTGAGGGCGCTGGCCATAGTTTTTGTAATAATAATCATAATAATAAACAATATTTCTATAGCGCCTTATATGAAAGTTTGAAGAACTTCACATAAAAAACGTGGGGAATAGCCACGAGTTTACTTAAAGGATCTACAAATTTGGTACCGAAAGTAGGAATCGGTTGAAAGAGGGCGTTCATGATAAAGTTTCGTCAAATTCTTTATAGATACGTTGCAAGACCACAACAAATATCGCTAGGTGGTGGCATTTAAATATACAGTACAAAGTCACAGTACAAGACCAAACAGTTTAGGGACCAAAGACAAAATATGAAAGGGACTATATCAGCTATATGCGAAATATGTAAAGAATATTAAGATTAAAATATTTAGGGAACAATCCATACATATTGAAAAATCAAGTTAAGTGAATTTTAGCTGTTGAAGAGACAAGCCTTGGAATGTAAATTTAAATAAAAGTTGTACTGCTTTCAATGTATTAGAAAAGTTCTGCGAGCTGATACACGTTTTTGTTTATGAAATATTACAATTCTTCAACAGTCCTCGACATTTTATGAGTGAATTGATGTTAACTTTAAAAAGTAAACAATATATTCTTGAGAAATATAGAGATGGGAAAATGTTTCACTATCGTAGAATTAGTCTTCTTTTTTCATAATATTTCCTTTGGGCAAAAGGGGGAAAGAAAATATAAATTGGTTTAGGTTTTCTTTTAAATGTTTGTGTGTTTCTGGTTAGCGCAATTTTGACACCTGTGCAAGTTTCAAACTGGGCCGTGCGCAATTTTGAATTTAACATCTATTTGGGATTTTTTTTAATTGCAGCATGTAGCTACCTACACTTCATTTAGGCCTAGGTTAAAAACGTTGGACACGGCATCACATGTTTTCTTGAAAAACAAGTGACTTTGGACAAATGGTTTAAGATTGTGCAGGTTGAAAGATTGCGCTCAACATTTCTATATTGAGCAAGGATTTGAGGCCTTGTACACTATTTTGATTGTTCCAATAGTTATAATATCATGCCCACATAAATCTCAGTCATCTGATTGGTGGATATTGATCACATTGATCACCAAATTAGCCGCACTAATGAATGGGTACCGTTCAGTAGTACTTTCATGGTATTATTCTAATGGTAGGTTAGTAATGAGCACACACGCGGTGAAAACTGTAAATGGCGAAAGTTAATAAGTTACGCGAATAAAGTGGCTGCCGTATCAACATTCAAAAAGTAGAACTTTGAAGTACATGGGGCCAATTTCATAGCCCTGCTTAGCACACAAATTTGCTAACCATGACATTTCTGTCTTAGAACAGAAACAGTATTAACCATACCAAATTTCCATGTGCTGTGTATCACGTGTGATTGTTCTTTGGCTGTTGTTCACTGATCATGAATATCAATGGAATTGTTAGTGGTGGTTTGTTTTATTGGGCAAGACATTTTTGTGCTTAGCAAATTTTTGTGGTTAGCAACTCTATGAAAGTGGCCCAAGATTATTACAAGTCAACCCATCAGATGACTATGATTTATGTGGGAATGCTTTGAAAGAAATAATGAAAAAAAAAAATTTTTGGACAGATGGAATGTTCCATTCCACGAGGCAAATTCATTATTTGTATATTATAAAAAACGGAGGGAAACTTGCAGATAATAAAGTTGGTTACCTTGAGGTCTGCTGATCCTTTTACCTGTAATATCTTCAGCCACAAGGAAAACCTTACTTGCTTTGTCCATTTCTGCTTAAAAAAAATGAAATTTACTGACGAAAAATTATGTGCAAAACGTGATTGGCGTTGTATTGAAAAAGTGCAGTGCCTATATGTGAGATTTATTTTTCCAATTTGATTGTATATTATGATGAAACTTATCTATCATTTAAAATAAAACTTATTTGTCGGATTTCAATGTTGCACTCAAGTTTCTACACTTTCAGTTTGTTGTGTTCTTCTTGTAAAGTCTGTTGAAGTTGAACGTATACCAAAAGGCGTTGAAAGGTGAACAAAGAAAATTGACTGGAGCAGGATTCGAACCTGCGATCTCCGGAATACCGTGCAGGTGCTCTTCCAACTGAGCCATCCATCTCTGTGTTGGTGGTGTCCCTAATAGTCAATTATCTTTGTTTGTTTGTCAGTCAGAAGCCATGAAACCAATCACATACCGCTATGTCTTCGGCTTTGTCAGAATTACAAGGCCAAGGTTAAAGGAAGTATCATATTTTGGTTTTTGTCAAAATAAATACGTATTCATGGCAAAAATATCAAGGAAGATACAGTAACAGCCATCTGTGGAAATTTCAGTCCCATGCAGTGCCCACTTTTTGAGAAAACAGTGAAAAACGGCCACAGTATTTCTTAATTTTTTTCTCTTTTATTTTTGATCTTTAAAAGATCAAAATAATTTTGGTCACTTGTTTTACACTTTTCTGGATAAATACACCATTTCAGGCAGAAAAATTTGAACGGAATGTTCCTACCATTACCCTCTTTATACCCTTTAAGTTATACGTAAATCTGTGAACATATCTGTTTTGGTTTCTTACCATATGGATTCCTACCGTATGATTCTACCTTTAAGGAGAAAACTCGGGTTTGCAAAAGAAATGCATGCCTTGTACATACAAAACAAAAGTAAACTCAAGAAAGATTTGAGGCTTTGCATGGTGATAATAGGTATGTGGATCGGTTTGCGGAAACCATGTAATAATTTTTCGTACTTTCGCACTTCTATATCGTTCGCACTTCTCGCAATTAGGTCTCAACGTTTCGACTAGTCTGCTCTAGTCCTCATCAGGAGACATCAGACATCAGTCTCCTGATGTGGACTAGAGCAGACATCAGACATCAGTCTCCTGATGTGGACTAGAGCAGACATCAGACATCAGTCTCCTGATGTGGACTAGAGCAGACTAGTCGAAACGTTGAGACCTAATTGCGAGAAGTGCGAACGATATAGAAGTGCGAAAGTACGAACGATTATTACATGGTGTTTCCGCAAACCGATCCACATAAAAGTAAACTCAACAAAAAGTGTGTGTTCAAAAATACAAAATTAAAAAAAGTTAAGACAGACAAAAATGTGGCAATTTGTCGGACCTTAAATCACGCGTTGTAATTGGTCAATTTGTCAAGGGGCGTGGCTTGCTGGATCGGTGTATTTGCATACCATGACCCCCACTCACAAATAATGCAACTCTTTGACAATGTGGCAAAATTACTGCTCTGAACACGAATATGGGACAAAGAAAAGAACTGATAATAAAACACCAGTAGGTAAAAAGTATTTTTCAATAAAGGAGTTTTTTTTTTTTAAACATACATATATTTCATAGCCATTATTTATATAAAAGATACAGATTATTATACCCATAATATTGTGTAATAAACAAAGAGAAAACAAATATCACACACACATACATAATATGTACACAGATTTGAGGCCAACGACCTTCTGGAAGCTCTTTGATAAAAAACTATCCGCTCTCCTCACTGAATTTGCTTAATAATTGAACTACAACAGTGCAATGGTGGCACAACAGTGCAATGGTGGCACAACGCTAGTGCAATGGTACCTCAACAATGCAATGGTGGCACAACGCTAGTGCAATGGTACCTCAACAGTGCAATGGTGGCACAACAGTGCAATGGTACCATGACAGCGCAATGGTGGCATAACAGTGCAATGGTAGTATAATTAGTGCAATATGCACAACGATGCAATGGTGCCACAACAGTGCAATTGTACCACAACTATGAAATGGTGGCACAACAGTGCAATGGTACCATGCACAACCGTGCAATGGTGCCACGACAGTGCAATGGTGCCACAACAGAGCAATGGTACCACAACAGTGCAATGGTACCTCAACAGTGCAACATACCACAACAGTGCAATGGTGGCATAATAGTGCAATGGTGCCACAACAGTGCAATCTGGCCCAACAGCGCAATTAAGGTGGCACAACAGTGTAATGGTACCACAACAGTGCAACGGTATATGTATCTTGAATAAGTTTTGAATATGACCAAAGGGGCAACTTGGCGGAGGAGCAATTAAGTACATAAGCAAACACAACAATGCTTGAAATCCTGCGTAATTAATGACCTCGGCATATGTTACATTCTATAATAATAAAAAATTACAATAATTATTACATTTATAAATAATGCGCAAAATGCAGAACAAAATAACCATTAGAATATTACAATTTAAGTGAAAAAACAACAAGTAATTAAATAGAAAATTGGGGTTTACAGGTAATTTAGGTGGGCAAAATAAAACTCTGTTGTTCCAAACTTGATGCCAATGTTATTTATCAGTACCAAACAAAATTCTATCATCCCATCTCCCAGAATAAAAAAATAGGGGAGAGATATATAAATCCCCTTCCCACTGGAAATGTACGCCCTTGCTATCAATGGTGCATTGAAATGTACAATGCTTGTGATTGTGAGCTAGAAAATGATTTATAAACAAAAGGCACTTTAAAGGTAGTATCATACTTTGGTTTTTGTCAAAGAAGTACAGATTCATGGGTAATAATATCAAGGAAGGTACTGTCACAGTCATCTGTGAAAATTTCAGTCCCATACGTTGCCCACTTTTTGAGAAAATCGTGACAAACGGCCACAGTATTTCTTAAGTCTTTTCTCTTTTACAGAGTTCTGATCTTTTTTAAGCGCTAAAATACGTGAGATTCACAAACCATGAGTTTGAAAAGCGTTGGCCAATCACAATACGCGGAATTAATTCTGTCGAGAAACTGCGCATGTGGAAAGATGCGCAGTTTGACCAAAAAATTGGCCAATGCGTTGCAAACTCTTGGTGGCGCACTATTGTGAAACGCCCGTATTGCGCCCCTAATTAATTCCAACTTCTGATGCCAATGAAAAAAAAAAAAATGAAATTGAAAATCTTGGAATCTTTCTTTGTTCATTGGATTAGATTTCCAATAATTTAAACACTAATACAGCTACTTTTATTTTTTGTCTTTGCGTTTTATCCGCCCCCTAAAAAGTGGCACCTGGGGGCCTGGGCTTAGTGCCCCTCTTGCCCCACCCCCCTCTTAAAAACGCCACTGCATTCCCCACATACCCAGCTACAGACAACATCCAAAAAAAGTCCCACAAAATCCCACAAAAAAAGGAACCCATTGACAGACAGACTGCACCAGACTCAAAATAGTCAGACTTAGAACCAAAAGATCTTCGATATCAGGGGCTGATTTCATAAAACTTACAACGCATCGCAGAGTTAAGACGCATCCTTTCTCTATGGATTCACCGCATAGATGCGACACGTCGCAGCTAGAACGCGTCGCAAATCGAGTTGCGAGGCGTCGCAGAGCTTTATGAAATCGGCCCCAGATCTGATGGATAAGACCCACCATCAGCATACGGGTGCTACACAATCTTATGGCCAGGGGTCGATTTCACCAAACTCTTCGTAACTTATTACAGTAGAAGGCCACTATAACGAACAACACAACAACAAACACTTGGCTTTACCGAACATCATCCTTTGCTCCCAATTTTGTGTACATGTACAATACATACTCAATAATTATGGTTCTTTAAATCCCTTTAAAGGTAGTATCATACTTTGGTAAGAAACCAAAACAGAAATGTTCACAGATTTACCTGTAACTTACAGGCTATGAAGAATTGAAGATGGTGGTGGTACAAACATACTATTAAAACTGTTCCACCTGAAATGGTGTATTTATCCAGAAATTAGAAAAACAGCGACCAAAAATCTTTTTGATCTTTTAAAAGATCAACAATAAAAGAGAAAAGACTTAAGAAATACTGTGGCTGTTTTTCACTGTTTTCTCAAAAAGTGGCCACCGTATGGGACTGAAATTTTCACAGATGACTGTTACTGTATCTTCCTTGATATTTTTGCCCATGAATCTGTATTTCTTTGACAAAAACCAAAGTATGATATTACCTTTAATGAATGACCAAACAGACAATATCTATGCAATGTTTGTTATAGCGGTACATGTTCCACTGTACTATCAATCGTAGGACTTATGATGCATATATTGCAGCCTTACATAGGATACAATTGGGTTAACCTTCGTAAATCAAGTTAAAGATCAATCATAGGGCTTCGTGAAATCGGACCCCAGTGTGGTTTCGCATTTTAGTCCCCAATACTATAAATTACTTAACTGGTTAATATCATATACACAAAAGAATTAGTGAAATAAAAACAGCCCAAAATAGGTGGGTTTATAACATTCAGATTTGCATTCCATATCATCTTTGGCCATTTTTGTGTTGTTTATCCTTGCCAATTATAAAATGAAAACAAACAGCATATATAATAAATTCCTGATTTCAATGGGATTGCCAACAGTTACATGTATCATTCCTCACCGTAAAAATGGCAATGGGTCATTGGATAGTGTCTCACTACCCCTCCACCACATTACATAAAACAGCAACACAAGATTATTACAGTACACTTTTCGTCACATTGATGAATCCCATACAAATTAATGTGAGGTATAATTCCACCTGATCAAATTGAAAATACAAAGTTCTGCAAAAATGTTTTTCGAAATCAAACAAAATTAAAAGCAATTGAACTAAGGTGACCAGACGTCCCCGATTTCTAGGGACAGTCCCCGATTTGACAGTGCTGTCTCCGATGAAAAATTGTCCCCTATTCAACGAAATGTCCACAAAAATTCTAATTGTCCTAAATGAGAAAGCTGAAGAACACAAATGCTGTGCTGAAGAAGATCCATTCTTCAGAGAAGTATGTGAAGACAACCGCTTAGACATCATTGCCCACTCATGTCAACTGGACAAGATGTCCATAGATGCCACCATTTTGCATGTTGGCACCATCTGGATTCAAAGATTTTTTTCAAAATTATACCCCTGAGCAGTTTCCATCAGTTTAAAGGTAATATCATACTTTTTATCAAAGAAATGCAGATTTGTGGGCAAAAATATCAAGACAGATACAGTAACAGTCATCTGTGAAAATTTCAGTCCCATAAGGTGCCCACTTTTTGAGAAAGCAGTGAAAAATGGCCACTGTTTTACTTAAGTCTTTTATTTTTGATCTTTTAAAAGATCAAAAATATTTTCGGATTGTTGTTTTACTAATTTCTGGATAAATACACTATTTCAGGCGGAAACATTTTAACGGTATGTTTCTACCACCGCCATCTTCATACCCTGTAAGTTATACGTAAATCTGTGAACATTTCTGTTTTAGTTTCTTACCAAAGTATGTTACTACCTTTAACTGTATAACGTGACTGACAATATCTGTTAGAGTCACGTACAATACTGCAGCCGATTTCACTTAACTTCAAATGTTGCATACGTTACATTGTTTCTCCCTCTCCACTGAGAGCACAGAAGTTACAGACTTCAAAGACCAAAAACACCACCAACCTCTACCCATCTTAATATATGCTTAAAGTGAGCATATAGGATTTGCAAGGCCTCCACACAAATATTATTGAGTTTGAGACAGAAAATTGACTCAACAGTTTGTAAACAGTGCAAACAGTCACCATGGGCAATCTTGGTTCATCAGATGCTGGGTTTTTCAAGCAAATCAAGATTTAGTGTCTTTTCCAAAGATCGTTCGTCCGAACGATTTTTGGAAAAAACATAAAAGTAAATTATTCTTCAGGTTTTATAAGAAAAATCGAGTCGGGTTTTTGCTATTTTCTAGTGACTCTGATGTCCGATTGAGCTCAAATTTTCACAGGTTTATTATTTCATGTACATGTTTGATCAGACCAAGTATGAGTGCTGTCCTGTGACCTTTACCAATCACGTATTGTACTTTTAAGCCGTGTATATGCAGTTCCCACAACCTGAAATTCTGATAAAGCAGGTGTTAATTGTAAGACGCAATTGGGACCCCTGGGAAAGGGTACCGTCATTCAAGCCTTTGGTCTGTCACAACATTAACAAATGGGTGCGTCAATGTCAGCCATTTTAAACTCCATAGACTTGTGTGTAAATGTTGCTGTGCGCTTCGTGTGCAGAGGTGTCTAATTGCCAATGTAGCTTGTCTCTACTCAGAACATAATCATTTGTCAGAATCAAGAAAGATTGCGTCACAAAACTGACTTTGGGCCTGTTTGTTTAATGCACGGGATCCCAAATCTGCGGATCCACGTCCCAAGTATAGGATACGCTAAAATGGGATCTGATCAGTAGGATCCGTGATCGTGTGTGTGAAACAAACAGGCTATAAGAGTTCCGTCATGGTAGACAAATGTCCGTCATAATTTGGACACACAGTAAAGCACCTTTCCCGGGGTCCTATAGTCTGGTTCCCGGACCCAAAAAGCCCCCGACTATTGTCTGTCAAATATAGGGCTCGGTATCGGCTACGTGTACTGGAGGGTCACGTGACCAAAAAAGTCAATTTCTGACTTTTTACGGAAAAATCCGAAACATTATGAACTCGTTTTCGTTCAACTTCGGATAGTAACGTTGATCACTTTTGGCTATTTCCGACAGGTCACGCAAGGTCATGTTCTTCAGGGAAAGTCACGTCATGTAAATATGTTTCATTCCGGCTACAGTTAGCCCAAATAGAGCATAATTATTGTTCACATACAACAGAGCACTTTTCCTATTATGCACTTTTGAGGAGTTTGTTGTGTGGTTTTTTTCCCACTCTTCGATTTCTTATTCTGTCCAGATAAAATTGCATGTGCTTACAAAAGTGCAAAAATGAATGCTAAAATTAAATCTCGCTAAACTCTAAAACTAGCTTCCGCGCCTGCGCAGACATGACAGCTGTGTCATGTTCTATTTTTAACCGTAGCCGATACCTGACCTAAGATTTTTAATAAGAGTCGTCAGGGAATCTTTGGGCAGGGAACCAGACTAGGGGTCCTATAGCTATAGTGTGTCTTTGAGTTGACAGCTGATGTGTAATACAAAAGACGGAAACCCAAAAATATACAAGCACTTTTCTCCCACAGTTCCCAAATCAGCTGGTGATTTTTAAAATCGCCGGTTCAGAATCAGATCAAACGGGGGCACGGCCTTGGCGGCTTGGACGTTGGGATCTTGACGGAGCAGGTCCACACCTTCCTGCCCGGGGACCCGGGTCAGGGCGTAGCGATGGGTCAGCCAGCTCAGGATGAGGTAGAGCATCTGTCTGGCCTGGGTCTGGGCCAGGCAGGCACGAGCCCCGATGCCGAAGGGGAACATGTGCTCGTCCGATTGGAACCTCCCGCTCCCGTCAATGAAACGTTCTAAACAGACAGGAAAAAAAAAAATGTAAAAACGCCCCAAAATTTTTTCGATGCAAGTAACGAACTGCTGCAAATTACTCCTTGTCAACCTAAAAATAATGACCAGAAATATATGAAATGCTGCAGAGATAGGGGAGCCTGACATTTTGATTCCATCGAGATCTGTCAGCTCTTCTTAGCTGGCTCATGCTTGTACGCTCTTTGAGAGATGACGACAAGAGGAGATTATTTATGGCAACTGTTAATAATAATAATAATAATTTGGGAGGCTAATCATCCTTACTGGCAGCTGGGGTGAATTGCGAAGGATGCGACCTCAACGTGATCAAGTAGCGGGCTTTCATGGGCGCCCTTGGCTGCCAGCCACATCAACCCATATATGATCACGGAGTACAGCCTGAGATCGAAAGTGTTTGATTTTTGTGGAGGGAGGAAAACCGGATCACCTGGAGAAAAACCCTCGTAGCATAGGAGAGAACCAACGCACAACTCTACTCACATATGACTCAGGCCGGATTCGAACCCGGGACACATTGGTGAGAGGCGAGTGCCTAACGCACTTGCCACCCATGCCACCCATACTGTTGAGTCAGTACCCTTGTATGGTGCCGAGGCATGGGCACTGAGAGTAACAACAAGAAAATGCCTTGGATGGATTGTATAATCGCCTTCTCAGACACGCCTTAGATATTTCATGGAAAGATCATATCAGAAACCTTGATTTTTATGCAGGATTGCCCAAACTGTCAGATAAACTACAAACCAGAAGGTTGACATAAGCAGGACATTACATTCGTCACCTGGAACTACTAGCAAGTAAAGCAATTCTCTGGGAACCACACCAAAGAACAAGAAAACGTGATAGGGTCTGGGAATTCAATGCAGACCTAAAGACTTTATATAATAAGGCTTGAGGCTAGGCTTGGGATTCATTTCGCTGCCGCCATTTTGTGTCCTTAATGAAATGAAGGGCTTGAGAATCATTGCAAAGCTGGAGCCTTTCTTCGGCTTTGCCCAATCATTTGTTTCGTTTTGGGGCCTCAAATCATGTGGTAGTGCATAAATCCAAAGCCTAGCCTGAAGCTAGGGGCCGATTTCATAAAACTGTTAAGCACAAAAATTTGCTAAGCATGACATTTCTGTCTTAATATAAACAGGGTTAACAACCAAATGTCCACGTGTTATTTATCACTTGTGATTGTTCTTTGGCTGTTGTTCGCTGACCATGAAAATCGAATGGAATTTTCAATGGTGGTTTGTTTTATTGGGCGAGACACTTTTGCGCTAAGCAGATTTTTGTGCTTAACAGTTTTATGAAATTGGCCCCTAGTATTGTGAAAGCCCCTAAACTGTACCGTACCTGGCTTGAAAGTGAATGGTTCCGGCCAGTACTCCTCGTTGAAGTGAAGTCCGTACAAGTTAAACAAGACTGTAGTGTGGTCCTTAACCTCAAAGCCACCTTGAAAGCAGAAAGATACACCAACAAAATCACAATCAATGCGCGGTATTTTTGAACGAGTGAGGGCGCTTTGAATTACTTCCGGGGGTCATTTGACAATGCGTTGTTGTTGTGTACCGCTGTGTCAGAATACAACTCGTACATGTCGTAGTAACAATATACACTTCTATCGTATCCCAAAAGACAAAATTGTCCGTAAATGACCTCTGCTCAATTGACAATTAATCGGACCATACCCCCAGAAAGTAAATAAAGTTGTACCTAACAGCGCCCTCTTGCGTTAAAAAATACGGCGCATTATGGATGGAATCATTTATCAGATCAGTATTTTAGTAAATCAATAATTATCATCCAATAAAATTGTCTTGAAATAAACATAAGGGAAACTGACTGAATTTTAAGTCATTGAAAAGTGAACAAAGAAGCAATTGACTGGAGAGGGATTCGAACCAGCGATCTCCGGAATACCGTACAGGCGCTCTACCAACTGAGCTATCCAGCCCTACGTTGGTGGTACACACACATCAGCGGAGGCGCAAAATAACGCACGCATGTTCACAATTGCGTGCCCTGTTGACTTGAAGACCGGTTCTCCAAAGTCTCCCATTAGCTTTGATCGTTTGGCAGTCAGAAACCATGAAACCAAGCACATACCGCTATACCCCAAGGATAATTTTATTGATACAGAACTGCAAACCTAGGAACGGTACTTGGGGGATCACTCAAAGAGGATATGGCTTTTTAATCAATATAATCATCAAATAACTACTAGAGCAACTGACTGAATTTAAAGTCAATGAAAATTGAACAAAGACAAATTCACTGTTGTGGGATCTGAACCAGCTACCGGTAATTCCGCAACACCGTACCGGCACTCTAACCAACTGAGCTACCCAGTCCTATGCAAGCTGTGTCCTTAAAAGTCATTTTATCTTTGTTCATTTGGTAGTCAGAAGCCGTGAAATCACTCAAATACGAGTGGTTGGACTTACGGAAAGTGAAGTCTTGTGTTGTTCCATGCGGGACACCGACTGGAGCGATGCAAGCATAGCGTAGTATCTCTTCGATGGTGGCTTGGATGTACACGAGAGATTCCCGATCGTCCAAGCCAGGCATCCGGTCCTCTCCGACCAAGGCTGTGATCTCCTCTGAGAAACGCTCCTGCTTGTCCTGATTGGCAACCAGTAGAGCCGCTGAGGTCAGGCTGGAGACCACAAAACCGGCAGTAGCTGTTTGCAAACACAGACACAGAGGACATTTCATCGTCAAATATCAAACCATAAAGGGAAACGGACTGGATTAATTTAAAGTCATTGAAAAGTGAACAAAGAGAAACTGGGTGAAGCTGTGATGGAATCAGCAGCTTCCCTCAGTTTTTCTTTATGTGCCGGTCCGCTGGATTCGAACCAGCAACCCTACGGAATACCGTACTGGCGCTCTTACCAACTGAGTTATCCGGCCCTATGTGTCCCAAATAGCCAATTATCATTGATAATTTGGCAGTCAGAAGTCATGAAACCACTCGGCTACCGCTATATCCCAAGGATCATTCAAGATACACACAGCATTAGCAATGCTGCAACCTGAGAAACGGTACAATATAATCTTTAAAAAACCACAAGGGAAACTGGCTGGATTAATTTTCAAGGCATTGTCATGTGAACAAAGGAAAGGAGACTGAAGTGGGATTTGAACCATCTACCTACGGAATACTGTACCGGCGCTCTTACCAAAAAAGCTATCCAGTCCTATGTTGGCGGTGTTTATAGTTGGCGGTGTAATAGTCAATAATCTTTAGTTTGTTTTGCCAGTCAAAAGCCATGAAACCACTCACATAGGCCTACCGCTATATCTAAAGGATCATTTTAAGATATGCACAACATTAGCAATGCTGCAACCTGAGAAACAGTACATGGGGGATCACTGACTTTCTTTCTTTTTGGCTGGAAGAAAAGGGGGGCTTGTGCCACCCTCGCCCGGCCCCTGGATCAGCCCTTGCTGGATCAATTTTCAGTTATTGAAAAGTGAACAAAGTCAAATTGACTGGAGCAGGATTACGCCCCCCACCCCCAACAAGTTTCATACATCCCTAATAAGATACCTACTTCCACCGAGGTAGTTAGAGACGACTTGATAGACGTGCGTATCGCTGAGGAACTTGTATTTCTCTGGTTCTGTGGCCTTTGCATGGTTTCGACGTTTGATGACGCCGTCCATCAAATCTCGCGTCTTGTCTGGGGTAAGAGAGACAACAGTGGAGAAAATTATGATCGGTAAATATTGACCCCAAAGAACCCATATTCGATACGGTAACATAACTGCTGCAACGCGTAGCCACATGTACATGTAACATGCGAGTTGACCTGTTACCATTTCATCTCTAGCCATGTCATCTGCATTGACTGTTGTACAATTTGGGGTTCAATGAGTTTTTGCAAAAGGAAGTACTGACTAAAAAGTACTTGTACAGTTGTACTGGTACTCGTACTCGAAAGATAAGTACTTGTACTCGTACTCGCAGTGGGAAGTACAAAGTACTTGTACTCATACTCATAAGATAAGTACTTGTACTCGTACTCGGAAGTACAAAGTACTTGTACTCGTACTCATACTCATAAGGTAAGTACTTGTACTCGTACTCAGAAGTACAAAGTACTTGTACTCGTACTCATACTCATAAGATAAGTACTTGTACTCATACTCAGAAGTACAAAGTACTTGTACTCGTACTCATACTCATAAGATAAGGACTTGTACTCGTACTAAGAAGTACAAAGTACTTGTACTCGTACTCATACTCGTAAGATAAGTACTTGTACTCATACTCGCACTCGGAAGTACAAAGTACTTGTACTCGTACTCATGCTCGTAAGATAAGTACTTGTACTCATACTCGCACTCGGAAGTACAATGTACTTGTACTCGTACTCGGAAGTACAAAGTACTCGTACTCGGAAGAAAAGTACTTGTACTCATACTCGCACTCGGAAGTACAAAGTGCTTGTACTCGGAAACCAGTATTTGTACTAGGCCGGCAAAGTACACAACCTGTCTTGGTACTTGACAGTCAAAGTACTCGGCAGTACTTACTTGGTACTCGGAAAAAAGTACTTAACACTGGTCATTTGGTAGTGGTGTCAAATAGTGGGAAGCCAGAAAGAAACCAGGGATGTTGATGTCGATGTCCTAGTTGGGTCAGGGGCCTATTTCACTAACGCTTTGCGATAATAGCTTAAGCCCAAATCCATCGCTAAACGGAAAATCGATCGCTACTTTACGTAGCAATTTTCTGTTTAGCGAATGGATTTGGGCTTCAACGATATCGCAAAGCGTTATAGTGAAATCGACCCGTGGTGTACCAAAGCTGCTCACGATCGCTACGATACACCGCACATCATCCCGATTACAATTAGCCTAGGCTTATCATTCACAATGCAATTCATACAAACAGCCACCAGTATTACCTGGGTCCAGGCTAGCCTCGTGACGTTTCATTTCTTCCCTGAGTAGGCTCTTCAGCTCGTTGACCGTGGCCTTGGCCTCTCTTATGCCGCTGCTCGGGAAATGCCTCAGGAATGGGAAGATGTCCACCGGCAGTCGTGGTCCGACGATGTACTTATAGAAACCGCCTCCCATCAGCTTGGCTACCCGTTCGTGGACGGACGGATCGGCACTGTGAAGCAAATTTCATTTTTCTTTTAAATGTTGGGCAATTTAATAAATAATTGGTAAAGGTCACAGAACAGTACTCACACATTGTCTAATCCAGCATGTACATTAAATAATAAGCCTGTGAAAATTTGAGCTCAATCGGACATCGGAGTCATGAGAAAATTGTGAAAACTCGACCCAATTTTCTTATAATTAAAACAAAAGAATGGATAGTGATCTTACCCTGTTTTTAACTGTTAACTTTTAACCAGTACCATCTTCACACCCCGAAAGTTATGCGTAAAACTAATTAACATTTCTGTTTGGGTATGTTATACCAATCCTGTACTGTACCTTTAAAATGTTTTTAAATGAACTGAACTTTTGAATGTAATTTGTTTTGAAAAACATCACCAATCCCGGTCAAGTTCCTCTATTCACCCCGCATAATGCCTTTTCACAAGTGAAAGTATTGTACAAGTATTGTATGTATTGTACATGTATGTCATATTCTATGACTAATGGTATGTGATAGGTTAAGGTTTGCAGTTTAACACCAAATGCACTCCATTGTGATCCAGTTTGTGTACTACACTGTATGTGGTTCTGAGAAGATCAAGAAGTTCGTCAGCATTCAACGTTTCAAACAATAGGCTGCGTTCATCATATGGAAAAGAGGGAATGTATACATGTGGGAAAACATTTCCAAAGTGCTCAAAATAAATTTTTCAACATGACTGCATCATGATGAATATATCTGGACTGGGTCTTATTTTGAAAGAATGCACTTTGCTGTATCAGGAGGATTGTCAAAATATATATCCCATTCACCTTGACCAAACGATTTACACTAATCACAGAGCTCTTAAATAGCGATCAATACAGGTATAATAGCTGCATGACTCTACTAATACAAAGGCTATGTTCAGACGCAGTACTCCGGAGACCGAAAAAGGTCTACCCTTTGTGGTCACAGCGCGGGAGGTTAACACTTCATCCCAAACCCCTTGTGTCCATACTACACAGGGTTAAACTGAAAACCGTCTATCTCTGGTGTTTAGAGATCACTCGTGTTAATAACTCTGAAACCAAACTTCCCTTAATTCACAAGTAGTGACATAAATCACCAGTGAGTTATGCACCCGCTCAAGGTCACTCTAATCCAGATGTGATTGAGATAAACCATTGAGATGTGTTAAAATAAAGGTAGTATCATACTTTGGTAAGACACCAAAACAGAAATGTTCACAGATTTACGTATAACTTTCATGCTATGAAGATGGTGGTGGTAGAAACATACCGTTAAAATCTTTCCGCCTGAAATGGCGTATTTATCTAGAAATTAGTAAAACAGCAACCGAAAATCTTTTTGATCTTTTAAAAGATCAAAAATAAAAGAGAAAAGACTTAAGAAATACTGTGGCCGTTTCTCACTGTTTTCTCAAAAAGTGGGCAACTTATGGGACTGAAATTTTCACAGATGACTGTTATTGTATTTCCCTTGATATTTTTGCCCATGAATCTGCATTTCTTTAGACCAAAACCAATGTATGATACTACCTTTAATTAAGGCACATTTGTGGACCGGTCTACATAATAGTCTAGACCGTCCCTCCTCGGCGGTCTAAGTTTTCGAAAATAGACCATTTTTCACACCACTAAGAGTCTATTGTAGACTGTTCAGACACAAGTAGGTAGACCCTTTTCAGTTTAAACCGAAGATAGACCACTTTTAGTACTGTGTCTGAATGCCACACTACTAGGTCATTCTGTCTCCCCTCGAATACCCAATTAGGTTTCACATGCCTGCCCATCATTAGTCAGTCAGTGGAGGGGCTATTGACTTCAGCAGTCTATTTGGAGTTTTGAATCCACTGAGTAGAACGCCAGCCCCGATCAATAAAATCCAACCTAGTATAAGTTCTCAATTGTCATTTGGACAACAGGGATGCTCACAAGGTTAGTGGCCTGTAACTTGGGTCAAATTTAGGTTGAGGCCTCCCCAAGGGTGCAGCAGCTTTGAAGGAGGGGCACTATTGGGACAATCAGTAATTATTAAAGGAATTTCTTTAAAGGTAGTATCATTCATACTTTAGTTTTTATCAAAGAAATACAGATTCATGTGCAAAAATACCAAGACGGATACAGTAACAGTCATCGGTGAAAATTCCTGAGTCCCATATGGTGCCCACTTTTTGAGAAAACAGTGAAAAACAGCCACAGTCTTTTCTCTTTTTATTTTTGATCTTTTAAAAGATCAAAAAGATTTTTGGTCGTTGTTTTACTAATTTCTGGATAAATACACCATTTCAGGCGGAAAGATTTTAACGGTATGTTTCTACCACCATCATCTTCATACCTTGTCAGTTATAGGTAAACCTGTGAACATTTCTGTTTTGGTTTCTTACCAAAGTATGATACTACCTTTAAAGATTGAGATTTCTAAATTCTTCAATATGAGACTGCATGTGAAATTGTGAATATACATATCAAAAGACTGGGCCTTATTTTGTCAAAAAGAACTTGACCAGGATCGGTGATGCTTTTCAAAAGAAATACTTTAAAAAAGAGATAAATTCGAAAGATTGTGTTGGATATCAAATAGAATAAGAGTGTACTTATCTGTTGTCACACGATGTGGTCAACAATGTGGTTTACATTGTATGACAACAGATAAGTACATTTTCACAAATTGTATTTTACAACCAATAAAGTACAGTGTAGCCTACATAGCTAAAATGAGTCTTTAAAGAGGATGTTCAATACTCAACAAACCTCACTTTATTTGTTAGAACTATAATAATTAAATTATTTGACATGAGAAAAAAAAATATTTATCTCACATTGAACACAGAAAGAGAGTCTTTTTGATGATTTTTCTCTCAACATGCTCAACCCGCAAGCTACCCCAAAATTGAAACTGTCTGAATTTCGTCAATGGGGGCAGCAGACAAATCTGTGTGATTTTGTGACGTCACATTACGGAGCCTTTTCATTAAATGAAAAGGCTCATTTCGTCGCTTTTTCATTAAAAGTTTGCTGCTCCCAGCAGATCCTCTTTAGGTACCCTTCAGATGTTTAGATTCAGTAAAGCTTTAACATTCTATGGACAGCTTGCAAAATGAGTACCTTCATTAAAATAGACATAAATTTTCTTAGGAATGAGCTATTTGATTCATTTTTCTTCTAATAAGTAGGAGAGAATGCTTGTTATAAATGTCATGAATGTATCCTTTACTGAACTTTTGGGTGTCATTTGTTTCTTTTTAAAAACACATCACCAATCCCGGTGAAGTTCTTTTGGATTCCCCTTGCACAGGTATAATATCAGGGAAAATGAAGCATATGTTCAATCCACTTTGATCAAAAGCTACAGATATTTACACTGACGATGAATATTAGTTGATTCCAGGTCAGATCTGTCTAGCTTTGAATACCCAATTAGGTTCCACAATGTCTGCCCCTCATGGGTCACTGGAGGACCGTGTTGTATGACTCAAGGCCGGCCTCGAAAATTTGCTGGCATCCCTGATCAATAGAATTCAACCTTGTTGGACTTCATATAGGCTCTCAATTGTCATTAGGACAATTGAGTCGCCCTGATAAAAACCCAATAGGAACCATGATAGTCATGGTCCCATGCCCCACAGAGAGGGCAAAGGACTTAAAAGGCCTTCCTGAGGTCAGCTGTATGCAGTTGCATGGAACTACATGTAGGGCCAAATATCTATAAAGCTCCCTCTCCCTCGAGGGAGGCTAGGGTGGATGCACAGCACTCTCTAAATGCAAAAGAGTGAAAAATACCTCTCGTTTAGAATCGAGTTGTCCCTCATAATGGCTCTTGAAAAAGAGGGGTACATGTAGATATTTCACTCTTTTAGAGTGGTTTTCACTCTGGGTCCAGAGTGAAAAATCACTCCAAATGATGCAAACTTCACACTTAAAAGAGCGGACGACAACTCGAAAAAGAGTTGTCCTTCATATGGCTCGTCAAAGATCGAGTGCCTTTTCACTCTTTTGCATTTGGAGAGCACTACGGACATACAACAGGGTGATCAACATATCAGTACATTATAAGGAAAGTCTAAGATTGAGACGTCTAATGAGGGGGCATGATGCAGGGAAGGGGTATTTGCCCCCCACACCCCCAAGTTACATAATACTGTACAGTAGTTATGTCACTGTATGACAGAAGGTTCCCAACTTACCCTTTTATGTAAAACAAGTTGTGGCTGATCTACTACTACTACGTACTTTTACTACTAAATCTCTTGATTTGAACAAGAAAATTACAGCAGATGTGATTAAACAGAGCAACCAAAATCCCAGTATATAGTTTCAGAAGTTGATTTCAGGAAACCCTAAATGTACAATTATTGATCGTATCTCGAGTTAAGAAGGACAACCCATTGTATCCTGGCTGCAACGCATCATAAGTCCTACGATTGATATAACTTACAATGAGTTTGGTGAAATCAATCCCAGGGGTCGATTTTACGAAGCCCTACAAGCGATTGATCATACAAACTCGAGTTACGAAGGATAACCCAACGCATCCTGGCTGTAACACATCATAAGTCCTACAATTGAAGTTACAATGAGTTTGGTGAAATCAACCCCAGGGCTCGATTTTAGGAAGCCCTACAACCGATTGATCATACCAACTCGAGTTACGAAGGATAACCCAACGCATCCTGGCTGTAACACATCATAAGTCCTACAATTGAAGTTACAATGAGTTTGGTGAAATCAACCCCAGGGCTCGATTTTACGAAGCCCTACAACCGATTGATCATACCAACTCGAGTTATGAAGGATAACCCAACGTATCCTGGCTGCAACGCATCATAAGTCCTAGGATTGATGAGTTTGGTGAAATCAACCCCAGGGGTCGATTTCACAAAGCCCTACAAGCGATCGATCGTACAAACTCGAGTTACGAAGGATAACCCATCGTATCCTGGCTGCAACGCATCATACGCCCTACGATTGATATAAGTTACAATGAGTTTGGTGAAATCAACCCCAGGGGTCGATTTTATGAAGCCCTACAAGTGATCGATCGTACAAGCTCGAGTTACGAAGGATAACCCATCCCATCCTGGCTGCAACGCATCATACGCCCTACGATTGATATAAGTTACAATGAGTTTGGTGAAATCAACCCCACATCCAGTAACTAGTGGTCTTTTATTTCTTCGCTTTCTGTCAAGTTGTAGAAACTTGGCTCGCTATGTATTTGATTTTGAACTGCTTGCTGTGGACTTTTTACAATTTGACAAGAAATGTAGGGCATATTGCTTGTCAAATATTTAATCACAAGTTTTTCCTGTGTAAGCCAAATGTGTACTAGTCACTGCATGAAGTTTATTTTATGAAAGGTAATATCATACTTTGTTTTTTTTGTCAAAGAAATGCAGATTCAAGGGCAAAAATATTAAGAAAGATGCAGTAAAAGTCATCTGTGAAATTGCCAGTCTCATATGGTACCGACTTTTTTTTAGAAATACAGTGAAAAACGCCACAGAATTTTCTTTATCTTTTCACTGTTATTTTTTTATCTTTAAAAGATGAAAAATTTGTTCGCTCGTTTCTTTATAATTATTTATATTTATAATAATCGCTCGTTTCTACGTGATAAATATACCATTTAAGGCGGGAAAAATGTAATGGTATGTTTCTACCAGCACCATCTTCATACCCTGTAAGTTATACGTAAATCTGTGAAGATTTCCATTTCAGTATGCTACCATGTATAATGCTACAAGTATAATAATATTACGGCAGTGGTCCATTTTGACTGTTCGGTCTAGTGCCCCGACTGCCATTGCTGGTACTGTACTTGCTACCCATACACAGTTACACAGGATGTTCCTGGAAGATTTTTTACCCAGTTTAAATTATAAATTTGTTGATGCAAGGAAATGGATACAGTCATTATATTACCAACTACCAAGGTCAATAACCAGCTACATAAGCTCATACTGTAAAGCAACAATAGAATCTATAGCTTTCAGTTGCAGTTCCCTATAGCAAGTTGCACTGACCCAACAAATACCAGATTACCAGTACACAGAAACTGCTTCCCATAAATATGTGCATACATGTACATGTACTTGTATGCACATTGGTAAAATCATTGAAAATTGAACAAAGAAAAATTGACTGGAGCAGGATTCGAAGTTTTTCGAACCGGCGACTCCCTGAATACCGGGCCCCCTACAGGTGCTTTTCCAACTGAGCCATCCAGCCCTACGTTGGTGGTGACACCAATAGTCAATTATCTTTGTTCGTTTGGCAGTCAGAAGCCATGAAACAACACACACACCGCCATACCCCAAGGATCATTTCACCGATATGCGCAACAATGCTGCAACCTGGGAACGGTACATGGGGGATCACTCAAATGGCTAATTGTTAGAAAGATTAAGATTTGAAAACATTTCATTCAGGTTTAGAAATTAAAGGAAATGTTTTTAAGGTTTAATACATGACTTGTAAAGGTCACAAAACAACACTCACACTAACAATTTATGTACCACATAAAAAAAACCTGTGAAAATTTGAGCTCAATCGGACATCTGACTCAATTCTACATATAAAACACACAAAAAGAATGGTTT
Source organism: Astropecten irregularis (assembly GCA_963971285.1). NCBI lineage: Eukaryota > Metazoa > Echinodermata > Asteroidea > Paxillosida > Astropectinidae > Astropecten > Astropecten irregularis. Next base: position 5,110,960 of record OZ020263.1, on the reverse strand, counting down.
TATTCTTGCCCCAAGATCAAAACTGGTTGTTGAATAATTTCTGGATAAAAACACAATTTCAGGAGGAAATATTTTAACTGTATGTTTCTACCAGCATCATCTTCATACCTTGAAAGTTATAGGGAAACATTTCTGTTTGGGTGTGTTACCAATCCTGTACTGTCACTGTATACCTTTAAATTACAGCATTGTAAGTACATCAGATGTTACAGGGACTTGAAAAATAAAATAAAATCTGAATTTATGAACTAGCTTTCCCATGTGTACGTCACGGTTTGACAATTGCCAGCAAAACAAATAAATCACAAACTATATCAATTGTATGCTAAGAAGTCACGCTTCAAATGGTCTGATTCCGGTCACTTTTATATTAAGCTGATAGTCTGTACTCTTTTGCACTCTTTGCTGGGTGACCTCGCATTGTTGTGAGAACAAGGACAACTTTTCAACAAAGACCTGAGTACAAGGACGACCAACGACTTGTGACGAGAGTGGGGAAAAGGAGTCACAACAGTGTTATTAATACAGTTTCATCAATGGCAGATTATAGGTCTAGCACCATGCTAAAAAAAATATGCAGAGCTCTACCATTTAGTATGTAAAAGGCAGTATCATACTGTAACGCGAATGCCTGATGAACTTTTATGAACTTTTGTACTTTAAGTCGTAGGATGGTGTAGAAGAATGGTAATATTGTTTGTAATGGGTTAGTGTATAAATGGATTGTAGGGGTTGGTCTAAAACATTCTGTGGCAAGGGATTGAAGTCAAAAACATGGGGCGCCAGGAGTGCCAAGACTAGTAGAGGGGGAATAAAGAAATACATGTGTGACTGTCAGAGGATTGACAGGTTGTTTGGGGAATGTGTAAGTTATGTTATGGATAGCCGGAAATTGAAGTGATGGGATCACTTCAAGACTAAAATGGGGAAAGCTGGTGTCTTATTTTTCAACACATGGAGAAAAGGGGTAGAAATTAATTATATGTGTAGAAAAGGGGATGAAATAATGTTATTGTGGATTATTATGGTTTGTGACCAAAGTGTTTTAGTTACTTCTAAAACAAGAGGGGTTTTTTGGAGCCATGAGTGTGGCCAGTTTTTGGGGAAAACAGAGGAGGCTGAGTTTGCCTGGGTATAAAGTGTCGAGCTCAGTTGTGAATTGGTCAGTTCAAGTTCGGAGTTCGAGTTCCAGTCTTACAGTTAGTTCGTGTTCGTGGTCAGTCTTACAGTTTGTTCCTCTTAGAGTCAGTCTTACAGTTTTCCAGTTCGTGTTCGTGTTGTAGTTGTAGTTCGAGTTAAGCTTCAGTTTCAGTGTTAGTTCGACTCGGAGTTGTTAGTTTTGTAGTTGTGCAGTCCGTCTAGCCTACTCGTGGGATTTATTATTGTGCATAAGGAGTCGTTGTGGAACCTTGACTGTCTGAGGGACTTGAGTAGATCTAGAGTTATGTAAGTACAACGAGTTGAACCATATATACCTCACGTACAGTGTTATTAGGCTAGATTGACCATTATGTACATTAATTTGCGGAAGAAGTTAGTGGAGCCAAATAAATTAGCCGGATGTCATTAGAATAATCGTTATTGGGCTTCTCGTGTCCTCAGTGTAACTGAGCGGTATATTTCCTCCCGAACGGATCCCGTCCCTGGTCATATATCTTCGCGCCATATGCGCATGCGTCCCAGGTTAACTTTGTCCCGGCTAGCCTAGGGTACATCGAACCGAGTGAAATCCGCCACAATACTTTGGGTAAGAAACCAAAACAGAAATCTTCACAGATTTACCTATAACTTACAGGGTATGAAGATGGTGCTGGTAGAAACATACCATTAAAATGTTTTCGCCTGATATGGTGTATTTATCCAGAAATTAGTAAAACAACGACCGGAAATCTTTTTGATCTTTTAATTAGTAGATCAAAAATAAAAGAGAAAACACTTCAGAAATACTGTGGCTGTTTTTCACTGTTTTCTCAAAAAGTGGGCAATGTATGGGACTGACATTTTCACAGAAGACTGTTACTGTATCTGTCTTGGTGTTTTTTCCCATGAATCTGTATTTCCTTGATAAAAACCAAAGTATGATACTACCTTTAATATGACTCTAAACTAAATTCTGGAAAGAATCGAGTATTTATTTCATTTTTCTTCAATGGCTTGTGTGTTTTGGTTCCATTTTTGGAACTTTCTTCGAGTTCTCTAAATGGAGTTAATACTAGGCATACAAATGGCTACTATACACTGTAGGAGCTATGTCCTTTAAGTCATAATACATGGTTGGTAAAGGTCACAGAACAGCACTCACGCTTGGACTGATTAAACATGTGCATGAAATATAAATAAACCTGTGAACAATTGAGCTGAATCAGACATCTGAGTCACAAGAAAATGGTGAAAAACCGACTTAATTTTTCTTATAAAACATAAAGAATGGTTTTGATCTTACCCTGAGATCAAAACTGTTTTCGGTCTTAGTTTGACTAATTCCTGGATGAATACACCATTTCAGGTGGAAATATTTTAACGGTATGTTTCTACCAGCATCATCTACATACCCTGAAATTAATACATACATCCGTGAATATTTCTTGGTGGGTATGTTACCAATCCTGTACTGTACCTTTAACATGTCGGCATATGGCTATACATGTACCACCCAATGTGTTAACATGACAATGTGAGATTTGGAACTAAAAAAAACGGTCAAGTATCAATTAGGGCTATAGGTTAAGGTGACCATATTTTGTTGACATGATCCAGGGACAGTGATTCGTGTCCTGGGGGAGGGGTATAATTTTGAAAAATTTTTGAATCCAGATGGTGCCTACATGAAAAATGGTGGCATCTATGGACATCTTGTCCAGTTGACATGAGTGGGTTACATACTTCATGTCTTAGGCTGTTATCTTCGCATACTTCTCTGAAGAATGGATTTTCTTCAGCACAGTATTTGTTTTCATTTTTTCTTTTTTAGGACAATAGGAATTTTCGAGGGCGTTTTGTTGAGTCGGGGACATTTTCGCGGACAATTTTTCATCGGGGACGGCACTGTCAAATCGGGGACTGTGCCTGGAAATCGGGGACGTCTGGTCACCTTAATACTATGGGTAAATTGTTAAAAGGTACATGTAGTGGATGAACACTAACCCACCTCCATAGTTTACCACACATGGTTTTCCCAAGTGTGGTATCCTGAATACCACAATACACCAGTGTGGTCTGTGTGGTAATGCATGGTTTATGATCCAGTCCCCTTGGTGGAGACTGTGGTAATGTATGGTAAGCAGCTCTTGTCTTGTGCAATAGGTGCAGAGGGTTAGGGTTAATAAAGACTTACTCAAAGCCGAAACAAAGATGGCTGAGAATGCCAGCGACAGCCGGGATCATGATGTCTTTCACGTTCACTGGTTGGCCCACTCGCTTGTCCAGATCGTCCGCCAACTTCTGTAGGACAAAGTGGGCGACCTCCTCCAGTTTCTTGTTGGCTGTGAACTCCCTGTTCAACAGAATTAGACAATTACGACATTTGAACTTACGAGTTGGCAAACTTAGCCATCCTACCTCGTTTGAGACACAAATACTTGAGAATAGACAGATTTATGTACTATAGAATCATACACTGTATTTTAAAACTGCCTTGAAAGTGAAACACAACGAAGAGTCTACAATAGATCGGTCAACAAACCACAAACAAACCACAATTCAGTTATATCCTCAAAAGTAGAACAAAACAAAGAGGTTGTCATCTAACAGGGAGGCTAAATACAAGAAGGCTTGACACCTCACAAGGCTTGCTTGCAATTTTGCACTTAATTGCCTAAAAGTGTCACCTAAATAAAAAACTTGACATCTAAAGAGGAGGAGGTTGTCAGCTAAAGAGGAGGAGGTTGTCAGCTATAGAGGAGGTTGTTAGCTAAAGAGGAGGAGGTTGTCAGCTAAGGAGGAGGTTGTTAGCTAAAGAGGAGGAGGTTGTCAGCTAAGGAGGAGGTTGTTAGCTAAAGAGGAGGAGGTTGTCAGCTAAGGAGGAGGTTGTTAGCTAAAGAGGAGGAGGTTGTCACCTCAAGAAGAGGTTGTTAGCTAAAGAGGAGGTTGTCAGCTAAAGAGGAGGTTGTCAGCTAAATAGGAGGAGGTTGTCAGCTAAAGAGGAGGTTGTCAGCTAAATAGGAGGTTGTCAGCTAAAGAGGAGGAGGTTGTCAGCTATAAAGAGGAGGACGTTGTCAGCTAAATAGGAGGAGGTTGTCAGCTAAATAGGAGGAGGTTGTCAGCTAAAGAGGAGGAGGTTGTCAGCTAAATAGGAGGAGGTTGTCAGCTAAATAGGAGGAGGTTGTCAGCTAAAGAGGAGGAGGTTGTCAGCTAAAGAGGAGGTTGTCAGTTAAAAAGGAGGTTGTCAGCTAAAGAGGAGGAGGTTGTCAGCTATAGAGGAGGTTGTCAACTAAAGAGGAGGAGGTTGTCAGCTAAAGAGGAGGAGGTTGTCAGCTACAAAGGAGGTTGTCAGCTCAAGAGGAGGAGGTTGACAGCTAAAGAGGAGGAGGTTGTCAGCTATAGAGGAGGTTGTCAACTAAAGAGGAGGAGGTTGTCACGTCAAGAGGAGGAGGCTGTCACCTAAAGAGGAGAAGGTTTTCAGCTAACAAGGAGGTTGTCACCTCAAGAGGAGGAGGTTGTCACCTTAAGAGGAGAAGGTTGTCAGCTAACGAGAGAGGAAGTTGTCAACTAAAGAGGAGGTTGTCACCTAAAGAGGAGGTTGTCAGATAAAGAGGAGGTTGTCACCTAAAGAGGAGGTTGTCAGCTAAAGAGGAGGTTGTCAGATAAAGAGGAGGTTGTCAGCTAAAGAGGAGGTTGTCAGCTAAAGAGGAGGTTGTCAGATAAAGAGGAGGTTGTCAGCTAAAGAGGAGGTTGTCAGATAAAGAGGAGGTTGTCACCTAAAGAGGAGGTTGTCACCTAAAGAGGAGGTTGTCACCTAAAGAGGAGGTTGTCAGATAAAGAGGAGGTTGTCACCTAAAGAGGAGGTTGTCAGCTATAGAGGAGAAGGTTGTCAGCTAACGAGAGAGGAAGTTGTCAACTAAAGAGGAGGAGGTTGTCAGATAAAGAGGAGGTTGTCACCTAAAGAGGAGGCTATACTTGAAGAGGAGGCTGTCACTTAGGAGGTTGACACATAACTAGTGTAATCACTTAATGACAAGGCTTAGCAAGGTTTGCACCATAAGGAATGTCACCTGTCGAGAAGGCTAGTTAGTCAGTAAACAAGGAGCTAGCTACACACCTTACAAGAAGGTTTACTCATAACAGGCAGGACAAGGGTTAAACCATCCCAAACAAAAACAATGTCACTAATGTCACTAATGGCCTATCAAGGGGTCCCTTTCTAATACCAAAGTGGAGCCCCTACAAACAACAAGGTAGTCTAATGAGAACCTGGTTCCCTGACGTCAAAACGAGTAGCCAAGAGTAGACTGTCACTTGATGGGGTACCTATCACCAATTGGAGAGCCCTTGGCCTAGCAAGGGGTCCTACATGTACCAAAGGAGAGCCTGTTCTCCAAATGAGCATCATGCCCCCTTATAACAAGGTAGTCAAATGAAATCCTCTTCCCCTAACGAGTAGCCTGTTATTTAAAGGTAGTATCATACTTTGGTAAGAGACCAAAACAGAAATGTTCACAGATTTACGTATAACTTACAGGGTATAAAGGTGGTGATGGTAGAATCATACTGTTAAAATATTTCCGCCTGAAATGGTGTCTTTTATTTATCCAGAAATTAGTAAAACAAAAAAATCTTTTTGATCTCTTTTTGATATTTTAAAAGATCAAAAATAAAAGAGAAAAGACATAAGAAATACGGTGGTTGTTTTTCACTGTTTTCTCAAAAAGTGGGCACCATATGGGCCTGAAATTTTCACAGATGACTGTTACTGTATCTGCCTTGATATTGTGCTCATGAATCTGCATTTCTTTGATAAAAACCAAAGTATGATATTACCTTTAAAGCAGAAAGTGCGAACAAAATAAAGGAAATGAATGGTGCCATGGAGTACAAGCCTATAGTGACTTTGAGGAAATACTGATTCATAGACGTCCAGGTACAAAGGGTTCAGGTCAAAGTGGGTGAACAACAGGTTTTAATATACCCGGTAACAGGAAAAAATATCCGGTTTTCTGTGATGTAACTGATTTCAATCACATTCACAGATGTTTTTAAAAGGTAAAAACATACTTTGGTTTTTGTCAAAGAAATACAGATTCATGTGCAAAAAAATATCAAGGAAGATACAGTAACAGTCATCTGTGAAAATTTAAGTCCCATACGGTGCCCACTTTTTGAGAAAACAGTGAAAAACAGCCACAGTCTTTTCTCTTTTATTTTTGATCTTTAAAAGATCAAAAATAATTTTGGTCGCTGGTTTTACTCTTTTCTGGATAAATACAGCATTTCAGACAGACAAAATGTAACGGTTTGTTTCTACCATCACCATCTTTATACCCTGTAAGTTATAGGTAAATCTGTGACGATTTCTGTTTCGGTATGCTACCAAAGTATGATACTACCTTTAAAGTGTATTCAATAAGCCATTAATATTTTGTGAATGAAATCTGAATAGTATCTCGTACACAGACTTCTTCCACAAATTTAACCTTGCTAATTAATATTCAAGAGGACATTCACAACCAACGTATTTAACTGAGTAACTTTACAAAAGTGGTTTTTATTTCCTAATTTGCACCATTCTCCACGTACCTGATGTTTGTTTGTCCCATTTCACGAAGTAGAAGCCAGTCGTGGCTGTATTCACCGAGCGAAATGTCTTTGCCGTTCTCATTCAGTAAATCAGCTGTTAAAACAAAGGGGGAAATAAAAGAAAGAAAATGGAAAAAATGTAAATGAGTTGATAATTTGAATGAATAATTTCCTGAGCTATACAATTATTAATTAATCTAAACTAAGTTTACATTGGCTCCAGAGGCGTAGCTAGGGTGTTGGGTGGCAAGGGGGGCACGTGCCCAGGGTCGGCAATTTTTATGGGACGCAATAAAAAAAACACAACTTAGGAAAAAAAGAAAAGCACAAAAAGGAAAAATAAGTAGCTGAACCGTTGAAGTTATTGGAAATATAAACCAATGAACAAACAGAAAGATCCCATTTTCAAATTGTCTGATTTTGTTTTGTCATTGGCATCAGAAGTTGGAATTAGAAGTGAAATTTTAGCGCTTGCCCTGGGCGCCATTTTGCCCTAGGCCGCTGATCACATAAAAACTAGATGACGCACCCGTGCACAAACCAATGTGAGCTATATCCTCGCATGCAGGACGCGGCCATTGAATGTAGGACAGAAATGAAGCTAAACATTCAAGCGCTTATTATAACGATCGTGTACCCGCGCGGTACGCAGTTCCGGCTCTTATGCATTACGCGGTACGCTATGCACCACAAACAACGATGGAACGCCGTAGCTATATTTGGTGGCTTAGATTGTTTGTCGGTAATTTTATCAATTAATTTGCCAATTTCATCATTTTATTTGCCGTTTTGTCATTCCGGTCGCCAATTCCAACATTCAGTTTGTCATTCTGTTATTCTATTCGCAAATTTCATCACTCAATTTGGCAAATTGAATGATGGAATTACCGAAGCAAACAATCTAAAGAAGATAGCTACAGCATTCCATAAAAACGGAACTCTCCCAGCTAAAATGGCGCGGTTAAAGACGTGTCCACGAGCAGGCAATGCGACATCTAGTTTTTTTATTATATCTATGGCTGATCATGCTGATTGGCATATTGAATTGCACTCACCATATCAGGCTATAGTCTGAATTCATTGCCGACAGCCGACACACAGCAAGACACTAGGATTCAACAATTTAATTTCCTAATGAAATTAATTGTTCCTTTGTGTAATTAATTGTTCCTCAGTAAAGCTGAGTTTGGGTGGCTCTGAAAAGAGCCGGTTAAACCAGTCGACATATCGGTCAGTACCCTCTGGCCCCTACTGCCTTCATTCTCCTGAAGACGGCCAGAGCATGTATTGGCCAGAACATCGTGGTCGAGCTAACAGGCTCTTTCCAGATGAGCTGCACCCAAAGTTATAAAAGAATATGTACGTGGTGTTACTGCAAATACTTCACATATTGCCAAATAAAATCAATACACCCAGTGTATTTGGCCAGGCCTTTAGCCAATATCCATCATCACGATTTATGGTTTTTCTCCAAAAGAGTTTCACTGATTATTATATGCCACATTTAAAAATGGGCGCACATGATGACGCACATGAAAACTGCAGCGAGGCAGAGCATGGATATCCACAATATGTACAGCCAGTTTGCCTTCCTGACTAGCTGCAACAAGCGCAGTAGCCACAAAAAAGAAATCACCCCATATTAACTCAACTACAATACAACAGGAAAAAACATGTAGGTCAACAAACTGACCACTTACAGGGCTATTACATGTACATGTACAACGTGTATTGTAATATAGCAATAGTACATGTAAAGGCCTACTTGCATGGGCATGCATGTACATGTAGGCTTATACAGTACCTTCAAGTTTCAATAAATACATGCAACTTTAAGTCTATAGGGCTTTTCACACTATCCAAAATCTCGGGGTTGGAACTGGATCGAACCCCGAGTTTTTTTTTCAACCCTTGTCACCTGTTCACAGTTCACATTTTCAACCCCGAGCCAAACTGGGTAGGACAGCTAGCCTAGCCCGATCAAAATCAACCCTGGTAGGGAGCAGGGTTGAAAATCTCAACCCAGTTCCAAACTGCATTTTGCGCTGTGATCTGTGTCGTATGAGCCGGGTTCGATCATCAAAGACCTAGTGTGAATGATGCGTCTCTTCGATCCGGTTCAAAAACTTGCCGGGATGAACCAGGGTGGATTCGGGTTGGGTTCAACACGAATTGATAATAAGTGTGAAAAGGCCTTTATATAGGATTTTATGTGAGGGTCACCAGGCATGGGCTGTCAGTGCATGAAATCTTTTGCCACCTAATCAGTGTTGGCATGTGTTTCATAATTCAAGAACCACAACATGATCAACTGTCATGAAATGCCATCTGTTGTCCTGTTTTCAGGGTGTGTTTTTTGTTGCTTTATTATTTTTTATTTCAATGAGGTTTATGAACTTTCACTTCTCAATACCGCTTAAATTATCAAAACAAGAGAATTGCGGTGCCAGTCTGTGAGTTTCGCAAACTCATGGTGATTCTATAAGTTTATGAATATTAAAGGTAATATCATACTTTGGTTTTTATTAAAGAAATACAAATTTATGAGCAAAAATATGAATAGACAGATACAGTAACAATCTTCTGTGAAAATTTCAGTCCCATACGTTGCCCACTTTTTGAGAAAACAGTGAAAACAGCCACAGTATTTCTTAAGTCTTTTCTCTTTTACTTTTGATCTTTTAAAAGATCAAAATGATTTTTGGTCGTTGTTTTACTAATTTCTGGATAAATACACCATTTCAGGCGGAACAATTTTAACGGTTTGTTTCTACCACCACCATCTTCATACCCTGTAAGTTATAGGTAACATTTCTGTTTTGGTTTCTTACCAAAGTATGATACTACCTTTAAATGCAGACAATTTCTTTTTGTTTCAGGACTTAATTTAAACTGAAACAAGTTTGGACTATCCAATTGCATTCATGCCTCTTATGAAAGTGAAACTGCAAAAATGGAGCAAAAACAGGAACATAGTCATAATAAGTACTGGTAATGAACAATAATAATTCTGATAATAGAGTATTTATATGGCACACAAAACATGCAGAGCAGACGGACAGAATTTAAAGCTAACTTCATACTTTTGTTTTTGCCAAAGAAATGCAGATTCATGGGCACAAATTTTATTTACCAAAGTTTTTGGTGCCTATAAAGGTGATATCATACTTTGGTTTTTTGTCAAAGAAATACAGATTCATGGGCAAAAATATCAAGACAGATACAGTAACAGTCATCTGTGAAAAATTCAGTCCCATACGGTGCCCACTAGTTGAGAAAACAAAACAGTGAAAAACAGCCACAGTATTTCTTAAGTCTTTTCTCTTTTATTTTTTATCTTAATGATCAAAAAGATTTTTGGTCATTGTTTTACTAATTTCTGGATAAATACACCATTTCAGGCGGAAACATTTTAACGGTATGTTTCTACCGCCACCATCTTCATATCCTGTAAGTTATACATAAATATGTGAACATTTCTGTTTTGGTGTATTATAAGGTGACAATTTTTTGTTGAGATGATCCGGGGAGGCGGGGACAGTGGTCCGTGTCCTGGGGAAGGGGTATAATTTTGAATTTTTTTTTAATCCAGATGGTTCCTTCATGTACATGCAAAATGGACATCTTGTCCAGTTGACAAGAGTGGGTTACTTTACATGTCTTAGGCGGTTGTCTTTGCATACTTCTCTAAAGAATGGATCTTCTTCAGCACATAAGGACAAGGTGACCATACACTTCGTTCAGTTTTTTTATATTTAGGACAATTAAAATTTTCGGGGTCATTTCGTCGAATTGGGGACATTTTCAGGGACAATTTTTCATCGGGGATGGCACTGTCAAATCGGGGACTGTCCCTGGAAATCAGGGACGTCTGGTACGTCACCTTAGTGTATTACCAAAGTATGATACTACCTTTAAGCATATTTTGGTGCTAAGCAGGTCTATTAAATTAGCTCTTGGTGGCAGGCATTTGGCACATGGGAGTCAAAAGCTAACTGACCAATGTTTATGGGGCAGTTCCGTCCATAAAAGTGGTTGTAAACAACCACAGTCCAAGGCCTAAAATGTGCAGGTTATCATCACAGCTGTGTACACGTTTATCACAGGGGAAGAGGAAGGCAATATTTGCAGGAATTTAAAGAGGAAATTCACATCGGTTCAATGGCATATAGGATTTGCAAGGCCTCCAAAAAAAATTTATTGAGTTTCAGACTCTAAATAGTTTGTAAACAGTGCAAACAGTCACCATGGGAAATCTTGGTTCATCAGATGCTGGGTTTTTCAAGCAAATCAAGATTTAATAGTGTCTTTTTCCACAGATCGTTCGTCCGAACGATTTTTGGAATAAACATAAAGTAAACCATTCTTCATGTTTTATAAGAAAAATCGAGTCGGGTTTTCGCTATTTTCCCGTGACTCAGATGTCCGATTGAGCTAAAATTTTCACAGGTTTATGCTGGATCAGTCGAAGTGTGAGTGCTATTCTGTGACCGTTACCAATCATATATTATACCTTTAAAGTAACCCAATCAAATTTTTTTAGGACTAAACATATCATTTGCAATTATATTTTTGATGAGCAAGTACCACAAAAATATGAACATTTGTTATGGGATGTATTCAACTGTTGACAACAGTGGCTGTTGTTCCATTAAGAGTAGGCCTACTTCATATCATTACATGTTCGTGCACTGAAAATGACAATTTTTCTTGAAATGAACATTCAACGCCAAATACATATAAAATCATTTAACCATCTTCCAAAATCCATACTGATAACGTTCATTATAAATGTACATGTGCTGCATCTGGTTTTAGCATTGCTCATTGTACAATAATGTTAAGTAAAATTTAAAACTCATACGTGTATTCTTCTTAATGGGCTACTTAACTCCAAAACAACACATGCATTACATGTACATGTTGTTTTGCCCATTTCTTTTTACTTGGTGTTCTTGCCGATATTCCTTTTGACCTTTTTTAGATAAAACACACACACTTGTATAAAATAAGGCACGTTCTCACACACCAAAAAGCGCGACTATTTGGGTCGCGCTCCAAATCGCGACCCAAATAGTCGCGCTTCTTGTTGTGCTCCCACAGCCAAAAAAGCGCGACTCAAATTGTACCAGTACAATTTCTATCAAACTGCCCGTGCGCAGTGAAGCGTGAAGTTGGCATGCATCCTGTGCTAAACTCGCGGGCCCGCCTTGCATGATGGGATATAAAAAACCGGTATTTGTTGGTGCACCGTTCACACAGCAAATAATCGCGACTATTTGCAAAAAGACGCACTATCAATACGATATCGCACTCCAAATCGTGCTCCAAATCGCGATTATTTGTGTCCACACACAAATAAGTGTGACTATTTGGGTCGCACTGCAAATCACGACCCAAATAGTCGCGCTTTTTTGGTGTGTGTGAACGTGCCTATTCATTCATTTAAAATACACCATCCCAGCACTGATGGAATCCGTTACGGCCTATTTTTGTGCTTACGGGCACTGCTTTGTGTGAAATCTATTTGATGGAATCCGTAAGCAAGACTTTCGGTTATCGAAGAATTTCTTGGCTATAAACCCTGAGTAGTTTCTGCTAACGCGCTGTATGCATTCTGCAGAAAGTCCTTGCTTACCGTTACCAAAAAGAAAACTCTCCCGTGAAATATGCTAACCGTAAGCACAAAAATCTGCTACAATAAGCAAAGAATTTTTGTACATTTTTGTTCATGGATTCCATGAAATTGGGCTCTGTTCTTCTTATCTAGGAATATGCCCAAATCATGAGGCTGGCCAGGCCGAAAGATAAGACAAAATGTCAAGGCTATTCCATATCCATCAGCATCAGTTACGGAGGTACCATACCACCAGGATATGGCCTCACACCGCCTGGACATCCTGACCAACTCATCCTGCTAAATCACCACAAGATTCTATCTGTTGTACATGTACATGCACACTGGTACTCTCTGACGTTTTTGAAAGTTCTACAAATTAGGCCTACATGTAATCCCAAAAGAATTACACAGGCACTTTCTTTCAAAAATTCAATCCTTCATCAAACAGCCACAAGGGAAACTGACTGAATTTAAAGTCATTGAAAAGCGAACAAAGAATAACTGGCTGGAGCGGGATTCGAACCAGCGACCTCCTGAATACCGTACAGGTGCTCCACCAACTGAGCTATCCAGCCCTATGTTGGTGGTGTCCCTAATAGTCAATTATCTTTGTTCGTTTGGCAGTCAGAAGCAATGAAACCATGCACACACTGCCATATCCCAGGGATCATTTCACCAATTGATATGCGCACAATGAGACGTCCGCACTGGACTTTAAATGGCAAAAGTACCCAGCGTCTCGGTAACTTTGCCCCCCAAAGCTTGTAGGCCTACCCCAGGTAGTATATGCAGCTACCATACATGTACCATTCTTAAGTTCCACGCACCTACATGTACACCATATTGTTCACCGAGCTGACAGCTCTCTTTATATATTGCTTTATTAATGGTACCTTGCTCTACCATTGCACAGGGTCATAGCCTAAGCTTTGAATATGCTGACACAGTTCATGCTATGGCTAGGCTGTATATACCCCAGAGTGTTGTAACATTATTATGGGCTTCTGTTCCATTTGATAATAGGTCTTATATATGGTTGCAATAATCTTCAATGTGCCCCAGGCAAGCACCTGTATGTGCTGCCTCCATCCATGGAGCCGGAGCTATGGGCCTGTTTGTTTAACGCACAGGATCCAATATTTTGGGATCCACCTCCTATGCAGGGTACGCTAAAATGGGATCCAGATCCGCAGGATTCGTCATAAACAAACAGGCCCTATGCTCCATCATACATGTAGGGCTAGGAAGAAACCACTTCCTAGGTTCAATCATAGCCTTTTCACACTACATGTAGCTCACATGGGAGCAGCATTTAGAGTCACTACACATTAATTGTTGATGAAATGCTTTCGCAAGATGATTACTGGTATTGTTATCTTTTTATCAATTAAGCCCTGTCCGCACTGGACTTTGTGGGGGGAAAGTTACCGAGACGCTGGGTACTTTACCCATTTTAAGTCCAGTGCAGACGTCTCAGGAAGTCTTCCACTCAGTTACTTTTCCCGACCTGCGCGGGTATTTCTACCGGCCAACTTCTGCCCAGGAAGAATTCCTGAGAGACTTTACCAGAGACGAAAAGTCCAGTGCATACAGTGCGAGTCAGGTACCCGCATGAGCCTAGTATTGTCAGCTCGGTCAAGTTACCCGAGTTGAAAGTCCAAGTGCGGACACCGGTAATATTTGCCTACTTTATATTTACCCATCGGCTCAGTGAAACCCCCAGAAAAAAGTCAAGTACAGACAGGGCTTTAGGCTTTCAGATAAGAATAAAATCATTTTCTTCGAATGCATCACAACAGTATGATGCTACCTTCCACTCGACCATTTTAACAATATGCCTTGTTAATTTTGTACATCTTTGGGAGAACGGATGTTGTTTATTTTGAAACTCACCCGTAAAGTTTCTGGATCTAGACCCCATCTCCTTCACGTAGTTCACGGCTGCATCTTTGATGGCTGCGAAGGTGTTCAACATAATCACCCAATGACCGAGCTTCAATGACATGACGTCCCCGAACTCCTTCCCGATGTTATTCAGATCAACCCAGGGGGTCTGCGATCCAGTCATGACTGTTGGATCAAGAATACAATTAAGAGCTGTTATCAGTGGGTACATTCAGACAACCTTTTATTTAAAACCAATTGAGTTAAACGGCTTGACAACCGCAGGGGGTAAGGCGTACATTAAAATTTTGTTGCGTCCATACAGCGTTTTACTGTTTGCAGTTAAACAGATCGGTTTTATTTTTGGTTTTAGAGGTCATGCACTGTGCCTTGACCCAGACCGGTGTCATGCCAAAAGGTGTCCGTTGCCAAATAGTGTCCGCTAATTACCATACCGGGATTTGATTGGCTATGCGCTGTTTACGTCACATAATTATGCAAGCTTGCTAAATAGTGTCCGCGCTTAGCGTGGGTCCTATATTGAGTCGGGCTGACTCTTCACGTATGTACTATATTAAAGAGAGCAAGACAAAGTTTTTCATTCAAAGTCCGTAAAAAGGACCACGTTATGACTATTCGACGAAAATTATCATGTGAAATCTACAACTGGGCAGTTGAGAATGATCGGGCTGACATTAAACTTGGCAGGTTTACGTTATTAATACTAATAGCAAGGAAAAGGTTAGATCGCGGTAGATCATGGAGGTAAAAATAGGGTAGATGGAAAAACACGTGATCAAAGTCACGCAATATCGTGTTATTTTTTTTTTGTAAATGAAAGTGCCTTGTGTGTTTTTATTTGTTTATAGCATGCGTATTGTGCTGTTTTAACTCCCTGCAAAATATGTATTATTCATTACACCTCTCTAGACTCAAGCAATACCTTGAAAATGGCATGCAAAAGCACATCAGAAAGGATCAAGAATAGTACAATATGTGCGTATACGTACATTGCTTGCGTATACGCATGGGCTGTGCTCGGACACTATTTGGCAGTGGACACTATTTGGCATGTATATACATGCTAAAAAGTGTCCAGGCTTCACTGCGCATGCTCCGCGGACACTATTTGGCAACGGACACCTTTTGGCATGAAACCGGGCTTCCAGTTATAAAATAAAGCGTGTGGATTTATCTGTGTGTTGAATATAAACAAGTGCGCCACGACAGGTGTTACGTAACAAGCTGCCAGGCTTCTCTGCACTGAAACAGGATTTTGGAAAGTTATTCTGTCCCGACAGCGTTTTAGCAGTAAACTGGATCGGTTTTAAGCGCTAAACCCTCCTCCTGAGCAGTTTTAACTTGGTGTTTTAGCGGATAAAACCGATCGGTTTTAGATGTACATAAACTGTTTTAGAGCGTCCAGACACATATTGCTAAAACCGATCGGGTTAAAACAGTTGTTTTAGCAAATTTAACACGCTGTCTGAACATACCCATTGTTTGAGTACTCGTACTGAAGTACAACTCGAGTACAAATACTCAATTTTCGATCAATTATACAATGGGAGTATGAAGATCATCGGGAGTTTAGTATCAAATGGATACGCAGCACGTACAGTCATTTGCAAGGTTTGAAAAACATTAACTTCTGAGAAGAGTGGCACAACATGATCAACAGCCATTTATAAACACGGTGAAACAAAATGCAATTTGTTTGCACTGTGCGTTGGTACTGTACTCGGGCTCGGCCCTGTACTCGACCTTGAATGTACTCGTACTCGATACTTAGGACTTGGACTCGACAGCAATGTACTCGGACTTGGCCAAAAACTCAGACCTTGAAGTACTCGGAGTACTCTGAACTGGGATCTGAGGACTCTATTCCAACACTGACTGAACGGTTATATGCACTTGCTAATAACTAATAATAATTGCCACTAATAACTTGAATATTAAGGTTTTTATATGTTGCCGTAGAGAAGAACTTTTTTTTTCTACCCTAGCTGCAACCTCATAGTTCACTAACCGCCAAGTTAATAGAGCGCGAACTTCCCGGCTTTTTATTTACATTTACAATGTATTTGGATAACCTACATGTTAAAGGTACAGTATAAATACAGGATTGGTAACATACCCAAACAGAAATGTTCACAGATTTACATATTTCTTTTTAAGTTTAAGTAACTTTTAAGATTTAAGTATGAAAATGGAGCTGGTAGAAATATACCGTTAAACTATTTCCGCCTGAAATACTGTATTTATCCAGAAATTAAGACCGTAAAGAGTTTTGGGATATTTCAAAAGATATAATATATGATTGGTAAAGGTCACAGAACAGCACTTACACACGTTGTCTGATCACACATGTATACATGAAATAATAAACCTGTGAACAATTGGGCTCAATCGGACATCTAAGTCACGAGAAAATAACAAAAACTTGACTCAATTTTTCTTGTATAACAAAAAGAATGGTTTTGATCTCGACACAAGATCAAAACTGTTTTCGGTCTTTGTTTTACTAATTTCTGGATAAATACAGTACACCATTTCAGGGGGAAATATTTTAATGGTATATTTCTACCAGCACCATCTTTATACCCTGTAAGTTATAGGTAAATCTGTGAACATTGTGTTTGGGTATGTTACCAATCCTATACTGTACCTTTAAGTTAACTTTTCAGCAACACAAAGCACAATGGCATAAGCCTAACCATGGGAAAACCCCGACAAGCATTCTGGTACGTGCGAGCCTTGCTCTTGTTTATGTAAGATAATCACTTGAACTTTTGGTTTTCATGTCTTTGACATGAATCAAATAATCGACTTTTCATATTGTATGCATTTTCTGAGAACGCATAGTGAAAATGGAGCACCCAAACCCCAATAAAACTGAAAGGGCAAACTTGAGCTTGAACCACAAAATAATGTTACAGAAATAGAAATAATGTTAGTAGTCACATAACATGTATTTCCTTTTTCAAAGGAAAAAAGTAAGGGAAGAATTCCACTGATGGCCATCACATGTGCACAAACCTATGACCGACAGAGGATGTTATGAGAAAAATGGTTACCGCTGCATTCGAAGTGTATCAATGTAGGTAAAAAACACTGAAAATTTCACTTTTCAGATATGCTACCCCAGTGTTATGAACCTGAGATTGAAGTTCATTATCACTTGCATCCAATAAATTAACTCTTGGAGGAAATAAATAACCCTTTTTCCATAATGGCCATCAGTGGAATTCTTTCCGAAAGGACACAATGCTCAATACTTATAGATCAGTGCAGAGTGACGTCATTCCAACTCGCCGACCTTGGAGCCGATGAAAACAATGCATTAAGTTGTATGGTTTTTAAGACAAAAAGCTGCCAGAATTGTTTAATCTTAGTATACTGTACATCAAAGAAGGATTATTGTCTGGGGAAAAACTATGACTCGATAATGAAAGTCGTGCAGAACACGATTTCTGCTTCTTGACAAAAACATTCGGAAAACAATTCTCAATGACGAGCGGTTTGTGCGTGATTTGTCCGTAGATTGCGCCATCTACACATTAGTTTTCATCGGTTGTCAAGTTATGAGAATGAAAGTACCCGGATGTCCGCGCTGATCTATACAGTGAAAGAACACATGTATGCAACAAACACACACGCCCACCACCATCCCCTCGGGACCCCGCCCACACAAAACAAACAAATCAAAACAAGTTTGGTACATAAACATCCTTCAGTTACTAAAACTTCCTCAACTGTTATTATAATTGCCTTGTATACTTGTCTCCTACTGTACTGTAAAATGGAAAGTGGGGAAAACAAAAACAACCACACAATATTGTTTTAATTGTAGTAATTGACTGAAAAACAGATTCAATTTGATTTTATAGGCCTTAAAGGTAGTATCATACTTTGGTAAGAAGCCAAAACAGAAATGTTCACAGATTGACTTATAACTTACAGGGTATGAAGATTGTGGTGGTAGAAACATACCGTTAATATTTTTACTCCTGAAATGGTGTATTTATCCAGAAATTAATCAAACAACAACCCAAAATATTGTTGACCTTTTTAAAGATCAAAAATAAAAGAGAAAAGACTTAAGAAATACTGTGGCTGTTTTTCACTGTTTTCTCAAAAAGTGGACACCGTATGGAACTGAAATTTTCACAGATGACTGTTACTGTATCTTCCTTGATATTTTTGCCCATGAATCTGTATTTCTTTTGATAAAAACCAAAGTATGATACTAGCTTTATGTGAATGAATCTTAATTGCTATGCACTGTGTGATGTCACAATACAAATCAGTCATTATGGTAATACTAGGTGACAACTCATCTTAATAGCGTTCCGCACTAATGACGTCACACCACGCGCGACGCGCACACATTAAACTTCCACTCACCACGTTTGCATGGCCACGTTGCAATGTTTGTCTGAGGTTCGGTGCTATTTTTAGCGCAAGTGCGCAGCGCTATTATAGTGTTTGGTAAAATCTAATCTAGAACAACTGATGCCTTATTATTATTAATCCTTCTTTCAAATTATCAAGTTTTGAGGTTAGTGTCTTTTAGCACACCCAAAATGACCCATATTATTTTTCAGTATTTATTTATCTGTTCCAAAATGAGATTTGTTACTTAAAGCAAATTTATTCATTGGTCCTGTAAACCCTAAAATAAACATATTTCGGCAATATTTCACTCATTGAAAAAAACCCAGTTTCTTACCCAAATAAATACTGAAAATAATATGGGTGACGTAAAAGACACTAATGCCAGTTTTTGACTGAAACCAGTAACTGGGGCGCTGAACTCCTTTTTTATTTTGGAGGTCGACGATCGGTCAAAACATGGAGGAAGGAAAATACCTTCCTCGATCCATGGTCAACATTTTAAAAAGAGAGTTCAGCGCCCCAGTTACTGGGTCTAGTCAAAAACTCATACAGTAATAAACTAATTAAGACGAGATTTGAAACCACAACTAAGCCAAAGTATAACTGCAATCCTATACTTACTTCCTAGATGACCAGTGAGGCAGCTACCGGGCGGTGCAGGGGGAGACTTAGCACCCTTCCTCCCACGACCACGACCACCGCGCCCGATGCCCATCACGAGTACCACCAACAAGACCAACACGGTGCCAGCCAGGGCCACCGTGGTGCCAGTCACCACGATCGTACCCCCATCACCACCGTCCAACAACGGGGTCGAATCGCCTCCAACAGCTGCCGATATCATCACGATGTTCACGGTTGAATAACAAGAGGAAATCAGAAGTCAGAACTAGTACTTTTTCTACTTTCTAGTACTACACCAAATTGAAACTGTGAGCCTTTTTCCACAAGCACCTGTTACGATCTACTGTACGTCAGCGGATGTGAGAGCGCTATTACTTTTCACATGGACTATTTGTTACACAGAAGTCGTTGCTGACCAATGACGTTTCCTTACACACAGTGTGCACAAACAATAGCCTACAATCTGCATTGTGATGTCACTCGAGTTCTCCTGAATGGGGGGATATCGCTAGAATGCAACAATTATTTTGTTGTTCATCGTTCAATGATGACATTCTATTGTTTGTACTAATGTTATAGTTCCTCTACTGAAGCAATGGCGTAACTATGGGGACACAGGATGGTAGAAGAGGGGGAAGCCCCTCCCCTTTTCAATCTTGTGTGCCTCCCCCATCCAACCGGGCACGCCCCATCTGAAATTGTGATTTTTAAAAGGTATTGTCATACTTTGGTGGCATACCTAAACAGAAATCTGCACAAATTTACATTAATATTACAAGGTATAAAGATGGTGATGGTAGAAACATGCCGTTCAATATTTTCTGCCTGAAATGCTGTTTTTATCGAGAAAAGAGTAAAACCAATGCATGAAGGTATTTTGATCTTTTAAAGGTACTCTGGTAGCATACTTAAACAGAAATCTTCTCAGAATTATCTATAACTTACAGGGTTTAAAGATGATGGTGGTAGAAACATATGCCGTTGAAATGTTTCCGCCTGAAATGGTGTATTTATCCAAATAAACCAACGACCGAAAATGTGTTTTGATCTTTTAAAGATCAAAAATAAAAGAGAAAAGACTTAAAGAAATACTGTGGCAATTTTTCACTGTTTTCTCAAAAAGTGGGCACCGTATGGGACTGAAATTTTCACAGATGACTGTGACTGTATCTGTCTTGGTATTTTGCCCATGAATCTGTATTAAAAAAAACCCAGTATGATATAACCTTTAAAGATCTAAAATAAATGATTTTTTTTTTTAATATTGTGGGAATTTTTCACTGTTTCTCAAAAAGTGCGCAACGTATGGGACTGGGAATTTCACAGATGACTGTTACTGGATCTTCCTTGAAATTTTTGCCCATTAGACATTTTCATGACTCAAAGTGCAAAACTTTATTCACAAAAGTGGAAATTATCTTCTATAACGGTTGGCTGACTGCCAGCATTACAAACTGTTACAGGGTAAAGTACGTGTAAATTTCACTTGTAAATAGATTTACTTTTCATTGCACAATAATAAGCCATTCATTCATGAAAAATGTTGGGGGACGTGGTTCACAACCCAAGGGGGAGAGAGGTTGAAATAACAATAGGGCATTTAGTATCGCACTTCCAATTCTTCCATATATAGTTTCACTGGAAATATTTTTGTCATGTTCGATCGTGCGTGTGAGTGACGTCGATCAGTTGCAGTCAATTTCCAACGAGTGCATTGAACTATCTAGGCCTACAAAATAGTCATTTATAAAATAGTCACATTATAAATCGTCATTGTACATCCGCGTGCAGATGAATATGGGGCAGGGGCGTAGCTACGGGGGTGGGGGGACACATGCCCCCCCCCCCCCCCCCCCAACAAAAACGGCGGAAGAATAGGCCCTTTTATTGGGGCCACTCAAAATGTTCAATTATGTTTTATAAGTTTCGACTTTTTTAAAGAATTTGTTTGACCTACCCATCTACCACCAATTTAAAAAAAAGGAAAGATTTTTCATTTAGTACATTGTACATGCATTTTGATTAAAATTTATGCACAAATCTATAATTAATGCGACACAATTATGTCGAGATGGTGGCTGGAATATTCACCGGTGCCCTGAAAGTGTATTGTACTTCTTTAGTTGGTAACTTGATAATTATGATGTAACAAATGCTACGTTACATCCGGGCACCCACAGATATGTGATTCTGATTTGGAAAAGAAGTTGACAAAGATTAGATAATTATTTGGAATGCAGGTGCGGCACGTGCGCTGCATGCAGTACATGTATACATGTATTTCAGGCAATTAGTCAGAATAAAAGAAAATACTGGATTTTGATGTAAAAAGTGCATTTCGATTAACACTTCACTTCAAATTATTTCCTTGACTCAACCACCCACTATTTCGAAAAAAGTAGAAATTCAAAAACATTGACAATTTTGAGTGGCCCCTATACGGTGCATTCGTTTAGCTCACCCGGGTCGATACCAGTCAACCTCGTCCCCATTGTCTCCCTTGTTTTATGCAGTTAAACACGACCATTCCCAGAAAGGGCTGACCCGAAGGAGCTAAACGAATGCACATTATGTTGTCAAAAACCAAAAACAGCATTTCCATTATGAGGGCGCTGTTGTTGTCAGGCAGTGGCTGAGTCCACAACTCGAGTCTTGTATTGGGCCACATGACGAAGCCGAAGAAAGGCTTCGGACTGTGTTTAAAGCCCTTCATTTTATTTAGGACCCAAAATGGCGGTAGCAAAATAATTCCCAAGCCTAGTATATTATAGCCTCATATCGTAAAGGACTAAGTATGTACTATAGTCCTTTACGATTTGAGGTTATAGAGACTATATAGGCTTGGGAATTATTTTGCGAACCGCCATTTTGGGTCCTAAATAAAATGAAGGGCTTTAAATACAGTGCGAAGCCTTTCTTCGGCTTCGTCATGTGGCCCAATTCCTTAAGTTTGGTAGTGAGCCTCCAAGAGTTTGCAACGCATTGGCCAATTAGGTCTACCGTATGCGCCATGGGTGTCGATCCCGGGGGGATGGGGGGGATAAATCCCCCAATATTTGAGGGGGGGGGGGGGGGTTGGCG
Organism: Astropecten irregularis; assembly: GCA_963971285.1. Classification (NCBI taxonomy): domain Eukaryota; kingdom Metazoa; phylum Echinodermata; class Asteroidea; order Paxillosida; family Astropectinidae; genus Astropecten; species Astropecten irregularis. Next base: position 5,088,621 of record OZ020263.1, on the reverse strand, counting down.
TGTATTATCATCCCCCCCCCCCAATATTTCGAGGATGAACATCATTCAAATTTATTGTATACAAATATTACATGATCCTTGTTGTTTTTTAGTCTTCGCAGTGAATTTATACTGTTTAATTCTTCTGAATATCGTTTTTAAATGCTCAAATGCGATTTTTCGACTCTGTTTTTATCAAAAAGTCCCTGGTTTGGGAGGGGGGTATCCCACGTACTCCCACAGCCTCCTCGCATAGGACAACAAATCACCAATCATCGTCCCCCCAATCATGAAAAGAAATCGACACCAGTGGTATGCGCGGAATGAGTAGACCTGGGTTCGATTTCACGAAAGGCCAAGACAGATCTTAACATGCATATCAATCTTAATTGCTAAGCAAAGTGTGATGTCACAATGTTAGTTACTATGGAAATGATGTACAACTCATCATGTGAAATCGACCACTGGGGCCTTTCTCGAGGCTCGGCTCAGGCTCAGGCTCCGGCTTCGTCTCTGTCTTCCATAATACTAACAATTTAGGTTGTGGTTTTTTATTGAAGCTGAATCTCTGTTTTCCTTTTCAAACCATAGAATGTACTTCCGAACCGCAGCCATAAGTATCTATTTTGATACCCGCTATTATGCTAGAAATGGAGCCAGAGCCGGAGCCGAGCTTTGAGAAAGGTCCCCAATGCACATCCGAAACTGAGGGTCAACCAATTCCGCGCGTTGTGATGTGATTGGCCAACGCAATGCAAACTCTTGGAGGCGCATTTATGTACACCAGGGTGCACCACACTAAAACATCATAATGTGTGTACCCTCAAATGTGTTTTTAAATATATAATTTGGGGGCTCGTGCAATTAATATATTGTGTAATTTTGACTGGTTATGACAACCTGGGGGTTCAGTGCTTCAGACTGTTGTAGAGACTTGAGATATTTTGGTTTAAAATCCGGTCCTACATTGTCTTGAACGTGGAGGGTTGCTTCATGAAAACTCGTAGCAAGTCGGTTACGGAAAAAGATCATTTCGGGGGTGTTTTTTTCTTGGGGCAATTAGGAAAAATCCAATCGGTTTAATACCCAACCAAAAATTTAAAAGAATTGGGTACATGAGAGTTCACTCTACCATTTACACTATTGCACCAACAACTTAGGAACTTCTGGATGGGGTTTTTTGAACTGTGAAGTTCAAGGAGGGATTTTACACTAAGGTCAATGGGACACTATTTAGTGTGGTGCACCCACCACGTTCTGCTCGAAAGTGAAAATACTTCATGATTAAAGGTACTAGCATACTTTGGTAACGTGTCGAAACAGAAATCTCCACTAGGCCTACCTATAACTTACAGTGTATCAACTTCAGATGGTGATGGTAGAAACATACAGTTTTAAAATTTCCGGCTGAAATGCTGTATTTATCCAGAATAGAGTTACACCAATGTTCAAGAACATTATTATCTTTAAAAGATAAGAACAGAACGGTGAAAAGTTTTTAAAAATACCGTGGACGGTTTTCACTGTTTTCTTAACGATTGGGCATCGTATGGTACTGGGAATTTCAAAGATGACTGTTACTGTGTCTTTCTCGATATTTTTGTCTATGAATCTGCATTTCTTTGGCAAAAACCAAAGTATGAATCTTCCTTTAAAGGTATAATGCATGGTTGGTAAAGATCACTGAACAGCACTCATACTTTGTGTGATCCAGTACATGCATGAGCACGAAATAATAAAGATGTGAAAATTTGACCTCAATGAGACATCTGAGTCACGAGAAAATAGCAAAAAAACCCGACTCATTTTTTTCTTCTATAAAACATAAAAAATGGTTTTGATCTTATCCCGAGATCAAAACTGTTTTCGGTCTTTGTTTTACTAACTTCTGGATAAATACACCAATGATTTCTGGCAGATTTTCCTGGTATGTTTCTACCACCACCATCTTCATACCCTGTAAGATACGTAAATCTGCGAACATTTCTGTTTGGGTATGTTACCAATCACGTAACATACCTTTAAACTCCTTGATGTGAACAAAACAAACATGCGTCACACTATATACATGGAGACTCTCACGCTGTAATTATTTTTTTTATCAAATAACCACAAGGGAAACTGACTGAACTTTAAAGTCATTGAAAAGTGAACAAAGACAAATTGACTGTAATGATTTTTGTTAAATATAAAGACACTGGTTTATTTCAACCCATCACCCTCGTTTCGTTCAGTACACAGACTGATATAAATACATGATGTAAAAATACAATAGAATATAAATAAATAATACTGAGCTGATTTTTAGCTCAAAACCTTAAGCTCCTCAGTTAAAAGTGACAATAGACCCACAACAATTCCCTACCGTAAGTTCCTTATATACAAGCCAACCATTCTGCGTGGACTATGGGAGAGGCTTTGGAGAAGCGGTCTTCTAGTCAACAGCGCATGCGCACGCGCACGCATGCACAAAACAACGCGCGCATGCTCACAATTGCGTGCGCGTGCGCTGTTGACTTGAAGACCGGTTCTCCAAAGTCTCCCATTGGCAATTACTTCGATTTATGATAACTGAACATAAGTTACAACCCTGTTACGATGTAAACAGCATATACTGAACATTGTACATTCAAATGAAGTGGGCATACACACTATTGGTCAACCCCGTGTCCATTGGAAGCAGTGGACCAATCAGAAAGCTTCCTTGGGTTAAATATATTGTTTACCATGAACCAATATGTTAATTTTAAACTTTGCTTCTTTGTTATATTTTTCGAACTTTCCCGAACATTGTCGATAACAGTATCACTTAAAAATGTTGCCACTGATTGGCGTGAAAGGTCCCGTATGTGGCATACAAAATAGCGAATCCCGGTTTTAAATACACAAAATAAGGCAACTGCATCTGAAACCAGTTGCCTAGAGCTAGGGCTAGGTCTGGGCCCATTGCAAATGCATTGGAACACGCAGACTTAGCCATAGCTCTAAAAACCTGTTTCGTATTCGGACACGAAGTAACTTCAAGTTCCGGCTCATGCCCCATCCCCATAAAACAAACATTAAAAGGAGATCCAGTTTTAAATACTGCCCTCTGTCGACCACGCGAAGACAAGTTTAGGCTATAAATACTGATTCGTTTAAATAATACTCGTCTTTCAAGTGATGCAACCGCCTTAAAAAACGTTGACTGAACCTCCAACGAAATAAGTCATTACAGTTTACACATATACATCAATGATCCTTTTAGACAATAAATAACATTGTATAGAGCTTAGTCTTAACAATTAACCTCTGAAGATTTTTACATTGTTGTTCAAATTGCTAAATTAATTTTTGTGCGACAAATTAGTAACAGTAACATACCAGTTTACCCCTATCTCTCCACGGCTTTAATTAGCACTCTGAAGCTCCCAAACTGAACTGTACACAAATCCCTTTTTACACACTGATAGCACACCGTGTTAGACTATGAAATAATAATTTTTACCCCAACCACAGAGGTATATGCTGTAGATGTTCAGTGGTCGATTTCAGGAAGCGCTACGATCGATCGTAACTCGAGTTACGAATGATAATCCATCGTATCCTTCGTAGGAATGCTATGCATCATTAGTCCCACGATTGATCATACTGTATGTACTGTAGTTAGTTACGATGAGTTTGGTGAAATCGACACCTGAACAAGAACCTCAACTTACATCTCAAGGTTGCACCTAATAAAGTAAATAAACTCCCATAGAAAACAGTGATTAATCCTCATACTTCAAAAATCATTTAAAAATACACAGAACTCTCACAGGTGTTCAAGTTGCACAGAAAAATGATGATGAACATGTCACCGTTCAGTTTCTTTTCATTTTATGGTGGGTTGACCATTGAAGTTTTGAGATATATTCATTCTCAGCTGACCACCCCTAAAACAAGGTATGGATCACTCCAGTCAAAGAAGCCATTTAAAAAAGAAAAGATCCCTCTGCAAAGCGGCTGAAAATGAAATAGACCCACTTTCTCACCCAAATGCATCACAAATGGTCACAAATGGAAGCTCAGAGTCCACGCAGAAGGTCCAGTGCCATATTTCTTCAATCCCTCAATTTCAAAGCTCTCAGAACTCTCTCATTTATAATATATTGAGTGCTTAACTTTTATTAATGAGCTCGGCGGACGGATTTTGAGACTATTTGGGTGCACCCTCAAAGGTGGTTTCACTTCGTTATAACCCGACAAAACTTCACAAGCCCTGTACTAGATCCTTCTCAAATATTTACATAAGTGCCACGTTCACAATTTAGTAGTAGTAAACAAGCAGTCGTGACCGCCGTGAGGTGACCCTCGCACCGGCAGTCTAGTACCTCTTATGCATGATAACCTTGAAGGGTTTGGGTGCACGCGCGGCCTGTATCTCTGGGTTCTGTACCAGAAGGCTCTGGTGTGAGTCCCCGGGAACCTTGGCGAATGTGTACCGATGGAAGACCCAGGCAAAGACCATGTAGCACATGGTCTCGGCCTGCGTCTTGCCCAAACACTGGCGATGGCCGATGTTGAACGGGAGATAGCTGTCGTAATGCTTGATGGAACCGTCTTCGTTCATGAAACGCTCTGGGGAAAGGGAAACAGAATGAAAAAAGGGTCCAAATTATGAAAATGAAAACTTCATAACTAATGCAAAGGACCGTTTCTCGCTCATACTTTAATACAATCAAACCGACTTCGTGCTTAATTATCCTTGGCGGAATGTTTATTGTACATGTAATTCCTTAAAAGTAGTATCATACTTTGGTAGCATACCGAAACAAAAATCTTCACAGATTTAACTATAACTTACAGGGTATAAAGATGGTGATGGTAGAAACATACCGTTAACATTTCTCTGCCTGAAATGCGTTTATTTATCCAGAAAAGGGTAAAACCAGTGAAATGAGAAAATACTTAAGGAATGCTGTGGCCGTTTTCACTATTTGCTCAAAAAGTGGGCACCGTATGGGACTGAAAATTTCACAGATGACTGTTACTGTATCTTTTGCCTATGAATCTGTATTTCTTTGAATTTTTTTTTTTTTAGATAGATTTTTTTTCTCACCTGGTTTGAACATGAAGGGTTTGTCGAAGTTCTCCTCGTTGAAGTGGACAGCGTACATGTTGTAGAGCACTGGTGTACCCTTGGGTATGGTGTAGCCCCCTGCACAAAACGACAAAATTTAAAGATGGTCAAAACCTATTAGAATTTCTGAGTTCCTAAATTTGTAAAGGTTCTAGGGTTAAATTAAGGCAACAAAAATCTTTACAGTTCGTGATGAGCTGTGTTTTGTTGTGATGAAATACCAGTTGACAATATTGTACAAAGATCTTCGTTTTTCAACAACGTTTTTTTCTGGTCGAGTCTTTTTTGGCAACGATTCAAGAATAAGATGTACTTACGGAAGTTCACCTCCCTGGTGGTTGTCCTGGGAACGCCAATGGGAGCGGCAGATGCATACCTCAGCGACTCCATGACAACGGCCTCCACGTACTTGAGGGCGCTGCGATCGCTCAGCGCCGGCATGCGGTCGTGACCGGTGACGCCCTCTACGACCTCGGCGACTTTCTCCTGAAGGTGAGGGTTTTCCGTCATGCAGGCAATACCCCAGCTGGAACTCAGTGCTGTTCCAATGCCACCTTCATGAAGGAAAGAGAATTATACTCTGTCAAAAAAAACTTCTGAAATCTAACTAGCTAACCAAATGAAAGCCTTAAGTCTTCGATAACGATCCTGCTATAGACCGAAAACGCGTTACTGAGACCCTCCTAACTCCATGCAAGCTAGCCAAACATTACGTTCCAAGTAATCTAGCCAAACATTGTACGAAAGTGCGAACGATTCTTACATGGTGTTTCCACAAACCAATCCACATTTCATTCTTGTTCATCTTCGAAAGGGTGCTTTATAATTTTATGTTCACAGGTACTAGAGGGGGATGCTGCTTATTTGAAGGATAGCACATTAAGCATATTTCAACAATTCTGCGAACACCTAAATCCAAAATACTATATTGCTAAGCTAAAGCTACCAACAAGATTTAGAATACTTGGAGTTAGGAGGGCCTGAGTCGCCCGACACGTTTAGATCTAATAGCAGGATCTTTCTCAAAGAGATCATTAAGCCTTTAAACAAGATTCTGCTAGGATCGAAACGCATCAGGCCCTCCTAACTCCAAGCATTTTGTAAATTTCAAGTAATTTGAATGACTGATACATGAACAGTTTGCAGCAGCGTATTACTTGCATTGAAGATTTAGAATACATACTTTAATTTGATATAAAGTAAACTGTAACGTCTCATAAATCCGGATAACTCGAAGTTTTCAACCTCGATCTCTGAATGTCTGACCTACCTCCGACTAGCACGTTTGCAATGGTCTGTGCGATGTGAGTATCTGTAAAGAAGTCCAAGTCTGTATTGCCACTCTTCTTGGCCTCCATTTGACTAAGTAGCAGCTCGTCTATCATATCCCGGATGTTACCTAAATCAAAGAGAAGAAACCACAAAGTTGTAAAACTCAACATTCATTGCGTTTGATTGTCTTTTCGTTTATAAAGGTAATATTATACTTTTTTGTCAAAGAAATACAGATTCATGGGCAAAAATATCACTGAAGATAGAGTAACAGTCATCTGTGAAATTCCCAGTCCCATACGGTGCCCACTTTTTCAGAAAACAGTGATAAACGCCTCCGGTATTTTTTAAATCTTTTCACCGTTATTTTTTATCTTCCCAAGATCAAAATTGCTTTTGGTCATTGGTTTTACACCCTTTTCTGGATAAATACAGCTTTTCAGGCAGAAAACCTTTAACGGTATGTTACAACCATCACCATGTTTATACCCAGTAAGTTATAGGTAAATCTGTTAAGACTTCCGTTTCGGTATGCTACCAAAGTATGATAATACCTTTAAGTTTCAACCTACACCCAAAACTGAAAGGAACGTCCATTTCTTCAGTTGCAGACATTGCAAACTAAACTGAAAACCATTTGCCGAACATTATTTGCGGTGATGATGGACCACTATTAGGCAGTCTGTACAATCTGCAGTTATTCCCATAACCAGCAAATAAGATTACATGAAATTCGCCGTGTTCTATTAAAAAGACTGAATAAGTCTACCTTAGTAAACATTTCAGTTTCACGTTGGAAATCGGTGACCTTAAAAGACTCTGACTCTCCAAACAGTCTTCAAAAAACAAGATCTTGGGCACAAAAACGGAATGGGAGTGAACTCACTGGGGTCGAAGGTTTCCCTGTGTCGCTGGACCTCTGCGTTGATGAGCCCGTTGAACTCTGCACTGACGGCCTTGATAAACTTCTTCTCCTTTTTGGAGAAGTGTTTCATCCAGGAGAAGGCATCCACAGCCATTCTCTTGCCGATCACCAGCATGAACACGTCACCGGTTATCAGCCGCAATATATCCTCGTGAATGGCATCGTTTCTGTGGAAGAGCGGACGAAACGAATGGTAGGAGAAAAGGTTAATATAAGCATGATTTCAACTCGACTCTACCGGTACCGGCCCTGGGGCCAATTTCATTGAGCTGCTTAGCACAAATAAAATTCGCTAAGCATAACATTTCTGCCATTCACATTCACATGTCCATGTGTTGTGTATCACTTGTATGTTTCTGTTTCAGCAAAGAAATGCATCTGAAATGATGAATGGCCTGAATGAGATATCACATGATAGCTTTAAAACGATTCATCGTATGAAATTGGGACTTCGCCAATGGAGAAAGCGCCCTAACTTTTACCCAGAACTGTTTTAATCTCAAAAAGTAAACGCAAATGAGTTACGTGACCCTTTTGTGAACACAGGGCCGTCTGATTGGCTAGTGACGATAAAGAAGGCGTGGCTTATGTGATGATGAACCTCTCTGATTGGATAAACATGTACTCACTCGTATCCAAATGAGATGCGCGTGAGGGAACCAATGATGGCAGTGTCCACGATAGCCGATGCGTTGACTTCCTGACCCAGGCGGGCGTCCAGGTACTGCTCCAGAGCTTCCAGTCTTTCGTGCACTATTTCCTGTAGTCTGGTACCTCCGGTAAAACTCCTGAAAACACAGACGGTATTAAAAAGATAGCTGATATTACTTTGTGGGCTCATTTTGAATATTTCGGGCAGAAACATGTCAACAGTATGTTTGTACCATCACCATATTTATACTCTGTAAGTGGTATGTAAATCTGTGGAGATTTCTGTTTTGGTGCGCTACCAAAGTATGATACAGTATTGTACCTTATTAAATATAAGTTCTTCACAGTATAAAAAGCATTGAGATGTAACAATATGGCCATGTTTTTGTATCTGTTCGTACCTGAGTGATTTGGAGAACAAGCTGCGATGATGTTTCCATTCTGGCGAGTAGTCAGTGAAGGAGATGTCCTTGAATCCTTCTGTGAGTCGCTCAGCTGTTGGGCAAAGGAAAAACCAACAAGAAAAATGTTTAAAGGTAAGTACAGGATTGGTAACATACCCATACAGAAATATTGGGGTTACCTCAGTTTAGTACACTCAGGGTAGCTGGTACCCAGCTTCTATAGTAAACTAACTTACCTAAATACGACTGGGTCTCGGTACCAGCTAACCTGAGTGTACTAAACTGACGGTAACGCCAAAATATTCACAGATTTACGTATAACTTTCAGGATTCGATGATGGTGGTGGTAGAAACATACCGTTAAAATAGTTCCGCCTGATCGAGAAATGAGTCAAACAAAGACCAAAAACAGTTTTGATCTCCGGGTAAGATCAAAGCCATTCCTTTATGTTATAATAAGAAAAATTAAGTTTGTTTTTGGCTATTATTTTCTCGTGACTCAGATGTCCGATTGAGCCCAAATTTTCGCAGGATTATCATTTCATGTACATGCTTGATCAGACAAAGTGTTGGAGCTGTTCTGTGACCTTTACCAATTTCTCAGTACAAAATTTCTGAGACTTTCCTAAACGGGCCAACTTTTTTTTTTATTTCAATGACACCGGAATTGGAACCATCAAACACAGTTGGTTTGTTTCTCTTGGTTATATAAAGCCATTGTTGATTACAAAAACACGGAGTTGGATGATGTGACGTCTTGCGTAAAATTTTCCCAGTAAATTGCACCACGATATAAAAAGAATCAATAAAATCAGTATAGGGACGTTGCGACCAGGCAAAATAAAACTTCTGATTACAGGAGTTTTTGTTTAACAGTTTTGACATAACAATTTCCCCGGCTTCGCAGACTCCTAACTGGAAAAACTATTATTCTTTCGTATCTCCTCTCACACTCTCTTTGAGGCCGGAAATTGTACGTTCATCACCGCTAATGATGTGTGAAGTATTACTATAGGCATGTGGCCTTGTGCTATATCCCAACCAACCCAGGTATTTCAATTACTTTTCGAACAATTGAATTGACAAGCGTTTACTAGATAGCATGCCAACCACAGTTACGCATAATATTTCAGACCTCGTATACACAACGTAGGCTATGGGTATTCTTTGCCCAAATTCACGCTATATACCAAATAACAAATAGATACGGGATTGTATAACCCATTATTCGTCGACATGCCAACTGCCTACACAATTTACCCAAATATTCGTCGGTTTGCTTACAAACTTTCAATGGATTTCGGTGAAAACTGTCCCACAAATTGGGAATAATAATGGACCGATGACGTATTATGTTGACCGACCGTCTGAAAAGAGTGACGGTCGATCGCTGAGCGGCCCGGCCGTCACCTAGCTAGGGCCGGGCACCTGTTTAAACACAACCGTGAAAAGTGACCATCCTATATTCCAAATTCTTAAAACCAATAGATATATCTCACGACTGCGTGAAATTCTGGCTTTAACTTCTACATCATGAGCTTGTGAACTTTCACCGCAAGGCGAAGACAGTTATATGTGATCAAGCTGTCACTCCTTTTTTAGATGAGTTTTAAAGCCAATGAAGGCCTAACCGAACTTCTAATAGGCATACGGACGTTCAAACAAGATATCAACTTTATCATGGGAGTCAGGTTGGCGTAGCGGTTCTTTCCTCGCCTTTCACCTCTGTGGACCGGGTTCAAGTCCGGCTCGGTTCACAAGTGGATTGGGTTTTCAGTCCCTGCCCGATTCCGTGGGTTTTATCCAGAATATTACTCTGGGGTTTTCCTCCCACCTCTAAAACTGTATCTTCTTCTCATCATCTTTCCATAAAAGGTTTCATCAAGCTTACGAGCTATAGTGCCTAGGGCACTTTTGAGGAATCCTTGGTGTCATTACCAGAAATAAATAATAATAATAATCCATCCTCGATAAATCCCAAAAATTATGACACAGGAAAACTCATCTCAAAACTTATGAACCAACAACCAAACAATATTCTTTAAAGTATCCGAAATTTCCATAAAAAGCAAGAACTTAAAACGCTTCGAACTGACGTAATCATCACCCACGAAGGCACAGTCTTTCCCACAAAAATCATTGGAGGCAATAAGTAAATAAATACAGGACAAGAAAGACTTTCTTTAACTGGACCACCACAAAGTCTTAATTCGCAGGTTATGTAATACTTTTCTGTTGGACTTTTTTGGAGAGGGCCTTGTTTGGAAGAATCCAAAACATTCTAAAGGACTTGGCTTTATCTAAATCAGCTTATACGTCAGAGTTTTCTCACACTCTCATCCTATTAAATCTTGACAAAAGAAAGTGACAAACAACTATACAGGGTGTCCCAGAAAAAACGGAGCACTGTGTCGGGACCCATTATGTTCAAATTAAACTGTTTATCACTTCAAGATTCACATATGTGATAAATCCATGTCTTGGATATCACCATGTAGAATTTAAACATATTGGGGCTGAAATTAGCGAAAATATGACCAATTGAAAGAGTAGGCCTACTAAACAAATTTGCAAGGATAACACGCATAGTGGTCAATCCACAAATAATGTGTATGAAAGAAAGATGAAAATCGGGTTTTGAGGTAGGGTAATTCAGTCTTAGTTTTTTTCACTCAATTTTAAGTCCAACTTAGCTCAAATTCTACATGGTGATAGCCAAGACATGGCTGTATCACATATCCGAATCTTGAAGTGATAAACAGTTTGATTTTCATGTAATGGTTCTCGACACAAGTGTTGTGGTGGTTTTTTTTGGGGGGACACCCTGTACAGCGAGGTACTCACTTGAATAGAGGGCAGGTCTACCGGCAAACATCTCCGACATGCCAACGAAGGCTTCGCGTATGAGCTCGGTGCTGTTCAGCATCAGGAACCACTCATCACCCAGCTTGAGGGAGTACATGTCCCCGTGTTTCTTGGCCAGTTCCGTGCAGACCACGTACGGTGTGTCGGTGCCCACTAAAACTAAAGATGCAATAGGGGAACCAAACAAATTAATATTAAATTACTATAGCATGAAAAGGCCCACTATTAAGAAAAATAGAGTTATCAAAATAGATAATTCTAATAGTAATTTGGGAGGCTAATCATCCTTCATCGCAGCTGGGGTGCTGAATTGCAAAGGATGCGACTTCAACGTGATCGAGTAGCAGGCTTCCATGGGTGCCCTTGGCTGCCAGCCACATCAACCCATGATCACGAAGCACAGCTTAAGATCGAAAGTGTTTGATTTTTGTGGAGGGAGGAAAACCGGAGAACCCGGAGTAAAACCCTCGTAGCATAGGAGAGAACCAACGCACAACTCTGTTTTTTTTTCTTTTTGGGGGGCCTAGAAGACCAACATTTTTTGGGGCTACAGCCTTCGCACGTGACGTCATCTTCTAGTATTCGCTTCTGCTGTCTTATTGTGGAAAATCAACCCATAGCGCTACAAGGCGCGTTTTTCAAGTAATTGGCGCGTAATAACAGAAAATATATTTTCCCAATTTCCAGCATGTTCTCCTTTCAATTGCATTTTTTGAGAGGGGGGTGGGGTGGGGTGGGGTGCTAGACAACATTTTTGGAGGGGCTACAGCCCCCTGTAGCCCCTCCCTCTCCCCCCGTAGTGAAACGCGCCTGTGTCAACCCCAATTAGAAGAACACCAGAAGACCGTAATATTTCATAGCATAGAACATGAACTTACGTGGGATGTTTCCGAGGAGCGGGACCCTGTGCGGTCCGCCGGGAAAGTTAGGGAGTCGCCTGTGATGGCGGTGGTGCTGGTGCGTCATCCCGAAGATGGTTGCAATCAGGCAGACGCAAGCTAGGAGGAGGGCCACCGTTGTTCCCGTGAGGCTTGCAGCGGCGACTGCTCCGACCGTTGCTGCTGCACCCAAGACCATCTTAGTAAGTTTATGGAGTGGAGTCTTTCTATATAGAGGTACAACAAAAGAGGCGGAAGTATAAGAAGATGTAGAACTCACAATAGAGGCACAGAGTGCCCCTCAAGGGTCAATGGGTCGAAGCAAGTGTGTCAAAAGGTGTAGGCATGCGCTGACCTAGGAGGAAGCTGACCGAAAACTGGGCACCTCTTTCCCCCTCAGGGAAGAAGGCCTGACAAGTTGACCTCGTCAATCGGACTTTGTTGCTGAACAGGAATGAGGAAGACAGCCGTATACGTCCGCAATTCTGGATTAAATCAACAAAACAGATGACGGACGGAAGCTTAAAACCGATTACATCGCATAAAAAGGTCTCTGGAATGAGCTAGAAACTTTGGGTTCGAGTGTAGCTGCTTTGCCGGTGGGTTTTAGTTCATACCTTCGACTGTAAGAAAATAGTATAATACCACTACCATGTGCCTCCATGTTCGTTGCATTATATTCAGAATTTAACACTGGGAAAAGTGAAATGAGTGAATAATTATGCGAGAGCATGTCGTGATATTTGAGCTTCGCTTATTGACAGCGTTTATTTTGCTGAGAGCTAAATTGAGGTCAACTCCATGCAGTTAACCGGACAAAACAACGAGGCGTCAATTTCGGCTCGGTCCCGATCCCGTCTACCGACGGCTATGTCGGGTCAAGAATTATGGTTGAACCATGGAGCTATCATGGAGCTACTACCTTCCTTCCTCCATGGTTGGACTATAGCAAATCCGTCCCCTCATGAAAAGTTTGAGAGGACCGCGTGTTTTTCTGCTGGAGGGTAAATTCACCAGACTTAAACAAAGGGGGGTTATTTATGTTTCATTTGGGGACTCAGTTTTTCTGTCGTCCATTGAAGGACGTTCTTTTTGAGTTTCCAGCGCCGGGCACCATTATACTCGCACCGTCGCACGGCAAAAGAAACACAGCTTTTATTAAGGGGTTTTCGATTGTGTCGACGAGGACGCCGTTCACGTCCACAACGGACGTTCACTCAATTAGTCAACACCCCGCGTTCACCTCATTTTGGAGGCGTTTCGTTAACAGTCGACGCACGTCAAGACGTCACGTGATGTCTTTGCAATAAATATTCATAACGTGCGCCATCTTGACCGATTGATTAAGTGTCATGGTAAACCTCCACCGACTACGTGAAGCTCTTGTTTTGTATTATTTTGACGACTTGTTGGATGATGATGAATTTATGTTGTAGTTTGAAGTTGTTTCCATGTTGGACAATGGCGCTCCTTCAATGTCTGTGAATGTGAACGTGGTCACGCGTTCTCCATTGAGGTGAACGGCAAAAGGGCTGTGGACGCGTCCTAGATTCTGCCAGTGGCCGTGCCAGTGGACGTGGCGCTTGCGCAGATTGTAAAAATGACGTCATCACGTCGCAGTCCACTATGTGAACGCGTCAATCGAAAACCCCCTATTACCAGACCCTGGTAGCAACTTGTTCCTTTCAACATCAGCATTATATTGCCAACCTGTCTTTATACAGGGTGGTTCAATAGGTCAAATAGTAAAACCTGGTATAGTATCGCTATGTGGTGATATTCAATCCAGTAGGTCATTTAAATGGCACAAACACAAGGCACAATTTCATGGATTCCGTTACGGCCTATTTTTGTGCTTACGGGCACTGCTACGCGTGAAATATATTTAATGGAATCCGTATTAAGCAAGACTTTTCGGTTAGCGAAGAATTTCTAGGGTTGTCGTATGCTACCACTCACTATGGGCGTTAACGAATGGAGGCTCGGACTCCGTACGGTCTCAGGCCCGGTGCCATTTTGTGAATCCATTCTGAAATAACTGGTATCAAAATAGAGGCTTTTGGATGCGGTTCGGAAGTAGATTCTCTGGTTTGAAAAGGAAAACAGAGTTTCAGTTTCAGTAAAAACCCACAACCTATATTTTCAGCATATGGATGTCTGAGCGGAGCCTGAGCCTGAGCCCGAGCCCGAGCCCGAGCCTCCGTTTCGTAAACGCCCTATGACTGAGCAACATGTGAAAATAGAACAACCCATCAATTTGACTGGTGACCATTATTTATCGCTAATTGGACCGCGCATCGATCTCCATTTTTGGCGCCATCGGATTGTAAGATGGAAGCCGATTATGTAAATCACGCGGAAGCAGCTCTCGTATCCAAAGACATTATGGGATGGCCATCAATCCCTTTCCTGAATTCCTAAAAGAAAAGGAGGAAATTGTCAACTGCAACTTCAAAAGAAACCAGTTTCAACTTTCCTCAGACCACCCCTTGAACAACTTAGAATCATCACCGTGTACGGCTGACTAAGGCAATTACTCCACTGTTGGCCATTTTATGTAGGCCTACAAAAAAAAGGACAGTAAAAATTGTCAAACCACCCTAATTCCATCAGAGTAACTCGCATTTGCCATTTTTCACGGGCCCGTTCTATTATATTATAGGCCTACTATACTAGCACGGTTCACGGGACCGGAGTGAAACTGAAAGTGAACCGGATCGAATTTTAAGGTTTTCCCCCTTAAATATACAATTCAGTCTTCCGGTCCGTTATTATCGCTGTGTGTTATTTACAGATAAACCGGATCCCGGAGGTAAACGGATTTTGGGGAATGCATAATAATAGCCTATAGAAATTGTTCAAAGATGTAATATATCATACTGTTTTTGTCAAAGAAACGCAGATTCAGGGCACAAATATCAAGGAAGATACAGTAACAGTCATCTGTTAAAATAATTTTCAGTCCCACACGATGCCCACTTTTTGAGGAAACAGTGAAAAACGCCAACAGTATTTTAAAGAAATCTTTTCACCGTTATTTTGTTATCTTTAAAAGATCAACATTGCTTTTGGTCATTGGTTTAACTCTTTTCTGGATAAATACAGCATTTCAGGCAGAAATATTTTAACGGTATGTTTCTACCATTACCATTTTTATACCCCAATCTGTAAAGATATCTATTTCGGTATGCTACCAAAGTAAGATAGTACGTTTAAGCTATTGCTTTCTCTGTGGGAACTACGAAGATCCACGAATGCCATTTTACTTATCCAGATAGCCACATAATTTATCTCGCCAAGTCGACTTATGAATTAGCTCTTATACATGCGTGGACTTATCGAGATAAAACTGAGGTTAATGAAGATGACTTTTTAGATTCTCTTCGTTGCTATGACTTGGCCAGATAAGTTTATATCGGGATATATTGACTTCTCGTTTGCACTAAAAGTCATCTTATCGAGTAATTATTGAGACGAGACGACTTTTACCATCACAAAATGTCGACTTTTAGCTAGATAAATCAATGTGGTTATCTGGATAAGTAGAATATGGCATGAACTCGTGGAGCGCTGTATAGGAAACACTATGTAGGCCTATACACGATTAAATGCCAACTGCGAACCAAATGCCATTACAAATGAAGTTGGGAAAACAAAACCTAGGCCAATTTGATAACTGGGCTAAACTCAATGCAACCGAGACACAATCCCAGGTAGTTATTTGATAAAACTGTGATTGTAATCAGACAAGAACAAGGCTATCCCAAACAGGGTATAAGCAAGAGACCTTTACAAAACAAATGGCACGATTTGGCAATGTCGCAGTAAGGTCACATCCTGGGGTCATGGATTGACCCCACAGGGTCACAATCCTGACCCTATTAATGATGACAGTATTTCAGACTTCCTGACTGGGTTTATGTTGTACGTTGGACTACCTATACTGTCACTTTCCTGACCTATAGAAAGAAGATTTTCACTCCATTCTCAAACTGTTTCATCCAAACAATTATCTCCTTTTACACAATGGGAAATGTTTAATAATTATTATGGTTTGCAAACAGGACTCACATTTTCACAGCATACATACGTATAGGGCCAACTAGTTTACCACAAGCAATTAATGCATTTGCCTTTTAAAACAATTTATTACGGCTGTTTGTTGCTAAGCATAATCAGTATCTATTAAGCAAATTGTTTTCTGGCGAGCGGCATAAACCTACTTACAGTCCAACATTATACCGGGAATTGCTTACTCCCAAGTTTCAAATTCGGATATAGAGATGTGGCATTGGTAAAACGCTAAAGCACAGTTTTTGTTCTGAAACGATTTAAAAACCGTTTATATAAGCGTTTCTTGTTCTTCTGTTCATTGGAAACGTTTGTGACGGTTTCTTTTTGGGGAGAACGGAGAACCGAATTCCAAGAAAAATCAGAGTATCAAGTGAACGATCTACTAGCCAAAATTCAGGGTTTTTTTCTGTAGAACATAATTTTCTACATGCATCTAAACCCTGCAATGTTACACTTTTACACTTTTGAACCCAGACGCGAGTTTCCTGCTGTAAAGCATATAGGCTTACATGCACATTTATAATGGCAATGCACTGTGTAGAATTAGGTTCCCCCATACATTATTGACACAATCAGCAACAATTTGTTCCAATTCTCTACAATAATTATTTTCAATCGAATTTTTTTTGACACTGGCGAAGCTGCGCGCACAACCCATGATGACCCTGGACGTGACAACAAGTATAGCTGATTCTCTGGGTAGCTTTTGCCTATAACACGCAGTGCCAGTGTGACACGCTGCATGAGTACGGTTCCAATTTACATAATTTTGATTCGCACTGAGCAGGAACAATTTATCACGTTTGGTAAAAGGTTGCAAAATTGGCTTAAAGGTGTAATACATGATTTGTAAAGGTCACAGAACAACACTCACACTTTGTTCAATCCAACATGTACATAACATAACACACTTGTGAAAAGTTGAGCTCAATCGGACATCTGAGTCACAAGAAAGTAGCGAAAAACCGACTCAATTATTCTTATAAAACATTAAGAATGGTGTTTATCGTACCCCGAGATCAAAACTGTTTTCGGTCTTTGTTTGACTCATTTCTGGATAAATACACCATTTCAAGCAGAAATATTTTAATGGTATGTTTCTACCAACACTCCATCTTTATACCCTGAAAGTTATAAGTAAATCTGTGAACATTTCTGTTTGGGTAAATACACCATTTCAGGCAGAAATGTTTTAACGGTATGCTTCTACCATCACCCGATCTTCATATCCTGAAAGTTATACTGTATACTGTACCTTTAATAATGGAACGTTCAGTCTAAATATAACTCTACCATTGAGTCAACTCGATATAATAACTCGAACAAATTTTACGATCAATTTTATTTGTTAATTTCATGCGTGCAAGGCATTCATGGAACTTATCGTGTGAAACCAACAGGGATCAATTTTTGACACGCTTTTGACTATTGGGTATTTTAAATATGCCATCGCTGTTGCATATTCTAAGACCTACAACGAGCAAAAACACTATGGTGAATTACTATTATATTAAGCACCTTCATAAAGTGTAAACAGAGAACAGCTGCAAACTGTCAAAGCACATTTTGTCTTATTTTTTTGCATTTTGACCCCTGCGTCTGAAAAGCATATTAAAAGTAGTATCATACTTGTAAGAAACCCAAACAGAAATGTTCACAGATTCACGTATAACTTACAGGGTATGAAGATGGTGATGGTAGAAACATATCGTTAACATTTTCCGCCTGAAATGGTGTATTTATCCAGAAATGATAAAATATTAAAACAACGACCTAAAATCTGTTTGATCATTTAAAAGATCAAAAATAAAAGAGAAAAGACTTAAGAAATATACTGTGCCTGTTTTTCACCGTTTTCTCAAAAAGTGGGCACCGTATGGAACTGAAATTTTCACAGATGACTGTTATACTGTATCTGTCTTGATATTTTCGCCCATGAATCTGTATTTCTTTCATAAAAAAACCAAAGTATGGTATTACCTTTAAAGAGTATCGTTGACAGCAAATAAAACAATGTTTCAACAGCTAATCTTGATGATCGGTTTGAAAAATAAAGCAAGAAAGAAAGAGAAAGACTTTTCTGAAATGTGATACCGATTTTCACTCCTGCTGAATTTCAGCTCCAGTTTCGTGTAGTAATATTATCGCATTGACGACTCCCTGTAGTGTAGAGACTTCGCATGTTGAAAGCCTTGAAATCGCCAGTGGAATTCTATGCACAACACGGCCCAGAATCCCTCAAGGCCAGTTGAGTTGTAAAGTACATATAGCCAGCCCTACACTTTTCGTAATGCCTATTCGTACCGCGTGTGGCTGGTCTATTTCTACCTCCATGGTGTTACTTTAGCTACAACTGGTATTATTAAAAAAGAAAATGACACAGAGGAAACTTACCTTGATTAAAATGCTTGTTATTCAGTAAGCAGGGAAATGTTTGCTTATCTCAGGCCCCCGGTGTGAAACACAACTCTCCGTCGGTGTAATTGACTGTAATCGAAAACGCTTGAACCTGTTGAACTTCGATTCTCGACTGTTTCGGTTTAGTGCATTCGCTCTGTACGCACAATTCTGTATGGACTCTGAAGCGGATCAATCCTCTTTTTATACAGTTCCCAGAGCGGAGTGTGGAGTGGTGACGTCATCAATTGTGGAAGATTCGAGTGTGGTGGTGATCCGATCTCCGGTATGCACGTCACCAATGGGGGAAGCCACTGTAGGATGTATGTATATAGCCTGTTATATTCAATTGAACATTCTTCTTGGAAGGATGTTACCACGTGGTATGTGTGATGAAATAATGGAATAATGTTGTAATTAGTGTTTCTCCAAATCCGGTTCATGTTGCATGTAAGTCATTCTGCAATTACGCAGTCAGCAGAAATTGTTTCTGAGTAATTTTATTTTGACCAATACAACCGGATTAAATGGTTGACTGCACGTGGCTAGGCCTGCCGTACAGAAATTAAAAGAAGAATCGGCCCCTTTAATGGGTAGTATCATACTTTGGTTTTTATCAAAGAAATACAGATTCATGGGCACAAATATCAAGACAGATACAATAACAGTCATCTGTGAATATTTCAGTCCCATACGGTGCCCACTTTTTGAGAAAACGGTGAAAAACGGCCACAGTATTTCTTAAGTCTTTTCTCTTTTATTTTTGATCTTTTAAAAGATCAAAAAGATTCTCGGTTGTTGTTTTACTAATTTCTGGATAAATACACCGTTTCAGGCAGAAACATGTTTCTACCACCACCATTTTCATACCCTGTAAGTTATACGTAAATCTGTGAACATTTCTGTTTTTGGTGTCTTACCAAAGTATGATACTACCTTTAAAGATACTATCATACTTGTAAAAAGCCCTAAATCCCTAAAGACCTACATGTGTGTTTTGGAACACGGCTATTTTTCTAGGTATACCTGACCAAAATTTCAAAAGAATTGGCACGTCATAATAGTACTGAAAATTTAAAATATTCTGCTCTTCTACAGTAAAAAAAGTGATCAATTTTCTGGATTTTTCACCTTTGGATATCAAGTACCGCGGGGTTGACTAGACCACCTGAAAAACAGATTTAAGCAATCTAAAACCCCGAAAATATTGTCATTTTAATTTTTACACATGTTTTTTTTTCCGCGAAGGGGCGTTTTATACTAGGTCTCCAAAGTTCAATTTGGGGGCCATCTCTAAAAAAACCACTCCAATAATAATGAAAAATACATCTGCAACCTTGAACGTATAATACCTATCCGATGTCAGGTGGTTGCAAAAGCAATTGTCATTAGGCTCAATAGCAAGATCATCTGGGAAGACTTTGAAGCCCAAAAGTTCGCGATTTCAACGTCATTATTATGTCATCTTGGTAATGATGCACGTACATTTATTACAATATTGTATCAATATATTGTGCAGATCTAACCTAAAGCAGAGTGCATACACTGTCAACAATTTCGGTAACATTTTTCGGTAACATGTTGCCCAGTTAGAGCAACACACCTGGGCAACACGACTTTAGGGTGCACCCAAGTAAATAGTCCAAAAATCCGTCCGCCGAGCTCATTAATAAAAGTCAAGCACTCAATATATTTTAAATAAGAGAGTTGTGAGAGCTACGAAAATGAAGGATTGAAGAAATATGGCACTGGACCTCCTGCCTGGACTCTGGGCTTCCATGATTTGTGACAATTTTTGATGCAATTGGGTGAGAAAGTGGGTCCATTTCAGCCGCTTTGCAGAGGGATGTTTTTTTGAAAGTGGCTTCTTTGACCGGAGTGATCCATACCTGTTTTAGGGGTGGTCAGCAGAGAATGAGTATACTATCTCAAAACTTCAATGGTCACCCTACCATAAAATGAAAAGAAAATGAAAGGTGACATATTCATCATCATTTTTCTGTGCAACTTGAACAGCTGTGAGAGTTCTGTATATTTTTAAATGATTTTTGAAGTTTGAGGATTTATCACTGTTGTCTATGGGAGTTTATTTACTTGGGTGCAACCTTTGGGTCCTGTGTACGCTAGGTCATGTGTTGACGTCATGCGATTGTAGGGTTTCCCTGGGATAGCACCATGGTTAAATACACAAGAAAGTTTACGTTTCTTTCTCTATGGGTCGAACTTTAACCTAATGGTGTGATGTACAGGTCAAACGGATTCATTTCTTAGAGCTATGATGACCGACTGGGAATATGATTTCGCAACATTTATTTTCCTCTTTCATATAACAACTCAATATTTAACAAAACATGCTAAGCATAGGAAGATGTTGTCTAAAGCAGAGTGTACACTGTCAACAATTTTGTTGTCCAGGTAGGGCAACACACGTGGGCAACACGACTTTGGGCCCTGTGTGTACACTATATGGCCAACATGTTACCGAGATGTTGCCGCGACATGTTATCCAACTTAAGGTCCAAAAACCACCTAGGGTCGATTTCACCAAATTCACTGAGTAACATTATCAATCGTATATATGACTTAAGATGCCTCGCAGCCCTACATAAGAAAAAACGGTAAGATACGAAGGGTTATCTCTCGTAACTCGGGTTACGATCGATCGTAGGGCTTCGTGAAATCGACCCCTGGTCCACCATCAGCGCACATTCAGATACACAAGACCCCCCCCCCCCTCGAGTCGACCTGCACTACACGCACTGCACAATGCCACAATATAGCTGTTTTTGTAATGTTTCTTACACCTGCTCTTTAAAAAAGGTTAAAAGTAGTATTTGTGATAAAAAGTGCGCAGCCATGAATTTTAGGCGATGCATGGGGTGAGAAGATTCTACAACGGGTGCCCCAGATCGGGCCAATGTTTACCCCCAAAATGTCGCAAAGTGACCCTGCGTTCCAGTAGGCCTACATTTGCCTCAATTCCACCCAGCAATAACAAGCTATCCAGACTTAAGATCAGCGGTCATGCAACGATGTTACCAACAAAATTGGCATCCCGCCAAGCCCACAGATACATGTAGATCAGCAATGTCACTGCTAACGTTAGGTGCTGACGAATGCCAATTCTAACCACTAGATCAACCCTATACTTTCATACTTTGGTAGCGTTCCAAAAACAGAAATCGTCACAGATTTACCTATAACCTACAGGGTACGATAGTGATGGTGATGGTAGAAACATACCGTTACACATGTTCAGCCTGAAATGCTGTATTAATCCAGAAAAGAGTCAAACCAATGACCGAAAACAATTTTGATCTTTGGAAGATCAAAAATAACGGTGACAAGATTTTAAAAACACCGTGTGCGTTTTTCACTTTTTTTTTTTTTTTTTCAAAAAGTCGGTTTCGTATGAGACTGGGAACTTCACAGATGACCGTTACTGTATCTTCCTTGATATTTTTGCCCAAGAATCTGCTTTTTTAACAACCCTATAGTAAACTTTGGTAGCATACCAAAACAGAAATCTTCACATTATGTATCTATAACTTAAAGGGTACCGTTACAAATTGTCAGCCTATAAAATGCTGTATTTATCAAAACGGTGGGCATTTTATGGGACTGAAATTGTCACAGATGACTGTTACTGTATCTTTCTTGATATTTTTGCCCACGAATCTTCATTTCTTTGACAAAAACCAAAGTTTGGTACTAACTTTAAATTGCCGCCAAACACTCAGTTACAAAATGCCTGTATATTTCCTCCAGTCAGCCAATTTTTTTTACTACTGAATAAATAAATACGTCATATCGATCCCAGTACTCGAAACATTGTAAAGTCAACACGTAAGCTGTTTCTGTTTTGATTTATATACGGGAGTAATATGAATGGTTTATGGAATTTGACCTTTTAAGGAAACTAATAAATATTTAATAAATAAATATTATCAAAATGCTGTCAAATTGCTGTCAAATTTCCGGATGAGTTCCTGTTTCGGCCATTAAAAAAAAAGAGAGAATAATTAACTCAAATTCGGGCAAAATGTTTGACCGTGAATTACCACGTAGACAACTTTGTCAATGAATTATCAATTATTAATGGATTATTGATTTTAGAAAGCATTATGTCATGGCTATAAATAAACGTTCTGTCTGTATGTTATTTACGGATAGGAGTCAGGTTTTGCAAAGTAGCTTGCTCATGAACATACAGAGTCTCCACTCGCTTTTTCCATATGCTGGGTTCTTAATACACAACCTGTGGAAATATCGCCGCTAATGTCACATGTGCACCACTCACTGCATTAAAAATGTTTTGACTATTTTTGATATTAAATCATAGATCTAATATTGCGACAATCATTTTACTGTTGTAGGCCTAACCAATTATTTTTCCAAAAGGAATATGAGGGAGACAGTTTAAGGTAGAATCATACTTTGGTAAGAGACCAAAACAGAAATGTCCACAGATTTACGTATAACTTACAGGGTATGAAGATCGTGGTGGAAGAAACATACCGTTAAAATGTTTCCGCCTGAAATGGTGTATTTATCCAGAAATTAGTCAAACAACGACCGAAAATCTTTTTGATCTTTTAAAAGATCAAAAATAAAAGAGAAAAGACTTAAGAAATACTGTGGCTTTTTTTCACTGTTTCTCAAAAAGTGGGCACCGTATGGGACTGAAATTTTCACAGATGATTGTTACTGTATCTGTCTTGGTATTTGTGGCCATGAATCTGTATTTCTTTGATGAAAACCAAAGTATGATATTACCTTTAAGCGTCTGAAGTGAAATGGGAGATATCAGGAATTAGGGAGACATTTTGATGTCTCCCTAAACTACCTTTTAAAGACAATTGCCGTCCATATTTTGATAGAAGACAGAGAATGCGCTCAATATGGACATGTGTCAAAAATTTCATGTTCCCTGGTTTGGAGGATGTTTAGAAATATATATAGGTTAAATTGTGTGCACGACCATGGGAATGTTTCCCTTAGTACCCATCCTCGGTCATCATTATATATTATGCAAATATAATCAGTAGTTCTCATTTGCGATGTCCGTTTATAAGAAAACTCTTACTTTTGGAAATAACACCAGAAAATTACTGATAAGTTTATTAAATTGAAAATCAACACAAAAAACCCAAAGCACAACTATTAGTTTACTACCATATTCCCAGTCGGTCATCAAAGCTCTAAGAAATGACTCAATTTGACCTGTACACCACACCACTAGGTTAAAGTTCGACCCATTGAGAAAGAAACGTCAACTTTCTTGTGTATTTAACCATAGAGCTATATCCCAGGGAAACCCTACAATTTCATGACGTCAGTACATACCTATTCTATTGATCACAAACACATCATATTTCGTTTGTATGGTAAATTAGTTGGGATTGCACGCGAAAAAATAACAAGAAAAGGGTAAATTGTTGCCTATTGTTACTGTGACAATAGACTCGGTGTGACCTTCAAAGCGTGACGCACAATACAACCCCCACATGGGGTACCTTATACAAGACTGCATATAGCACTATACATGTACTGCGTATAAGGATAAGCCTTAAGTCGAAGACCTTGTATGATCAATAGCGAAAATATCTACAGAAGGCTAAACGGAATCTCTCTTTTGAAAAAAGAAGAAGGAGAACGATTTGTAGTTATATAAGCGGATGATCGACCATTGTAATAGAGTTAAAGTATCTCATGCATGGTGTCACTATTTCGTATCTTCATTTTTTTGGAATGCGTAACAAGTCGTCCTTCCGGCAGCGGAGTACATTTCCGTGACTAACACGGTACGAATAATTTCTCAATGTGAAACTTTCTATTTGCCCGGCAAACGGAAATGATAATTGAACAGTATTAAACAAAAAATACAAGTAATAAATTACTGCAAACTTCTCATCAGCAAAAAAAGATTACCCGAAATTGATAAAGAAAATGCTTGGAGTTACTAGGGCCTGAGGCGTTTCGATCATACCAGGAGCTTTCTAAAAGGCTTTAAGACAAATCCTGCTAAGATCGAAACGCGTAAGGCCATCCTATAACTTTATATGTAAAACAAAAATCAAACAACCGAGTTTGTATAGAGGAATACCTTTTCAATTTCTCTGTGGTTGCCACTTCTTTATCTTATTTTCAAACTTCACTGGTCGCCCATCAAACAGCATCTGTCTTTTTGCATCATCATGATTTACAAGTTCTTATACATGGTCCTTTCTCCATCTTAGGTGTTTAGGCCTATGTTATACTCCGTGCAATTATTGTATCAAGTTTGGCATGGGAAAAGCTCGACGTTTAGCGCGGCAGGGGCAAGCTCTTTGGATCGACAGGGTCTGCCGCGCTATCGGTATTCGAAACGGCAGTGTCACGACAATTAAGTTCGGCCTTCGGCTGAGTACCGGGCTATTGTCGTGCTACTTGCTGCACTCATTTGACGTGTATAGTTCGGCGCGGCAGTAGTATTTATTTATTTATTTATTTATTTATTTATTTCAAAATCTTTATACAGGATACATAATATCAGCTCAAAGGCTGTTTTACAACATGGTCCTGTGAAGTATGGTGACAATGGAAATAAATAAATACAGTTTGGAAACATACTTCATTACGACTCTGATTTCAGTTATATGCATGCCATGTCAACTAGCTAAAATGTATTTATTGGTATACAAAAGACTGATCAAAGAAACGCCAGAAGTTAAATTGAAAAAGTGCCAGGGTGTGCATGGTTGGTGCTGAACCTTCAAGTTGAACCATTCTGCTAACTGTATAGCGGCCCAGGTGCGAATCCCGCTCGGCTCGCCCAAACCGGTTTTCAGTCATTGCGGCAGGATTCCATAACAAGGACTTTCCCCAGAAAATCCTCATGATCACAGACTCCGTGGTTTTCCTTCCGGCGCACAGGAAAAACTCATGAGCAGCCCTATAGAATATTTCTTCCCGCCTAAACTTCCCGCCACCAGACGTTTCTCCAAACTTACGTGCAGTTCGTTTTCTATAGGAATTATTTGTTTTGTCTTAAAGGTACAGTACAGGATTGGTAACATACCTAAACAGGAATGTTCACATATTTACGTATAACTTTCAGGATATGAAGATGGTGTTGGTAGAAACATCCCGTTAAAATATTTCTGCCTGAAATTGTTCTTATCCAGAAATTTATAAAGACGGAAAACAGTTTTGATCTCGGGGTAACATCAAAACCATTCTTTATGTTTTATAAGGTTAATTGAGTCGGGTTTTCGCTAATTTCTCTTGACTCGGATGTCCGATTGAGTGTGTGTTATTTTATGTACATATTTGATTAGAGCCTTGTGACCTTTACCAATCATGTATTATACCTTTAAAGGTAGTATCATACTTTGGTTTTTATCAAAGAAATACAGATTCATTAGCAAAAATATCAAGACAGATACAATAACAGTCATCTGTGAAAATTTCAGTCCCATACGGTGCCCACTTTTTGAGAAAACAGTGAAAAACAGCCACAGTATTTCTTAAGTCTTTTCTCTTTTATTTTTGATCTTGTAGAATTTCGGTCTTTGTTTTACTAATCTCTGGATAAATACACCATTTCAGGCGGGAACAAAATTAACGGTATGTTTCTACCATCACCATCTCCATACCCTGTAAGTTATACGTACATCTGTGAACATTTCTGTTTTGGTTTCTTACCAAAGTATGAAACTACCTTTAATGGAGTTCAAGACGCATTATGTTATTACCACATATACAAACATTGCTCGTAACCACTTCCCGATTACATACCATCATGTTTACCATATCCTGGAACGTTCTGCTTACGCCGGGATTTCCTTTTCTTGTCAAGACTTCCAACTTGATACAAATCTCAAATGTTCAATACATTCATCGTTCTGGCCGAACTGAGATTATATATTGACATTAATGCAACTGGACTGAATGGGGGAATTCTGAAGTTGTAGGCCTTCATAATTTTCTTCGACATATCAACTATTGTATGCAAGTAATAAACCGAACTTAATAGCATACAATGTAAATGCAGTTTAATAATAATGAATTACGCGTATCATTTTAGACAAGTGATTTTGCATTGTATACATACATCATTAATACTCAATGCTATGGAGAGTTTGTGACTGGTGAACAGGACTCGAACCCACGACCTTCTAATTCCTACGCTTGAGCAGACCTCTATTGTTGGGCCTGTCAGTTGGTTATTTCATGGGCGGTAGAAGTTCGATTCCAGAATTAGAGCGTGTTACGCACGTTCCACTAACGGTGGGGTAACTAAGGGGCGGGGCAAAGGGCACGTGCCCCCCCCCCCCCCACCCACCACAGGATGCCTGTGCCCCAGGGGTGCCCCCGGGATCTCTATTGGAAAGAATAACCGCCTTATTGCCTATTGGGTATTTAGTCCCGTGCTTGATGGTAAAGGTGGTGTGACCCCCATGTGCCCCCTCCCCCTGAAAAATTCGGCCAAGCAACGCCCACTTAGTACCACGTCTGCTTATAAAGTTATGATTCAGTTTCGTATATACCGTTGGCAATAATTATGGCCTTTTATTTTGCCTTTATATAGTATATACCGATAATAAGTATCCTCTAGTTCTACCCAGTGCCTTCGAGTGGCCAGAGCCAGCCCATGAGGGAAACAGAGATACATGTTATGTATATAATACATGAACTGCCTTACTGGACATACTTAGCAACAAATTCACTGTATAGGTCTGTAATTCTCTGTATCGCCTAAAAAAGGGTTATTGCCTTGGCAACAGCGTACACTTGGAAACAGCAGCGAGCCCTGGGCCCAGGGGGCGTGGCGGACTTGTGCCCTTCCCCCAACTTTCATCAGAGTTCTCACTGTTTTGCTCGATCGGTTCATCCTTTCGTTCTGCACAGCATACATGGAACTTGGGGTCGATTTCATGAAGCCCTACGATCAATCGTAACTCGAGTTACGAATGATTATTCCCATCGTATCATATATAAGAAGGGTTGCAATGCATCACTAGTCCTACGATTCATAGTAACTTGGTTACGATGAGTTTGGTGAAATCCAAACTCATCCTAACTTACGATCAATCGCAGGATCTTTGATGCATTGCAGCCCTACATAGGATAGGCCCCCTACGATGGGTTATCTTTCGTAACTCGACTTACGATCGATCGTAGAGCTTTGTGAAATCGACCCTTGGCCCTTTAGGAGCTAAATATTCCTCCTGAAGAAAAATAAAGATTGGTGGAGCACTTCACTAAGTATTATAGCAAAGAGTTAAAACTATAGAATGGCTATTTGTAACTTTTCTAGAGAACACCAGAGTGGAGCACTTCAAATCCTAAGCAAATTATGATAAATTATCACGAATTCCATGATTCATAAGACGTTTCCCTTTTTATTTTAAGAATACAAGTTCAACTGTATGTTTCACTGTGTATAACCATGAAGCCGTATATGGGTGTACGTTTCGTGCGTGTGCAATATCACACGCAAAGCTGATCTAGTCAATAGTGCATCGCACGTTTAAAGGTACTATCATAATTTGGCAGCATACCGTAACAGAAATCGTCTCAGATTTACCTATAACTTACAGGGTATAAATATGGTGATGGTAGAAACATACCGTTTAAGTTTTTCTGCCCGAAATGCTTTATTTATCCAGAAAAGAGTAAAACCAGTGATCAAAATTATTTTTGATATTTTAAAAATCAAAAATAAAAGAGAAAAGACTTAAGAAATACTGCGGCCGTTTTACACTGTTTTCTCAAAAAGTGGACACCGTATGGGACTGAGATTTTCACAGATGACTGTTACTGTATCTTCCTTGATATTTTTGCCCATAAATCTGTATTGCTTTGTTAAAAAAATCAAAGTATGATATTTCCTTTAAGCAGTTCATGATCGGTTGCACTTTGTTTCACAACGCGGATCCGAGACAAATAATAGTCTGATGCATTCCATGAAATTCCACCGGATGCTTCCCCGCGTTATTGTTGGCAGTTGGACCCACCGCGGCAGGGACTGGGAGTTCAAAGTATGATATCAATTCACTATAGTCTAGTCTAGGGCTCGTTCACAACTGATAATTTAGTAACCAATAATGTATCACAAATTGACCGATAGTGTATATCACCAACCGATAATGTATCACAAATTGACCGATAGTGTATCACCAACCGATAATGTATCACAAATTGACCGATAATGTATCACAAATTGATCGATAGTGTATCACCAACCGATAATGTTTCACAAATTGATCGATAGTGTATCACCAACCGATAATGTATCACAAATTGACCGATAATGTATCACAAATTGATCGATAGTGTATCATCGAACCGATAATGTATCACAAATTGATCGATAGTGTATCACCAACCGATAATGTATCACAAATTGACCGATAATGTATCACAAATTGACCGATAGTGTATCATCGAACCGATAATTTATCACAAATTTACCGATAGTGTATCACCAACCGATAGTGTATCACCAACCGATAATGTATCACAAATTGACCGATAGTGTATCACCAACCGATAATGTATCACAAATTGACCCATAGTGTATCACCAACCGATATAATGCATCACAAATTGACTGATAGTGTATCACCAACCGATATAATGTATCACAAATTGACCGATAGTGTATCACCAACCGATATCACAAATTTTCCGATAGTGTATATATCACCAACCGATAATGTATGACAAATTTTCCGATAGTGTATCACCAACCGATAATGTATCACAAATTGACCGATAATGTATCACCAACCGATAATGTATGACAAATTGACCGATAGTGTATCACCAACCGATAATGTATCACATATTGACCCATAGTGTATCACCAACCGATAATGTATCACAAATTGACCGATAGTGTATCACCAACCGATAATGTATCACAAATTGGCCGATAGTGTATCACCAACCGATAATGTATCATAAATTGACTGATAGTGTATCACCAACTGATAATGTATCACAAATTGACTGATAGTGTATCACCAACCGATAATGTATGACAAATTGACCGATAGTGTATCACCAACCGATAATGTATCACAAATTGACCGATAGTGTATCACCAACCGATAATGTATCACAAATTGATCGATAGTGTATCACCAACCGATAATGTATCACAAATTGACTGATAGTGTATCACCAACCGATAATGTATCACATATTGACCCATAGTGTATCACCAACCGATAATGTATCACAAATTGACCGATAGTGTATCACCAACCGATAATGTATCACAAATTGACCCATAGTGTATCACCAACCGATAATGTATCACAAATTGACCCATAGTGTATCACCAACCGATAATGTATCACAAATTGACCCATAGTGTATCACCAACCGATAATGTATCACATATTGACCCATAGTGTATCACCAACCGATAATGTATAACAAATTGACCGATAGTGTATCACCAACCGATAATGTATCACAAATTGGCCGATAGTGTATCACCAACCGATAATGTATCACAAATTGGCCGATAGTGTATCACCAACCGATAGTGTATCACAAATTGACTGATAGTGTATCACCAACCGATAATGTATCACAAAATGACCGATAGTGTATCACCAACCGATAATGTATCACAAATTGACCGATAGTGTATCACCAACCGATAATGTATCACAAATTGGCCGATAGTGTATCACCAACCGATAATGTATCACAAATTGACCGATGGTGTATCACCAACCGATAATGTATCACAAATTGACCGAAAGTGTATCACCAACCGATAATGTATCACAAATTGACCGATAGTGTATCACCAATCGATAATGTTTCACAAATTGATCGATAGTGTATCACCAACCGATAATGTATCACAAATTGACCGATTATGTATCACAAATTGATCGATAGTGTATCATCGAACCGATAATGTATCACAAATTGATCGATAGTGTATCACCAACCGATAATGTATCACAAATTGACCGATAATGTATCACAAATCGACCGATAGTGTATCATCGAACCGATAATGTATCACAAATTGACCGACAGTGTATCACCAACCGATAGTGTATCACCAACCGATAATGTATCACAAATTGACCGATAGTGTATCACCAACCGATAATGTATCACAAATTGACCCATAGTGTATCACCAACCGATATAATGCATCACAAATTGACTGATAGTGTATCACCAACCGATATAATGTATCACAAATTGACCGATAGTGTATCACCAACCGATATCACAAATTTTCCGATAGTGTATATATCACCAACCGATAATGTATGACAAATTTTCCGATAGTGTATCACCGACCGATAATGTATCACAAATTGACCGATAATGTATCACCAACCGATAATGTATAACAAATTGACCGATAGTGTATCACCAACCGATAATGTATCACATATTGACCCATAGTGTATCACCAACCGATAATGTATCACAAATTGACCGATAGTGTATCACCAACCGATAATGTATCACAAATTGGCCGATAGTGTATCACCAACCGATAATGTATCATAAATTGACTGATAGTGTATCACCAACTGATAATGTATCACAAATTGACCGATAGTGTATCACCAACCGATAATGTATCACAAATTGACTGATAGTGTATCACCAACCGATAATGTATCACACATTGACCGATATCACCAACCGATAATGTATCACAAATTGACTGATAGTGTATCACCAACCGATAATGTATCACAAATTGACCGATAGTGTATCACCAACCGATAATGTATCACAAATTGACCGATAGTGTATCACCAACCGATAATGTATCACAAATTGACCGATAGTGTATCACCAACCGATAATGTATCACAAATTGACCGATAGTGTATCACCAACCGATAATGTATCACAAATTGACTGATAGTGTATCACCAACCGATAATGTATCACAAATTGACCGATAGTGTATCGCCAACCGATAATGTATCACAAATTGACCGATAGTATATCACCAACCGATAATGTATCACAAATTGACTGATAGTGTATCACCAACCGATAATGTATCACAAATTGACCGATAGTGTATCACCAACCGATAATGTATCACAAATTGACCGATAGAGCTATCTTTTTCGTGTTTTTGTTTGTTTCTTTGCTTACATATACCTATTATTCGTCTATCTATTTATCCATATTATTCTCAAAACTGTCAAATGAAATGTTTTTTTTTTCACAGATCAAGAATTCAATTAGGGAATAGATCGCTGGTTCCCTTCGCTCACATTGGCGGGATCTGATACATGGGAACCAACGCACGGATTACCGATCAAAATTGCCATCGACGTGAAACAAAAGAGCTCAGGATGAACAAAGTTTTGAGGACAAAGTCCTATACTGAATAGTACAGTTAAAAATAATCTAAGGTTAATCAAGGTTATAAACATATTGTTGTATTCGTGTTGTTTTGTGTTTTCTATCACGTTTGACAGGCAAGAAGGTAGGCCCATGGCCATGTCCTTTTATCGGAAACGTTACCTTATGGCCTTGCCCAGTATTTAGGTCAAGAAAGTACAACTTTAGACAGTGATTATACGTACGTCCGGTATTATAGTTCTGGTCAAGTTAGTCTTCCGGTCCACACTGTGGGTTAGCAGTGGTCACTGACACGGCTGTCGACCGTCCAGGACCAGCAAATTCAGAGCGACCCTAGGCCACGGACGTATATAAAAAAATCTGGACTTGCAATGCTTTTGTTAAAACTGAAGCCACCGGCGACCATCTTACCGTGCCAGATACAATGCGGTAATTATTGTTGCCAGGCGGATTTAACTAACAATGGTGAGCTCGTCTTTGTATTACCTTTGAATTTGGCCCTCCAAGACGGATGCTTGTGGCTTCAGTGACCATGTGGGCTTATAGAGAGTATTGCCAGTCCAGGTTTTTTATTATGACGTCCGCGCCCTAGGCAGGCAATAACCAAGGATTGACCGGTACGTGACGGACGGAGGCGCGCTGATGCCGGTCATCGTACATGCAGCAAGCTTCAAAGTTTGTATTCCGCCGGTACTGTATATGACCAAATGTTGAGGGAAGAGATAGATTAAAAGTAGTATCATACTTGGGTAAAAAACAAAATCAGACATGTTCACAGATTTACGTATAACTAATACAGGGTATGAGGATGGTGGTGATAGAAACATACCGTCAAAATTCTGAAATGGTGCATTTATCCAGAAATTAGTAAAACAACGACCGAAAATGTTTTTGATCTTTTAAAAGATCAAAAATAAACGTGAAAAGACTTACTGTAGCTGTTTTTCACTGTTTTCTCAAAAAGTGGGCACCGTATGGGACTGAAATTTTCACAGATGACTGTTACTGTATCTGTCTTGATATTTTTTTCCCATGAATCTGTATTTTTTTGATAAAAAGTATGATATTACCTTTAATAAGTGATCAATTACTGAGGTGGATTCTTCTCCAATTCACTGAACATGGAGGAATCCCCCATGCACTGAGGTATAGGATGTATAGCGCTGACACATTTTGTATGTTGATGGCTTTTCATTTTCTTGCTAGTCTTAAACATGACATCAGTATCTTAACTGTTTTAATGTCAGAACGCATTCTTTAATATGAACTCATTTTTAGAGAGATACATGCAAATCAATGATTTTGTTAATCTGGATAGCAGAAACACGGCCCGGCGGAAATAATCTTGCCCCCCCCCCCACCTCCCTCCGAATCCTTCACGGTTACACCACGCTTTCGAAATGCTAAAAAGATTGTGCGGATGAACGATCTTTTTACAAGACTCTAAATCTTGATTTCCTTGAAAAACCCAGCATCTGATGAACCAAGATTTCCCATGGTGACTGTTTGCACTGTTTACGAACTGTTGAGTCCATTTTCTGTCTCAACTGACTCAATCATTTTTTTTGGAGGCCTTGCAAATCCTGTACGCTGCCTTTAAAGCCGGGAGTTCACGCTCGTTTAACTAGACGGTTAGTGAACTATGATTTTGCAGGGTATAAGAAAAACAAAGTTCTTCTCTGAAGCAACATAATATTTAGGAAAAGCAGAAACAAAAACATATCCGCTACTTTGTTGTTTCATCCCTGGTTCATCTATCGCGGTAAAAAGTGCACTTTCATGTTCCTTCGTTTCAACCATACCCCATACGCATGAAAAACAATTTCAATTTATTGGTGGACAATATAATTTTACAGACTAGAAAATGTTTCCCTTTTTTAAGCAATTTATTACAACATGGGAGTATGCCAATGGCATAGACTGCCGATGTATTACGTCATCCAACTACATTTTTGGGCTATGGGGTGATTTTTCAATCTTTTTTTTTAAATTCAGGTATTTAATATGCAAACTGGGCTTGCCCTTCACCGACGTGGATGAGCACTGCATACTCAGTGCTTGTGAGTGCACGTGAAAAAATCACATGCTGGCTCAGGTGGGATTCGAGCCCACGACCTCCTGCTTACTAGTGCAGATGCCTTTACCTGCTAGGCCACCGAGCTAGCCGGGGTCAGCGGGGTGAATCGAATCCAATATCGCGGCGGGTACCGCGGTAGTTGATAATTTATTTTATCAAGACATTCTAAAGACATTTCTCAATTGGAAAGTATAGGTCCTATATTATCATTATTATTATGTATTTCTGGTAACGACGTCAAGGATTCCTCAAAAGCGCCCTAGGCACTGTAGTTCGAAAGCCTGATGAAACCTTTCATGGAAAGATGATGAGAATGTGATACAGTTTTAGAGGTTGGAGGAAACCCCCAGAGTAATATTCTGGGTACAACCCACAGAATCAGCCAGGGACTGAAAACCCAACCCACTTGTGGACCGAGCCGGACTTGAACCCGATCCAAAGAGGTGAAAGGCGAGGAAAGAACTGCTACACCAACCTGACTCCCATATACAGGGGCGGACCTAGCTTTCTGAAAACAGGGGGGGGGGTGGTTGAAAATTAAAAGTTTCATTTTCATGAAATCAAGTTCCAAACTGAGGCGCAATCATGAAGATAAGGTGGTCATGAAAAACCTATCGAGGGACGCGTGCAATGGCTAGTAAAGTACAGCTGTACGTGAATTTGAGCAACGTCCTCTATTTCTTAGTTTACAAAACAGAATTGATTTGTAATTTTCCTCAACTTATAGGGCATAAAATATGTCAAACAATAAAATCACAGGTGTGAAAAATCAAAAGGTTTGACAAATACACCGGAATTGATGATTTGGTTGAAATGTGGCAATTGTTGACTCGGGGGGGGGGGGGGGGGGCAACTCCCAACCCCACCACAGCGATATAACATGGATATATAGGGACTGTCGTAAGCTATAATGGCGCGAGCAGGACTGAATATTCTAAAACACCACAACGAGTAACTGTTAACCCATATTTGGCAAGCGTATAGGCCTTATATAGTCATGGCACATCCATCTTATTGTCACCTTCCTTGTATACCCTTCGGAAAAGATAACACCAAATTCTAAAAAGAAAACGAGTACCAGACTACTTTGAATAATTGAATCCAAGCCATTCCAATGCAGGATGGATGCACCGTGAATAAGGTCTGTAAAAATGTAGGTCTTGACGATAGTCGAATATGACCTTCAGATTAAAAAGTCACGGTAGACTGGAACATTGAGCAACAAGTATCATATGTTATTCCCAAATCGTTCATTTCTCCCTGGATCTGCTCAACCACTCACCCAAATCAGCTTGAGTTCTCATCTCAGAGGAACCACTTAGTTGTACTTGCCAAATCCATACACGAGGTGGAGGTCGTTGGTTTGATGGGGGTCACGACCTTTGACCTTTCTATGGGTGTTCCCACGGGGGCTTGAGGTGGGGTTATTTATGAGTATACCATGTGTATAAATAACAACATGAGAAAAACTGAGAAACATGTTATAAATCCCCTTTAATCACTCAACAAACTATAGGGGCGAGTAATGTAAAATATGGCCGTGTCCCAATTCTCTGACTGCGACTGCAAATACCACGCAGTCTATGGAAACGGCTGCAGACACTGGCTAGTGGCTGCCATAGGTACATGCGTAATTTGCAGCCGCAGCCAGAGAATAGGGACAATGCCTATGACTCCCTATTGCATACTATTGTCATTGGTCAACATTATATGCGTTGTCACTCCATGCCCCAATACGATAAATTCATTCGCAATCTTCATAATTTAATGCGTTTCAGATAAAAACGGTGGACTCACTTTGTGCAAAAGATTCGACCAATCGCGTTGGCTTGCAGACTTGGTATGTCGACCAACTTTTAAATGTACAGTACAGGATTGGTAACATATTCAAACAGAAATGTTCACAGATATACGTATAACTTTCAGGATATGAAGATGATGCTGGTATATAAACATACCGTTAAAATATTTCCGCCTGAAATGGTGTATTTATTAAGAAATTAGACCGAAAACAGTTTTGATCTCGGGGTAAGATCAAAACCATTCTTTATGTTTTATGAGAAAGATTGAGTCAGCCGGTTTTACTATTTTTAGCTCAAATGTTCACAGATTCATTATTTCATTTCACATTTTGGATCAGACAAAGTGTGAGTGCTGTTTTGTGACCTTTACCGATCATGTATTATACCTTTAAGAGTGCTAGCTATATATAAACTTGACATGGCACACAAGGCATGACAGACAGTTAATATGTCGACCAACTTTAAAGGTATAATACATGATTGGTAAAAGTCACAGAACAACACTCACACTTTGTCTAATCCAGCATGTACATAAAATAACACACTTGTGAAAATCTGAGCTCAATCAGACATCATTCTGAGTCACAAGAAAATAGCGAAAACCTGACTCAATTCTTCTTATAAAACATAAAGAATGGTTTTGATCTTATCCCGAGATCAAAACTGTTTCCGGTCTTTCTTTGACCAATTTCTGGATAAATACACCATTTCGGGCGGAAATATGTTAACGGTATGTTTATACCAGCACCATCTTCATACCCTGTAAGTTTTATGTAAATCTGTGAACATTTCTGTTTGGGTATGTTACCAATCCTGTACTGCACCTTTAAAGGTAAAGTAGGCCTACAGGATTGGGTACAAAAACACACCAACAACCGAGTAAATGACATCGTTCTCGACACGTTTTTGATATACCGACAGAGCGATATACTGTTTTATTCGTTTTTGTTTTAGTCTGCGTATATACCTATATGGATAGAGACAGTGCATGGGCGAAGACACCGATTGCTAATAGTGCATTTACAATAGGCAAAGTTCAAAGAAGCTATATGATGATATATATATCATACAATATTTACCAGTGCGAAGTCGGACATGTAATAACAGTAAAGAGTAAGTCAGGCTCTATATACGTCTATATATACCACTACATAATAGTCCAACATTTCACAATTATCACTAAGCACGATAATTTAACTAGCTTATAATTATTCCTATACACCCACGTCTACTACAATGTAACACCAATGATTACATTAAAAGTCAACATGAATTAATTACAATTGAATACAAATTAAAAATTATTCAGGTATAAAATTGCCTAATGAACAAATAATTTAAGAAAATAACGCGAAATAAAATATACATTCAGTAATAATATAATATATGTACAACTCATGCATTCCTATATTTAATTATTTCCAAATATAGAAAAAAGAAGACAGAGAAAATGGAATTTTGATGGCTGAAGAAGAAATAGAAGGAAACAACCGAAACCCGTTAGAATATGTTAAACCGGATATCCCATTCCGGATATCCCATTCCGGTTATAAGATTCTTGGTGTCTGCTGTCCAATTCCGTCCAATGCAGGATGGTCGTGTGTATAAAACAAATGATGACAATGAAATAGTAATGATATAATCACAGCGTGTGGTTCCTGATA
This sequence comes from Astropecten irregularis, assembly GCA_963971285.1. Lineage (NCBI taxonomy): Eukaryota > Metazoa > Echinodermata > Asteroidea > Paxillosida > Astropectinidae > Astropecten > Astropecten irregularis. The sequence continues at coordinate 5,051,173 of OZ020263.1, read as the reverse complement.
GCCACAAGACTGATGGTTTGTACAAGATCCCCCGCCTCAACACCGATGACCTAATCGGCTAAATATAGCAATTACGTCATTCTTATGGGCGGAGTCCCAAATCAGTCCTGATCGACCGTTATCTTCCCACATGCAAAAATTATTAGCAAATTCGGCGGGAAATAATATTATTAAAAACACACTCCTTTTTCTGTAATAACCAGAACTATTAAGTTTTATGCGCTAGGTCACATTGGCTATCCCAAACCATGAAAAAGACTTTACAAAAGCTACGAGACTGCGCCTTGTACGTGAAATATAGACAAAAACTCAGCTATATCTTCAACTTTTTTAATATCCCCCACTTCATCATCACAGCTTTGGACTTCTTAAAGATTTCAAAAAATTAGATTAACATTTATACATCTTTTTAATACTCATCAATATTACGGTTTATTCAAGCAATGTTTCTCATGAATACGTATTTAAAGTTTTTTATCAGACACACATTTTGACTTTGCTGAAGATTTTTTTTGTCCACGTCAAGAATGAAACACATTACAAACGCACCACGAAATATCTTAAGTACTTCTTAAAACAACTTGAGGGCGTTGAAATAACTTAAATTAGTTCAAACGCTATTAATTTTCAGGAAAGGAGAATATACGTTTCCCCTGTCATTTTCGGCAAATGAGCGACCAATTTAATTTCCACGCATTCGTGTTGAATTGATTTTGCCTCCTCGGTTGAAACCGTCACTCGATTTCACTTTGATGCATCCGTATTTATAAAGCATTGCATTCAATTAAATTCACCAGTCGTTCCGTTTTAATACCCATGCAAAATCGGCATTCGATTTAGCACGCTGCCAAAAGCCGTAGCGAATTTGAATGCTGTTCGAATTGAATTTTAAATTGAAAGGCGATTCTTGTTATTCGCCTGCCGCTTTGAGAATAATTATTTGCTTTCACACGAAATGAAATTGAATGACTATTTTGAGGTGCCTTGCAGTTTCACGCGAAATGGAATGACGCAGCGTTTAAATCTTCCGCTCATTTGCCGAAAAATGACCGGGAAAACTTATATCATATGAATTATTCTTTGCCAGTTTTGTGTTATCCGAGTTTTTTTGTCTCGAAACTTTTGAGGGAAAAGATAATACTAAAGTGGAAACGGCTTCCCTTTGCAGGAAATCTTTTGAAACCATTAAAACCACGCATCACACCGCAAAATGTACTTTCGATCTTGTGAACACGACTGTGGCCATGAATACAGCTTCCAGATCCGTATTTTTTTGGTAGCAGACGTTTACTGACGTCACACTTCCGGGTGGCCTCGACTCAAACACATGGATATGTCACTTTAATTTTTTTGCAGTTTCCTAAAGTACAGTTCCCGAAATGTCGGGGTCATATTCTCCGAAAATAAAACCAACCTTTGAAGTTGAAATTGACGTCTGAAGAAATGACTAAGTTCAGAACTAAAATTGTTGGGACAAGTGGGGGCGCTACACTCGAATGCTACATGAATAAAAGACCGAGTCACAAATCTCTGTAATTTTAACGCACATTTTAAACAAGTGTATGGAAACGGCTGCAGTCAATGGCTAGTGGCTGCCATAGGTGCGTGTGTAATTTGCGGCCGTAGCCAGAGATTTGGGGCACGGGCTACGACTAGCTACTGGTGATCGATACCCTCGATTATTTCAAAGCTTCTTAATATGAATTTCATAATTTCATCTAGACGCTTTACACAACTCGGGGATGGCTTTATGGCTCTCTACCGCACTCCATTTTTATAACATGATATATAACTAGATTTAAGATTTAATGTCTGCACTCAGTTTCAGGCTAAAGGTTGTTTAATTGGGCTACGATCACACACAATTTTCGTCGGTGAAAAAAAAGAAGAAGAAATTGGGCGCGTGGGGGAAATGTTTTTGTATGGATTTTGAATGATATGAATGCTGACTTAGTAGCAGTCGCCAACCCACACGATGACGTTGCTCTTTGATACGTCATCGATGTCACACAGAATGGACTTCTTCTTGCCGTCAATCAGCACCACGTGATCCTCGGAGGGCGTGGCTACGTGAGTGCCGAAGACGCCACTGCTGATGATGTGCCGGTTGTGCTCGTTCCAGGGCCAGGTCTCGGCGTTGATGGGATCGTACACGCCAGGGATCATCTTGACTTTGCTGGTCTCCAAGTCGACGAAGAGGACGTCTGGGCGGTCGCGGGATGTCACCAGGATGTCATAGGTGTGAGTGGCGGCCTTGGTCGGGAAGAAACCGACATCACTGACCCCTAGATTGGTGCTGACCTCGAAGAGGGACTTGATCTTCCCGGAGGTCGTCACCTTCTGAACGTAAATCAATCCGTGGAAGTTATCAGCGCTGATGATGTACCGACCGTCAGGAGACGTGTACGGCGTCCCACGAATGCCCTCGTTGGTGTGCAGCACGGTATCGGTCAGGTAGTCCAGGACAAGCTGCTTGGAGGGCTGCAACTCGCCACCGTAGGCACAGCTCACGATGACGTATCCACCTGTGGACAAGAAGGCCACCGACTCCGGGTAGCAATCGTGCTGGCTCAGGACGATGGTAGAGGACAAGGTAGTGGTCTCCAGATTGATCTTAGTGATGGCCATCTGCTGGTTGTGGATCACGTAGCCGAAGTTGTAGTTACCCTGATTGGGAATCTGGACCTGGGGGATGAAGAGACCCTTGATGACGTCGAAGTGGTGCCCGATCGGGGTAGTATGGATCGGGGTATGGGTGTCCTGCTGACTGGCGTATTTGATGACCTGGATGGAGCGTTGTCCCTCCGTGGCGTCCATGGATCTCCAGCAGACGACCCACATGGTGTCAAGGTGTGGGATGTAGTGCAAAGAGAAGGGGACGTGGTCAGTTGGAATCACCTGCAAAACCAGAACAGAAACAAAAACAACATAAAAACCTCAAAGTCAATGCTTGCCTAAATCAAATATTCACCAAAGCACCGAATAACAGTCAGAAATACCTCTGAGTTTCGATGAGTAAAGGGAATCCATATCATACTCAAAGGGACCCACAAGATGGAGTCAGTGCTGACCATCATCGACTGGGAATCAAACCAGGGCCATGGGTGTCTATCCCGGAGGATGCGGGATATACCCCCCCCCCAATATTTTAGGTGGGGGAAGGGGTGGCGTGAGAGGTTGAATGTCATCCAACTTTATTGTATAGAAATATAACGTGATCCATGTTCTTTTTTGTGTTTTCGCAATGAATCTATACTGTTTAATTCTTCTGAATATCGTTTTCAAATGCTCTAAAATGCAATTTTTTGACTCAGTCTCTTTTTCTTAAAAAGTTCCTGGTTTTGGAGGGGGATATCCCACCCCCCACAGCCTCCCCCGTCTCGGTCGCTTCGCTACCTCGCATTGGACATCAAATCACCAATCATCCCCCCAATCATGAGAAGAAATCGACACCTATGACCAGGGCCCAATTTCATGGAATCCGTTAAATACGGCCTATTTTTATGAAAATTTCTGTTTTGGTTTGTTACCAATGCTGTATATGCCCTTTAAGAGGACGTTAATTATTAGGGATTATAAATCAATGGGCCATATTGTAAATCTGTTAATAGGCAAGCCCTTACAAGCTAGAGGAATGTTATAACCATTTCTTCATCAATACCATGTTCTTTAATTTTCTACTGCTTATTGTTTTGAAAAAAATAGTTGAAAATAAATGTCATTGAATTTAATTGAAATGAATAGATTGGAACCACTTTGAAGTTTCGAGATAATTGAAGAGTCATGGTTAAAAATAGCCATGCGCAAGTTTGGCTGATTACAAAAGGAAACGGACATCCCGTTCAATGTTTGAAGGAAAGGCCATGGCCTCTGACCTTTGATCTCAGAAGAGTTCCTACTGACCTGTCGCTGGCCAGAGATTTTTGAAAACAAGACAGGATGGAAGTAAGGGATGTCATCAACTCAATGCAAAGTTAGCAAAAACATAATCACAGCTATTTGTACATTAATAGTGTTAATTAAGAGTGTTTATTAATCAAACCTTCGAAGTATTGTTGAATAAAGTGGAGAGCGCCACCAAGGGTTTACAACCCGCTGGCCAATCACGATGCGCATATTCCGTGAGAAGTGACATTTATTTCAACATTGTTATTCAAATTGATATTAAAGAGCTTGTGTAGACAAGAAAATAATTAAATAACAACATTCGGGATAAGGTCAAGCCAGTTTTTTTGTACCCCAACCCGTTTGACAGACAGGATAAAGAAAGACGACAGTTACATCTGAACATGTTAATTTCAAAACACCTGTACGATGCATTTTGCATAGCTATGGAAAGTTCGTGAAACGATTTTTGAATTTTGTCACATTTTATGTCAAGAAGAGGTAATGTTTTGGTCGCCCTTGCCAACCACGATTGGTTGTTTGTGAATTAAAGGAAAGGGCCCAATTTCATGGAATCCGTTACCGTTAGCAAAAATTCTTCGCTTACGTTTTAATATAAATAGTAGCCTTTTTTTTTGGTTACGGTTAGCGTATTTCACGGGAGAGTTTTCTTTTTGGTAACGGTAAGCCGCAAGGAATTTCTGCAGCATATGATAGCGCGTTAGCAGAAAAAAAGATCATGGTTACCCTAGAAATTCTTCGTTAACCGAAAGTCTTGCTTACGGTTTCCATGAAATGGATTACATGCATTGCAGTACCCGTAAGCACATAAATAGGCCGTAACGGATTCCATGAAATTGGGCCCAGATATATCTATGCACTGACCTCAACTATCTGCTGGGTACGGATCTCAATAACGATGATGCGGTTGCTAGCCGGCTGGGTCACATACACGTACTGATTCCTAACATTGACTGCATCACCCCAGGAACAGTCCGTGCTCTCGGAGCTGGGCGTGATCGGGCACAGCACGCCGTGGGGCTTGGGCAGCACGTGCATGGCCGGGATGTTCAGACGGAACCCGCAGGTGTCCGGCTCCAGCACACGGATGCCATCAGCATGGAACAGGTAGTAGACATGGACGGGACCGTAGTCAAGAGCTGTATGTGGATGGAATGAAAATGGAGTCAACGAACCTGAACGTGTTTCTACAGATTTGGCAGCATGCCTACACAGAAATCTTCACAGATATACCTATAATTATAACTTTCAGGGTATGAAGATGGTACTGGTAGAAACATACCTAAACAATTTTCCCGCGCCAAAAATGCTGCATTTATCAAGAAATTAGTATAATAATAATCATTCTGAATTTATTCCGCGCACACATCTGTCCAAAGACACTCGTGGTGCACATTATTATCCCTGGTCATTGGGCCATAATTTACATTCCTAAAACCATCTCAACTCCCTGGGGAGTATACAGCCCCGGCTACTTTAAAGCGCACAGAGGCTAATCAAACCACAAAGCCATCTCTACCCTCACAGGTAGCCATTTACACCTGGGTGAAGAGGAGCAATATGTGACAAAGCGTCTTGCCCAAGGACGCAATCACCATTTACCCATGGCTGGATTCGAACCCACAATCTGTAGAATGACCACAAGACTTTAAGTTCAACACGCCAGACCACTAGGCCACAGCACCCCACAAGTAAAAGTAATGACCAACAATATTTTTGATCAACAAAGATAACAAATATTGGTAAAAAGAAAAAGAAATTCCGTGGGCGTTTTTCACTGTTTTCTCAAAAAGTGGGCACCGTATGGGACTAGGAATTTCACAGATGATTGCTACTGTATCTGTCTTGATATTTTTGCAAATGAATTTATATTTCGTTGACAAAAACCAAAGTTTGATAAACCTTTTAAGCTTTAGACATCCTGGAATAATTTGGGGATAAAAAGTCGACTCAACAAAAATGCCCGAGCATGATAATGCCCTGAGAGGGTAAAGACATCCATACTTACATTTGGTGTTTTCTTGGATGAAGACGGATGATACGGACTGAGCGCTGCCCACGGGGTTGCTAGCCTTGCATATGTACTTGCCGGTATCTGGGTAGCCCAGGCTCTCAATACGTAGAGTGGTGTTACGATCTGGTCATATGGAAGTGGAGGACAGTATACAGGGTGAGTCAAAAAGAACTTGACCTTATAGGTCGTTTTCACGAAGCCCTACGATCGATCGTAACTCAAATTACGAAGGATAACCCATCGTAAGGATCGAACCTATCCCACGTAGGGCTGCAATGCATCAAACGTCCTACGATTGATAGCAAGTTACGAAGAGTTTGGTGAAATCGACTCTGGGATGTTTTCCAAAACAAACAAATGACACTCAAATGTTTTGTAAAGCATATATTTAACAAACACTCTCACCTGCTTATTAGAAAAAAGAATGAAACAAATTGATCATTCCTAAGAGGAGTTATATGTCTATTTTAATGAAGGTACTCATTTTGCAAGCTGTCCATGGAATGCTAATGCTTGACTGAATCACCAAATTGACGGAAGGGCAGAGTATTAATTTTTAGCTACGTACACAGATTAATGATTATACATTTGTTTTGTCAAGTATTCTATGAAAAGCTTGCAAAATGAGTACCTTTATTAAAATAGACATAAGTCCTGTTAGGAATGATCAATTTGTTAAATTTTTTCTCATAAGCAGTAGAGAGTGCTTGTTAAACATATGCTTTACTGAACCTATGAAAAGCATCAGCAATCCCGCCAAAAGAAGGCCATTGCAGGCCGAGCATTATTTTCAGGACTTGAATTTATAATCCAGTTTTTTAAGTGTGTACCCAGGGGCCTCTTTCATAGTTTTCAGCGAACATTTGCTTAAGTATGTTCAGCATGAAAAGTCTTCTTAAATCAAACCGGATTACCAACCAAATTTTCATGTAATAACGGTTTATCGCTTTTGACTTGTACTTTTGTAGTCGGCCATTGTTTGCTGAGCACAACATTCACAAGGAGTTGGCTGGCATACTGATTTTAACAACCAAGTTTTTTTTAGGTGCTTAAAGAGGATGTTCAACACTCATTAAAAGAAAAGGCTCCCATATCTGACGTCACCAAATCACACAGATTATTTTGTCTGCTGCCCCCATTGACGAAATTCAGACAATCTCAATTTGGGGAAGCTTGCGGGTTGAGCATGTTGAGAGAGAAATCATCGAAAAAGACTCTATTTCTGTGTTCAGTGTGACATAAATATTTGTATTCTCATGTCAAGTAATTTAAGGATTATAGTTCTAGCGAGGTTTGTTGAGTGTTGAACATCCTCTTTAAGCATATTTTGGTGCTTAAGCAGCTTTATGAAATGTGTCCCTGATGCATGTGTTCCGGCTTACCGTCGAGTCTGAGACCACGTCTTTCGTTGACCTCCAGACCGTTCTTGCTCCAGCATTTATCCGGTTCGGGCACACCCTGGGAGTAGCATTGCACCTTGCCTGTCTTACCCAGTGATTGGAATCGGGACTTGGGACACGTGTGGACAGTGGGCTTGACTATAATAGCATAAAAAAGATAAGAAAAGGGAAAACCATTTCGTCATTGTAAAATTTGTATATGCAGATTCTCGCGCTCAGTTCCACTAAATTGGTCAACATACCAACTGATGTCAGCTACAAGCTAACTAACCAATTATTTTCCCAAGTTCGTACATCTCAGTTGAAACAAAATTAAATAACTTATTCAATTAATAAACTGATGCAAACTGCTCATCAACCAAAATAATGACCTGAAATATATATCATGCTTTGAGTTCGGAGGGCCTGACGCGTTTCGATCCTACCAGGATCTTTATCGAAGGCTAAATAAATATTAAATAGAGATCCTGCTATAGGATTGAAACGCGCCAGGCCCTCCTCACTCCAAGCAATGTATTAACTTGAGAGGAACTTGCTAAAAGTAAGCTTTTGCAAAAGGTTTCTATGAAATGTGTAAGCAGTTGGTATACGTTGGACAAAAGTGACAATACTTTTCAAACAATCATATTTTCCTAACCGTTCTAGAGTTACAAGGACACGAATAACCATGATGGGGCAACTATGAGTATTGCTTTAGCCTGCTATACTGTAACATACATTACAACTATGTACAACAAACACCGCTTATAACACAAGGTTTGACTAAAACTTTGCCGATATCACAAATCACTAAGATTAACTTCTTAAATGTGAATCAATTTTAATCGCTGAGAAAAAAGTATAATGTCCCAATGATAATCACAAAGGCCTTGTCTTAGAGTTTTGTGCAATCCAGCTCAGCTCCAAACTTTAAAACAAAATGGTCCATCTTGTCACCTTCCTTGTATACCCGTTGAAAAAGATCGACACCAATTCTAAAAACAAAACGGGTACCAGACTACTGGTACCAAGCCTCGGTTTGATTGCGCTGCTTCGAATGCAGGATGGATGCACCGTGAATAAGGCGTTAATACTTTCGCAGTCTCAGCAAAAAATCAGCAGTGCAGTACGCGACACACAGTAAATTACGAAACGTGAGAATGATTCGTCCAATAATTTCGTCGCCAATGCATACCCCGTGACACACTTCCAAAGTAATGGGATCAAAAAAATCAATGAAAATTGATGTGTGTTTGCATAATGCCTTTTCAGGCAGTAATATCAGAACATGATAATTCCGTTCTGTTGGGGTCAGTAAATGCTGAATAGTGAAGTACAAGCATCCCTAAGGGCTGTCATATTTATCGATCACTGATCTTTCGCTTCGCCAGAATCCTATTTTAATGTCATCAGCATTCGCAAGATAAACACTCATCATGAAGTCCCATTCCTCTCGCTCCGTTAAGGACGCATTTGCATTTGATTTTTCCCTCAATGTGTTTTCGCATTTTCGTCTTCTGACTTCTTCTTATCTTTAAAAAATAACGGGGTTTCCTCAAGCCGAAAATACATTAATTATTGTTTCACCGATAATCATGTATCGTGAAGTTGACTCAGATTTTGCTTCTAAAAAAATGTTGCCCGGATTGAGTGTTGAATGCTCAGGTCCGGGGGCCAATGCAATGTCTAGGGAATGTTTAGGGGATCCGTTTATTTTGCAACTTCCCATGCAGTTTGAATGTGGGACTATAATTTTATAAACGGCCAAATTTCGGGGGATTTAAATAGTGCACCACCAAGAGTTTGCAACGTGTTGGCCAATCGGAAGTAGATTCTCTGGTTTGAAAAAGAAAACAGAGCTTCAGCTTCAATGAAAAACAACAACATATATTTTCAGCATAATGGATGACAGAGACGAAGACGGAGCCCAAATGAGCCGGATCCGAGCTTTGTGAAAGGAAGTTGGCGTCTGTGAAACTGGGTCGACAGATTCCGCGCATTGTGATTGGCCAACGCGTTGCAAACTCTTGGTGGCGCTCTATTTTGGAATCGCCCGTATTGGCGAAGTGGATATTTGTGTCTTTTATACCAAAATGGAACAGGTGAAAAGACAGGTCAAAATTTTAAAGGGAAAGTCCATCCCTTAGTATTAAGGAATGGGACAGTACAAGATTTCTCGTATATTGTAAATTGAGTATGTATTCATTTGGGACGTTGCCCCTTAAAGCTGAAGCCAAATCAAAAGATAAAAATATGGTTTCGTTCATAATTTTATATTTAAGCATTTAAACCCATGTATAGGAACCTTTTATGTTTTGGTTTTTCATGATATTAGTTATATAATTTTACGTGGTCAAAAGGATTCCACTTTTGTTGTGTACAGTGTAATAAGTATCTTTATGGAGGTAGGGATCTTTAAAATATAATGCTTGAGTACTACGGTGTCTTCGCAGTGCCACACCATCAGTTTCTCTTACCTCTGACCTCAAGGGTGTAGGTCTGTTGGACTGACTTGTAACCTCGTACATAGCAGGTGTACGATCCCATGTGCATCAGTGTCAGCTTAGTAAAGTAGAGTGTACCGTCGTCGTACGTCTATAAAGAACAAAAACGAAATATCATGATTTGGCCCATCAGTGTATCAAGGTACTGGGACCAATATGGGCGATTCACAATAGTGCGCCTCCAAGAGTTTTCAAGACGTTGGACAATCTTCGGCTCTAGCTCCGGCTTCGGCTTTGTCATCCATATGCTGAAAATATAGGTTGTGGATTTTCATCTAAGCTGAAGCTCTGTTTTCCTTTTCAAACCAGAGAATCTACTTCCGAACCGTAGCCAAAAGCCTCTATTTTGATTCCCGTAATTTTAGAATGGATTCACGAAATGGAGCTGGAGCCTGAGCCTATGCCGAGGTTTGGAAAAATCTGCTGCAAAGGGTCGACGGATTCCGCGCATTGTGATTGGCCAGCGCAATACAAGCTCTTGGAGGCGCACTCTTGTGGATTGCCCGTATTATATTAAAACAAACAAAATGAAAAGGGAAATACGAGACACATGGACATTTTGGTTCATAATACAATAATTTGCAATGCAAAGAAATAAATCATGCTATATATGGGGCCGCGTAACGTCTTATGGTGTTCTGAAATCTTATTCAAAATGTATTTTAAAGTTGCAAATGGAGAATGTTTTCCTTACTTTGTTCCAAAGGACTAGAAAGACATTCAAGCAGTAATATTATAGTCAGGGGATTTTGACACGTCTTCTTTACCTTCATTCCGTCTAGTAACTGGACGTCGACGAGGTCGATGCCATTGCGCTGCCAGACCACTTTCGTCTTGTCTTCAACCTCGATCCCGCAGACCAACACGACGTTGTCGCCGGCAGTGGCAACCTTGACCACTTGGCGGACGTTTTCAGCAATGGTTACCAGCTGGACGTCTGGGAACGAGAAAAGGAGACAAGGAAAACATGACTGTATAGTCACCTGTGCGAAGAACTGGGCCCAATTTCATGGAATCCGTTACCATTAGCAAAAATTCTTCGCTTACGTTAGCAGGCTTACGTTTGGGGTTACGGTTAGCGTATTCCACGGGAGAGTTTTCGTTTTGGCAACGGTAAGTAAGGTTTTTGTGCAGAATACAAACTATGACGGCGCGTTAGCGGAAAATAATCACAGTTTCCCAAGAAATTCTTCGCTCACCGAAAATCTTGCTTACGGATTCCATGAAACAGATTTCAAGAAAAGCAGTGCCCGTAAGCATAAAAATAGGCCGTAACGGATTCCATGAAATTGGGCACTGAGCATAACGACAGGCATGCAACAAAATTGCAATTCGCTCAAAACAAATTTATTTTTTATTCTAGGCATATCCCTGCTTTCGCTTTTGTTGTTTTACTTTAATTTCATATTCTGTTTTCAATTTGTTCTACAGAGCAAGAACTCTCAAAATCGAGCTACATTTAATTCGCCTCGAATAGGGAAATATAGGAATGTACATCAACAGTGTATTACAAAGTGATATGTTCGCAGATGCTGCCTAAACTCATGACAAATTTATGACCTGAAATTTATAAAATGCTTGGAGAGAGCCTGACGCGTTTCGATCCTAGCAGGATCTTTATCTTTAGCCTTCGATAGAAAGATCCTGCTATGATGAAACGCGCCAGGCCCTCCTAACTCCAAGCAAGAATTATCGTTAGTCCTAAAAATACTTTTGTAACAAGATCCTGTAACTTAGAGACCAATTCTAGGAAGCTAATAACGGCACAAAATTACAAAACGTACGGGAAACAAGCCAACATTAGGCCTACTCGTAAGAATGAGGAAGAAATTATCTTTCAAAATGTCACACACAATACACTTCATGCAGGTGGAATCTTGAGCGGCAAAACCATTTTTTTCATAAGCACGTATTTGTGTCAAGCACTTTTCCCTTTAAGTATCTCCATTGAAACTTGGTCGCCGTATTGCTGGCGGGAAAATATCAAGCAGATTCATACACTCGAGCTGACAAAATTATGCTTTTGCGTGGGCTGCACATCTCCAATGTACATAAGTGTTTGTAGTACACTTTCAATAACAGCGCACTACTCAATGCGACGAGGTCTAAAGAGAGCCAGGTGAGTGGGCAACAGTACAGGATGGTAACCAAGCAACCTATCGTGGTTGCCAAGCAACTCCTCTCTTCTTATCTCCTCACAAAAAGGAATTTGAGCCACTTGGCATTATTGCTAGAGACGCCGATCATAAGAACTGTGATGTTTTATTGTGTGGTTGATGATGATAAAGTGCCTTTGAATTGGTGTTGTTTTTTTCCCAGATTATTATTTTTCTTTCGTGCTTTCCTTCTTACCAAATGCATCATACATCTCGTACGGGTCCAGCTTGCCGTCGCCATTCTTGTCGTAGATGTGCAGAATGTCCAGGAGCGAGCACTGCGCAGACAGGCCCTCGATCTTGTCACGTGACATCACCGCCATGATCTCGTCTTCTGTGAGGAGGCTGTCACGTGATGAGTCGAAGTGGTTGGTCATCAGACTGACCAGAAACTTCCTGTCCACTGTAACAAAAAAATTTGAAGCGGGCAATCCGACATCAATGACAAATTTTGTTGAAATGAAACTGAAACCAAATTTCCCTTGTGGTTATTTTAATAATTATATTGATTAAAAAGCCGCATCCTCTTTGAGTGATCACCCTCCCCCCATGAACCGTTTCTCAGGTTGCAGCATTGCTAATGTTGCATGTACACTGTATCTTAACAATGATCCTTGGAATATAGCGGTATGTGTGTGGTTTAATGGCTTCTGACTGCCAAACGAACAATTAGGGACACCACCAACATAGGGCTGGATAGCTCAGTTGGTAAGAGCACTGGTACTGTTTTCCGGAGGTCGCTTGTTCGAATCCCGCTCCAGTCAATTTGTCTTTGTTCACTTTCCAATGACCTTCAAACTGTAGACTTACATTCGGGGAGAACGATGCCGTCAGACGGGGTGTTGAACTGCGTCTGGTAGTGGTTCAGTACGGTGGTCTTAAACTCAGCCAGGGTATCATCATCAGTACACGGAATTTCAGTCGGAACTTCTGTGCGGGAAATAATCATAAAACGACACCAAAATGGTCAAAATCTCGACCGAAATTGTAAAACGTTACACAATGACTAACATATTAAAGAGATGTTCCTACTATGTTTTCAAAAAGTACTTAGTTCCCGCATTAGATTGTTTGTAAATAATTTCGAAGGCCAACGGAATCGTGATATATTTTTTTTACTACATGTATCTATTTCTGGTTATGAAACCAAGGATTTCTCAAAAGTGCTCTAGGCACTGTAGCTCGAAAGCCTGATGAAACCTTTTATGGAAAGATGACTAGAAGAAGATACAGTTTTAGAGGTGGAAGGAAAACACCTGAGTAATATATTGGGTAAAACCCACAGAATCAGGTATAGGGACTGAAAACCCAATCCACGTGTGGACCGAGTCGGACTCGAACCCGGTGAGGCGAGGAAGGTGAAAGGCGAGGAAAAAAAAGCTACGCCAACCTGACTCCCAATGCAACCGTGGTCGGCTTCAACAGTGGAAAAGTGAATACAACTAATAAACTGCTGCAAACTGCTCATCAGCCAAAATAATTACCTGAAATTTATAAAATGCTTGGATTTAGGAAGGCCTGGCGAGTTTCGATCCTAGCAGGATCTTTATTGAAGGCTAAGTGATGCCCCTCGATAAAGATCCTGCTAGGATCGAAACGCATCAGGCCCTCCTAACTCCAAGTGGAAAAGGGACATGAATAACATAAAAATCTAGGTTATCATGGGGGAAATGAGAACTTTCTGTAAAGGGGTACCTTCCGGCTTGTCAGTTTCCTCCTCTGCTTCGTCTTCGACCACTTCCGGGTCATCCTCGACTACTTCCGGTTTCTCTTCTATGACTTCCGGTTCTGCCTGATCGACCTCTTCGGGTTGGTCTTCATCATCTTCTTCTTCTTCGTCGCCGTCTTCAATCACCTCCTCCTCCTCCTCCTCCTCAGCCGCCTCTTCGGTCTCGTTCTCATCACCAACGACCCCGACTGGTTCGTTAATATCGTCCTGATTCTCTGTGGTGGTGACTGGGGTGTCCTTGTGGTCCGCCTCCGGTGCGGCGGCGTCCCCGAAGACCTCTGGGTTGCCGCCGATCAGCTCCGGGGTGGGCTTGGCGCAGCTGGCGTCCGGTACCACGGCGATGTGGGTCTTGGTCAGGCAGGCCGCGCGGTGCAGCTCGCAGTGATTCTCGTACTGCACGCCGTCGGAGCCGCAGACGGGCCGCCGGTGGGGCTTGCACTCGCGGGTGCAGACGCAGGACGGGTCGCCCAGGCTGGAGTTGAAGGTGCACTCGCTGCCCTTGGGGCACACCATGAAGGTGCACGGGTTCACTATAGTGGGAGATATAGGGGTAAGATCGTCAATGCCACGGTTGACGTGTTTATCAGCGTATTAATTTAATATTCACAAAAAGAAAAAACATGGGACGTTCAAATGGAGCCCATAATACATGTGATTCACAAAAGTGCGCCACTAAGAGGTGCAATGCGTTGGCCAATCACAACGCACGTAATGTGTCGTCCCAATGCCCATATAGAGGTTTATGCACGTGACGTCATTGGCTGTCAAGCACAATGATTGCGCATGCGAAACAATATGATTCAATACACCTATTGGTGCCGAGTGTCCTACGGGTAACAATGGACAACGTAGAAACACTTGACGGCCAATCACGTGATTTTATGACGTCGGTGAATAACCTCTATATCTGGGTCGACCGATTCCGTGCGTTGTGATTGGCCAACGCGCTGCAAACTCTTGGAGGCGCACTATTAAAGTGAATCGCCCGTATAACACGGGATCTCTTATTACAAGTTGATCCAAATAGTTGATGCAGAGATATTGCATAAAGGCTTTAAAATGGGCGTCTTCTACAAAAAAAAGGCGTTCTCTTATTAAAAGATAAGATGAGACAATTATTACAACGGAAGCCCGGATATGCCATCGCTGAAACAATAAGAAGAGAATCTGCAAAAGAAATGCCCCACAGTGTGTGATATTGCATCCGTTCCCTCATATCGATTTCTTCTGCAACACAGGTGCCGATAGATTTAATTGACATACTGCTATCGGCAAAACGAACAGCACGGTGCAAGTAATGATAAAAGGCTGCAAAAGAAAACATGCGACACTCAAATTATTTTTTATCTCTTTTGGTTAAATCTCAACGGCTGCTTGTGGTGGTGAAATCAAGCAGCGACATCTAATCATTTTGGCGGTATAACAAGGCAAAAAAAGGAGGGAAGAAAAATATCGACTCTTTGGTGTTGGGTGACCGAGCGAAGGAAATGCGACAGGGGTTCGTTTAGACTGGAATCCAGCCGTATAATGTGTTACCATCACAATGGGTGGGACATACAGCTCAGAAAGTACACGTATTTATGCT
Source organism: Astropecten irregularis (assembly GCA_963971285.1). Taxonomy (NCBI): domain Eukaryota; kingdom Metazoa; phylum Echinodermata; class Asteroidea; order Paxillosida; family Astropectinidae; genus Astropecten; species Astropecten irregularis. The sequence continues at coordinate 5,035,900 of OZ020263.1, read as the reverse complement.
TGCTTAAAAATGACTGACTATATCGGTCGCAAGCTGCGATGAACTATAGGTCTTTACATGATACAGTGTTTTGAATGGTAACCCAATTGTTTGCTTAGCAGTACCCTCCGTATGTGCTTAGCGAAATTGACAGAGGGCCAGTCGCGAAAGCCTACAATTTGCTTAGCAGTACCCCACCGGGATTTATAGTAACATTTGACGAGGACTAGTATTCATTGTATTACATGCAGTGTTTGGTTGGTAACCTGAAGTCTGCTTAGCAGTACCCATCCCGTGCTTAGCAAAATTGAGGACCGGTCGCAAGCACATTGCATGCATGCAGTGTTTGGTTGGTAATCTGAAGTCTCGGCACTCCGCGCTTAGAAAGATTCGCAGAGGACCAGTCGAAAGCGTATTGCATACAGGCAGTGTTTGGTTGGTCACCCGATGTCTGTTAAGCAGTATCCATCCGTGCTTAGCAACATTGGGCAGTTGCAAGCGTATTGCATACATGCAGTGTTTGGTTGGTATGCTGTTGTTTGTTAGCAGACTGCTCCGTGCTTAGCAAAAATCGCACTCACCAGTCGCAATTGCAGTTGCATACATGCAGTGTTTGGTTGGTAACCCATTTAACCCTCCTACATGCTCTTAATAAAATTAGCCCCCGATGAGTGGTATGCTATACATTTTTATTGCCTCAATATCTCCACGATCCACACTCATGACTCAGACATCGAAACCAATATAACGCCTGGTACAAAGACTAATCACATTCCCGATGCTTCAGCCCGTGTTACAACGCATTATATTATGCGTTATGCGATGGTAATCCTATATCCCTCCACACACACGCACGGACTGTAAATTTCTGTCTCGCAAACGAGAATATGAAATGGTTCTTATAACCATAGAGGAATATCTTTCAAAAAATGCACTATGTTTCCCAAACTACAGGATTCATTATCTATTTCTAGTGCTAGATACACACTTCGGTGAAGAACAAAATTCGTCACAGATAAATTATTTATTTATCTTGAAGATTATCAGATACGGTGGAAAACAGAAATGCTCAACAGTCGTCGGTGAAGAATAAAATTGTATCCTCATTCAAATAAATTATTCAGAAAATGGAAACGAAAAAAGATAATGGAAAACGGAGATTGTATAGCAGTGGCAGTACAATGAAAAAGAAAGAATTTAAAAAATGGTATTTCTTTGTACCATGAAAAGGACAGAAAGGGTATAAAAATACATTATTATTGTGAATGATTATTTATTATAGAAAAAACAACGTTATTTTGATAATAGGCCTACTTGTTGCGAATCAGCCTGACCTCAGCTTAAATTATATGTTCTTCCATGACCTGTTTTTTTTTTTTTTTTAACAATGGGTTTTCAGAACATAATTAAAATAATGTCAGTATCGAAAACAACAGGTGAACAAGACTTGTCCTATACAGTATTATGCCCTAAGGGTCGATTTCACGGAGCCCTGCGATCGATCGTAACTCGAGTTACGAAGGATAATCCATCGTATCGTACATTTGGCTGTAATGCATAACAAGTCCTGCGATTGATCGTAAGTAACGATGATTTTGGTGAAATCGACACCTGATTATATACACCAATTAGAAATTTTATAAAAAAATTTCTTCATAAAAAGTCTACATGTATAGTTTTTTCCCAAATATTTTGAAATGCGTGCAAAATGTTTCTTCACCTAAATTTGTCCGAATTTGAAGTAACTCTTTAGTCCCTTAATAACCTTGGTCGTGTTTAAAGCTCATTAAGTCAAAATTATATGACAATGATGAGAAATCCCACGTTCTTTTCAGAGGTAGTGCGATTAAAATAATACTTAATATTTGACACAAAGAAAAACAACGTCTATATTTCGAGTATGGAAACCGTTCGGCAGACGTAAATATCACTGTTGAAAAACAATGAAAGTCTGAAGCGAGTACAATATGCATTTGGGTTACAGTACAACCCTAATCACGCCATTTTCTCCCAACCCCCTTAAATGGTGACGTCATCCTGACTGTAAATGTCACGATGCAAAGTGAAGGTAATGAAAGATGTGTTGCTAATGGCAACAGTGCCATTCGGTTCGTTTTCCATTGTATACACAACCACGCAGTATCAGATTATTAATCATCGACCGTTCGCTGTGTATAGTCAGCCTATATCTGATGCATAGTGAGCGGCGGTAACCAGACCATGCAACGGGAACAAACAGTGCAGTGTATAGGGGAGATGGGCAAACCAATGATTAACCAACGTATGTACTGGTTATTTTTGTTCCCTTAAAGGTAATATCATACTTTGGTTTTTATCAAAGAAATACAGATTCATGGGCAACAATGTCAAGACAGATACAGTAACAGTCATCTGTTAAAATTTCAGTGCCATACGGTGCCCACTTTTTGAGAAAACAGTGAAAAACAGCCACAGTATTTTTTAAGTCTTTTCTCGTTTATTTTTGATCTTTTAAAAGATCAAAAAGATTTTCGGTCGTTGTTTTGCTTATTTATGGATAAATACACCATTTCAGGCGGAAATATTTTAACGGTAGGTCTCTACCAGCATCATCTTCATACCCTGTAAGTTATACGTAAATCTGTGAACAGTTCTGTTTTGGTGTCTTACCAAAGTAAGATACTACCTCTAAAGGTACTGTACTGTACAGGATTGGTAACATACCCAAACAGAAATGTTCACAGATTTACGTATAACTATCAGGATGGTCCTGGTAGAAACATGTCGTTAAAATATTTCGGCCTGAAATGGTGTATTTATCCAGAAATTAGTAAAACAAAGACCGAAAACAGTTTTGATCTTAGGGTAAGATCAAAAGCATTCTTCATGTTTTATAAGAAAAATTGAGTTGGGTTTTCGCCTTTTTCTCTCGTGACTCAGATGTCCAATTGAGCTCAAATTTTCACAGGTTTCTTATTTCATGTACACTCTGGATTAAACAAAATGTGAGTGCTGTTCTGTGACCTTTACCAATCATGTATTATAAAACCTTTAGGTAAATCTCCTCAAGCGAGGCCGTTGGGTTACCCTACATGTCTATTTCACTGCAGCAACAAGACTAGTGACAGATGAGTTGTAGGACTAATTAAGAAAGAGAATACCAAGCTCTATTTTCCCGTTAATTACGCCGTTAATTAAAATAAACACTCCGTCCAACATGACATCGATCTGTTTTAATTAACACAACTTTAATTAATTACTTTCATTCATGTTCGAATATACTGTATGATCGCGTCAATACAATTTAACAGTAGTTGACAAATTTGTTTGATTAGAAAATGAATCTGGTAGATTAGTTTTTCTGAGCAAGATGGGAAACGATTTGTGTCGCACAGTGCTGCAATTCCGAATCATTCATCAGGAATGGTTGTTTTTTGGCTTGACTACATACTCGGAACTGAAGTGAAATTACGAAAAAACATTAAAGGTATAGTATCATAGCAAAGATTTGAGGCTTTGTAGTATGGTAGTATACTTTGGTTAAGTTGATAGAACAGCTGGGGTCTGTTCATAATTTGATTTGTCATGGAATAAAAACAGACCTGTGAAATTGTCAGCTCAATTGATTATTGGAAACAGTAGGAAACAGCAAAAAACCGTTGCAATTGTTACGCGAAATGGAAGGTACATGTAATTGTACAAAAGTAATTGTGAGGTTTTGATCTCCGATATCAAAACTGTTTTCGGTCTTTTGTTTTACTTATTTCTGGAAAAAATACAGCATTTCAGGCGGAAATTTTGTAATGGTTTCATATTTGTATCATATATCCATCTTTATATCCTGTAAGTTACGGGTAAATCTGGAAAGATGTCTGTTTTGGTATCCTACCAAAGAATCCCTTAAAGGATACTTTGGTTTTTGTCAAAGAAATGCAGATTCATGGGCAAAAATATCAAGGAAAATATAGTAACAGTCATGTGCATCTGTGAAATCTTTAGTCCCATACGGTGCCCGCTTTTTGAGAAAACAGTGAAAAACGGTTACAGTATTTCTTATGTCTTTTCTCTTTTATTTTAGATCTTTAAAAGACCAAAAATAATTTTGGTCACTGGTTTTAATCTTTTCTGGATACATACAGCATTTTGGGCAGAGCAATTTTAACGGTATGTTTCTACCATCACCGTCTTTATACCCTGTAAGTTATAGGTAAATCTGTGAAGATTTCTGTTTCGGTATGCTACCAAAGTATATGATACTACCTTTCAACCTTAGCGGCAATGTTCAAATAATATGAGTCATAATACTGCATATAGGTAACACACCAATATACATGCCAATACCAAATCGTGTTCCAATTGGGAAGGACAACCCTATAAACATGAAGACTTGAGTTCCATAATGTCAAATTGAATAAATCGTGAAATTAATTAATTATTGTGTGCGCGGCTGACGGCAATTTCCACGCAAAATGACATGGATAGGCCTACAACGCTACGTCATGGGCGCTCCATAAATACACACACATGGATGAGTAGTCGTGCTTGGTTTTTTAAAGGTACAGTACAGGATTGGTAACATACCCAAACAGTAATGTTCACAGATTTAAGTATAACTTTTAAGGTATGATAATGGTGCTGGTGGAAACATACCGTTAAAATATTCCACCTGAAATGGTGTACTTATTCAGAAATTAGCAAAACAAAGACCGAAAACAGTTTTGATCTCGGGGTAAGATCAAAACCATTCTTTATGTTTCATAACAAAAATTGAGTCGGATTTTCGCTAGATTCTCGTGACTCAGATGTTCGATTGAGCTCAAATGTTATTATCATGTACATACTGGATCAGAAAAAGTATGAGTTCTGTTCTGTGACCTTTATCAATCATGTATTATACCTTTAACCAACTGCGCGGCAAGTGGCGAGCCGACTCTATTCTATCGCCGGACCAAGGCCGAGGGCTTGATCATCGGCACGACCGTCCTACCGTACCCCGTGGCACCGTGCGCCGTGGCCAACCCATCGCCAAGGAACAGTTAACTTGATGACTATTCTGACTCACCAGTCATCATTAAAATTGTGCAACCAGGAAAAAAAACCCACAACCAAATCGATCAAACTGTGAAACGCGTGAACCAAAAAGGAAAAAACTGACTCAATTATTGTGAAGCTAATTTGAAAACCCCCCATATATTTCAAGCGTTTGAATGTTTCTTGCTTGTTCTGTTTTTCTTGGGATTAAACGAAAAACTATAAAAACACATGGATAGATTTTAACGAGGGAAATGTCAGAAATTACATATCTCCTCGAATAGCCAGAATGATATTTAAAGGTTGCATCATACATTAGTAAGACACCAAAACAGAAATGTTTTTACGTATAACTTACAGGGTATGAAGATGGTGATGGTAGAAAGTTACCGTTAAAATTTGTCCGCCTGAAATGGTGTATTTATCCAGAAATTAGTAAAACAACGACTGAAAATACTTTTGATCTTTTAAAAGATCAAAAATAAAAGAGAAAAGACTTCAGAAATACTGTGGCTGTTTTTCACTGTTTTCTCAAAAAGTGGGCACCGTATGGGACTGAAATTTTCACAGATGACTATTACTGTATCTACTTTGATATGTTTGTCCATGAATCCGTATTTCTTAAATAAAAACCAAAGTATGATACTACATTTAACAGCGTTTTCAAGAAAGATTACATAATATCTTCCTTTATGTTGTTGGCATAATGGTAGCCATCTTTGGTTGCTATGGTTTCATGATATGATATGGAAAGGAGAATTAAATTCTCCTTGTCTATTATTTTCGGTTCGAGTTGGGTAACAAAGGCTTCCTTTTATTATTAAATTGTTCATATACTAGGGAACAAAGAGCCTTTTGTATATGCGATATCATGATAGTACAATGCGCTCCTGCATATTTATACATAGAACAGTGCAAATATCAAAGCATATATTAATAAAGTATAGGCATACTACATTATTGTTTACTTTTCTATAATTTCGAGAAAAAAAATGAATGAATAATAAAAACCCACGCACTTGAAAAGGGGCAGTTTGGAATAAAATTTCATCTCACATTCATAATAATAATATCATAATTTTCCAGGTATTTTGTTCTTGGAAGGTTGATTAAATAAACAAAGAAACAAACAAAACGCCCGACAAAATAGACCAAATTCATTAATTGGTTATGAAATGTAATTGTTGAAAACATCCGTCCAAACACAACATCATATATCAACCACAATCCCCTATGGACGGGCCCAAATACATGTCATTTCAGAAAGCACGATATCTCCATAATGTGTGACGTCCAATCAATTTATAAGTTACCAGACGACACATTTTGTTTTCGCGCCCAAATCCCACTTGAACACGCAAAACCAAACACATATTCTATACACATTATCATAGCAATTTGACATCTCGTTCTCTATTCCCTTTACCGGCCTCAAAAGACTTGGCCCAAATCGTGGACAGTATACAGCTGTATCCACTCGATCACAGCCCGCGGATGAAATTATGTTAAAAACCGAACGTGTACAACATGCAGATGGCTCCCATATAAGATGACAGTAGGCCTACAGATGATATCATGCAATTTAGAGGACCAAGACGCAGTATATTTATCATGCTGGGTACATTGTCTTCATTGCAGTATAGACCTTTCTTTTGCCACGTCACAGCCCGAGTTTTTGCCAACCAAGAAGCCTGCAAAGATTTCTGCGACGTACAAAGTCTTTTACGATGAGAAAAGATGTTATATCAATGTACAATTGCTGTGCATGTCAAATATTGTTCACAGACCTTTCTTTTGCAACGTCACAGCCCAAGTTTTTGCCAACCAAGAAGCCTGCAAAGATGTTTGCGACGCGCAAAGTCTTTTACGATGAGTAAAGATGTTATATCAATGTACAATTGTTGTGCATCTCAAATAATGTATAGACCTTTCTTTTGCAACGTCACAGCCCGAAATTATAATGGCGAGCCATCAAACCCAAGGAACACCATAATAGACCCAACCACATTTTGTACGTTCATAAACATTCAAAGATATTGCTGAATGTAATAACAATTTGGGAGGCTAATCATCCTTGCTGCCCAGGTGGGGTGCTTAAATTGCGAAGGATGCAGCTACAATGTTGACAGCGGCGCCCTTGGCTGCCAGCCACATCAACCCATATAATGATCACTGAGTACAGCCTGAGATCGAAAGTGTTTGATTTTTGTGGAGGGAGGAAAACCGGAGAACCCGGAGAAAAACCCTCATAGCATAGGAGAGCACCATTGCACAACTCTACTCACATATGACCCAAGCCGGGATCGAACCCGGGCCACATTGGTGAGAGGCGAGTGCCTAACATACTTGCCACCTATGCCCCTAATGAACACAACACAAACAATTGTGGTACGTATTTTGAACAGGTATGGAAAGTTTGATAAAATAGTGAATTTGGTTACATTCTGTCAAGAAAATGAAATATTTTGCAACATTTGGCCGCTCATGCCAACCACCAGAATTTGTTTATAAACAAAGGAAAGATCTATAAGTAAATAACCCTATTGCACTCTTGGTAAATTTTTGAATAACAGCAAAGAAAAATACAAAACAACTCCCGAAAAGTCTTGCTTAACACACGCTCTAAAACAAAAAAGCTTAACACCTCAGGTTCATCAGTATATCTGCAAATTCTGAACGAATTTGACACTGCACTTTTTCAATATCGCTCCCGCCCTATATAGACTTCAATGCTGCAATCTCCCAATGACGCACTTGAGTTTGTTTGTAAATTGGAGAGAAGCTGATCTTCTTTATTTGCTTGGGATTATATGATAATGAAAGTTGACAAGCGGCAATTTACTCTGGCAGTTGATTCTAGCACTATACAACGACATAATATAAGGAGAGGCGTGATGTGTACTTCGTGGTGTCGTTTTCCAGACCTTAAATTCCCTCCCCGCTGAAGCAGCTTCTGCGTGATACTGCATACGAATCGTTTGATGAAATGTAGACTGTGTCATGCTTTATAACAAACTCGTCTTGTCTGGAGAAAATGGCTTAAAGGGGCAGTCTGTTTTCGTGGAAATATACTATCTAACTGTTGATTCATATAACATTCAGTAAGTCTTTTCCTTGCTCTGTGTTCAGTCGAGACAAGGCGATGTGGTGCCCTTTAAAATTGGTGCGAAAATGATATTATGCATTCCTATGGGGGAAAGAAGCTATATTGATCTTGCCTACACCCACACCCCTTTTTGCCCCCTTCCCCTGACCATACTTGCCCACCTCTATTATCCTCTATATGGGGTTTCCCAGCCTTATTGCATGCTTTCCCTGTTTTCCTCGTCACTCTGTCCCCCTTTGTTCTGATCCTCTCATCCATTTATGTGTATCTTTACTTGCACATTCTTGTCCTCTTGTCATTTTAGCATTTAAGAAAGATCCTGCTATGATCGAAACGTCAGGCCATCCTAACTGTATTAAGCATTTTTATATATTTCAGGTCAATATTTCTTTCTATACTGTTTCCAATAATAAATTGAGCTGAATATTTCACATGTTTGTTTTTATTCCATGACAAATCAAATTATGAACAGACCACAGTTGCTCTGTCACCTTCACCAATGTCGTACATGCCCTTTAAGGCTCATCCTCATTTGAAATGCACGCATTGTTGATTCCAAATGATGTCAAAGATACTTCAAGGAATATTTTGGTTCGTGAACTGGATACGAGGTTGTTTTCCCCCTACAGGCAAGAACAAGACGCTGTCCCTTTCTCCTTTAGGCGCATGGGATGTGTTCTCGAGTATTCGGCGAGAGAAAACACCTCCCCTGCCCTCCCCTGGAGAAATCAGGTCCAGGAATCTTAGATTCCCAAAGAAGAAGAGGAAGAGGAAGAAAAAACAACCGTTTTCTTGAAGACAACACGATACAAACCTCAGGGCTGTGACATCACCTGTGGACTCGGTAAATTGGACGCAGAATGTACAAGAGGACACATTTTTTAGGATGCCAGCATCGAAAACAGTCTTGAGTAACGTACCGCCCGTTCTATCGCCTACGCGCCGCACTATACGTACGAACGTCTTATACGTCATGATTGCATGCAAATTTTATGCAACGCGCGATGGCACATCAACCAATCAGATCCGTTTTGAGCATATTTCCGTCTGGGTCGTGACCAAGTGACGGGAGGATGTTGCACTTGATTGGTCAAAACCTAGAGGTTAATGCTGGGTTGGTTTGCATAATTAATCAGGAAATATGCACGCATTGTGATAGACGCTCGCTGTACGGCGAGTGCGTCTATCACATAGGGGGATTACGAAACGGAGGCTCAGGCTCAGGCTTCACCTGTGAAATTAAAGCTGAAGCTGTGTTTTCCTTTTCAAACCAGTCAAGTGAGTCTACTTCCGAACTCCCGCCGGCCAAAAGCATCTATTTTGATACCCGTTATTTCAGAATGGATTCACGAAATGGAGCCGGAGCCTGAGTCCGAGCCTCCGTTCTGGACTACACCCAAAGGGCGTTTACGAAACGGAGGCTCGGGCTCCGTCTCAGGCTCGGACTCCATTTTGTGAATCCAGTCTGAAATCATGGGTATCAAAATAGAGGCTTTTGGCTGCAGTTCGGAAGTAGATTCTCTGGTTTGAAAAGAAAAACAGCTTCAGCTTCAATGAAAAACCAAAACCTATATTTTCAGCATATGGATGACAGAACTAGAGCCTGAGCCTGAGCCTGAGCCTGAGCCTGAGCCTGAGCCTGAGCCTGAGTCTAAGCCTCCGTTTCGGAAACACCCGTAGACTATATCGAAAATGGGGAGGGGATGGTAATGGCGAGACGGATGAAGTGACTGACGGGACCGTGGTCGATCGCCACAAAACACCGCACTGAGCTCCCGGAGCGCACTGCGACAGAATCTCGGTGAGAGGCCCTTTTTTTTTTTATCTTTCAGCGTGTAAAATGCTCCATAGGGACCCACACCTACGTAACGTTCTTGTTTACAAGAGCAGGGACATATGAGCACTCGACTCAGGCACTGTATAAAAGGCTCGTTGCCGACAGCAACTTCAAGACTGATGCAAATTCTACTGCGCGAGAGTAGAAGTTTATCATGATCAATTAGAGGACAAAAGGGAACGACTTGGAGATGATTCCTCCGGGATAATGTGAACGAATGCTGTACATGAACCAAGACGACTCATAACCTTTCGAATGTGTTCGTCTTCGTGACTTCGTCAGTTCATCATAGTGCTTCCACAATTTTTCATTTTATTTGCAACAATTTCGAAGAATTGTTGTTGTGTTTTGGCTATACATTCTTCTAATAACATTTGATAGGTGTACGAGCATAAGAGAACGGTACGGAGGCCAGAATATAACATGAGAAGTCGCTATTTATTTATTTTCTTCAGAATTTCGCCTATTCAATGTGTCATCATGGTACATAGAAACTAAAAATGCAGCTTCGCTCTTATCTAAGATGCAACACGAGCGATTCAGAGCGCCTCCTAGAGTTAAGAATGCGTTGGCCACGAGTTACTAAACAATATATCACAGAGCAGTATAATGTTGATTTTGAAAAACAAAACACCGAACGAATTCGATTATCGTTTCAAACTAGATTTTTCTTCCCTTACCTTCGTCAGTATACTCCTCTTCTCCATGGTGACGCCTCTGCAAATAGAAGAGAAAATCACGAATAAAAGTAAAGAAGAATAATAATAATAAGACGAAGAAAAACAAGAATAATGGTTTCACATTCAATGTAATTTACTCGATTTCCTTTTCACTGGTACTCTGCACATTTGCAGGAATTGCAGGACTGAGTATAGCCGTGCATGCATCAAATTACGTGGTGAGACAGAAATTACCAATCCATTTTGGCGGGAATTTAATTGCTGTACGTCTGGACCAGACACACGCAGGGTCACTCATGGGAAATTTGTTAATTTAGCAGTATAGGGCTGTACATGGCCCGAAACAGTAGGGCAGCTAACATGCAATTATATAATAGCACCTCAGCCAAAAGATGCATGATGATTATATAGGGAGACCTCATCATGGGGTTGCTATGGATAATAATGAGTATCTAAAAGGTAACATTTTTAAGGATTGTACGATGCTCCAAAAGTGCCATATTCCACTTATCCAGAAAACTATGATAATTTATCTGGGCAAGTTAAATTTTGCTAATTGTAAATTCGTCTTGTGTCAATATATATCTCAACAAGATGACCTTTTAATAGTGAAAACGAGAAGTCGATATATCCTGATATAATTTATCGGGCCAAGTGAATTGACGAAGTGAATTTAAAAAGTCATATTATCCTGATAATTAAGGATAAACTATCAGGACAAGTCGACTTCCTTCTTCCAGTAAGTCGTCTTGGCGAGACAACAAATATCAGACCATGTCGACATCTTAAGTCGACTTTTAGGGCTTAATAAGTCGACTTGGAGAGATAAATTACATTGTATGTGGATAACTGGATACAGTGGAATGGCACTCGTGGAGCTCCGTAGAATTACTACGGTTTAACATAGATGATTGTATAATAGTTTCAGTTTGAAAGCTTATACAGTTCAGCGTGCACAACAACCAGCATTTCTTTAAAAGATTTCCTTGTGGTGTGCTATCACACTGGAGAAAACTGCATATTGGTATACCTCAAATCAAGCAGTTGATTTCGACAACTGTAACAACAATCTGTTTAAAAACACAATAGACCTTATTCACGGTGCATCCATCTTACATTCGAAGCAGTGCGATCAAACCAAGGCTTGGATTCCAAATAGTCTGGAACCCGTTTTCGTTATAGAAATGGTGTTTCCAACCGATGGAAAAAGATGGATGCGCCTTGAATAAGGCGTATAGGAACGCGCACAACGCCCCTCGTACAAAACATAAACCGCTCAACCAAACCTTTTTACATGATGTGCATTTCAATGAAAAACCAAATGATTGGAAAATGAATTTTCTCTTCCCCAAAAAACATGACCAGGAGTACTGCATGGTGGTTTTTCAAAATACAAGATGTAATACCAAACTCATTATTAAATTTCAGAAAGATTAAGAACATGGAAACCGACACGGAGAAATGTCCGGAAAACCTTGAGTAAAATCTCCTTACCTTGTGCGATCGTGGCCTAGCGTCAACCAGGCATATAACAGCTACAAGTAGCACGGCCAACAGTGCTATGGACCGCATCATTGTGGCTTAGGCTCTTCACTGTAACTGCTTGCAACTACAGACTCTGTAGAAAGACAGGTAATAAGAAGAGACGAGAAATTAACGAGAATTTCATGTGAGTGTTCAGTTTGCTATCGGGAGTCGATTTCACCGAACTCATCGTAACTTACTATCAATCGTAGGACATATAATGATGCATTGTGGCCCTACGCAAGATACGATGGATGTTCCTTCGTAACTCGAGTTACGATTGATCGTAAGGCTTCGTGAAATCGACCCCTGTTCATTGATGAGATGGCATATAATAGCATTAGACTCGATCTACATCTCGGCGACTTGGTCTCAACATCAACAAAATCCTTAAGTTATCTTTGCAGCTCGTTGCTAAATTCTATGGTAAAAACAACAACAAAACTCTTCTACGTCACAGTTCAAATAAGAACACACAAATCCTTTTATTTTTTGTTTATCCTTCGAGCACGAGCAAACAAGCTTGGCCAATTTTCCGCATGGCTCCGTTCTCCAAACCCGTATGATAGGCTGTACTTGCATCTTGCATTTGACGCATTTTCTGATCCGTACATGACTGCATCACCCATGCAACAATTTTGCTCTTATACGTGGTCGCACCATTCCTTAGCAACGACATTGCGCATGCGCACTGACAATGATAACTGATGAAGTCTAGGGGCCTTTACGAAACCAGGCTTGAGGCTAGGCTTGGGACTTATTTCACTACCGCCATTTGAAGCCCACAAAACGAAATGAAGGGATGGGGCCACATGATGAAGCTGGGTAAAGGCTCCAGCTTTGCCATGTATCTCAAGCCCTTCATTTCATTTAGGACACAAAATGGCGGTAGCAAAATAAATGCCAAGCCTACCCTCAAGCCTCATTTCGTAAAGGCCCTAAGTATAGGTCATTATGATGGGTCATTCTAATCATAATGCAACTTCATAGTACTGGGGTCGATTTCACGAAACCCTACGATCGATCGTAATTCGAGTTACGAAGGATAGTCCATCGTATCATATGTAGGGCTGCAATACATCATAAGTCCTACGATTGATAGTAAGTTACGATGAGTTTGGTGAAATCGACCCCTAGTACGTTACACCTTATTACATGTACATGACTCAAAATTAACAATATTGTTCATCAACTTCTCACCGGTTCTCTTCAGAACCACACACCCATAAAAGAGTTTATACATCCATGGTGTCTCCGCAAACCTTTCCTTATTACGTGACTTCCATCATGCAAAGCTTCAAATCCTACTTAATATTGTTCATTGAAGATTTTACAGATATTGGTATCCGTGTAAATTTGAAAATGCACCATTGGCGTAACTCGGGAGGGGGCACTTGCCCCAAAATGAATGTCAATGCCCTCATATGTCCCCACTTTAAATCTCTAGTTTAAAATTTCACTTGTCTCCAGTGCCCCCTTCACAAATCGGAGCACCTCACGTGTGCCCCTTCACAGTTTTGACCCAAGATACGTCACCAATGTGCATGCACTTATGATTGTACATGTCGTATATGGACACATAACGTCGCCGTAAATTCTGCCCCCGACTTAGGAGTGAAGAGCCTTATGCCGAGTAAGCTGGGGATTTTGTCCATCGCACTAAGTTACCATTCTTCGCTTAGGGCATAATCATACACTGATCGGGTCAACGTTTAGGTTTAACCTTAACGTTGATATGTCACACTACTTATTATCTTTAAAGGCACTATCATACTCTGGTATAGCATACCGAAACAGAAATGTCACATATTTACCTATAACTTACAGGGTATAAAGATGGTGCTGGTAGAAACATACCGTTAACATTATTCTGCCTGAAATGCTTTATTTATCCAGAAAAGACTAAAAACCAATGACCAAAACAATGTTGATCTTTAAAAGATAAAAAATAACGGTGAAAAAATTGTTAAAATACTGCGAGCGTTTTTCACTGCTGTCTCACAAATTGACCACCGTATGGGACTGGAAATTTCACCGATGACTGTAATATACTGTATCTCTGATATTTTTGCCCATAAATCTGCATTTCGTTGACAAAAACCAAAGTATGATATTAACTTTAAAGGTACAGTACATGATTGGTAACATACCCAAACATAAATGTTCACAGATTTATACGTATACTAACTTTCAGGACAAAAATCAAAGTATCATTATTACCTTTAAGGCTATAAGGGCGAGTACGAGACAATTTTCAATACTGGGATATACCGTAGCCAGAGACATAGAAAATATTTTGTTTTTGAATAAGCAGTAGGCCATACACGCAAAATACGCTTGCTCACTCGTTTTACGATATTTAGGACACGGAATTTTAGTCATACCAAGGGATCAGTCATTGTTTTGTTCGCAGTTCGACATACATGAGATCTTTGTAACAGACAGCCAATTAAATTTGAGGTTCCAGTGACTCAGCGTTGGATTTGAACCCCCGACCTTCGGCTTGGTACAAAACAAGCAAGGACATGTCTTGTAATGACTCCCGTATGTCGCGTTGCAACAACGCACGCAATTAGGGGAAAATAATGACATAGAATTTGTAATGTTTGCAGACAGATTAAGTGCATATGTTTTCCATTCAACAATGCAAACAACATAAGTCATGGTTAAATGACTTCAGCTACATTTGACTTTAAAGGTATAATAAATGATTGATATAAAGGTCACAGAACAGCACCGGCACTTTATCTGATCAAACATGTACATTTAATAATAAGCCTGTGAAAATGTGAGCTCAATCGGACATCTGAGTCACGAGAAAATAGCGAAAAACCGACTCAATTTTTCATATCAAACATAAAGAATGGTTTTGATCTTACCCCGAGATCAAAACTGTGTTCGGTCGTTGTTTGACTAATTTCTGGATAAACACACCATTTCAGGCGAAAATATTTTAACGGTATGTTTCTACCAGCACCATCTTCATACACTGAAAGTTATACGTAAATCTGTGAACATTTCTCTGGGTTATGTTACCAATCCTGCACTGTACCTTTAATGGTGCATGCATGCATGTACCTTTGATTTTCCCAAACGAAGATGAACATTTACGACATGATGAGCGAGCGTTGAGTGTGTATATTTAAAGCATGGCGCCGTTTCCCCACTGTATGAGAGTAGGTCTGCCTCGCGCGGTGCATTGGGAATTCCACACAAAGGCAAAATTGCTCTTGAAGGCAATGCAATCATGTTTCCCCCAAGGGGTAGGTAATATGTACTGTTAATATCAGCGAGCATATATACTTCTACATTAACAAATAATACACTATACTATATGTACTTACTTAATGCTATGATAATTTATGGCCGCTTATGTATCCTTGCTTATAATAAAAAATGAATTATTGAAAAATTGAATGTAAACAACCTTTACTCCAGGTATAGATGTAATACTGAAGTACAAATTGAATTTGTTGTTCCTTAAAATGTGTTTGGTATTTGTTTATTCCTTTAAAGGGAGCATATATGATTTGCAAGGCCTCTACAAAAATTATTAAGTTTGAGACAGAAAATGGACTCAACAGTTCGTAAACAGTTCAAACAGTCACCATGGGAAATCTTGGATCATCAGATGCTGGGTTTTTCAAGCAAATCAAGATTTAGTGCCTTTTCCAAAGATCGTTCTTCCGAACGATTTTTGGAACAAACATAAAGGACACCTTCACTTGAGTTGCTTTAGTTATCCCCTTTCACTCAAGGTATATGAAGATGGTGCTGGTAGAAACATACGGTTAAAATATTTCTACCACAAATGCTGTTTTTATCCAGAAATTAGTAAAACACGGACCGAAAACAGTTTTGATCTCGGGGTAAGATCAAAATCATTCTTCATGTTTTATAAGAAAAATTTAGTCGGGTTTTCGCTATTTCTCATGACTCACATGTCCGATTGAGCTCAAATTTGCACAGGTTTATTTTTTCATGTACATGTTTGATCAGACAAAGTTAAGTATGAGTGCTGTCCTGTGACCTTTACCAATCATGTATTGTTTTTGTTTTTTTAATGTCATTGCAATTTAATGCATCAGACGCCATGCTGATGTTTTGTAAAATGTTTCAGGTATATAAATGTAGTCCTTGGTCAACGTCCGTTCTATTTGCTGCATAAAACCCACTCAGTCTTATACGTGAATGAAAGCCTCTTATTGAAGATGGCACACAACCGCTGTTGTTTCTTTGGATCAAATTACTAACCCTTTTCCCCTGGACTAGACTGAGCCAGCTCGCACCGGACGTGCATCGAGCATGCACCGCGGATATCTTATCCTTCGTTGCCCTTCGCAAACAGCTATAGCGATGGCGAATCTTGAGACAAGAAATGCCGGCCCCTACAGCCGAGTAGCTAGCCCTATTCACACCCAGATCATAACGGACACACGATCGCCGTTATATAGAGACATCAAAACAAAGGCATCTTCACGATTTAAACGTCATGTAAATGTCACCAAGCTATTGCCCATATCATACATAATATCCTATATACCGTGGGTGTTTATCAAATAATATTATTGTCAGAGAAAACAGCGGTCTTGCATGTCGAATGTCGCCAACCGCTTTCTACGGAAGCTTGAAATGCCATCTGGGGCCAATTTCATAAAACTGTTAAGCACAACAATTTGCTAAGCATGACATTTCTGTCTTAACAAAAACAGGGTTAACAACCAAATTTCCACGTGTTGTGTATCACATGTGATTGTTCTTTGGCTGTTGTTCGCTGACCATGAATATCAATTGGAATTTTCAATGGTGATTTTGTTGTATTGGGCGAGACGTTTTTGTGCTATAAGCAACTTTTTGTGCTTAACAGTTTTATGAAATTGGCCCCTGAGTTTCCACGTTACTGAGATAATTATATATCTCGGAAACATGGAAAACCCTCCCAGCAAATTGGGTTATTGTGGACGAGTGGTTCCCAAAACTATTAAGTTATAGGAAAGGAAAGCAACATTTTTAATAGCTTCTACAGCTCCCAAACGATATTCGTGACTGTCAGTAAATGTTCCTGAGTCCTTAAAACCCTAGATTGAAGAAAAATCTCTAATATTCAGAAAAAAGTAAAATTTTCTTACCTACTTGTTGCTATATAGTTTTAGGAACTATTACCGAAAATTGTGATAATTTATCTCAGAAACATGGATTTCAGCAATAGGCTTTGAATTATCTGAGTAAAATGGAAAGTCGGATGGTAATTCAAGCTTCCGTAGCTTTCTTTGTTTTAAAAAATACTTGGCTGCTATACAGGGTGTCCCCCGAAAGAAACCTTGTGTCGAGAACTATCATATGAAAATTTAACTGTTTTTCAAGATTCAGATATGTGATACAGCTATGTCTTGGCTATCACCAATATAAATATGAGCAAAATTTGACTAAAATTGAGTGAAAAAACTAAGAATGAATTAACCAACCTCAAAACCCGATTTTCATCTTTCTTTCATACACATTATGTGCGTATTGACCACTACATATGCGCGTTATCCTTGCAAATTTGTTTTTAAGGAGTAGTCTTTCAATTGTTCATATTTTCGCCAATTTCAGCCCCATGCATAAATTCTACATGGTGATAGCCAAGACATGGCTGTATCACATATCTGAATCTTGAATTGATAAACAGTTTAATTTTAACATAATGGGTCCCGACACAGTGTTGCGTTTTTTTTATAGGACACCCTGTATTTATTTCCAAAATGAATTTCGTCTAGCAAAAAAACAAAACCGCAGCGCAGAGAAAATAGAGACATCGCGAATTCGAACGGCCGTTCGGCAGCATCATTGTTGCGATACTGTGAGGAAGACATCTGATTATGATAATTTCACAGACTCACCTGTTGTCACGGAAAGATGTTCGAGACGGGAAGCGAGCCTGACTGGAAAAAAAAATAACGCCGGCGCCTTTCTGTCCGGCGACCCTGGATCTCTGACTAAACAACCGCGGCGGTGTCGGTCTGAGCACAGCCCAAACCAACCGTGCATGCATGCAGCTAGGTAGGTACAATCGGTATATCGACAAATTCCGTATACCGGCACGCTATATGCAATCACCCACCTGTATAATAATTAGCATTAATTATTCATGATCGCGGTACAATGACAATCGAGATGAAATTTACATGAGCAGACAGGCATGCAGTTAACACTGAGCGTCCACTGCAAGAACAGGGCCCAATTTCATAGAAATGTTTAAGCAACAAAATTTGCTTAAAGGTAGTATCATACTTTTGGTTTTTATCAAAGAAATACTGATTCATGGGCAAAAATACCAAGACAGACAAAGTAACAGTCATCTGTGAAAATTTCAGTCCCATACGGTGCCCACTTTTTGAGAAAACAGTGAAAAACAGCCACGGTATTTCTTAAGTTTTTTCTCTTTTATTTTTGATCTTTTCAAAGATCAAAAAGATTTTCGGTCGTTGTTTGACTAATTTCTGGATAAATGCATCATTTTAGGCGGAACAATTTTAACGGTATGTTTCTACCAGCACCATCTTTATACCCTGTAAGTTATACGTAAATCTGTGAACATTTCTGTTTTGGCTTCTTACCAAAGTATGATACTACCTTTAAGCACCAACAACGTTGGTAAATAAAATCAGTATGCCAGCAAAAAACTCCTTGTGAATGTTATGCTCAGCAAACAATGGCTGAATACAAGTCAAAAGCGGTGAACATCACATGAAAATTTTGTTGGTAATAATCCTGTTTGATCAAGGAAGACTTTTCATGCTTAAGCAAATGTTGTGCTTAAGCAGCTCTATGTAATTGGCCCCTGGTCAGTGCCTAATCATGAATGTAAAATGGCGCCGCTGGAAATTGATGTGAAATCATCCGTTTGATATATGGAAATTACCGGTGCCATACGGTGCCCACTTTTTTGAGAAAACAGTGAAAAACGGCCACAGTATTTTCAAAAATCTTTTCACGGTTATTTTGTGATCTTCCGAAGATCAAAATTTATTTTGGTCATTGGTTCTACTCTTTTCTGGATAAATACAGCATTTCAGGCAGAATAATTTTAACGGTATGTTTCTACCATCACCATCTTTATACCCAGTAAGGTTATAGGTAAATCTGTGAAGATTTCTGTTTAGGTATGCTACCAAAGTATGATATTACCTTTAGGAATGGGTTTGTCGCTGCGCGAATGGTTATTATCATCACAGTATAAGCCACTCGCTAAAAATTGACAGAAATCAATTTAATACTATTTAAAACTGAACTCACATCCGACTTGATAAATGAAATTGTACTCTTCAAAAACTGCCAAACCAATGAAGTAAAAATGATAAGAGATGCCAAGAAATGATTGAAGAAATATCTCGAAATAGCCCAAGATGTCTTATAGTATTCGTAGTGCATAATCCTGAAAGGGTAGATATCTGAAAATGAATACTTTTAAAATATCTCAATGTGAGTTGGAAATATTTTCAAAGGATTTAGAGTCATAAGACTCTCACTCATTATTTCTGAATGATTAAGAATGAGGCCTATCTCACTACACTGCCTTAAAATATCTTTTTACTGAATTCATCAATGCGAATAATATCATTGTCACATTTGGCTCGCCATAAATATTATGTGCCATTCAGAACATGCATTCTAACTATAGAATGTCAGCGATGACTATGCACTGAGTCACTTATTATACCATATACGGCATGCCGATGGCACATAATTATGTAAACACAATTCGTCAGACTCTGCATTTTCAAGAGTAACATTTTCTCTGAAGACGAAACTGCCACACCGGAATAAATAAATGCCGAACATTATTTTAAAGGGCCAAAACCAAACCATTTTTTCGCAATCCAAAACAGGCGATATTAACATAGCGAGTATTTAATTAAGTTATTCCAATTAATTTAATCAAATAAGAACATTCAAATAATTATTCAATCGTGAAATTGGAAATGTATTTGTTTCTGGTTCGTCACAACGCTGGGGCGCTCTTCAACTGACGTCATTAAAAGATCAAAAAGATTTTCGGTCGTTGCTTTACTAATTTCAGGATAAATACCCCATTTCAGGCGGAACATTTTTAACAGTATGTTTCTACCACCACCATCTTCATACCCTGTAAGTTATACGTAAATCTGTGAACATTTTTGTTTTGGTATGCTACCAAAGTATGAAAGTATACCTTTAAATCATTTCACACAATGTAAGACTACTACATGTATAAGAAGCTTGCGGCAATCTATTATATATAATCTTTCCAAAAGTAAACGGACCACGGCTTTAACTTCCGTGGAAAATTCGAGAGCTTGTCAGCCCAAACGGAATGACTTTTTTCTTCCCGTTATATTTTGTATAGGGGAGGTATAGCAGTAAAACTGCAATGCCATCATGAATATGGAATTCCACGCGAGCATATAAAATGAAACGTGTTTGGCCCAGAGGCCCATGCAGGCCTGATACAGCGTGCAACGGCAGGGCAATAATGCGCGGTCAGACACATTTTTTTGTGGCAAGATCGACGTTCTGAAATAAATGCTTCCTTGCATATTTTACAGACATCCATGATATGCCATAAGGATGCATGCATGTATTTCGTATGGGTGCATGTCACGCCATGCATTTCATCAGCTATAGGATCAATACAATCTTCAGGACGAAAAAATATACACCTGCCAATTTATACACATTTTCTTGGGAACGGATTTAAGAAACTGTCAGAAAAATGTGTATTAAATATGCTTCCGTAGTTATGTCATCCTTATTTGCATCGTGGCATTTGGTTGCTTGCACAACAACAAAATGCCTCCTGTTACTTGATTTTTGTAGAAATTGGCGGGAATTTTCTATTTCTGTTTCTTTCGGCTCGTTGCCATGGCATCCATGCATCATAGCGCAATTTAAAACCTAACTACGGTCTATGTTTGCATAATGCATGTGCCCCCAAAAGGGGCCAATTTCATGGAGCTGCTAAGCACAACAATTTGCTTAGCACAAAAATGTCTTGCCCAATACAACAAACCACCGTTAACAATTTCATTTGATATTCATGGTCAGCCAACAACAGCCAAAGAACAGTCACAAGCGATACAAAAACATGGAAATTTGGTTGCTAATCCTCTTTTTATCAAGACAGAAATGTCATGCTTAGCAATTTTTTTTGTGCTAAGCAGCGCAGTGAAATTGGTCTTGCGCAAATGCTAATAGAACTATAACTACTACTGTCAAGACAATGGTATATAAGCTTTCCTTCAACCACGATTTTTTTTAACTTCCCCGAACTTAAAGTGTGCATATTTATGTGAATGCCAACGGAAGAAAGTCAGTGATGTTTTCACAGCAACTACATGTATTCAAACTGACATTAAAAAAACCCATAATTTCTCAGCATACTTCAGACATTTTCCGACGATATCTTTTCAAATAAGCAAATAAATCCCTCAAAAAACAAAACATTTTTAAATTGTATTTGGTTTTGAAATTTTAATTCTCTGTAAAGGCTAAAACATAAATCAGCGAAATGCGAAAGATCAAAATGAATATGGCACGTTTGCCGTGATTTAGACTCATTCGAACAATATTTTAAAGACAGGCTTAAGTCTAAGAATAATCCCAAGGATTCTTTAAGTGTTTCTATAGAACTGCAGTATCAGTCACTTGAAAGAAAGGTTACCTCTTGAAACATTGGTCTTCAATGGTTTCGAAACCGTCGTATAAATGTTTTTCGAGAGATATGCATGTGTATAACTGACAGTTTCAAGTTGTTTATCGAGACAGCGCGGTTGCGAATAAATGCATATTCGTCTCGGTCTCATGCTATTCGAAGATTTCGTTACATGTTGAATGATGCTAGCAAAACACATGTCATAGGTGTTCTCCTTGATTAGAACAGGAATGAGAAGTACACGAAAACATGAACAGGACTTTTTTACCTTACAAAGGAAAACATCATGAACAAGGAAAAGGAAAACATGAACATCATGATCAACAACAACAATAGCAATAGCAGCAGCAACCATAACAACAACAAATACAACGACAACAACAACAACAACAACAACAACAACAACAACAACAACAACAACAACAACAACAACAACAACAACAACAACAACAACAACAACAACAACAACAACAACAACAACGACAACAACAACAACGACAACAACAACAACAATTACAACAACAACAACGGCAACAACAACAACAACAACAACAACAACGACAACAACAACAACGACAACAACAACAACAACGACAACAACAACAACGACAACAACAACGACAAAGACAACAACAACGACAACAACAACGACAACAACAACGACAACAACAACGACAACGACAACAACAACAACAACAACAACGACAACAACAACGACGACAACAACAACAACAACGACAACAACAACAACAACGACAACGACAACGACAACAACAACGACAACGACAACAACAACAACAACAACAACAACAACAACGACAACAACAACAACAACAACAACAACAACAGCAGCAGCAGCAGCAGCATGCTTCAGCAACACCAACAAAAGCAACCTACACTTGCAGGTCCGTAGGCCTATATTTTCACCTGATCCCCACCCCTTGCCCTCTTATAAATATCCGTCCCGAGTCCCATGCACACATCGCGTGTGTTCCTTGTTGTTCTAAGCCTGGCGCGCCCCAAGCAAAATTATCATGATTATATTCAATCGAACTAGCCAGGGTGCAAACACGCGCATTACCATACCTTAATTGCAAAAACAAGATCCCAGTGCCAATATGCACGTCAGTTGCCTTAGACAGCTACATTACTTCCAATTTAAAAATACCTTCATACATATTACTAACTGACCGAAAACTAACCCTAATCTTTCAGATGCTTCTTTTGCATCCCGTTTGACATTTTCAAGCGATATCACGACTCACAAAATTAATTTGATGGAGACTATCTCGGACAATCTGAAACACATGATAGCAGACTTGGGGGACACTTTAAGAGCTAGCTAGCAAAGCCGAGGTCAGAAGCACAAATCAATCAGCATTATACAGTTTCTCTTCTGCGATGTGGTCGAGGCAAATTGCATAGTGTATATACGCGCATTGATTAGTTCCTTTCATCCGTCACATAATTTGCATAATGTGATTTGCATAATGAAGAGGTTGAATCTATAAAGGAAAGAGGCGAAAAACAATTGGGTGTTGACAACGCTGTATATAGTAACTGAGAGAAAAATAAATCAATTATTGGTGATGGAATTTTGACTAGCAAACTGAGCAGACGACATGTCTACATTATGTTGATCTTAAATGTTGTGTAGGTACAGAAAAAGGGGTGTAACTCACTTCCTAAAAGTGGAAGTGCCTTAATATTCACAGTCCCCAATGGCGTCAAATTCTCAATACAATCGATTACGACTATATATTACATATAACACGGTCACTATGACAACAATAACATCACCGACGGGACCATTAACAACGTTATGTTATCACAAACAACTCATAATTCGTGGTGGCAACTAGAAAAATATTTATTTTTTTTACAATGTGCAATAAGATGATTAATATGTGGCAAATTTAGATTACACAAATTATGATACATCATGACTTTTGTGGTATGCAAGAATTATTATTGAGCTTTACGATCTAGCAAGCCTGTTCAGCTTCTAAGGGCGTTTGCGACATCAGGCTCAGACTGAAGCTCAGGCTCAGGCTCAGGCTCAGGCTCAGGCTCAGGCTCAGGCTCAGGCTCAGGCTCAGGCTCAGGCTCTGTTAATATCTAAGCTGAACATATAGGTTATCGTTTTTTCATTGAAGCTCAGGCTCAGGCTCAGGCTCAGGCTCAGGCTCAGGCTCAGGCTCAGGCTCAGGCTCTGTTAATATCTAAGCTGAACATATAGGTTATCGTTTTTCATTGAAGCTCAGGCTCAGGCTCAGGCTCAGGCTCAGGCTCAGGCTCAGGCTCAGGCTCAGGCTCAGGCTCAGGCTCAGGCTCAGGCTCAGGCTCAGGCTCAGGCTCAGGCTCAGGCTCAGGTTCAGGCTCAGGCTCAGGCTCAGGCTCAGGCTCAGTCTCAGGCTCAGGCTCAGGCTCTGTTAATATCTAAGCTGAACATATAGGTTGTCGTATTTCATTGAAGCTGAAGCTATGTTTTCCCTTTTCAAACCAGAGAATCCACGTCTGAACCACAGTCAAAAGCCTCTTTTTTGATACCCGTTATTTTAGAATGGATTCACGAAATGGAGCCAAAGCCAGCCTTCGTTTCGTATAACCACCCTAAAAATGTGCAAAGGAGGAGGAAATAATGTCGGGAGGCGAGCAGACATATTGGTTGTCCAAATTCAGAAGGTGACAGTATTACTTTCCTTCATAAAAAGACACTGTTACAGAAATCCATATTCTTTCCCCCTTCTCTAAAATGTGAGGATATGAAGGGAGGGGTACCTGTCCCCTCCGTCGGGCCCCACCGACTGACGACCCCCATGCGAGTGACGCACACAAAAGCCCAGGGACATCTTGTTTTGTTTTTGCAAAGAAAGAAAGTACCCATCCCGAATCCCCCACTCGAGTCAACGGCTAAATCAAACAGACACTTAATCTCTAGTTTGACTCGCATAACTAAAAAGGTCGACACTGTATAAGGCCTGCTTGCCATAATGACCATGGGGTGTTTATTTCGTTTTTATAACGCCATCAAAATGGCAATTTTTCTGAATACATTAAAGTCCTTCTATTTAAATTTCATGCCATGCCAGAAATATGAACCTTTTAAATACATGCATAACCTTTAAAAAGTCAGCCGCCCGAGTAGGGGCCAATTTCACAGCCCTGCTTAGCGCACAAAAAATGCTAACCATGAAAATTCAGTCTTAATTAAAAGAGGATTAACAACCAAATTTCTATGTGTTGTGTATCACTTGTGATTGTTCTTTGGATGTTGTTCGCTGACCATGAATATCAAATGGAATTTTGAATGGTGGTTTGTTTTATTGGGCAGGACATTTTTGTGCTAAGCATCTTTTTTGTGCTTAGCAGCTCATGAAATTAGCCCCAGACTATACGTTTCAAGCTTTGGGCCAATCCATCGACACTATAAATGTTTTTTTAAATGAATGGCTTTTCGTATTATATCAATAAAAAATATGATTCATCGGCGTTTCAACATCATTTTCAAAAAGAATTCATCTTAATATACAATTATTATCTTTGTACCACTTTATGATGTTTATTGAGCCACAAAAGAAACGCAAACGATGGGTCTATTCAATTTATTGTCATTGAGGGCACTGGCCCTCTCTGTGACATTTGTGACACGTGACCGCTTTGTGGTTTTGACAACAAGAGCAACAATTAATTCAGAAACTTTGTACCAAATTATGTAATGAATTATCTTCATTCATTTCAACAGCCGCAATGAAAACATGTCAAAAAACATGACAATGAATTGAATGGACCCAGTGTTTGAGTTTCTTTTGAGGCTCAATATATTAACATGAGACAAGATGTCGGCCGTTATTTAAAGGTAAGATGGTAATGGTATAGACAGTTACAAAATGTTACCGCCTGAAATGGTGTTTTTATCCTGAAATTAGTAAAACAACGATCGAAATGATCTTTTTGATCTTTTAAAAGATCAAAAATAAAAGAGAAAAGACTTAAGAAATACTGTGGCTGTTTTTCACTGTTTTCTCAAAAAGTTGACATCGTATGGGACAGAAATTTTCACAGATGACTGTTACTGTAACTGTCTTGATATTAATGCCAGTGAATCTGAATTTCTTTGATAAAAACCAAAGTATGATATTACCTTCAAATAATTATCTTCCGATGAAGAAGTATTACATTACGATATTTAAATTAGTAAAGCATGGATATTTATTTGTAGCTGAATATTATAAGAAATATTAATCGATAAAATGTATAAGAAGACAGTATTTCCAAGCGTGAATAGCTTTGGATGATGATGGAGAATTTATGGTTATCACCCTGCACGAACCTCTATGCATGTTTTGTCTGGTACACGTTAGGTGATGGGGATGGAATAGCATGCAGTATAGGGAAGGTGCTGGAAGCTCTATATGACACAGTCGGTTGGACGTGTGCATGGCCTGATAAAATTCAACCACTTCGATCGCCCGTTAACTTAATATGCTGCATTCGCTTGCTTGTTTTAAAGCTGCACATACATACAGCGTGTCCCACCCAAAACGCAAACACAGCACGAAACCATTATGTTAAAGGTAGTATCATACTTTGGTTTTTATGAAAGAAATACAGATTCATGGGCAAAATTAACAAGACAGATTCTGTAACAGTCATCTGTGAAAATTTCAGTCCCAAACGTTTCCCACTATTTGAGAAAACAGTGAAAAACAGCCACGTATAGTATTTCTTAAGTCTTTTCTCTTATTTTTGATCTTTTAAAAGATGAACAAGATTTTCGTTGTTTTACTCATTTCTGGATAAATACACCATTTCAGGAGGAAAAAATGTAATGGTAGGTTTCTACTAGCATCATCTTCATACCCTGAAAGTGGACATTTCTGTTTTGGTGTCTTACCGAAGTATGATACTACCTTTAAAATCAAACTGTTTATCACTTCAAGATTCAGGTATATGATACAACCATGTCTTGGCTATCACCATGTAAAATGTAAGCACATTGGGGCTGAAATTGGTGAAAATATGACCAATTGAAAGAGTGCTCTTTAAAAACAAATTTGCAGTATTCCAGAATGAGTGGTCAATACACACATAATGTGTATTGAAAGAAAGATGAAAATCGGGTTTTGAGGTTGGGTGATTCAGTCTTAGTTTTCTCCATCAATTTCAGTCCACTTTTACTAAAATTCTACATGATGATAGCCAAGACTATGGTTGTATCACATATCTGAATTTTGAAGTGATAAACAGTTTAATTTTCATACAATAGTTCTCGACACAAAGTGTTTGTTTTGTATTTCTATGTTTGGAAAAAGAAATGATGTTTGTTTGGCTAGGAAAGGTTCTTCTGTGTGAAGGACCTTCGCGTACCTCTGACCCCCTGCGTGCAAGATTGGCCTCCCACTCATGCATGGTTTAACTGCAAAGAATCAATTCCAATTTATCTCAGCATAGGCCTGCAATATCTTAGAAACGTTGGGGAGGCGGGGTTTGTATTTTCCTCATCTAATATTTAGAAATTTGTACAGAGTGCAATAGGGCTATATATATACATATACACATTTGTTTTGTTTATAAACAACTTCTGTTGGCATGGGCAGCCAAATTTTGCAAAATATTTCATTTTCTTGACAGAATAATATGTGACCAAATTCCACATTTTATAGCAAACTTTCCATAACTGTTCAAAATAAATATCACCGTTGTTTGTGTTGTGCTCATTACAGTCAGTAATATCTTTGAATGTTTATGAA
This sequence comes from Astropecten irregularis, assembly GCA_963971285.1. Classification (NCBI taxonomy): domain Eukaryota; kingdom Metazoa; phylum Echinodermata; class Asteroidea; order Paxillosida; family Astropectinidae; genus Astropecten; species Astropecten irregularis. Next base: position 5,008,338 of record OZ020263.1, on the reverse strand, counting down.
ACGTTGTGTACAAATTGTGTACAGAATTAAATTAAAGGTTTAAATTGGCGTTGATGGCTCGCCATAGTTTCCGCCATCTTGGGGCCTCTCTCAAACCCCGGCTTCGGCTCAGGCTCAGGCTACGTCTCTATCGCCCCTAATGCTAAAATTAATATAGGTTGTGGTTTTTCAATGAAGCTGAAGCTCTGGTTTTCTTTTCAAACCAGAGAATCTACTTCAGAACCGCGACTAAAAGCCTCCATTTTGATGCCCGTTGTTTTAGAATGGATTCACAAAATGGAGCCGGAGCCTGAGACGGAGCCAGAGCCCCAGTTTCGTAAACGCCCTTAGTGACATTTGGCTACGTTTGGGTTATGACAACAAGTTATTCTAGAATGGATTCACGAAATGGAGCCGGAGCCGGAGCCGGAGCCGAGCTTTGAGAAAGGCCCCTCGCTCCCAGAAATCTATAACGAGCCGGTGCTAAACGCAGCCTTCATGGTGATGTTCGCCCCTCCCGCTTAATAAAAAAAAAACCCAACCTTACTCATGGAACAGTTCACTTCTTCGATATAACGATATCCTTCGATTCCAAGATGCCTATATGCATAATACTTAAAGGTACTATCATACTTTGGTAAGAAGCCAAAACAGAAATGTTCACAGATTTACCTATAACTTACAGGGTATGAAGATGATGCTGGTAGAAACATCAAACATACCGTTAGAATTGTTCCGCCTGAAATGGTGTATATTTATCCAGAAATAAGCAAAACAACGACCGAAAATCTTTTTGATCTTTTAAAAGATCAAAAATAAAAGAGAAAAGACTTAAGAAATACTGTGGCACCGTATAGGACTTAAATTTTCACAGACGACTGTTACTGTATCGGTCTTGAAATTTTTGCCCATGAATCTGCATTTCTATGACAAAAACCAAAGTATGATATTACCTTTAATGTCAAATGTGACCTGCAAAAAGGTAATGTTTGATTAGATTTTCCCCCGCAGCAAGGTAAACGAATTTGTCCACGGCCAGGAAAAAATTGCATTACAGATTGACCTTAATAATGGTCTATTCGTTGGGGCCTTTGTTCGATGGATGAAAAAGGTTTATCGTTCAAGTACATTAAAGGCGCGAAGATTATATGAAGAGATTTGGTTTGTGTGTCATCGGAAACCTTGAGACGAATCTTCAAAAGGTGAGCAGTGAGAGCTTTTAAAGCGCATTTGCAATACGAATAATTAGGATTTATTATAGGCCGACTAGGCAGTAAAAATGCCTAAAATGTACAGGTATACAGGATTGGTATAACATACCCAAACAGAAATGTTCACAGATTTACGTGTAACTTTCAGGATATGGAGATGGTGCTGGTAGAAACATACCGTTAAAATATTTCCACCTTAAATGCTGCATATATATCCAGAAATTAGTCAACCAAAGACCGAAAACAGTTTTGATCTCAGGGTGAGATCAAAACTCCTGTGACTAGATTTGAAAATACCGTGAGCGTTTTTCACTGTTTTCTACAGTTTCAGATGTTGATATAAGCTGCACATTTTACAGGTTTGTTCTTGTTCCGTGACAAATCTCATTATGAACAGTCTGCAGCTGGCTGTTATGTCACCTTTACCAATCCATGCCTTTAATTAAATTCTTTTTTAGAAAAATAACTTAGAAACAGTCAAAGGTATAAAGTCTATTTGTTAATGGCCAGACTATATCTCTTGAGGTGTAATGCATAACTTATCTCAAGAAGTGAAGCCATGAAGTTAAAAGACGAGGTTTTATACACAGCATCATAATGATGCCTAATTGTACATTTTATTACTAGAATTATTTGAAGAAAATTACCTAACTCTTAAAAAAACCCAAATCCACTGTCATCTTCGAATCGATGGATGATAGCAAAGACCAAATGGCTTTCATACCCCCTGTCGATATTTCAACCGCCCTCCTTAAAAAACCCTAAATGTAACTCATTTTTAGGAGCATGTAGTTTGATAAAACTGTAATATCAGCGTTCCACTCATGCCTTATAATTCACAACTTGTACAATTTTAGTCTGGGTTATTATTTCCATTCCTAAATCCGCAAGAAAACGAAACGTAGGCCTATATTGCACGGGGTTATGTTAATAGGAAACTAGTAATATAGTTGTATAAATACTCCCTTATTTCCCGTAGAAAACCTACAAACTTGTTTACTTTTCAATGATTTGAAATTAACCAGTCAGTTTCATTGTGGTTATTTGATGATGATTATAAACCTATTTTTTGATGAAACGCACAGGTTATCATACGATTATATCCCACCACGTATGCATAACCCATATCGCCCCCTCCATATCGAAACCCCTAGTTCATGTTTAAAAGCCAAGATGCATTCTGAAGATGAAAATATCATTCCTTATCGATGCACGAATACATCCATTTCGTTTTCACCGATCCCCGCTCCGCTTGGCCTCGGAGGAAGTAGAAGGAAAAAATCAAGGGACCGAAAAAGTGATTTTTCATCCCGGGGGCGTGAACGACCTGACACGGCGAGGTGATGGGGGGAATTTGATGGAGAGGCCGGGCAAGCTCAGTCGCACCGACAACGAGCTCGACAAATTGCTGTATATGCATTAGGCCTATACACAAAATCTAAATCGTGGCAAGTAGTAGTACACTGACGAAGCTGTCACCGTAAGAGGAAATACGTGATTAACAGCCTGATATCACCAAAATGATTGGAAAGTCACTAAGCCACGTGGGCCCACCCGGCTACACTTAGAAGGCGGTTTTTGGGAGGTTGATTTGTCAACTTACAGTGGGTGTCGGCAGCTATGTGCTACATTTAAAGAGATCCAGTCTGGCTTATGTCAGTGCGACAGATGATCTCAGAGCTGAGATTTGCATATTCAAACGTCTACTTATTATTTTGTGCAAGATAAAACATGATTTTTCCCCAGATCAATTAAACAATACCGGAATGAGTGTAGAAAAAAAAAATTCTGAAAACTAACACACAAGTAAACAACACAAAACCAACAACAACAGCATCTGAAACAACATCTTCTTAGGAAAACTCCCAACGCAGGCCTATAAATTATGATTGATATTCTGCGGTTCGGGAAGATAAACGCTTACAGGGATGGTACAGAACTGGTTTTTGCGACAAAACCGTTGCTGACCGTCAAAGCACATTATGTAATCCATCATATACCTTAACTGACAAACCTGTAGAAGTTTGAGGTCAATCAGCCATCTGGGTCACGAAAAAAAAATTGTGAAAACCCGTTTACACATTTCAACGAATGAATAAAACGCTTCGAAGCGATTTATTCCAATCGGAAATAGTTTCATTTATTTCGCAACGAATATGGCATTTCAGACAAAAACATTTCATGGGATGTTTTCTCCTATCATCACCATTATACTGTGTAAGTTTTATGTGAATCTGTGATCTTGAAGTGTATTTTGTCTTACCAATTCTGTACCATCCCTTTAAAGGTAGACCTATACGAGTGATATAGCGGCATATTATATGCATTGCTCACCTCGATCGAAAAGGCTTTCAAACATGAAATGGATATCATGGTTGGGACAGATTTTGCACAAGAAGGATAATAAGAAAGATTCTGCTTAAAATGGCGGACAGTGTCGGCTGGGGTCGATTTCACGAAGCTCTCTACGATCGATCGTAATTCGAGATACGAAGGGTAACCCATCGTATGCATGGGGCCTATCCTACGTAAGGCTGCAATACATTATAAGTCCTACGATTGATAGTAAGTTACGAAGAGTTTGGTGAAATCGACCTCTGGTCGTATTTCTAGTCGCACCAGCCGGTTGAACTAAACTGGATGATCGCGGAGCCACCGTAGTTCCAATGCAATGTGCGTTTCATGGAAGACTATAGTTAACATAATCATTTGGATATAACTAATTTAAAATGGATAATAATTGTGCATGCTTTTACCGCATGCCCCCTTTGTTCTGGTCCTCTCATCCATTTATTTGTATATTTACTTGCATTTTCTTGTCCTGGGGCCAATTTCATAGAGCTGCTTAAACACCAAAATTTGCTTAAGCACCAAAATCCTTGGGTGCTTAAAATCAGTATGACAGCCAAAACTCCTTGTGAATGTTATGCTCAGCAAGCAATGGCTGAATACAAGTCAAAAGCGGTAAACATCACATGAAAATTTGTTTGGTAATACTGTTTAATCAAGGAAGACTTTTCATGCTTAAGCAAATTTTGTGCTTAAGCAGTTCTATGAAAGTGGCCCCAGGTCATTAGCCCTTGAGAAAGGCGTATATATAATATAACATTAATTACTTTTTAAGAAACATTTGTACGATCCATTTTTGAAATATAAGATAGAGAATACATACTCCAAAAAGGAAAACATATCAATTTCAAGTTCATTGCTTTGGAGGTTATTTAGAAATATGTAAGTAAAGTTTGTGCACGACCCTATGGGACTTTCATCCTAGCGTATAGCATTTAGAATTACTATTATAACAAGTTGTACATTGATATCGATAGAAAGTGTGGCCCCATGCATGAACCTAATATGCAACACGGACATGAAACTGAAAAAGAAACCGGCCACTGTGACGGCTAAAAAAACCCAATACGTTTCACAACGACTATAGACATTGTCAGCGCATTATACGGGTCAATCTCTTTTAAGGGTAGTATCATACTTTGGTTTTTGTCAAAGAAATACAGATTCGTGGGCAAAAATATCAAGGAAAAAAAGATACAGTAACAGTCATCTGTGAAAATTTCAGTCCCATACGTTGCCCACTTTTTGAGAAAACAGCGAAAAACGGCCACAGTATTTCTTAAGTGTTTTCTCTTTTATTTTTGATCTTTTAAAAGATCAAAAAGATTTTCGGTCGTTGTTTTACTAATTTCTAGATAAATACAGCATTTCAGGCAGAAAAATTTTAACAACATGTTTCAACCAGCACCATCTTTATACCCTGTAAGTTATACGTAAATCTGTGAACATTTCTGTTTTGGTCTCTTACCAAAGTATGATACAACCTTTAATTACTGCTACCAAATTACTTGGAACCCTGTACGGGTTCTGTTGAGTAAGACTCCATTCTCAAACTGCCTAATCTATAGTGCATATGGAAGACAATATTGGTCTCCTTAAAGAGCAAGCCACTCATATCCACATTCGCCGATGGTGTTTACCGATAAATTAAAATCGCTCCATCCCGTCTTGTCTTGGCCTATTCACATTAATTACACCCATGGCTTGAATTACATTAGTACAAGTGCGTCAACCCCCTTATGCAAATTTACTTTTACGGCCGGTTTGTCAGGAGATTAAATATAGCTATTGAAGTGGTTTTTTGTTTTATTATAATTAGGTTTGGGGCGCCCTCTATTGAAATCAATGCAATCTGGCAGGCGAATACAACATGGTGTTTATTTTTTTTTTTAATCGGGTTTTTGCTTATAAGTCCAATTTTGCTTAGCACTGTGATGATGTATACATCTACTTAGATGATCAAATGAAAAGTAATGAGAAAGTTACTAACCCCAACCCTTAACCCGTAAGAGAATAATACTCCTTTCCTAACTCAAAATACCAATCTCTTAAAGGTAATGCATGTATCATACTTTGGTATCATACCGAAACAGAACTCTTCATAGGTTTACCTACAACTTACATAGAATAAAGATGGTGATGGTAGAAACATACCGTTTAAGTTTTTCTACTTGAAATACTGTAGTTATGTTTATACTTATTTACATGTTTATATTTCCCCGTTTTAAAATTGTCCTATAAGCTTTGTTTACTTTCATTTGGGAGACGTAAATGTATTGTATACTTATCTTATAAGTAATTATTCTGTCTTGTCCTGTCATGTTTTGTAAATGTATGTTACGGCTCATCCGACACAAGCCTCGACTTTTAGGATGTTGCCCTCACACAGTGGAAATAAATGTCATTGAATTGAATTGAATTGAATTGAATGTTTAATACCCACAAAACAGTAAAACAAATTGACCAAAAACAATCTTGATCTTCGGAAGATCAAAAATAACGGTGAAGAGATTAAAAAAAATACTGTGGCCGTTTTTCACTGTTGTCTCAAAATGTGGGCACCGTATGAGACTGGAAATTTTCACAGATGACTGTTACTGTATCTGTCTTGATATTTTTGCCCATGAATCTGCATTTCATTGACAAAAACTAAAGTATGATATATTACCTTTCAGTTGAAAAGGTCAGCTGCATTATTCCCGGCATATAATTCCCCCAATCCCGCATAATTATTCTCAAATAGAAATTCAAATTCGCTAATTGATTCAGCGTCTATATACAATGGACAATCAGATATGCACTGTTACTAATGGCCTTTATTGTGAAATCAATATGGTTAGACTCCACGCCACAGCTTGGTAACCGTCATAACAAAAAATACGGGTCAGTTTTGGTTTTTCTTTGAAGTTGTATAAACGCTGTTTTTTTGTTCAAAACAGAATTCACACTGCAGAATCGCATAGCTAGAGGCCTTTATTTTGGTACTTGACACTTTCAAAATGGATGTAGGCCTATACCAATATAATCAGAGCCCAAACAGAACTTCAAGGCCAAGGTTTGAAAAAAATACATCTTGAGAGTGCTGTCACGAAGAGTGAAATAATAATTAATATGTATGTTGTTTGTTTTTATAGCGAAGTTTTCTTGTATAAGTGCCTCTCATGTTAACTAATCTAATGTTTATTGTCTCTTTATACGCATTACTGTATTTTCTCTACTGTGATATGGAAATAAAAATTAATGTTCTTTGAATGAATGAATGAATATTGTTCTTCAATGCTAGTATAACCATGAATACAATTTTAAATTTTATTCCAAAATGCTCCAGTACCTGAACCAGTGTTCGGGCCAACAGAAATGAGCACAAAAATAGTGCAGATTCAGAATGAATATTTTGTCAAAGAGCCACTATAAAGCCATGAGAAAAAATGCTCTTTTAGTACAAACAATCAATTAAAGTGCAGATGCAGTAAACAAAAATTAATTATAAATAAACCGAGGATGAAGGGAAATTTGCTGGGTATTTGATGTCAATAATTTGGGATTGAATCGCAAAAATGATTATTAATATACAATCACTGCATTGCTTATAGACCAAGACTATAAAAATAGAATGCACCGTCGAGTACGACGAACCATGATCATAAAATCAATTTATGTAGATCCGACCAAACTTTGATGGCAGTGATGGAGATTTATATCTTAAAGGTACAGACGCTATACACTCTGTTATGTCGACCTGGCTCTAAAAGATTGGAATCATCCTCAACTAAATCGGTTTGATTAAAAGTATTATACAATGATTGGTAAAGGTCACAGACCAGTACTCATACTTTGTCTGATCAAACATGTACATGAAATAATAAACCTGTGAAAATTTGAGTTCAATCGGACATCTGATCAAGAGAAAATAGCGAAAACCCAACTAATTTTTTCTTATAAAACATAAAGAAAGGTTTTGATCTGACCCCGAGATCGAAACGGTATTCTGTCTTTATTTTTTATTAATTTCTGGATAAATACAGCATTTCAGGCGGAAATATTTTAACGGTATTTTTCTACCAGCACCATCTGTATACCCTGAATGTTATAACGTAAATCTGTGAAGATTTCTGTTTGGGTATGTTAGCAATCATGTACCGTACCTTTAAGAATCGAACCTCTGGTGAGTGCCAAGAAATTTGATTTTCAGTATGTTCAAATTCTTTCAGTTTATCGCCATATCAGCTTTCACTTGAGCAGTTATTTGGCTACAAGAATGCTTTAAGTGCAGATAACATCAAACTACATGTATACTGAAATTTATTTCGATCCTAGCAGGATCTTTATCGGAGGCTAAATGGAACAGCCTTCGATAAAGATCCTGCTATAGGATCGAAACGCATCAGGCCCTCCTATATAACTCCAAGCATTTCATAAATTTCAGATCATCATTTTTGACCGATGAGCAGTTTACAGTAATGTATTACTTGTATAAACTAAAATGTGTCATGCTATACCAACCACGCCAGCCAACTGGCGAATTGAGAAAACCGAACCAAAAATTCATTACGTTTCTGCGCGCTCAGTTCCGCTATATGCCTAATATAACCAAGTGGAAAACGACCAAGCACTACCCTCGCTGTCCACTATTATTACATTGCAATCCATGACTCTGGATTTAATGAAGCATGGCACAAAATAATTACAGTCAATTTCTTTCATCTGTGAAGCGGACAAAAACCTGATTGAGTGCAACGAAAACGCCAGCTGTGCATGGAAAAAATATATAACGGGAGATGTATAATACTTATTACAAGGTGATAGCTGAAAAGTGCGCGCCAAAATAGGCCCTATATAGTATTTACATAAGAGAATAATTCGCACATTTTAATTGACAGTGGTGGTCGGAAGATTACATCATAATTCAAAATGGCGCGTGTCAGTACAGTGATGTCAGTGTATGCAGTCGCTTTTATTTCAAGTATTTGTATTTTAAAGGGAGCATATGGAATTGCAAAGATGTGCGTTTTGGCTGAATTTGGTACTTAAACAGAAGCGAAGGCCTTAAATTTTCTTACATACGTCGTTTCATGTACCTTTTTACGCTTTGTTCATCTGGATAGCAGAAATACGGCTGAAATAATCTTGCCCCCATCCAAATCCTTCACAATTACGCCACGCTTTCGAAATGCTATACTAAATCGTTCGGACGAACGATCATTTTAAAAGGCACTAAACCTTGATTTCCTTGAAAAACACAGCATCTGATGAACCAATATTCCCCATGGTAACTGTTTACACTGTGTACGAACTGTTGAGTCCATTTTCTGTCTCAAACTCAACATTTTTTTTGAAACCTTGCAAATCCTGTATATACACTGCCATTAATTTGAGAACGAAGCCTATAGCTCATTATGCGAAGGGCACAGCACTACGGTCATAAAACATCTCGACTAGGTCATTTGTATTGACATTCCAATATTATGGCATGCTAATGAATTGTTTTTTCATTCATATGCTACGTAACTCGTACTCGTAAATTATACCCTGGACTGAGTCGGTCAGCATATTGTAATGTAATGATGCAAAATCGAATCATAAAGATGGACGAGTCCGGCCAATGTTATTCCAGAGAGCCATGGCCCACACAAAATTTATTCTAATTTAATAGGAGTTTCAGCGTGAATTAAAAAGGGCAAAGAAAAGGACAGTCACATTAATAGCGTGAATATTATTATTCCACCGAAGTATTAAATTGTGAAAATAAAAATGAAATTGCATTCAATGTACCGCGATCAAAAACGTGGCTGTAATCACATCACGGGTTATAGGGTTTAAATCGAGCGGATATCAGGGGGGAATTTTGGCCGTGGGTTGCTCGTGGCTCGGGTAGGCAGTCGAGGCGGTGGCTAGTTCTGAGCCGCGCCGCGCCTCCCATTATGCAGATGAACGCTTATGAAAAATCTCACAAACGTTCTGTAATAGTGAAATACGGGTGCGTCTGTGTGCATCTGCGCAGCGCGTCAATGCGGTACGAGCATTATAGATATAGAACTGTATAGGTTCACCATGATGCACTTGCACTTACCCAAGTCAACACCCGTAGACGAGATGATAAGCCGTGTGGTCTAGCGAAGATTCGGCCGGCTTTTTTACCGACTAGCCCCGGTGAGTTTTTCCCTTCAAAGACAGGGATCCAAGACCCCGATGCTGAGAAGAAGATGGCGGTTTTATGACGGCTAGGGTGTGTCCTGTCCGCAGCAAACACCAGACCGGGGTGATGGGTATAGACTGTATCGCCTCCTCCTACTCGCTTTACCAGTCTGGCTCCTCTACAGCACACGGACAGTTACCACGCACTGCTTCTCCCGTTGATGACGATGATGCTACGCCGTGTATGCACTGGGGGCAAGGGAGGGGAGATGCTAATGTTAACCAATGTCGACGGCTGTTTAATGTATGGCTCCTGTTGTAAGCCTACAAGCTAAAGGTCACGGGTTGATAAGAAACATATTCAATCGAGAGCTTGAGTTAGGAGAGCATGACGTTTCGATCCTAGCAGTATATCTTAGCCTTCGATAAAGATGCTGAAAGGATCCTGCTAGGCCCACCTAACTCAAGCATTTTAAAATTCAGTCAGTTTCCCTTGCGGTTATTTGATGATCAAGCATTTTTATGTATTTCAGGTCATTATTTTGGCCGATGAGCAGTTTGCGGCAGTTTATTGAGCAAAGTTAAAATGCCAATATTTAATTATGCTTGCATACAATGAACACCTCTCCACATAGAATGAAAATGGCCTGACGCGTTTCGATCCTAGCAGGATCCCAAAGGCTAAATGACAAGAGGACAATAACATGCAAATAAAGATACACATAAATGGATGACATAATTTTTTTATGTAGATTGGAGAAAGAAGGGAACAGCATAAAATAACAGAACAAAAACAGAACATGAATGAAAACAAGGAAATAATAGGAAATATAGAGCCGGCATGCAAAATAACCATTTTTTTGGCAATGTTTATGAACTACTGAATCAGACACAAAATAAAAATAAAACTGTATAGAAAATTAATCTTCCTTTTCATAATCACATTTTCACTGAACCAAACACAAAACTGGTACCAGTCATAAGTATTCTCATTATGATTAGTTTTATTTTTATTGAAAAGTGAACGAAGAAAAATTGACTGGAGCGGGATCCGAACCGGCGACCTCCTGAATACCTCCTGAATACCGTACAGGAGGTCGCCGGTTCGAATCCCGCTCCAGTCAATTTTTCTTTGTTCACTTTTCAATGACTTTAAATTCAGTTAGTTTCCCTTGTGGTTATTTGATGAGTATAGTTTTACTTTTGTTTAAAATGTTTTTCATGTCTAGATTACTAAAATAAAAATTACCCAATAAGGACTTTAAAGGGAGAAGGGAAATTATGATGAGAAATTAAGTCATGCAACAGCCGCCTGCTCAGTTCACGAAACACAAAAAAATTATGCGATCGACGGAAAACGCAAGAGATGGCAGCCGCTGTCGGCGCTTAGCCTTAGCTCGAGCCGGCCATAGTGTTGTGATTTGACGATGAATCACCAGTGACAATATCATTGAGCTATGTGGTTATTAAAATCCTTTTCCCTGGTCCCCTTCCCTACTCATCACACTGGTGACAGAAGTACTCCTTTATGAAAGACTATAAATTACATGTATTTGCCTAGTTGACTCGTATCACGTGACTCGGAGCAATGACCAGAGTAACGTTAGACAATGCCTTTAAAAATATTTCCGTTATGAAATGTAGGAAATATGTGAGAAAATAATGTAAGAAATGATAATTTCTGTGTATTTTCGAGCCAGAATGAAAAATATGGACGCAACGTGAATTATTTTAGAATGCTTTACCTAAACAAATCACAAAACATTTGCAGAGGGCATATTAATACGGTTCATTACATTCTGAAGATGGATAATACGGCGAGAAAAATGGCCTACTATAGATTTTAGAATCAACTTTTCCCAAGCCTTTTCAGGACGCAGTTCCACAATATCCGAATCAATTTTTTCTTCATAAGTAACTAAACGTGGCAGCCAGGCATAGGAGCAGTGCATTTTTATTAATATCTTCGTCCCATGCAGCATTATCTGAGTCAATGTCCCTTTAGTTGCTTAGCGGAAATCATTTTAAGTAGCAAAATTGTTGCTAAGCAAGAATAGCAGCCTATAGTACCAGTTTATACAGAGCAATAATATAAATTGCTATTAAGCATTTCAGATTTTAAGGTAACAAAATGTAGCTCGGCTTTCCATTTAAAATTCCGACGTCTATTACCTATTTTTTTCTCATTTAGAATGACCTGCTGGTCGTTGAACCCCTGAATGAAATATACTTGTACTGATTTAAAAATCATCTTCAGTTATGATATTATTGATGAAAGTGAATTTGGCTTATACCCAAGGCTCCCGAATCGCGGACAATTGACCGAGCGAGTCCTCAAAAAAAAATTGTTTGAGACAGAAAATGGACTCAACAGTTCGTAAACATGGGAAATCATGGTTCATCAGATGCTGGGTTTTTCAAGGAAATCAAGATTTGGAGTCTTTAAAAAAATCGCCCCGTCCGAACGATTTAGTAGCATTTCGAAAGCGTGGTGTAACCGTGAAGGCTTCGGAGGGGGGGGGGGACAACGGATTTATTTATTTCGGCCGTATTTCTGCTATGCAGATGAACAAAGTGTAAAAAGGTACATGAAACAACGTCTGTAAGGAAGTTTAAGACCTTCACTTCTCTTTAAGTACCAAATTCAGCCAAAACGCACCTTTTTTTTGTTTTACTTTTTACAAATCCTATATGTTCCCTTGAAGCACGAGCCTGTCATTAAAATAAATCAAACTGAATTTTGAATTAAGGATCTTATAAAAATTAACACTACATTTTGTCTGTAAAATCTGTTAATAACGAATCGACAGGAAAATGCATGAACCCAGATTGTGGATTAATAATTTGAACATTATAATCTCCCTTTAACATATCCAGGTAAGCGGCAAGCCTACGGCAAGAGTAGCTCCTTCTTTATACATCGCTTCACTGAAGCTGTAGATGGTAATTTCACCGTGCTACCTATACATAAAATGAGCAATATTGCAGAACCGGTAGAAACATAATAGGATTTGTGCATCGGCTAGTGACTGATACGTATAAAGCTCATCTAGTTATCTAATATAATTGTACATGAATCTGCCTGGGAGATTGTTAAATAAGAGGGAGTTTGCCGCTTAATATGATCATGGTGAGATGCAGCTATTGTCGTATAGAGGTGCAGTAAAGAGCTTTGAAGTCCGTTGATGACATCCCCAGGGTGGTTCGAGACCTTCTTGATGGAATGGAGCTCTTTAAAGATGTCGTGATGGTGTATATCTTTAATAATACCCGTCTGATTTACTTAAAGGGTTCATGCAGTGCTTTTTTCAGTCAGGTTATTTTATTGCCTTCATACAGAGAATATACTGACAGATAATGAATGGCAAGTCTTATTTTGGTTTCAAACCAGCATTTGGTTTTCTTTTGAACGGCTTTGCAAAATGGGGGATTTTCATGCATGTAGGGAACCAACAGCCAAGATATAATGAAAAAACAAATGAAGAGGCAAACATGACCCACAGAAATGATTGGTCAAAAAAATTACACCACCATTTGAGTAAAAGGAACATAATTATTCAGCACAATAAAACCCATTGAGGGGAAAAGGTTTGTCAGAAAACCTATAAAACAACCCTAACTTTGTGTGCACAAAGCATTTGGATTACTGCTCTCAGTTACCCAGATGACATCACAGTTTTGATTATGAATAATGGAAATTCTAATTAGCATACAAACCAAAAAACCAAAAAACCTTATTTTTGGCACATGTTCAAGCCATAATATTCATATATTGCATAGACCCTTTAAATGGATGTTACAGAATTGGTATCATGGACAAAATACACTTCAAGATCACAGATTCACATTAAACTTACACAGTATAATGGTGGTGATAGGAGAAAACATCCCATGAAATGTTTTTGTCTGAAATGGCATATATTTGTTGAGAAATAAATTAAACTATTTTCCGATGGGAATAAATCGCTTCGAAGCGTTTTATTATGAACGCATAATATCGTTGAAAATAAGTGTAAACGGGTTTTCACTATTTGTTCGTGACCCGGATGGCTGATTGACCTCAAACATTCTACAGGTTTGTCAGTTAAGGTATATGATGGATTACATAATGTGCTTTCACTGTCAGCAACGGTTTAGTCGCAAAAACCAGTTCTGAACCATCCCTTTATGTTAAAAAAATTATACTTAAACCTTTCACACGCAATGTATACGATTTCTGATGAGCGCTATAGTAACCCGGCTTAATGTAAACGGCTTTCATGACTGGTAAATCTTGGTTTAACCATCGACCTTTTTTTTTACGAATGGCCCTAGGCAGGAAGTATAATTATGCAGTAAAGGTATTACAGAAATGCAATGGGTCAGTTTTCTTGAAAGTGTTTTGCACACGAAATACATAGGGTATGATAACTGATTGATGATTTTAATTAACTAATTATCATAACTTATTCTGCGAAATTCAGTGTTTCAAAATCGGGAGTTTTTAATCGTGACGCGGTTAAAGCCGTCATCCGTTCAGAGTCTTCTAAGGCCGTCCTAAATACTGCCCTCAGTCGACAAAAAAGTGTTTGCACACGAAATACATAGGGTATGATAATTGATCGACTTTAACGGTAATATCATACTTTGGTTTTTGTCAAAGAAGTACAGATTCATGGGCAACAATATATCAAGGAAGATAGTAACAGTCATATGTGAACATTTCAGTCCCATAAGTTGCCCACTTTTAGAGAAAACAGTGAGAAACGACAATCGTATTTCTTCAGTCTTTTCTCTTTTATTTTTGATCTTTAAACTTGATCAAACATACTTTTGGTCACTGGTTTACTTTTACTCTTTTCTGGATAAAAAAATGGGACAATAGCGCTCCACTTACTGGGTCTAGAATGGACCATTTCATAATGATATGCACGTCTAAGTACTGAATGTTTATCGTGTTATTTATCTATCTATCTAATTCTAACTATTTAATTAATTCCAACGCAATTACATGTATCTATACGTATTCTTGTGGCTTGTGGGGGGGAATCGTGCACACGGTCGGAGGCGAGATGTGATCACGCATAGAGGGCTGCATTGAGTTTGTTTCACGAGCGCCCTCTCCAGGTATATCAGGGACAACCTGTTTTCATGTTAGAAATTCAATTTACTGTATTTCTTTTGATTCGTTTGGATATGCACATGTCATAAGTATCATCATTTTGACATTTTCTACCAAAATAAACTGACTGTTTACAAAATATTCGTGAGAAGACTGTAACTTACCCTAGTTATTATTGTATTTCTCAATGCCCCAGTTTGACGTCACCTGAAAACATTGTATGCGTTCGTTTAGCTTCCTCGAGTCGATCCTAGTCAACCTCGTCCGAACCATCTCGTTTGTTTTTGCGCAGTATACGCGACCATTCCCAGGTCATGGCTGCCCCGTGGAAACTAGACGAACGCACCCATTGACATGTGCACTGTACACTACACAAGCGCTTCCCACGTGCAAATTTAGTTACAATGACCAGCTGAGCTTCGAAGTACGAAATAAGCGCTCGCTGGTCGAATTAGGTCCTTTTAATAGCGATTGGAAGATTACGACATCTCAGTTCACATCATGACGAATCGTAAGGTGACGTTCGATGTCTACATCACCAATCTACCCAATGACATTGACGAGGTAAGGTAGAAAAATGGCCACAGAATCCTGGCCAAAATTTGACAGCGTTGGTCGTTGTTGTTGAAAAAGTCTGGTGCCTGGTTCTGATTGTTAGCGCGTGAGCGAGCGTGGAGACTGGGTGCCGGGCTTATTAACATGTGGTTGTTGGGGGAAGGCGATTTTTTGGAGGAGGGGTTTAGTTTGGGAAAGGAGGGGTGGTTGGATTATGGCAGAACATAATCATGATATAGTTATTTTGGTTGGCTTTCCTTAATCACAAATACATTTTTTATGAAAGTAAATGGGCGATTGTGGGTTTACGGGATCCCAAAACACATTGATTTTTTTGGCTCTGAACTAACTTCTACTCCTCAAAAATGATACTTTTGACTTTCAGCAAATGTTCCTAGGTCCTTAAAAGCCTACATTGAAGAAATTTGTTAAACATTTCAGGGTTAAAATTCAATTTTCTTACGCGCTTCTTGTAAACTTTAAAACAGACCGTCTGATCGCGTGAGGCCATTTTGTCTGGTCTGATTAGTCTAGTGCCCAGACCCAACAGACCAAGAGTCCTCAAAATGTCAGAGTGGAAACCAGACTATTCTCGTCTGCGGCCGTCCGTCCGTGCGGCGGTGAAATGGTACAATCTTGGTTACCGTTTTTACCCCATAATTTCCCTCAAAAATCAAA